>CM057345.1:208971795-209644999 GCA_030015575.1 Agapanthus africanus | reverse complement strand
TCTTGGGACTCGTTACACAGTGACGTGTGCGGTCCAATGTCTACACATGCCCCGAAGCGGACATTCTTACTTCATTACCTTTACGGATGACTTCTCAAGGTACGGTTATGTCTTCTTAATGAAACATAAGTCCGAGGCCTTTGGAAAATTCCAGGAGTATAAGAATGAAGTAGAGAAACAGACCGGCAAAAGTATTAAGATTCTAAGATCGGATCGAGGTGGAGAATACTTAAGTGCCGAATTCCTGGACTATTTAAAAGAGAACGGAATTCTCTCTCAGCTTACTCCTCCATACACCCCGCAACATAACGGTGTATCGGAGAGACGGAACCGCACCCTATTGGATATGGTGCGGTCCATGATGAGTAACGCTGAGTTACCGCGATCATTCTGGGGGTATGCGCTAGAATCAGCTGCGTACCTTTTGAACCGAGTTCCGACTAAGACTGTGCCTTCCACACCATATGAAATGTGGAGTGGGAAGAAACCCTATCTTCAATATCTGAAGATCTGGGGATGTCCGGCTTTTGTCAAAAAGCAGCATGCGGACAAGCTCGAGGCACGCTCAGTACTGTGCAAGTTTGTGGGATACCCAAAGAACACCAGGGGGTATCTTTTCTACTACGCAGAGGAACAAAAAGTCCTTGTTTCTCGTAATGCCCACTTTCTAGAACACCAGTTCTTGGAAAAGGAGATTAGTGGGAGCGCAGTAGAACTGGAAGAAATTCCAGAACCACAGACTATTACTGAAAGGTTAGTGGAACCAGAGGGTTCAACAGAACAGGACATTCCTACGCCGCTCCGCAGGAGTAGTAGGCAGTCTCATCCGCCCGAGAGATACTGCGGTTTTCTCATAGACGGGGATAGAGAGGATTGCATCATAGATTATGATGAGCCTACTAGCTTCCAGCAGGCCGTTCAGAGCGTTGACTCAGTGAAATGGCTGGATGCAATGCGGACCGAAATGGAGTCCATGTACACCAACAAAGTATGGACGTTGGACATTGCTCCAGACGGGGTAAAACCCGTAGGATGCAAGTGGATCTTCAAAAGGAAGATTGGTGTAGATGGACAGGTTGAGACCTATAAAGCTAGGCTGGTAGCAAAGGGTTTTCGTCAAAGACCTGGCTTGGACTACGACGAAACCTTTTCTCCAGTAGCCATGCTGAAATCCATTCGGATCCTTCTTGCCATTGTTGCCTTCCACGATTATGAGATCTGGCAAATGGACGTAAAGACAGCTTTTCTAAATGGAAATTTAGAGGAGTGTGTCTATATGGACCAGCCAGAGGGTTTCATTCAGAGTGGGAGCAGCGGAAAGGTGTGCAAGTTGCTTAAGTCCATCTATGGACTAAAGCAGGCATCGCGGAGTTGGAACATCTGCTTTGATGAGACAGTCAAAGAATTTGGCTTTATCAAAAATCCAGATGAACCATGCATCTATAGTAGATTTGTAGCGAGAACTGTAGTATTCCTCGTTTTATACGTGGATGACATTCTCTTGATAGGAAATGACATTCCTATGCTACAATCTGTCAAGGGGTTCTTGTCACAAAGGTTCTCCATGAAAGACCTGGGTGATGCCTCATACATCCTGGGGATCCGGATCCATCGTGATAGATCCAAGAGGATATTGGGACTTTCTCAGTCCAGGTACATCGACACCATAGTGAAAAGATTCAGTATGGAAGATTCCAAGCGCGGTAACCTACCGGCTTGTCACGGGATCACCCTCTCTAAAGAGATGTCTCCCAAGACTGATTTGGAGAGGGATCGCATGTCTATTATACCCTACGCTTCTGCGGTAGGCTCTATAATGTATGCGATGTTGTGTACCAGACCGGATGTAGCTTATGCACTGAGTGTGGTAAGCCGGTATCAGTCTAACCCTGGGGAGAAACACTGGATAGCAGTAAAGAACATTCTCAAGTACCTGAGGAGGACTAAGGAGATGTTCTTGGTGTATAGCGGAAAAGACCTCCAGATCGAGGCCTTTGCTGACTCCAGCTTCCAGAGTGACAAGGATGATTCCAAGTCCATGTCGGGTTTTGTCTTCACCCTCAATGGAGGGGCGGTGTGTTGGAAGAGTTCCAAACAGGAAACCGTTGCAGACTCGACGATGGAAGCGGAATACATCGCTGCATCTGATGCCGCAAAAGAAGCTGTCTGGATGAGGAAGTTCTTGAAAGAACTTCAGGTGGTTCCGTCCATTGTTGACCCAATACCTCTGTATTGCGACAACAACGGGGCTATAGCTTTAGCGAAGGAACCCAGGTCCCATCAGAGATCCAGGCACATCTTGAGGCGGTATCACCTGATCAGGGAGATCGTGGATCGCAAGGAGATCGAGGTTCGGAGGGTTGCTTCAGAAGAGAACACTGCAGATCCATTCACCAAGGCCTTGCCCCAGACTCAGTTCGAGCGGCTGATCGAGATGATAGGTCTTCGATACGCCAGTACATGGCCTTAGTGCAAGTGGGAGATTGTTAGTGTATATGCCCTAGAGGCCATTACTGTATCATACTAGTTTGTATATTACTTAATGGATGCTTGGGATATTCACCTTGTATATACAATCTTGCTCAAAATAGTAGTATGCTACTTGGTTTGTTTCTACTTCAATGTGTACTTGTGTTTATTTCAGTATATCACTTATACGCATTAGTGGAGCCCTTAGGATCTTTGCTTGATTACCAGCGTTGTGATGGCAGTCACACTAGTGGGGGCTGGGTAATCTATAAGCACATCCTTATACAGGTCCCTAGTCGCAGGACTATCGAGACAGGGCATCGATACTCCGGAGTAGACTAGCGTATGCGCTTCTCATCCCAGTGTGGGAGATGGTCTGTCCCACAGCCATCAGTACGTCGTACTGGAGATAGTATACGGGTGCTCGTTGGGTTACGAGTACACTGGACAGGACTCGTCGGGAACTGACAGGTTGGTATTATACCTATCGTCAGTTATCAGTTCCCAGGTGACATGAGTACAGCTTAGTCCGCTGACTTGACACTGGCACTTCGCCTCAAGTGTGTTCCCACTGCACTTTGATCACTACCCTACCACGGCTCAAAGGAGTCGTGCAAACGGGTGGCGGTTGGGTGCAGTCCCGAAGCATTTGGAGGCAGTGACGGTTAGACAGGATTCGTCTCTCCCGGTATTGGGGGTTGACATCGCGCTGTGTCTAGGAGAGCCATTACACGAGTAGTCCCTGGCCAGGGCAAACGAGATATACTGGTAGGTTTCCAGTGTTATCTCAGGGTGTTTTGGGCTTCGCTCCGGCACGACTTGTACCGCTATTGGGGGACTGACGATTACCACCCCCTAGGCCCGCCATGCGATGTATCAGACGAACAGACCGGACTGTACGGAGACTGTCACATTCAGACTCAGTAGGAGTTCAGATGGGGTTTCACCTCGTCAGCCTTCTTGTCGACATCTACCTGGGGACCGTTATGCACAGCTAGTGCCGCTTGCGGTCTGTGGTTAAACCCACTGCCAGCGTAGTGTCGAGTCTTTAGAGTCCCACACAGAGGGTATTCGCCTCTGGGCAAAACAGAGTAGAGGTCGCATGGTTTTGCGACAGGGTTCGTTCTCATCCGCGCACTTGTGCACGTTTGGAGTCCGGACGGATTATACTGGCAGGCTCTGGTTTGAGCCAGATACTGGTATGTGTTTTGGGGTTGCTTTTATATCTTGGTATTCTTGTTTTTCGGAACGAGAATGCAGGTGTGTATGCACAGTTGCTTGAGGAGGAGAATGAGGTTTTTCATTAGGGTTTCGGAACGGGTGCGTATGCACAGTTGACAGTCTTTATTTTCCAAACCCTAATGGATTTATTTATTATCTATTAATAATAATAATTAAATGAGAATTATGTTATGGTTGTTCTTTGTTGACTTGTTGACCTTGGTTGACTTGTTGACCATTGACCACTTTCATGCCTTCAAAAGTCTTCCTTGATTTATGCTTACATTTTTAAATGAAGCATGGTTGTGGTCATTCCAAACACTACCATCAACTATTCTCATTTTCAATTATTATCATTTAGATAATATTATTCTTTTGCATTATGGTTGCAAGAAGAGAAAATATAGCTCATTCTATCATTCTCATTCTCTCTCCTCTCTTCATCTTCTTCTTCCTCTAGTAAAGAGAAACCCTCTCATGAGTTGAGAATCCTTCTCTTTAAAAAGAAAAGCAAACCCTAGTCACTCTCTACTCACCCTAGGATCAAAGGATTAGCAAGCCGGAGATTCTAGTTCACTCCAAGTCCGAGAAAGAGCCCAAGGTTGAACCCTCGAGGTGGATCCATCTTCGACGGAAGAAGGCGACAAAAGAGAACCATCAACCTCTACAAGATTTCAAGAAGAAGGAGTTCAAGTTTAGGTATAACCCTCATCCGAGTAGCTAACTCCTTTTAGCGTATTTGCTAGTTTAGTTTAGACACGATCCCGACCTTGTTTAGTCCATGTTGCTTCTTGCACTAAAAATTTGATTTTTATACCGTTTCCGCCTCCCCGTAAGAACCGGGGGTCGCAATATGGACTTACAAATGGAATACTGGGAAACATGTAAAAGGAATATCCATGGTTCGGTTCAGTCAAATTATATAGATTGTTAACTGAATTCAGGGATTCATGTATTCATCTTAAGTTGGAATATAAAAGAATATAGAATGACTTGAACCATTTTCAAGTCAGAAATAGCCAGACTCTAACCCGAGTCAGACTAAAAGAAAGTAAATTGAAGTTCAATAATTGTTAGGGACCTTATTGTAATTAATAAAACTTGAGGGGATTTTATGTAAAAAGTACTATTGTATATTTTTCAAAATACACATCAAGTATTTATTATTCGTCTTTATAGTTATAATGAATGTGAATTTTATTTGTGTTATTCTAGTGAATATATCCTAATAAAAGTATTAATTGATTTATTTGAAATTCAAGGTATTTTAATGTAACTTTTAATCTTGTAATTTTAGAAAAAGATGGAAACTTGTTATTATAATAAAATGGATGTTTAAATGATAATTAAATATATATTAATATAAGAATAATTTCAAATAATATTTTAATTTCCAAAATCACATTTTTCTTAAATACCGTAATTTAAACCCTTCGAGACCGAATGCAGCTTGCGGAGGTCTGAATCTCGCACTACTAGCCCGCGGGTGCACGATGAACCGTACTTTCCCTAACGAGTTCTCCAAAAGTGGGTTGTAGCGGCGCTTTGCTTAGGTTTAACAAATACTATTCATTTAAAAAAAACGGTTTTATAAATATAAGGTATTTATTTGTAAAAGAGTATAGTTTTCCGTATTTTAGTTGTTAGGGTTTCCTAAGCAAACTAGCCTATTTCTAAGGTCTAAACGATGGGTCATTAGAAGTCTCAAATCGTCTCTTCACCGCCAATTGTGGCCAGGTAAGTACAAGTGAGGAGGGAGGGATCCGCTCACGAATCGTGAGGCGGGCCTTTTAAAGTTACCCAAGCTCACTTGCCTAGCCTAGACACCACAAAGTTAGTTTAGATAAACGATCGATGTCCATGACCTATCGTGCTTTTATTTTAAAAGGTTTTATTTAGGATTGTGTACAACTTAAAACTTTTAGAAAAGGTTTATAAAGAATATGGTATTTTAGTGAAAAGTCCTGTATTTTCGTATTCTATGTTTTGACGTTTATCAATTAGGGTTATATTTGTATGTGTGTAGAGTTAGGTCATTACCTCGTGAGTTTTCTAAGGTAAAATATGATAAAACACATCATACGTAAAGTTTATGGTATTTAAACGTAAAATGCAATAAAAGTTACATAACATGGTATTTGTTGTGAAATACCCAAATTAGCAAAAAATATAGTTTTAAATGTTTACCATTAATTTTAACAATATATAGAACTTAATATAAATTTTTCCATATTTTAATAATTATTAAACTAATTATCGATAGGTTTTATTAAACCGTAAAATAATTACTTTTATTCCGGCAAAAGTTTTCCCGGTCATGATAGTTGTCTTATGACTTATTTAAGTATGTCCAAGTATGAATTCATAGTTGTTTGTTATCCCGTGATTTTATCATGAGGGATAACTGCTAAAAGTTCATTATATTAACATGGTTTAATATCGATTTTAATCGTCAAAACTCGAAAAATAGATAAAGCAGTTAAATTTTTATAATTAGGTCCCTAAATATTTTTCACAGATAGATATTTTCATGATGAAGATAACAAGAGGTCAAGTGTTGAGAGATCTTACCTGAAATGATCTAGAAAAATGAAAGTCGGCGAGCGTTGGGTTGTACGAGAAAATCAATATCTTGAATCTGAGATTTTTCCTACCTTGGAGACTTATTCTAGAGTGTAGAAAACTCAAATAGAAAGCTCTGGAAAGTTTTTCAGAATTTTGTGTCGAACAGATATTTTTTGAGGAATTTTAGAAGTTCATGGCTATTTATAGGGATTTTTGGGATTAAAAAATTATTTTGCTACAGTAGCCGATCAGATCTGACCGTTGATTTGGTCAGATCTGACGTCCCACGGTTTACACGTGTGAACAGTGTCGGGGGTTGGTGTGGATGGTTTTTAACCGTTGGATCTTGATCTGACGGTCCAGATTAAAGGCAGATATATATATATATTTATTTTAATAATATATATAAATATATATATTATAATAAAAATCTGTCGGCAAGATCTGGACCGTTGATTTTTAAATCTGACGGTCCAGATTTATTTCAGCTTAATAAAATAAAATAAAATTATTTTTATTATTTAAAAATGTTTTATAAATTGTTTTTGGCTTCTAAAAATTATTTAAAAATAGTAAAAAATATTTTAAAAATCTGAAAAAATTATATAAAATGTATTTTGATATTTTATATCTTTTTCAACCAATAAAATTATTTATTATAATTTAAAATTGTTTTACAAATTATTTGTTGGGTTCTAAAAATTATTTTAAAATAGTAAAAATATTTTAAAAATCTGAAAAAATTATATAAAATGTATTTTGATATTTTATATGTTTTGCAACCAAATTTGGTCTAAAATAGATCTTCTCATCGGTTATAAAAATTTTTCCTTCGATTAAAAAAACATTTAAATTCTTAAAAATTCCTAAAAATCATATTAATTCATTTTAAATACGGTAAAATATTTTTAAAGTGTTTTCTACTAATAGAAGCAGTAAAATAATTGTTTTGACATCGAGAAAAATTATAAAATATTTTTATTATGTATCTAAGGTTCACGGTCGTTACAGATCTACTAAGAAGGTAGTAAAGAGTGATGTCCAGGCATTGGGATGACATGCACTTGATAGGAGGAGATATTCCTATACTACGATCGGTTGTACTATGGTTATCGCGAAGTTGTTTCTCCACACAGGATATGAATGTAATATCAGGGTTTTCTGGTTACTAGATCTATGGTTTTAGATCTAGATTTGGGAAGTATCCCAATCTGGGTACTTTGACATTATTCTAAAGAGATTTTAGGATGGACGACTCCTGGCATGGTAGTGTACCTGCAGATGATGGAGTCACCCTCTCTGAAGGTGTCTTATAGACTAAAGGGGAGAGGGGTCTGCATGATTAGCATATCACTTGCTTAGGCAATTTAGTTAATCATGAAATGTCAAGTACCACACCAGATGTTGGTTTTTGCACTAGCTGTAATAAACATATCTAATCCTGGAGAAACATTGGGAAGCAGTTATTGAACATAAATAGATGTTCTAGGGATATAATAACGGCATCCTCCTTCAGGAGACGGTTATCATTTCAGGCTTCCAAGGTGACCTGGATGACAGAGTGGCTATCAGAGTTATAGTTTTCCCTCTTTTAAGGGATAATATGTTGGACAGGTGTTCCAAGCGGATACTGAGGAAGGCATAGTGCTTGTTACTGATTAAATTCAGTGGACGATACAATCTAAGATGTTTGCTGGATTCGGAGTTCATTTATGAACTGGGTCCCATCAGACATCCAGACAAAGTCTAAGACAAGTATTGCTCATTTCGGGAGATAGTTTTCTCCGCGAAGTTGAGATTAAGAGAGATACAGAAAGAAACATTGGAGCGGATCCACTCACTGAGGTTATTTCTCGAACGCAATCATTTTCGCAAACAGGCTTTGCGAAACTGATTAGTAGAGAAGTTGGGTGTTCGGTATCACACGGGCTGTGAGTATGCGACATCGCAATAATTGGCCTTAAGTGCAAGTGGGAGATTGTTGGCTATAGTGCCCTTAAGGCAATTATCATAGTCGCGGACTAGTGATTATGATGATTGAGTGAGGACCTATACCGATAAAGCAGTCTTACTCAAGATGATAATATGCTATCTGGTTTGCCTTTATCATCATATTGATAGAGTCCATAGGATTCTTGCTTGACTGCCAGCATTATGATGGCGATCATATATGTAGGAGCTGGGGTCTATAAGCACATCCTTTAATGTCCCTAGTCGTAGAAGTATCGAGACCGGGCATCGATACTCCAGTGTAGACTAGTGTATACTGATCGAGACCCCGACGAGGGGCGGTGGCCAGGTCTCACAAGCTATTGGTGTTAGTTTGTTCACCTAAGATAGTATACAGGTGCTCATTGGGTTATGAGTACACTGGATGGACTCGCCGGGAACCTGCTAGTTGGTATTATACCTATTGTCAGATAGCAGTTCCCAGGTGACATGTGTACAGGTTAGTCTGTCGACATGAGATCGTCATTTGTCTCGTGTGAGTTCCCACTGTGCTTTGATTACTACCCTACCACGGCTTAAAGGAGTCATGCAAACAGGTTTCAGTTGGGTACAGTCCCGAGCCACATGGAGGCAGTGATCTGATCGTCGGGGATTCGTCTCTCCCGGTATTGGGGGTTGATGTCGCGTTGTGTACGGATGGCCATCACCATAAATCCGTGGCCACGATGGACGAGAATTATCGATCCAGGATCGATAGTTTCTTAGGTGGTGATGGGGTTTCATACCGACACTAAATATTGCGTTGTTAGGGGTCTGAATTTATCCACCCCCTTAGACTCGATATGCGATACTCTTAGACGAACAGACCGGACTGTACGAATATTGTCACTGTCAGGCTCAGTAGGGGTTCTGCATGAGTTTGCTCGTCGGCCTCCCTTTCGCTCAATACCTGGGTAGCCGTTACGTACAGCTAGTGCCGCTGACGTGCTTGTGGTTAAACCCACTGCCAGCGTATTGACGAGTCTTTAGAGTCCCACACAGAGGGTTTTCACGGTTCAGGCGATATGGTGTACATGGCGTATGTTGGTACATACAGGTGTTCGATTAAATATGTGCATGCTGCGCAGACTTTAATCGGACGGTTGCTAATACTAGCGGCTTAGGATTAAGCCGGATTATTAAATCAGGTTTTGATTTAATAATTTACATATGTATTTATATATATGTATTCTATTATTATTGTTCGCTATTTATTTTCTCTCTTGGCTACTCGTATTTTTATACGAATACGCGTATATATATTTCGATACATGTACTGGGAAGTATTCCGTATTTTCTACGGAATAGCTTCTAGAAGGTGCCACCTCATTTGTATGAATTTCTATTTATAGAAATTCATTTGTTTAACAAATGATGTGGAGGGTATGAGGTGGCACAAGCATGGGTTTGTGCATGTTCATGGCATGGAACAAAGTATGGTTGCTATTATTTTATTGTAAAAAGGAAAATGAGATTTTTTGATGGGGGAGAGAGAGGGGGCCAGCCAATAATTTGAGGTGGGGGTTCATTTCATTTGGTTACATGATTTTATTACACACTTGCCCTCTCTCTCACTCTCTCAAGTTCACAAACACTTAACCATTTTTGTTCATGCAAAAAGCTTCATCACCTCCATTCATCTTCTATGGATGCTCTCTTGAGCTCATGGGTAGAGAAAAAATTGTAGTGACACTTTCATGCACCCCAACTCTCCATCGCTAGCGACTTTGGAGCGTAGGTTATCTCGTTCGACGAGGTTGGAGCTTCCTCCATTTTCTTTGGGTGGATCATCGGAGATGGAGGAAGATCGGCAACCAAACATCATCAAAGGATCACTAGGAGCTTGGAATGAAGACCGAAGGACTCGGATTAACTCGGTATAATGATTCTAACTCTTAGTTAGTTTTCTAGTTTAGGTTTTAAGGTCGATCCGGGATTCGGGTAGCGGTAGCGCCAGTTTAGAAAAAAATTGTTCCACATTTTGGCCGCGTTTCGATGGCCGGGGCGCTGCCGCAACCCCTCAACTAGTGTGTACGTTTCTTGTCCCTTAGAGGGCGATGGTTGATCCCACAACCATTGGTGTGTGATATCAATGATTGTACACTGGTGCTCATTGGAGAATGGGTACACCGAACTGGACTCGCCGATGACTCCTATGTGGTAGTATACCTATCGTCAGATAGCAGTCCTCTGGTGACACTGGTACAGGTTAGTCTGTGTTAGTTATATGTATGCCCTAGAGGCCATTACTGTACATTGGATGTATATTGTAGTGGATGCTGGGACATATATAGGGAGGACTTTCTTGCTCGACATGATAGTATGCTATCTGGTTACTCTTTACCTTAACGTGTATACTGATTGTCTCTCTGTTACATGTTGGTAAAGCCCTTAGGATGTGTACTTGACTACCTGGACTATGATGCGGATCATACTAGTGGGGACATGGTAGTCCATAAGTATATCCTTCAAAGTCCCTAGTCGTGGGTGTATCGAGACGGGGCATCGATATACCAGAGTAGACTAGCGTGTACCTTCTCGACCCATACAGATGGGCGATGGATGATCCCATATCCAACGGTGTTTGACATCCGGGGAGATATACGGGTGCTCAGTAGAGACTGGGTACACTGGACGGACTCGCCGAGAACTCCCAGCTGGTATTATACCTTACGTCAGATGGCAGTTCTCTGGTGACACTAGTACAGAGTAGTCTGTTGACCCGAGATCGTCATAGAGTCTTGTGTGGTTCCCACTGTGCTTCGATTTCCACCTTACCACGTCCAAAAGGGCGTGCAAAACGGTGGTTTTTGGGTACAGTCCCGAGTCACATGGAGGCAATAAGCGATAGGAGGGGATTCGTCTCTCCCGGTATAGGGGGTTGATGTTGCGCTGTGTTCGATTGGCTATAACAGGAAATCCCTGGCCAGGGTTGCTGAGATTTACTGGTAAGTGTTACCAGTAGTTTCTCGAATTGTTATAGACCTCATATCGACACGACTTATCGAGCTATTGGGGTCTGACGTTTACCACCCCTAGGCAAGATATACGACATATCGGACGACGAGACCGGACTGTACGGTAGTGTTACTGGTTGGATTCACTGGAGTGTGAGCGGGCTTGCTCGTCGATCTTCTGATCGCTCAATACTCGGGTGGCCGTTACGTTTAGCAGATCGCTTGCGGCTTGTGGGTGTATGATATGATCATCACCTGCTGCCGGCGTATTGACGAGTCTTTAGAGTCCTACACAGAGGTTTCCTGGCTCAAGCGAAACGAAATAGGAGCGCATATGAGATATGTGCGGGACCGAGAATAATGCGTGTATATGATACCGTATTCCATTCTCGCGATGAATGTATCGAATGGTTATATGCGATATAACCTAGTTATTGAATCGAGGGTTGATTCGATAAGCCGATACATTGGATACTAGTCGGTTATATGCGATATGACCGGATCGTTAAATCAAGTGTTGATTTAATGATTTAATGCATAATTATATATTTGATATATTACTTTGCATTAACTAGTATCGGTTCACTTTTAAATGGATTTTCTCACTTGTTTGTGCACATTGTATATATGATATATTTTTTATGCACAAGATTGTATCATGTTTGATGATACATGCTAGTTTGGGTTTGTGTAAAGAATTAAACCATGGTTACTTAAGTGGTTAGGGTTTCATTTCCTTTTCTCATTTATTTATCTATTTATTCTTTTTGGAAAAATATTTAGCATAAAGAGAAAAATGGTGGCTTTCTTTGTATGTATTATGAAGCTTCATGAAGCTTTGACTTAGTGACCATTTTGTCTCATGCTTAACCCTAACCATTCCATTTAACCCTAGTCTATTCTTTACACTTTACCATGGTTGAATTATGATAAGTATTCATTTTTATTTCCTTTTTGAAATATACTTATGATAATATTCATCTTCTTCTTCTTCATCTTCACTTGAAGAAAGCTTGCTTCAACAATGGCAACTTGAGCATATGAGTGAGAAATCCAATTCTAAAGTGAACCCACTTCCTATTTCTTCATCCTCTACCTCTTGCCAAGTAGTAGAGTGTGTTTTCTTCACAAGTTTCATGACTTGGTGAAGTGAGAGCTTGATCTTGTGATGCCTCGACGTAGATCATCTTCGGCATCGTCGTCGATGACCTAGCCCGCTTTTTCTCCGATGACGCCGACGCTAGAGCCCAAGATCCGATTTGTACAGCGAGGAGACTTCATCGCGGAGCCATGGAGGTGGAGAACCGGATCTACAAAGGTTGTATTTCCGTTTACCATTTAGTTAAGTTGTTAACTAGTTTCTTTTTCGCCTATATATCTAGCCAACGATCCGTAGTCTAGGGTTTCTCGGCACCGTAATTTTTGAAATTGGCATGGTTGATGCCTTGTGAGACCTCTTGGCAGTGCCTAGGAACCCTACAGTGGTATCAGAGCCTAGCTAGAGCCTTAGGCGATGCGTAGACGACGTTTGAAACCCAAATGAACATCGAAACCCTAAAACAAATTGCTCTCTGGAATTTTTCTAAAAACTGGGTTTTTTCCAGATTAAAAATGCTTAAAAAATTCAGCAGGGAATTCTAAGAATTACGGTGCAAAATTTTTCCCATGATCTGTTAAAAGTGCGGCGGAACCGCGGCATAAGCATGGCTTCCGCGTCGGTTCCGCGGCCAAAAGATGACATCATCATCCCCTGTTTGCACAGTAACTCCTATTTTAGTATGCTGGATTTTCTGGGAATTTTTAATTTTTATTCAAGAGTTGATTTTTCTGGGGTTGTTCTGGGGATTCGATTATTCGATCGGATTGTCAAACTTTGTCTATGTGTTTTTCCGGATAATTATTGAATATGTCAAAAAGTTCGACCGGATATAAATACCCAATTTTTCCCTGTCGGGAAATTTCCAAGTGTTGGATTTTTCCGTAGTTTAAAGACGTTCTAAGTAGTGCAAGTAACGCGATGGACCCTCTAGAAGACAACAAACCTTAACTCGATTATGTGACCGTCTTGAACTGCCCTTTGAACCTTAGGGTTTGGGGCAGTACGGCGTGCCACATGTGAGGCGTTGGCTTGACCCTTCTACGGCTGGACCGTTGGTACTGAGGCACGAACTGAATGTTTTTAGACTTGTTTCATGTGTTGATCTGTATCGGGAAAACTTGGGTGTTTGAATGTTCGATCGGAAAGTTTAACATTTTCTAATTATCTGGAATGGGATACAATAATTGGAATTCACAATAAGTTATGAGATAACTGAATGAATGTTATAAACATAGCAATTTAGTCTCACTTGATCGGTTGCCACGGAATTTTGATGAGATCAAAAGTCCGTCGCAATCACGTAGCGTACGCGGATACTCGCCGGGTAAACTTAATAGACAGCCTCACTCTATAGCCCCGACCAAGTGACTGTAGGAGAACCCCGTCGCCGAAAGCATCCGTTCGGGTGCTCGCGGCAGCGGTGTTCCGCCTTGGTGCACTTCGTCGACGGCATCGGGGGTGCGACCGTCTACTGAAGTTTGTGATGAGCATTCGATCAGGATGTCGGGAATCTTGTTGAATTACCCGACTTGATATTGAAAAGTGTTTTCGAACATGAGACTAAAATGCGGAGTTTATAATTGTTAGGCATGTGATGTCTAAGTAATTCATTTGATTAGGCATGTGATGTCTAAAGAGATTGCGGATTCCAACTGTTGTAGTTTTACACTTTCTTTTCTGTGACCGTAAGTGTAATATGTGATATCGCCGGTTTCGTTGCTATATGTCAACGACAATTGGGATGCGCATGTTTACTTACGTTGATGACATTTGATGTTATGTGTTGCTGGATATGTTATATTGGATCGTCGTGTTTGAATAGACGGGGGTTTTTATGTGAGATGAGTGTTTTTCATTTTCATTCATGTAAAAACTTGTATGTAATATTCTTTTATTGGGGCACTTCCAGGTTGCGGAAGTTGTCACCGTTGTTGTATATTATTTACTTTTCCGCACTAGGATAGACCCAAGGAGGAGGGCACAAGTAACCGGGTTTTGGAGTCCAGTGGGAGACCAACTCGAGGAGTCGAGTCCGGGTCTCCTAACTCTAGAATTGGTAGGGTTGCTTGCCGCTCTTGTAGGGGTCTAGGGGTGTGGGTTTGGCTATTCATCACAACCGTGGAATCCGTGTTTTATACTGGCTCGTATTGAAAACACGGACGTCCTAGTATATCCAATATTTCATATGATTCTTCTGCTGCGATATCTGTGATGTGATCATGTGATGTTCTGTGATAAATGCTGTATATAGTATATATGATATATTATATAGACGTTACTTATGTTTTACACCCGCGCTAGCCCTGCCCCGCTCTGCCGTTAGTTACCTAACCTAACGGTGCACGAGGGGACATCGAGGCGAATGCGGATGGCATAAGTGTACGTCGTATTTATTTGTGATGTTTAGGTATTTAAATGATGGGACTTCATTAATGAGATTAATGAAAGAAAAGAAACCATAGATGTTGTAGTATCGAATTTCAAAATAAAACAGGTAGCTACAGTTCTTGCTTTGCACAGCGGTATATATGATATATCCTGCACCTTATTCGATAGGGAAAGGACCGAGATCCCTTCACCGGGAGTGACTCCTTTAGCAATAACTGGCAGATGCTACACACTCGGTTTGTCTTTTGATTTCTTTTAAGAGTTTTTGCTTTGCACAGTGATATATATGATATATCCCGCACCTCATTCGACGAGGAAAGGACCGACGTTCCCTTCACCGGGAGTGACTCCTTTAGCAAAACTAGAAAAGCCTCAAAAGCACTCCATTTTAAAATCATTCGATCCTACAACGATATCAAGTTCATTACGCAATAGGTTTTCAGAAAAAACCTGTCGTAGCCCTCCGTCATTTCAGATAAATCTTGTTTAGTATTCGTGCTGCGTTTGTTGACCTTGTCAAGGCACAGTGTGCGGTAGCTAACCAGTATTTATCTGCTTATGCATATGATGCAGATTGGGTTAGGGTAGTCGTGCGGCCTTGTTGACCTTGTCAAGGGTCGTGCGGGTGGGTTTGATTCAATCAAGAAATGACGGGTTGAACTTGACTTGCGGTCTATGGTTTGTTGACCTTGTCAAGGTCATAGATCGTTCGGGGCAAAATATTATCGGGAATTTCAAGTGTTGAAATTTGCAATGAGATTGCATACCTTCTATGAGATAGTTGGATCCCGATACCCACTGCGAGTAATTGTTACTCCTGGGAGATTTTTACACATTACAATTAGCCGATCAAGTAGGTGTCTAGAAAGGTGTCAACGGGGTTACGCCTCTGGGAAAACGAGGTTTACATTAATTAGGTTCGTGCGAAAGCACGGGGAACCTCCCTTAAAGTACCGACACTGGCCTGGCTGAAAGATTGGCGAACTTGTAGCGTGTAATTAATCCCAGCTAGTCTTTCCTTTTAGGGTTTGAAGGAAGATTTGATAAAAACAGTGGGAGCCATCCTGATTAGATAAAATAATAACCAATCTGATCTTGCAAGAGCATACGCTGAGTGTTTTCTTCTCTCTCTCTCCAGGTAGCGACCATATCACGCCTTAATCAAGATAATAATACGGATAATTGACCGAACCCGCTTGTTATACTGAGCTGGGGAACGTTGGTCCTGCTCCGACTTATAATTGTTATAAGACAAAGCAGGAAATTGGGGATTACCAGAATTCCCGTGCCGCCCAAACGAAGAAAGTGCATACTGATGCATCATCTTCGGGTGTGTTCATTACACAGAACTGTTTCTCAGTATCCTCTGCGTCCTGGGTATTTGATACCGGATCAGGATCCCAGATATGTAATCAGTTACATAGGGCTACAGAAAGGTAGAGAACTGAGAACGGGTGATAAGTTTCATGAGGCAGAAAACGGGGAAAGTGTTGCAGCCAAGTTTGTTGGTCACTGTCACCCTGTATTACCAATACATTGATTCTGAACGAATGTTATTAGATACCGAATCTGATATACAAAATCATATCAGACTTTTTATTAATAAAGAAATGATAAAATTTTGTATTGTTGGATAATGTTTTGAACATTTCCTATATCAAAAGTTGATCGGTTCAGGCACGTTATCTAAAAGCATTGACGTTCTAAATCAAACTACAGTTCTTAGTATACGGATCACACACAAGTGGAAGAGTTCAGTATTGAACGATTCCTTCTTAAGGTATTGTAGACTAGGTCAGATCATTGTGACCCGACTAGCTAGAGTTACATATAGATGCATATTTAAAATAGTTTGAATTTACATCTTGTGAAACTTGCCAGTCATGTCACGAAGGTAAGATGGCCATAGCTAGAAAGAGTTAATGAACTCTTGGGATGATACATGTTGATGTATGTAAGTCCCCTGTCTACACATGCCAAGACCGGTTCTTTGTACTTCATTACATTCTCTGATAATCTCTCAAGATTCAGTCATATGTTCCTGTTGAAACATGAGTCCGAACCTTTTGAGATATTCACAGAATATAAGTTACAAGTAGAGAACCAAAATACGGGTATAAGTATTATGTCCTATGATGAGATCAGGGAGGAGAATACTTGAGCACGGAATTCTTGGACTTTTCTAAAGGAGAATGAGATTCTCTCTCAGCATTACTCCTCCGTATACACCATAGCATGATGGTATATCGGGGCGGAGCAATCACGCCCTATATGATAAGGTGTGCTCTATGTGTTAGTTATATGTATGCCCTAGAGGCCATTACTATACATAGGATGTATATTGTAGTGGATGCTGGGACATATATAGGGAGGACTTTCTTGCTCGACATGATAGTACGCTATCTGGTTGAACTTTACCTTAACGTGTATACTGATTGTCTCTCTATTACATGTTGGTAAAGCCCTTAGGATGTGTGCTTGACTACCTGGACTATGATGCGGATCATACTAGTGGGGACAGATAGTCTATAAGTACATCCTTTAAAGTTCCTAGTCGTGGGTGTATCGAGACGGGGCATCGATATACCAGAGTAGACTAGCGTGTACCTTCTCGACCCATACAGATGGGCGATGGATGATCCCATATCCATTGGTGTTTGACATCAGAGATGATATACGGGTGCTCAGTAGAGACTGGGTACACTGGACGGACTCGCCGAGAACTCCCAGATGGTATTATACCTCACGTCAGATGGCAGTTCTCTGGTGACACTGGTACAGAGTAGTCTGTTGACCCGAGATCGTCATAGAGTCTTGTGTGGTTCCCACTGTGCTTTGATTTCCATCTTACCACGTCCAAGAGGGCGTGCAAAACGGTGGTTTTTGGGTACAGTCCTGAGTCACATGGAGGCAATGAGCGATAGGAGGGGATTCGTTTCTCCCGGTATAGGGAGTTGATGTTGCGCTGTGTTTGATTGGCTATAACAGGAAATCCCTGGCCAGGGTTGCTGAGATTTACTGGTAAGTGTTACCAGTAGTTTCTCGAACAGTTATAGACCTCGTATCGACACGACTTATCGAGCTATTGGGGTCTGACGTTTACCACCCCTAGGCGAGATATGCGACATATCAGACGATCAGACCGGACTGTACGGTAGTGTTACTGGTTGGATTCACTGGAGTGTGAGCGGGCTTGCTCGTCGATCTTCAGATCGCTCAATACCCGGGTGGCCGTTACGTTTAGCAGACCGCTTGCGGCTTGTGGATGTTTGATATGATCATCATCCGCTGCCGGCGTATTGACGAGTCTTTAGAGTCCTACACAGAGGTTTCCTGGCTCAAGCGAAACGAAATAGGAGCGCATATGAGATATGTGCGGGACCGAGAATAATACGTGTATGTGATACCGTATTTCATTCTCGCGATGAATGTATCGAATGGTTGTATGTGATATAACCTAGTTATCGATTCAAACGTTGATTCGATAAGCCGATACATTGTATACTAGCCGGTTATATGCGACATGACCGGATCGTTAAATCAAGTGTTGATTTGATGATTTAATGCACAATTATATATTTGATATATTAGTTTGCATTAACTAGTATCGGTTTACTTAAGACGGATTTTCTCACTTGGTTTGTGCACATTGTATATGTGATATATTTTTGTGCACTTGTATGTATCATGATTGATGATGCATGCTAACTTGTGTTTTGTGTGATGATTAAACCATGGTTGTGAGAGTGGTTAGGGTTTTATTTTCCATTACTTATTTATTCATTTATTTATTTGTCTTTATTTTTGGAAAATAAATGGAAAGGAGAAAAGAATGGTGGCTTAATTTGGAGTTTAGTTGAAGCTTCATGAAGCTTTGATCAAGTCAACCATTCTTATCTCATCCTTAACCCTAACCATTCCCACTAACCCTAGTTTAGTCTCTACACTTGACCATGGTTAATTTTATGATAAGAATTGATTTTCTTTTCTTTTTTGAAATAACTTATCATAGTATTCTTCTTCTTCTTCATCTTCTTCCATGAAGAAACCTCCACTTCATCAATGGTGATTGATGAAGATGAGTGAGAAATCCAATTCTAAAGTGAACCCAACTCCTATTTCTTCATCCTCTACCTCTTGCCAAGTAGTAGAGTGTGTTTACTTCACAAGTTTCTTGACTTGGTGAAGTCGGAGCTTGATTTAGCGATGCCTCGACGTAGATCATCTTCGGCACGTCGTCGATGACCTAGCCCGCTTCTTCTCCGATGAAGCCGACGCAAGAGCCCGGATTTCGGATTTGTACAGCGGAGATGACCTCTTCATGGAGCTATGGAGGTGGACAAACGGATCTACAAAGGTTGTATATCCGTATCCCTTAGTTAACTGTTAACTAGATTACTTTTTCGCCTAGACATCTAGCAAACGATCCGTAGTTTAGGGTTTGTAGGCACCGTAAAATTTTAATTTGGCATGGTTGATGCCTTGTGAGACCTCTTGAGAGTGCCTAGGAACCCTACACTATGATGAGTAATACTGAGTTTCCTATTTCCTTTTAGGGGGTTATGCACTTGAGAAGCTGCATACCTATTGAATAGGGTTCAAATCAAATCAGTTGCCTACCACTTCATATGTGATATGGAAAGGGAAGAGCCCATATCTTAAGTTAGTTAAGATTTGGGGTTGTCCGGCCTATGTCTAAAAGCAAAATCTGGACAAGCTCGAGGCAAAGTCTGTTATGTAGAACTGGAAATGTTCCAGCTATACAATCTGCAGCTGATGATTTGATAGAACCAAAGGATTCAATAGTTACCAACGAACCTCAGCCTCTCCGCCGATCTAGTAGGGTTCCTCACCCACCTGAAAGATACTTCGGTTTCTCTATGACAGTGGGAGCGAGGATTGCATCATGAGATGATGACCCAACTGGTTTCGAGCTGGCCATCAGGAGTGGGACTCTGTAAGAATGGCTGGATGCTTAGCGATCTGAGATGGAATCCTTATACACCAACAAAGTATGGACTTTGGTTGCAATATCTGAAGGGTTAAATCCCCATCAGGAGCAAGTATATCTTGAGAAGATTACTTGGTGTACATGGAAAAGTTGAGACTTTCAAAGCTAGACTTGTTAAAGGTTTGCATCATTGACCAGGTGTGGATCATGATGAAACTTTTTCTAAAGATCTATGCTTAAGTCCATCCAGATCCTACTTGCCGTGACTACATACCATGACTACAATATCTGGTGGTTGGGTGTCATGACTGCTTTTCTAAATGATGTTTTGGAAGAGAGCGTCTATAAGTACACAGCCAGAGGGCTTCGTAGACAGTGGGAGCAGCGGAAACGTGTGCAAGATGCTTTATGTGATAAAGCAGGCATCGCGGAGTTGGAACATCTGTTTTGATGTGGTAGTCAAAGAGTTTGACTTCATCAAAATGGTAGATGAACCTTGTATATACAAAAAGGTAGTAGGGAGTATGGTAGTGATTCTCGTAGAGTACGTGGATGACATACTCTTGATAGGGAAGGAGTTTCCTATGCTGCACTCGGTCAATCTCCGCTTATCACAAGGATTCTCCATATAAAGGATCAAAGTGATACCGTCTAAATTCTGAGTTTTCATCTATGAGATAGATGTAATTGGATATTAGGATACTCACTAGATGTAGTGAGACGGTATCAATCGATCCTGGGAGAATCGCTGGAAGGGTTCCAGGGTGATAAAGACGACTGAATGTCAGTCACATGCATTGTCTTTACCCTCAGTAAAGGGACGGTATGTTGGAAGAGTTCTAAGCTAGATACCGTGACATACTAGACGATAAAGGCAGGATACATCGCTACTTAAGATGCTACCAAAGAGGCTGTTTGGGTGTATATTGGTTCATGAGATGAACTATGTTCCTTCCATTGTGTGACAATGGAGTTGTGGCTTATGCCAAGGAACACAGGTCCCATCAGTGATCCAGACATATTCCAAGGCAGTATCACCTGATCATGGAGATGGTTGATCTCTAAGGGATCGAGGTTAGGAGAGTAGACTCAGAGGACAACACGGCGGATCCACTCACGAAGGCCTATTCCCAGAGAGAGACTTTTAAGGGATGGTTGAGTATGAGATACTACAACCACTGCTTTCGGATGGCCCTAGTGCAAGTGGGAGATTGTTAGTTATATGTATGCCCTAGAGGCCATTACTGTACATTGGATGTATATTGTAGTGGATGCTGGGACATATATATGGAGGACTTTCTTGCTCGACATGATAGTATGCTATCTGGTTACTCTTTACCTTAACGTGTATACTGATTGTCTCTCTGTTACATGTTGGTAAAGCCCTTAGGATGTGTACTTGACTACCTGGACTATGATGCGGATCATACTAGTGGGGACATGGTAGTCCATAAGTACATCCTTCAAAGTCCCTAGTCGTGGGTGTATCGAGACGGGGCATCGATATACCAGAGTAGACTAGCGTGTACCTTCTCGACCCATACAGATGGGCGATGGATGATCCCGTATCCATCGGTGTTTGACATCAGGGGAGATATACGGGTGCTCAGTAGAGACTGGGTACACTGGACGGACTCACCGAGAACTCCCAGCTGGTATTATACCTTACGTCAGATGGCAGTTCTCTGGTGACACTGGTACAGAGTAGTCTGTTGACCCGAGATCGTCATAGAGTCTTGTGTGGTTCCCACTGTGCTTTGATTTCCACCTTACCACGTAGGGCGTGCAAAACGGTGGTTTTTGGGTACAGTCCCGAGTCACATGGAGGCAATGAGCGATAGGAGGGGATTCGTCTCTCCCGGTATAGGGGATTGATGTTGCGCTGTGTTCGATTGGCTATAACAGGAAATCCCTGGCCGGGGTTGCTGAGATTTACTGGTAAGTGTTACCAGTAGTTTCTCGAATTGTTATAGACCTCATATCGACACGACTTATCGAGCTATTGGGGTCTGACGTTTACCACCCCTAGGCAAGATATGCGACATATCAGACGACGAGATCGGACTGTACGGTAGTGTTACTGGTTGGATTCACTGGAGTGTGAGCGGGCTTGCTCGTCGATCTTCTGATCGCTCAATACCCGGGTGGCCGTTACGTTTAGCAGACCGCTTGCGGCTTGTGGGTGTATGATATGATCATCACCTGCTGCCGGTGTATTGACAAGTCTTTAGAGTCCTACACAGAGGTTTCCTGGCTCAAGCGAAACGAAATAGGAGCGCATATGAGATATGTGCGGGACCGAGAATAATGCGTGTATGTGATACCGTATTCCATTCTCGCGATGAATGTATCGAATGGTTATATGCGATATAACCTAGTTATCGAATCGAGGGTTGATTCGATAAGCCGATACATTGGATACTAGTCGGTTATATGCGATATGACCGGATCGTTAAATCAAGTGTTGATTTAATGATTTAATGCATAATTATATATTTGATATATTACTTTGCATTAACTAGTATCGGTTCACTTTTAAATGGATTTTCTCACTTGTTTGTGCACATTGTATATATGATATATTTTTTGTGCACAAGATTGTATCATGTTTGATGATACATGCTAGTTTGGGTTTGTGTAAAGAATTAAACCATGGTTACTTAAGTGGTTAGGGTTTCATTTCCTTTTCTCATTTATTTATCTATTTATTCTTTTTGGAAAAATATTTAGCATAAAGAGAAAAATGGTGGCTTTCTTTGTATGTATTATGAAGCTTCATGAAGCTTTGACTTAGTGACCATTTTGTCTCATGCTTAACCCTAACCATTCCATTTAACCCTAGTCTATTCTCTACACTTTACCATGGTTGAATTATGATAAGTATTCATTTTTATTTCCTTTTTGAAATATACTTATGATAATATTCATCTTCTTCTTCTTCATCTTCACTTGAAGAAAGCTTGCTTCAACAATGGCAACTTGAGCATATGAGTGAGAAATCCAATTCTAAAGTGAACCCACTTCCTATTTCTTCATCCTCTACCTCTTGCCAAGTAGTAGAGTGTGTTTTCTTCACAAGTTTCATGACTTGGTGAAGTGAGAGCTTGATCTTGTGATGCCTCGACGTAGATCATCTTCGGCATCGTCGTCGATGACCTAGCCCGCTTTTTCTCCGATGAAGCCGACGCTAGAGCCCAAGATCCGATTTGTACAGCGAGGAGACTTCATCGCGGAGCCATGGAGGTGGAGAACCGGATCTACAAAGGTTGTATTTCCGTTTACCATTTAGTTAAGTTGTTAACTAGTTTCTTTTTCGCCTATATATCTAGCCAACGATCCGTAGTCTAGGGTTTCTCGGCACCGTAATTTTTGAAATTGGCATGGTTGATGCCTTGTGAGACCTCTTGGCAGTGCCTAGGAACCCTACAGTCTGTAGACCCGAGATCATCATAGAGTCTTGTGCGGCTTCCACTGTGCTTTGATTTTCTCCCCACCACGCTCAAAGGAGACGTGCAAACAGGTGGATTTTGGGTACAGTCCCGAGTCGCATGGAGGCAATGAGCGATAGGAGGGTTTCGTCTCTCCCGGTATTGGGGGTTGATGTTGTGCTATGTTCGATTGGCTATAACTGGAAGTTCCTAGCCAGGGCTACTGCCGAGATTTACTGGTAAATGTTATCAGTAGTTTCTCGAACCGTTATAGGCCAGACATCGGCATGACTTATCACGTTACCGGGGTCTGACGTTTACCACCTATAGACATGATATGCGACATATCAGACGAAAAGACCGGACTGTATGGTAGTGTTACTGATTGGCTTGATGGAGACTATGGACGAGCTTGCTTGTTGATCTTCATATCGCTTAATACCCGGGTAGCCGTTACGTCCATCTAGTACCGCTGATGGCTTGTGGGTGACTGATGTGATCATCACCTACTGCTGGCGTATTGACGAGTCTTTAGAGTCCCACACAGAAGTTCCCTTGTTCAATCGAAACGAAGTAGGACACATATGTAATATGTGTGTGCGCCTGATTAAATACGTGTATGTGATACTGTATTGTAATATGGTAGTTATCTGTTATCGGTTCGGTTATATGTGATATAACCAGATTGTCGAATCAAGTGTTGATTTGATAATATGATATACAGATAAATGATATTAGTCGGTCATATGTGATATAACCGAATTATTAAATCAAGTGTTGATTTAATAATGTGATATACATTATATGTGATATGATTATATCTTAACTAATATCATTAGCTTACTAATTATTCTTCATTATATATATATATATATATATATATATATATATATATATATATATAATGAAGCATGGCTTGATTTTCTATTTTTGAGAAAAATAGAAATGATGTGTAAATTGAGAGCATGGTTGTAAGCATGGGAGTTATATTTTTTTATTCATCTTGACTCACTATTCAAGCATGGTTGCAATTTTATATTGCAAAATTCCATGCTTGAATGAGTGGGGGTCAGGAGTTGCCATTCATTCTTTGCTCATTCTCAACACTTAGCCATATTTCCTTAGTTGCTCCCATGGTTGCTCTCTAGCTTTTTCATCTTCCTCATTGCCATTATTCAAGCTTCAACCCTCACATGAGATGTGAATCATGAAGCTTCAACACAAACATGTGAGCTTTAACATCCCCTACATCACCATCCTACACTTGACTAGCGATCGAGTGTAGCGTGTTTACTACGCTAAAGAGTTTAGTGTAGATGTAGCTTGAGGTGGAGGGACTTCGTGTGGATCATCTTCGGCACGAAGGTCATCGGAGGAAGCTCGTCCAAAGTCTCAAGTGGAGTTTAGTGGAGTCAAGAGGACTGCTACAAGGAGCTTAAGAAGAGAAGGACTTGATCCTAGAGGGTATAACTCCTTAAACTTTCTTAAGTTGTTCACATCACATAGCTAAAAACCCTAAAATTCTAGCAATGATCTTGTATAGCCTAGGTTAGCACCTAGAAAAATTTGATTTTGGCATGCTTGATGCCACTTGGAACCCCTTGATGGTGCTATGGTAGACTAACATGGTATCAGAGCTACAAGGTTTTGGATGTTAACCTATGGGGGGGTTCTCACTGTGTGACAGTGTGGCGAAGCATAGGCTCTTACCTCCAGGGTGTCCCGAGATCGGAAATTGTTCCAGCGGGTTGTGGTTCTCGTGAGGGGGCATGCGTAAAAAGTAGCTGCTGAGGGACCTGTAGGTGCCACGGCGACCCTATTGGATAGGGTGGCTACCTGACTAACATGGTATCAGAGCCAAGTTAGAACATTAGGGTAACTTGTAGCGACGTTAGAAATCCGCCGTTTTTGTCGCGCCAAAAATGCCAATAAAAACAATTTCGAAATGATGTTTTGAGTTGTTTGCACACCTCGCGGGCTCACGGTTTGAACCGAGAATCCACGGGGTGGAGCGTGCGCACCCCGGGGACATCCTAAGGGGAGGGGGGCGAATGGCTGGGCCTACTCCCCAGGACCACCACAAGGTGGTCTTGGTGGTGGGGACCCGAAACTGCCCCACCTTAGGCAGTTTTGGGTTTGCCTCACCCCCTGGCCATTTCATGGTGGCCTCAGGGGGTGGGGTATCCCCTTTAGGCACCCCATTTCGATAGTTAGTTTTGGTATCTACACCTCCGCGAAGATTCGGGCGGGTTTCGAGTTCGTTTCGACTCCCGGATTGGCTTAAAACGATCGTTTTTGGAACTTTAGCTCACTGGATTTTTCAAAGTTTTGGAAAAATTGGTTTAGTTTGCTAATTACGTACGGAATTCTAATGTTGTGGTTACTTTACAAGTTTTGTGATGTGTGATACAATTATTAGAATCCGGATTAATTAGTTTTATGAAAACTAGTTAGTATATTGTAAACCTAGCAGTTTAGTCTCAATTGATCGATTGCCACGAAATTTTGATTCGGATCAAAACTCCGGCGCAATTGTGTATTGTACACGATCACTAAGTCGGGAATCTTGTTGAATTATCCGACAACTAATTGAAAAGAGTTTTCAATTTGAGACTAAAATGCATGTTTTATAAGTTAGGCATGAAATCCGGAATATGAGATATTCCGGGTTTATGATGTCTAAGGATATTGCAGATTCTAATCATTGTAGTTTTCTGTTTCTTTTCTGCGACCGTAAGTGTAATATGCAGGGTATCCCGATTTCGTTTCTATATGTCAAAGAGTTTTCGAGATACGCATATTTACTTACGTTGATGATATGAGATGCTATGCGTTGCTATTGATATGATTTATTGGATCGTCGTGAAAGAATAGCTGGGGGGGGGTTTATGTGAGGTGAGGGTTTTTATTTTCATTCATGTAAAATCTATATGTAATATTCTTTTATTGGGGCACTTCCGGGTTGAGGATGATGTCACCACTGTTGTATATTATTTACTTTTCCGTATTAGGATAGACCCAAGGCGGGGAGCACAGGTAACCGGGTTCTAGAGTCCGGTAAGAGACCATCTCAAGGAGTTGAGATCGGGTCTCCTAACTCTAGAATTGGTAGGGTTACTTGCTGCTCTCGTAGGGGTCTATAGGATGTGGGTTTGGCTATTTATCATGACTGTGGAATCCGTTTTTTACATTACTGGCTAGATTTAAAACACGGAAATCCTAGTATATCCAATATTTCATATGTTGCTTCTGCTGCTTGTTTTTGTGATGTGATCATGTTATATTATATATATGATATATAATAAACATTGTTTATGTTTTGCACCCGCGCTAGTCCAGCCCCCGCTCTGCCGGTAGTTAAGTAATCTTATGGTGCATGACAGGGCCCCGTGGCGAATGCGGATGGCAAAATCGTACGTTCTATTTTCGTTTCTTTTTCTGTAATATTTAGGAAACTTTAAATGATGGGACTTCATTAATGAGATTAATGAAAAGAAAGAAACCAAAAGATGTTGTAGAATCAAATTTTTAAAAAGGGTAGCTCTAGTTTTTGCTTTGCACAGTGGTATTCCTTGATGAATATCCATCACCTCATTCAATGAGGAAAGAGCCGAGATTCCTTCACCGGGAGTGACCTCTTTAGCAAAACTAGCAAATGCTACAACCCACTCGATTTTGTCTTCTGATTGTTTCTCTAGTTCTTACTTTGCATAGTGGTATTCATGAATATCCAGCACCTCATTCGATGAGGAAAGAGCCGAGATCCCTTCACCAGGACTGACCTCTTTAGCGAAGCTAGAAAAGCCTCAAAGAAACTCCTTTATAAAATCACTAGATTCTACAGCGATATCAAGTTCATTACGCTCATGGTTTTCTTAAAAATCTGCGTAGCTCTTCGTCATTTCAGATAAGTAGTATTTAGTATTCGTGCTACGTTTGTTGGCTTCGTCAAGGCGTAGTGTGCAGTAGCTACTTACTGCTTATTTGTTGGATATGATGCGATTGGATTATGGTAGTCGTACGACTTTGTTGGCTTTCGTCAAGGGTCGTGCGGGTGGGTTTAATTCAATCATGAAATGTATGGGTTGAACTTGACTAGCGGACTATGGTTTGTTGGCTTTCGTCAAGGTCATAAGACGCTAGGGGAAAAATATTATCGGGAATTTCAAGTGTTGAAAATTGCAATGAGATTGCATACCTTCTATGAGATAGTTTGTAACACCCGAGCCCAATAATACTATTTATATTACTAGTTGAGGGTTATATATTGCTCCTTTCCAATTATTTTGTTTTCTGGGGTTTATTGCTAAATTTTAACCGGTTAAGTCATTTTGGCACATAACAAATTTTAACCCCTAAAATGAAATTAAAAGTGTCCATGTTGGCCTACTCGTCGCCACTAGTCGCGTGGTAGCGTCCGCGTGTCGAGATTCCGTCCCGTTCGGCTAAACGGGCAAGTTTGGACGACTACGCGCGCGTGCAAGTGTCCGACTTGGGGGCATGCATTTTAATCATTAAACACCTCTTTTCAAAATTTGGAACCCGCTTAAAATCCTATAATTTGAATTTGGAACATTTGGGCGCAAACCGGGTTCGATTTGGAAATGTTTCATTTCGCGCCAAAAAGGCCCATTTCAATTTAATATCTAAAACTATATTTATACGAATATAATTCCTTAACAGTCTAAATCCCTTCAAATCATCTCAAATTTTTCCCTTGCCTCGTCTCCAGCCAATCACGAGCTCCCAATTTAGCTCGTGGGCCCCACCTCCCCTTTCCCTATCTCTCTCTCTCTCTTCCCTCAATCTCTCTCTCAAATCTCTCTCTCTCTCTTCCTCTATTTATATTCCATGCAGCCCCTGTTCCTTCCTCACCCATCGCGAGAACATCCCCAGCGAACTGATTTGGTGAAGTTTTGTCGATCAAAAATATTTACCGCAATCAAGAACGGCGTCGTATGAAGCTAGCCGGTGAATACGGGTCGGTCCACAGGGATGTGTAAATCTTCTTTAAGTTTTTACGAGTTAATTCCAAATGGTGTTTGGAAGTTTAATTAAATCTAAAAATCGAAGTTGTATGAAGGTAGAATTAGAAACTTGCTAGAATTAGGTTTAGGGAAAATTTGGTAAATAAAGATTTACATCTCTTTCCATTGCCATCAATTAAATCAATCATATTAGTGTTATGGTAAATATTGACAAAGGGGATTAGGATGATTGTGAAGATTGATTCTTCCTCTAGATCCTTGTCCTTCCTTTCTCAATCTTCACCCTAACCTCTATGGAAAACCTTAAGATCCGAGCCTTTAGACTACGGAATTCACCGTTACCTTGAGGGTAAAAGTGCCGTAGGGAGCGGAATCGAAAGGTATGCATGGAGTTCTAATGTTCATAAAAGTAAAGCAATGAAAAGAGATGAGAGATCTTCATCTCTCAAATCCTTCCCTAATCCTAACCCTAACAAGCGAGGAAATTACTCGCTCATTGAGGGGATGAAAGAAAGAAAGAATTTATCGAAGAAAGAAAACATCGATTGCAAGTTAATAAAAACTAAACTAAGGCGAGAAAATAAGAACAGATATGAAAAACTAAAATTATTGCAAGGAAAATAACCTACTTACTGTTGATGCACTCTAACTTCAAGAAAATAGAATTTTATTCATGAGAAAGAGGCATAAGAAAATACAAGGTCTTGGGTTCTATTTATAGGACATAGAAACCCTAGGTTTACAATTGCACCGCATGTCTACAATTACAAATATACCCCCAGAAAATCTTTCCATAGCCGCCACTAAAATTTGGTAAAAATTTCTTCGCGCACGGGCTTCAAACGGCCGCGGATCCGCGGCATGGGAGCGCTTGGGCCGCGGATCCGCGGCCCAATGATGAGTTCATGTGCTTGTTTTTTCTCGTCTTCTTTAGGTTACTCTGGGCTTCTTTATTCTTTGTTTCTTTTTCCACTTGGACTTCTGCAATGATTCCAGAATTTCCGTGAACACTTGTACCGATCCTTTAACCGTTTTTCTTGCAAATTTGGATCTTGCGTCTCCTTGTTGATGGTGAACCGTTCTTCTGCTGAGTTTTACTAAGATCCTCCTATTTGTTGGTCAAAAGTCTCTTTTTGTGTCGTCTTTTGTCTTTTTCACTGTTTTCGCGCCAAGAACCTGTAACCTGTAACATGTAGCAGACATGGGTCAAAAGCACCTGTTTTTATTGTAAAATGCATAAGAATGGGGAATAAAAAATGCAATATTATGTTATGAACAAATACCCCCAAACTTATCTTTTGCTCGCCCTCGAGCAAACTTATTTTTATTCGCTAAAATCCTAACCGCACTTTCGCAGGGAAACGCGATTGCACTGAGCTCGTGCAACAAGCCGTTAAACCTCTAGGTGTCCCTAGTAGGAGGAGTGTTGTCTCCTGAGGGTTTTCAGCGGATTACACCCACAAAATCCTATCAATTTGGCTTCTTCGACTTTTGTTTTTCTAATTAGGTTTTCTAACAAGGAATTCTATTATCGTCAACCCGCAAATTATCCACCCATATTCTTCACACTTCCTCATTATTTAACTTAAGATTATATATATCCTGTAGAATTACCTAGCTTTCGGCATTTCTTAAGTTTTCCTTCTAGAGTTCCATCTCCACTTAGGAATTTCTATCAACCCTATTAAAGACACAAGTTCTATTCTTCATTCCTTTCTCTTATCTAAACTCTAATCACATATCCCCACGTGTGTGTAAATATCACCCCTACACTTGGAAATTCAAATCAAGCAATCGTACTCCAGCCCATTGTCCAAAGCACTTGTGAGACTTCGCTTTCACATCCTTCATGCGACTGTTAATACTTCTTGAGGTACCAACAACCGATTACCAGACGCGTTAGCACTTTAAGGCGTACTTCCTAGTTTTGCAATACCCAAGGCTTTTAGCAGTGACTCCCAGACCAGTTGGTCTAAGGCACTGGGTGATGAAGCACCCTCGCTAAATATTTTTCTATTTTTTTTTACTGCCTTAAGTAGTCACCAAAAACCAGTGTCCATTTTTTTCTTTATCCACCCTTTTTTTTTCCTTTTCATTGTGCTAAGGACTTTAGACAAGAGTATTTCAAGGTCTCTTCTACTAATCCAAGTTTCGAGGTGCGTGTTTGTGCATTTTGTAGGGTATACATTTTCAGAATCTAGACTTAAGCTAGGAACTATTTTTCAAACTTATACTCTAATAAAAGTTTTAATACTTTTCCTTCGTTTCGACTTAGCCCACGAACTGAACCCAAAATTTGCCTATTTCTAAATAACCTACAAAGACATATGCTTTCCACAGTTAAACTTTAAGGAAGGTTATTTTTAGGGTTTTTAATTTGCTAAGTCTAAGATTTAGTTTTTCCTAGCCAGTTAACCTATTTATCAAACTCAAGTCAATTAACCAGAATTGAATACATTAATTTTTATAATTTTTGAAATTTTTCAATTTTTATGGGTTTTTCTGTTTTCTAATTTTTTTTATTTTTCAAATTTTTCAAATTTTTATGATTTTTTTATAAAAATGCAATGCAGAAATTAAATATGCAAAAAAAAAAAGGGAAAAAATATATACAATATGCTATGCAGAAGATAACTATATACACTACCCTCTCCCCCAAACTTGAGCAAAGCAGTGCCCTCACTGCCCGGCCCCACGTCGCGCTCGCGAACGTGAACGTGATCTATCCCCTCTCGCCAAAAGTGTTTGGAGCCCCCTCTCAATTTCCGTCAACCGACGGTCGTGATCTCGTGCGGTCGCGCGAAACTCATCCCTCAAAGAATCAATCCCTCTCACTGCCCTCCGCATCAATAGCGCATGCTCTTGGGGGGTTAGCTCTTCCCCGCTCGAAGTCGAGCTCGAGCTCGGGGTGAGCGCAGGTACATGTTCTGCTGGGTCGGTCCGTGTCCAAATATCTGTTAGTCTAGAGTAGGACGACGAGACGCCCTCTATGAGTGGTCGGACCGGGGTACAGTCTATCAAATATGAGTCAAATTCCTCGGCTGGGAGGAAATAGCGGCAGAGCTGGGTAACTAGCATGGGGCATGGGTATACAGGGCCTCGTTTACCCGAACCTATAGAGTAAAGCAAAACTGTGCACATGTCGAATCTAGGGTTTTTCGTCATTAAAGTATGAACGACATGTAAGGAAGGGGTGAAAAAGGTTGTGTTGTGAGAACTTCCAAAAATATTGTTTTGTGCCCACCGGCACACAGTTAAAACATTTGCGAAGAGGGTCCGTGCTTGGATCCCCTTGCGCGGTTCTCGCGCACAGTCATTACCCATTAAAGGAATATAATCTTCGAAGCGAAGGGGTTGTTCGTGTGCGGGGACACACGGGATGAGTGTAACCTCGTGTATCATGTCCCTGTCGATGCGAATTTCTTGAGTTCCCCAATTCAATTTAATATAACCTAAGTTGGCTAGGCTATTCTCTTCCATTGACTCATAAAATTGGGTGACTAAGCTAGGGACAGCAAATGCAGATCCATGGTTATAGAGGAGGAAATTCCATCCCCTCTGTGCAATTTCGTGTGGGAAGTATGATCCGTAGATCTCATGTGCAAACACAGGGGAAAAGTCCCTTTCAAATTGGAATTTAGGAGCCATATAGATGTGTGCAGGAAAATTTATGTAATAACAGAGAGGAAAGACACAGATGTACCTCCCCCGAAAATTTCAGGGGGTGAAGCTTCCGATGCGCGGCGGATCAGCGGCTGGAGACGGCGGATGCGGCGGTTGAGCGGCGGTTTGGCGGCGGTGCAGCGAAATTTTTCTGGAACAGAACGGTGGCGGCGCTAGGGTTTTAAGGAGAATGAAAGAATTAGGGTAAAATGACAGGGGGGGTCGGGTGCCTTTAAATAGGGGGGAGGAGGTGAGTTTGCAAAAAACACCCTCTAAAGAGAGGGTTTTATTTGTAAATTCAGCCATTAATCTGCAAATTTGCAATTTGGTCCGAAATTTTTTATTGTTTTTTTTATTTTTTTTATTTTTTATGGTATTTTGGAAATATATATTTACAAATTATATACACACCCCCAAACTTATTTGAACTACAGTTTTGAAAAAAAAATATGAAATTTGGGGGTGAAAGTGGAGGAGAATTACTCAGTGTAGATCGGCTCCTGCAAGAACAGGAGCTCCTCCGAAGGGTCCGCTGAGAAGAACGGTTTCAAACGATGTCCATTCACTTTGAATAAAGTACCGTCTTCTGGATTCTCAAGGTCAACCGCACCGTGCGGATAAACGGTGCGGACTACAAAAGGTCCTCTCCATCTAGAACGGAGCTTGCCGGGATGAAAGTGCAACCGAGTATCATATAATAAAACCTGTTGACCTGGTTTAAAAGTCTTTCGCAAAAGGTTTTTATCATGAAATACCTTAACTCGGTTCTTAGCAATCACGGCATTTTCATATGTCTCATCCCGCAGCTCCTCCAATTCATTCAATTGCAGCTTTCGGTTGCTGCCCGCATCTCCTAAGGATAGATTCAGCTCTTTAATGGCCCAAAATGCCTTGTGCTCAATTTCTACTGGAAGGTGGAAAGCCTTCCCGTAAACAAGCCGGTATGGAGACATGCCAAGATCGGTCTTGTATGCAGTACGGAAAGCCCATAGTGCATCGATCAATTTTAGTGACCAATTTTTACGGTTTTTAGAAACCGTTTTCTCCAAGATTTGTTTAATTTGTCGATTCGAGATCTCGGCTTGCCCACATGTTTGGGGATGGTATGGCGTTGACAGCTTATGAGTGATAGAGTATTTGCGCATTAAGGACTCAAAAGTCCTATTGCAAAAGTGAGAACCATTATCACTTATTATCGCACGAGGGTGCCCAAATCGAGAAAAGATGTGATCTTTCAGAAATCGAACGACAACCTTGTTGTCATTCGTTCGACTTGGTATAGCCTCGACCCACTTTGAAACATAGTCAACAGCCAAAAGAATATACACATTTCCGAAAGAGTTGGGAAATGGTCCCATGAAGTCTATACCCCAAACATCAAAAATGTCTACAACCAAAATTGGTTGGAGCGGCATTTCATTTCTCCGCGATATCCGGCCCAAGTGTTGGCACCGGGAGCAAGTTTTGCAGTATTCGAATGCATCTTTGAAGAGTCGTGGCCAATAGAAACCACACTGCAAAACTTTCTCGGCTGTCTTCTTTGGGCCAAAGTGCCCGCCACATGCTTGATCGTGGCAAAAAGACAGCACACTCTTAACCTCATTTTCAGGTACACACCGGCGAATGATTTGGTCGGAACAATATTTAAAAAGATAAGGTTCATCCCAGTAAAAATGCTTTACTTGGGACAAAAATCGTAGTTTGTCTTGTTTCGACCAATCGTTAGGTATCAAGCCGGTGGCTAAGTAGTTTACAATATCGGCGAACCATGGTTCGCAAGAAACAGTCAAGAGTTGCTCATCAGGGAAAGCATCAGTGATAGGCAGTTCAAGTGTAGGCGACGAGGGAAGTCGTGAAAGGTGATCGGCTACTACGTTTTCACATCCCTTTTTGTCCCTTATAATAAGGTCAAATTCTTGGAGCAAGAGGATCCAACGTATGAGCCTAGACTTGGCATCCTTCTTCGTAAAAATGTGGCGAAGAGCTGAGTGATCCGTGTACACTATAACTGGAGAGCCGATTAAATAAGGCCGAAATTTTTCAAGTGCAAACACAACCGCTAAAAACTCTTTTTCTGTTGTTGTGTAGTTTAATTGGGCCTCATTTAATGTTCGGCTAGCGTAGTAAATTACATGCGGCATCTTGTTAATGTGCTGTCCGAGAACAGCACCAATTGCAAAATCGGATGCGTCGCACATAATTTCAAAAGGGTGCGTCCAGTCTGGAGATGAAAGAATGGGCGCAGAAATGAGTGAGTGTTTCAAAGACTCGAACGCTTTCATGCAAGTTGGGTCGAAAACAAAAGTAGTGTCCTTGGCCAACAAGAGAGTCAAGGGTCTAGCAATTTTGCTAAAGTCCTTGATGAACCGTCTATAAAAACCGGCATGGCCAAGGAAGGCTCGGATATCTTTGACGCATTTAGGAGGAGGAAGATTAGAAATGACTTCGATTTTAGCTCTATCAACCTCTATGCCGTTTTGCGAGATGACATGTCCTAAGACAATGCCTTCTCGTACCATAAAGTGGCATTTCTCCCAATTCAAAGTCAAGTTCTTTTCCCTACAGCGGGTGAGAACCGCGTCAAGATGTCGCAAACACTCATCGAAGGAGTCACCAAAAATGGAGAAATCATCCATAAAGATTTCTAAAAACTTCTCCACCATGTCCGAAAAGATCCCCATCATACACCGCTGAAATGTAGCGGGTGCATTGCATAACCCAAAGGGCATGCGACGATAAGCAAAAGTGCCAAAGGGACAAGTAAATGTAGTCTTGTCTTGATCCTCTTTGGCTATGGGGACTTGATTATAACCGGAATAGCCATCTAAAAAGCAGTAGAATTCGTGCCCCGCCAATCGTTCTAGCATTTGGTCAATGAATGGTAAAGGAAAGTGGTCCTTCCTTGTCGCGGCATTGAGTTTCCGGTAGTCGATGCAAACTCGCCACCCAGTTTGGGTGCGAGTAGGAATTAACTCATTTGCCTCATTGGTGATGACCGTGATGCCCGATTTCTTTGGCACGACATGAATGGGGCTAACCCATTGGCTATCCGAGATAGGGTAAATGATACCGCTATCAAGACACTTAACAATCTCCTTCTTGACCGCCTCTTTCATGATGGGGTTGAGGCGTCTTTGTGGATCCCTAGCTGGCTTGGCATCATCCATCAAGTGTATATGATGTTCGACTATGAGGGGACTAATCCCCTTGATGTCCGCCATAGACCAGCCGAAAGCTTGCCGATTATTGTATAAGACCGTTAAAAGAGCCTTCTCTTGCTCAAGAGTTAGAGAGGCCGATATGATAACTGGTAAGGTCTCATTTTCACGTAGATAAGCATATTTTAGGTGCGACGGCAAAAGCTTTAGTTCGAGTTTAGGTGGTGAAACAATAGATGGTAACAATGGAGTAACTGTTTCAAACTCGAAGGATTCCATCAAAGGTTCAAATTGAGTGTACGCTACCGAGTCGGATGGTTCAATTAACTCATCCGAAAAAGCAAAAGACTCAAACTCGAGTGGAGAGTCTTCAAGATCATCGACAAAGGTGAAACACTCATAATCTTTGTCCGACGTGAAAGCTGTGTCGGATTCTAGGAGGAACGCACTAGTGGCGTCAATATTACTGTGATCAAACATGAAATTCTCGAACTCACAGTCCTCCTCCGCGATCTCATCGATCGAGCACACATCAAGTACGCTAGAATTAGGCTCGCAAGGCTGACTTCCTAACTTGAAAATGTTGAGTTCAACTGTCATCTTGCCAAAAGATAAATTCATTGAACCATTACGACAGTTGATTATCGCGTTAGAAGTCGCGAGGAATGGTCGACCAAGTATCACCGGAATTTGATTACGGGGGTTAACGACAGGCTGTGTATCCATAACAATAAAGTCAACGGGAAAAATGAAATCCCCAACTTTAATTAACACATCCTCCAACTCTCCCCTAGGATGGGTGATTGATCGGTCGGCCATTTGGAGAGTGCAATGAGTAGGCTTGAGCTCTCCAACGCCTAATTGTTCGTACACCGAATAAGGTAGCAAATTGACACTAGCACCGAGATCTAATAGTGCTCTATTGATGGTCTTGTTCCCAATGGTGATCGAAATAGTAGGACAACCGGGGTCCTTGTGCTTTGGGGGTAAAGAATTGACAAGAGCATCACTAACAGCACTAGCCACGAAAACTTTCTTCGGTACTTGTGACTTCCTCTTTTTGGTGCATAAGTCCTTTAAGATTTTTGCATATGAAGGAACTTGTTGGATTGCATCCAAAAGAGGGATATTTATGCTAACCTGTTTGAACAACTCTACAATCTTCTCCATCTGTGGAGTTGGTTTATTGGATCTCAACCGATTTGGAAAAGGAACATTTTGAAAAGTTGTTGAGTCCAATTTTTGCGGATCAGATTGTTGAGTTGGAACGGAACCCCGTGTAGATGTGTTCGTGTTGTGAGAAGAGGGTCCGTTCGAGCTAGAAGAAGTAGATCCATGTGAAGGATGGAGAATAGGCTCTAACGAAGAAGAAGAGGAAGATGAAGAAGGTGAAGAAGATGAAGAACCACCGGCCGAGGTGTCATGGTTAATACCCACATTGTTTTGCAGCACTCTTCCGGATCTCAACGTAGTCACGGCATTCACGTTATGATTCTGCTGTTCATGTGCAACATGTGCGTGACCGGGATTTGGGAGTGGTTGAGACGGAAGCTTTCCTTTCTCTCGCTCTTTCAATGCAGCGTTAAGTTGTGCAATTTGTGCCTCAATAGCTTTGATGCTTTGATCGTGTGAGGCACTGTTTTGCACCAAAGATTGAACAGAAGTCTCTATCCTAGCTGTGGACTGTGCAGATTGCTTTAGGAATGCTTCTAGACTTCTTTCGAGCGAGCTAACAGCATTTTGAGGGGGAACAAAATTGTTGGGAACAAAATTGTTCTTCTGATTAGGGTAAGGTTGCTGTTGGGGAGGCTGCTGAAATTGAGTTTGTGGAGGTGCTTGTTGTTGTTGTGGAGGAGGAGCCCTTTGAAAATTGTTGTTTCCTTGGGGTTGTTGATTGTGGTTCCAAGCGAAATTAGGGTGGCTCTTCCAACCCGGATTGTATGTTGAAGAGTATGGATCATTTCTTTGTCGTTGCTGAAAGGCAGCATTGACTTGATCTTGTCCTTGAGTGGATGCAGTGTAAGGACACTCTTCAGTGAGATGTGATGGATCCGAACAACAAGCACAAACAGTTCGTGGGGGCACAACAGGGGCAGGAGAAGGTGCTGAGATTTTGGTCTCAAGCGCCTCTATCTTTTTCATAAGAGCGGCCATCTCGGCCTTCATAGCAATTGACATCTCTACTTGATGTATACCTGCCCTAGGTTGACCAATAGAAGAAGATGTGGTCTTGGTGCTCTCCCATTGAATTGTTTGCTCACTAAGATCCTCAAGAAACTGCCACGCTTCCTCACTAGATTTGGACAGAAAGTGACCTTGACTAATGGTTTCTAGCAACTGCTTCGTTGCCGGGTTCAATCCCTCGTATAATGTTTGGCAAAGTTGCCATCTTTCGATTCCATGGTGAGGGCATTGAACGAGAAGGTCTTTGAATCTTTCAAAACATTTCCAAAATGGTTCGGCAGGAAGCTGTGAAAATTGTATAATTTCATTACGGATTTTTGCAGTTTTGTGATGAGGATAGAACTTTTTAAGAAAAGCTTTCACAAACTCGTCCCAATTTCTGATTGAGTGTGATGCGGTGCTGTATAGCCACTTCTCGGCTAGGTCACATAAGGTGAAAGGAATGACCCTTAGCCTTATAGCGTCATCACTTAATTGGGTAGTTTTCATCATGGCGCAAACGTTTTGGAATTTGTTGATAAAGATATATGCATCTTCGGATTCCAAACCATGAAACTTAGGCAGCATGTTGATGAAGTGGGGTTTGATCTCAAAGTTGTCCCCATTAGCCGGTGGAAGGGAAAGACAAGTGGGAAGGACGGTGCGGATGGGGTAGAAAAGATCCTGGAGCGCGACTCGTGCGGGCGCTTCGACAGGCGGAAGATTCGGGTTATTCGCACCTGGCGGAGGTGGAATCCTTCCCGTCTGTAAGGTGTTGTTAGGATCGTATCCCGACATACCTTCGAAAGAATGTGATGGTGAAAGTGAAGAAGTGGACAAGATTTCGACTTCGGAGTCGAAAGGTTCGTCGGTCGGTACCAACGAAACATGGACTAATCGGGCGCTAGGATCCCTAGTCCAACCGGACATACACTAAAAGGGTTAGTGTAGTCGAGACAGAATGTGAGTGCAAAGATTCTTTAGCGACAAGTTGCAAGTTTTGAAAAGATTTTCCTTTTTCTTTTTAAGTGTGCTTTTGCAAAAAGATTTTGAAAAGAGATTAGTGACACAACTGCAATTAACCATACATGCACAATCAGGCCTAAGTCTAGGGTTGCCTAGGTCAGCTAGACAGGAACTGGTCCAAAGGGCTAGATATAGAACCTCAAACCGCCGCTTCACGGACAAGTACGGCCAGGTAAGTGGGAAGGAACCACCACTACAGTGGGCCTAATTAAAAACCACTAGCCTAGTCACCGCAATGTCGGTTAGGATAAACGGCCGATGCCTATACTAGTCCTCTGTCCTATTGAGCTCGACGTCCTTAGGGCTGAGTCTAATATTTTTTAGATTAAAAGTGGTCAATGCAGATGCTTTAAGTGATTTCTGGGGTCCTGGGAAGGGTGATGAAATCCCCACCCAATCTGAATTGGTCAATAGCCCCTTAAAGTCAGATTAAAGTATGCAAAGCAGTAAATCACTTGCAATCAATTTGCTTTTTAGCGCGGCGCAAAGAATCCTGCAGAAAATCAATTATTGGAAGGGGGAAGAAGATTTTTAGCGCGAAGAATCCTGCAGAAGATTTGACAGAGATATATGGAGATTTGTAGAGAGGAAGAATAAGGAAACAAACAGTGCAAAAATTTCGCAGAGAAGGCTCTAGGTTGCGGCGGAAGGGCGGCTCTAGGTAGGGTTATGCGGCGGAAGAGCGGCACTTTGGGGGCTTCAGGTCTCCAACTTTCTTCAGCTGCTCTGGAATTCCAATATCCTCCTTTTCTGATGTATAGTTCTCTGTTTCCCTTTCAGTGTTGGTTCAGATCCGTCAAACCTGCAAAGATTCACAAAGAAACCCTTCAAACAATAAAAGATGATATATATATATATTTTTTATTTTTATTTTTTTTCAGATTTTTATGATTTTTTATGTTTTAGATTAACCCGAAATTACAAAAAGAAAATTTTACGCCATCCCCGGCAACGGCGCCATTTGATTTGGTGAAGTTTTGTCGATCAAAAATATTTACTGCAATCAAGAACGGCGTCGCATGAAGCTAGCCGGTGAATACGGGTCGGTCCACAGGGATGTGTAAATCTTCTTTAAGTTCTTACGAGTTAATTCCAAATGGTGTTTGGAAGTTTAATTAAATCTAAAAATCGAAGTTGTATGAAGGTAGAATTAGAAACTTGCTAGAATTAGGTTTAGGGAAAATTTGGTAAATAAAGATTTACATCTCTTTCCATTGCCATCAATTAAATCAATCATATTAGTGTTATGGTAAATATTGACAAAGGGGATTAGGATGATTGTGAAGATTGATTCTTCCTCTAGATCCTTGTCCTTCCTTTCTCAATCTTCACCCTAACCTCCATGGAAAACCTTAAGATCCGAGCCTTTAGACTACGGAATTCACCGTTACCTTGAGGGTAAAAGTGCCGTAGGGAGCGGAATCGAAAGGTATGCATGGAGTTCTAATGTTCATAAAAGTAAAGCAATGAAAAGAGATGAGAGATCTTCATCTCTCAAATCCTTCCCTAATCCTAACCCTAACAAGCGAGGAAATTACTCGCTCATTGAGGGGATGAAAGAAAGAAAGAATTTATCGAAGAAAGAAAACATCGATTGCAAGTTAATAAAAACTAAACTAAGGCGAGAAAATAAGAACAGATATGAAAAACTAAAATTATTGCAAGGAAAATAACCTACTTACTGTTGATGCACTCTAACTTCAAGAAAATAGAATTTTATTCATGAGAAAGAGGCATAAGAAAATACAAGGTCTTGGGTTCTATTTATAGGACATAGAAACCCTAGGTTTACAATTGCACCGCATGTCTACAATTACAAATATACCCCCAGAAAATCTTTCCATAGCCGCCACTAAAATTTGGTAAAAATTTCTTCGCGCACGGGCTTCAAACGGCCGCGGATCCGCGGCATGGGAGCGCTTGGGCCGCGGATCCGCGGCCCAATGATGAGTTCATGTGCTTGTTTTTTCTGGTCTTCTTTAGGTTACTCTGGGCTTCTTTATTCTTTGTTTCTTTTTCCACTTGGACTTCTGCAATGATTCCAGAATTTCCGTGAACACTTGTACCGATCCTTTAACCATTTTTCTTGCAAATTTGGATCTTGCGTCGCCTTGTTGATGGTGAACCGTTCTTCTGCTGAGTTTTACTAAGATCCTCCTATTTGTTGGTCAAAAGTCTCTTTTTGTGTCGTCTTTTGTCTTTTTCACTGTTTTCGCGCCAAGAACCTGTAACCTGTAACATGTAGCAGACATGGGTCAAAAGCACTTGTTTTTATTGTAAAATGCATAAGAATGGGGAATAAAAAATGCAATATTATGTTATGAACACGAACCCAACGAAAACCCTAACCCTAGCCCTCGCAACCTCACCGCCGACCTCCTCACTACTTCGCCGTCGCCGTCACCACCTCGTCGACCTCACCGCACCTTCCTCCCCTCGTTCTCCCGCTCTTTCCCGCACCTGCACCCAACCCCGACGTCGCCTCCAACCCCCACAGACCTCGCCGTCGACGCGACCTCCCGTCGCCGACGACCCCCGCGACACCCTCTTATCCTCCTTGTCACTACCTCGTCATCACCTCCCTCCTCTCCTCGCTGGACCACCACCAACCTGCAGCCGATCCTACACCTACCCCGGGTCGCCGGGAACCGCGCCGTCGACCCTCGTCGACGCCACCTCCGACCACCTCCCTTCCCCCTCGACCACCAGAGTCGACTACCACCCTTATTTCTCACTGCAGCACCTCTTTCCAGCGAACCCAGGATTTCCAGCCGTCGTGTTCGCCGTCGCTGCCTCGCCGGCATTCCAGTGCCGTCAAGCCATCGTGGTTGCACCCTGCTTCTTCCCTGTAAGTTTTCCTTGTCCTCCCTTTTGGTACAATCCCCCTTGCTGGTCGTTGTTTGCGTGTATCATATCGTAATTGCTAACTTCGCTACTTTTGTCGTTGCCGGAATCCGACCGTGCCGTCTTGGCGAACCCGACGCTCCAGCGAAGCCCCCCGGTCCGTGTGACCCCGTTGTTCTCTGTTGGGACTCGATCCGTGGCCCGTTCTATCAAATCGCGTTTTCTGCCGACTTTACATCCGTGCGTTCCGGTTTGCGAAACCGTCGAGGCAAGTATCCGAATACTTGCTTTAACATGCTACAAACTTAATCATCATGTTATCTGTTATAACCACACGGCTTGGTAACATCGATTAGAATTGATAGTTACAATTATCCGTAACGTTAAATCATTATAGTAGTTACTTGTAGTTAATCGGTATGCTATCAATCCACACTTTAACTAATTAACCAATTAGCACGTCATTGCTTAAATTGCTAGATCATCCTTGTAGCTATTAGTATGCTGTAGTTTTAATGGCTTCATTGCTTCGTGTTATTAATATTGTTTTACCCTGTGATTGTTGCACCCAAGGGTGCTTGAACCTGTTAATAAGAGAATACAAAACATCACTGTCGTTACTGCAGGGTTCCTAGGCACTCTAGTGAGGTCTCCCAAGCCATCAACCATGGCAATTTCAAAAATTATGGTGCCTACAAACCCTAAAGTACGGATCGTTTGCTAGATATCTAGGCGAACAAGAACTAGTTAACAGTTAACTAAAGAGATACGGAAATTACAACCTTTGTAGATCCGGATATCCACCTCCACGGCTCCGCAACGAGGTCATCTCCGCTGTCCAAATCAAGTCCGGGCTCTAGAGTCGACTTCGTCGGAGAATGGGCAAGCTAGGTCGTCGATGTCCATGCCGAAGATGATCTACGTCGAGGCATCGATGAATCAAGCTCCACCTTCACCAAACCCTAAAATCTTGTGAAGGAAACACACTCTACTACTTGGCAAGAGGTAGAGGATGAAGAAATAGGAATTGGGTTAACTTTAGAATTGGATTTCTCACTCATATCCAACAATCACCATTGATGGACTTTGCTTTTCTTCACTTGAAGAATGAAGAAGAAGAAGAAAGATATTATGATAAGTTTTTAGAAAATGAAAGAAAATGAATTCTTATCATAATTCTAACCATGGTCAAGTGTAGAGAATGAATCATGGTTAGTGAGAATGGTTAGGGTTAAGGATGAGATAAGTATGGTTGACTTTATCAAAGCTTCATGAAGTTTCAACTAAACTCCAAATCTAGCAACCATTCTTTTCTCTTTTCTTTTATTCATTTATCAAAAATAAAAAGATAATTAAATAAGATAAATGAATAATGAATAATAAACCCTAACCATTTCATTAACCAAGGTTTAATCTTTACACTTGAACCCTAGCTTGACTTGCATCATCAAACATGATACAATCAAGTGCACAAAAACATATCGCATATGCAATGCGCACGATCCGAGTGAGAAAATCCGTCTAAAGTGAACCGATACTAGTTAATGCAAAGTAATATATCAAATATATAATTATGCATTAAATCATTAAATCAACACTTGATTCAATGATCCGGTCATGCGCACATAACCGACTGGTATCCAATATATCGGCTTATCGAATCAACGCTTGAATCGATAACTAGGTTATATCGCATACAACCATTCGATATATTTATCGCGAGAATAGAATACGGTATCACATACACGCATTATTCTCGGTCCCGCACATATCTCATATGCGCTCCTATTTCGTTTCGCTTGACCCAGGAAACCTCTGTGTAGGACTCTAAAGACTCGTCAATACGCCGGCAGCGGATGATGATCATATCAAACATCCACAAGCCGCAAGCGGTCTGCTAAACGTAACGGCCACCCGGGTATTGAGCGATCTGAAGATCGACGAGCAAGCCCGCTCACACTCCAGTGAATCCGACCAGTAACACTACCGTACAGTCCGGTCTGATCGTCTGATATGTTGCATATCTCGCCTAGGGGTGGTAAACGTCAGACCCCAGTAGCTCGATAAGTCGTGTCGATATGAGGTCTATAACTGTTCGAGAAACTACTGGTAACACTTACCAGTAAATCTCAGCAACCCTGGCCAGGGATTTCCTGTTATAGCCAATCGAACACAGCGCAACATCAACTCCCATATACCGGGAGAGACGAATCCCCTCCTATCGCTCATTGCCTCCATGTGACTCGGGACTGTACCCAAAAACCACCGTTTTGCACGCCCTCTTGGACGTGGTAAGATGGAAATCAAAGCACAGTGGGAACCACACAAGACTCTATGACGATCTCGGGTCAACAGACTACTCTGTACCAGTGTCACCAGAGAACTGCCATCTGACGTGAGGTATAATACCATCTGGGAGTTCTCGGCGAGTCCGTCCAGTGTACCCAGTCTCTACTGAGCACCCGTATTTCTCCTCTGATGTCAAACACCGATGGATATGGGATCATCCATCGCCCATCTGTATGGGTCGAGAAGGTACACGCTAGTCTACTCTGGTATATCGATGCCCCGTCTCGATACACCCTCGACTAGGGACTGTGAAGGATGTACTTATGGACTACCATGTCCCCACTAGTATGATCCGCATCATAGTCCAGGTAGTCAAGTACAGATCCTAAGGGCTTTACCAACATGTAACAGAGAGACAATCAGTATACACGTTAAGGTAAAGTTCAACCAGATAGCATACTATCATGTCGAGCAAGAAAGTCCTCCCTATATATGTCCCAGCATCCACTACAATATACATCCTATGTATAGTAATGGCCTCTAGGGCATACATATAACTAACAATCTCCCACTTGCACTAGGGCCATCTGTAGCAGTGGTTTGAAGTATCTCATACTCAACCATCCCATAAAAGTCTCTCTCTGGGAACAGGCCTTTGTGAGTGGATCCGCTGTGTTGTCCTCAGAATCTTCTCTCCTAACCTCGATCTCCCTGGAGATCAACCATCTCCATGATCAGGCGATGCTGCCTTAGAATAAGTCTGGATCACTGATGGGACCGGTGTTCCTCGGCATGAGCCACAACTCCATTGTCTCACAATGGTAGGAACGTAGTTCATCTCATGAACCAATATACACCCAAACAGCCTCTTTGGTAGCATCTTAAGTAGCGATGTATCCTGCCTTTATCGTCTAGTATGTCACGGTATCTAGCTTGGAACTCTTCCAACATACCGTCCCTTTACTGAGGGTAAAGACAATGCCTGTGACTGACACTCAGTCGTCTTTATCACCCTGGAACCATTCCAGTGATTCTCATCAGGATCGGTTGATACCATCTCACTACAACTAGTGAGAATCCTAACATCCATTTAGATCTATCTCATAGATCCAAAATCCAGGATTTAGGAGGTATCACTTTGATCCTATATGGAGAATCATAGTGATAAGCGGAGATTGATCGAGCGTAGCATAGGAAACTCCTTCCCTATCAAGAGTATGTCATCCACGTACTCTACGAGGATCATCACCATACTCCCTACTACCTTTTTGTTTGTACAAGGTTCATCTACCATTTTGATGATGTCAAACTCTTTGACTGCTTCATCAAAACAGATGTTCCAACTCCGCGATGCCTGCTTTATCCTATAAAGCATCTTGCACACGTTTCCGCTGCTCCCACTGTCTACGAAGCCCTCTGGCTGTGTACTTATAGACGCACTCTTCTAAAACATCATTTAGAAAAGCAGTCATGACACCCAACCACCAGATATCGCAGTCATGGTATGCAGCCGTGGCAAGTAGGATCTGGATGGACTTAAGCATAGATCCTTGAAAAAGTTTCATCATGATCCACGCCTGGTCAATGAAGAAAACCTTTAACAATTCTAGCTTTGAAAGTCTCAACTTTTCCATGTACACCAAGTAATCTTCTCAAGATATACTTGCTCCTGATGGGGATTTAACCCTTCAGATCTTGCAGCTAAAGTCCATACTTTGCTGGTGTATAAGGATTCCATCTCAGATCACTAAGCATCCAGCCATTCTTACAGAGTCTTACTCCTGATGGCCAGCTCGAAACTAGTTGGGTCATCATCTCATGATGCAATCCTCGCTCCCACTGTCATAGAGAAACTGAAGTATCTCTCAGGTGGGTGAGGAACCCTACTAGATCGGCGGAGAGGCTGAGGTTCGTTGGTATCTACTGAATACTTTGGTTCTATCAAATCATCAGCTGTAGTTTGTATAGCTGGAACCTTTCCAGTTCTACATTACAGTCCTTGCCTCGAGCTTGTCCGGATTTTGTTTTTAGACATAGGCCGGGCAACTCCAAATCTTAACTGGCTTAAGACATGGGCTCTTCCCTTTCCATATCTCATATGGAGTGGTAGGCAACTGATTTGATTCGAACCCTATTCAATAGGTATGCAACTTCATAAGTGCATAACTCCCAGAAGGAAAAAGGTAACTCAGTAGTACTCATCATAGAGCACACCATATCAAATAGGGTGTATCTGCTCCGCCCCGATATACCATCGTGCTATGGTGTATACGGAGGAGTAATGCTGAGAGAGAATCTCATTCTCCTTTAGAATAGTCCAGTATTTCCGTGCTCAAGTATTCTCCTCCTTGATCTCATCATAGGACATAATACTTATACCCGTATTTTGGTTCTCTACTTCTTACTTATATTCTGTGAATATCTCATAAGGTTCGGACTCATGTTTCAGCAGGAACATATGACTGAATCTTGAGAGATTATCAGAGAACGTAATGAAGTATAAAGAACCAGTCTTGGTATTTGTAGACAGGGGACCTTCATACATCAACATGTAACATCCCAAGAGTTTACTAACTCTTTCTCTGTTTCCAATAAACAGAGCTGTGGTCATCTTATCGTTGTGACATGACTGGCGAGTTTCACAAGATGTAAATTCAAACTGATTTAAATATGCATCTATATGTAACTCTAGCTAGTCGGGTCGCATTGATCTGACCTAGTCTACAATACCTCAAGAAGAATTCGTTCATTTCTGAACTATTCCTCTCGTGTGTGTTCCGTATATTAAGAATTGTAGTTTGATTTAGAACATTAATGCTTTTAGATAACGTGCCTGAACCGATCAACTTTTGATATAGGAAATGTTCAAAACATTATCCAACAATACAAAATTATATCCTTTCTTTTCTAACAAAGAGAGTGATATGATTTGGTATATCAGGTTCGGTATCTAACAACATTCGTTCAGAATCAATGTATTCAGGTAATACAGGGTGACAGTGACCGACAGACTTGGCTGCAACACTTGCCCCATTTTCTGCCTCATGAAACTTATCACCCGTTCTCAGTTCTCTACCTCTCTGTAGCCCTATGTAACAAATTACATATCTGGGATCCTGATCTGGTATCACATACCCAGGACGTAAAGGATACTGAGAAACAGTTCTTCGTAATGAACACACCCGAAGATGATGCATCAGCATGCACTCTCTTCGTTTGGGCGGCACGGGAATTCTGGTAATCCCTAATTTCCTGCTCTGTCTTATAACATTTATAAGTTGGAGCGGGACCAACGTTCCCCAGCTCAGTATAACAAGCGGGTTCGGTCAAAAATCCGTATTATTATCTTGATTAAGGCGTGATAAGGTCGCTACCTGGAGAGAGAGAGAAGAAAACACTCAGCGTGCGCTCTGTCAAGAATAGATTGGTTGTTATTTTATCTAATCAGGATGGCTCCCACTGCTTTTTATCAAATCTTCCTTCAAACCCTAAAAGGAAAGACTAGCCGGGATTAATTACACACTACAAGTTCGCCAATCTTTCAGCCAGGCCAGTGTCGGTACTTTGAGGGAGGTCCCCCGTGCTTTCGCACGAACCTAATTAATGTAAACCTCGTTTTCCCAGAGGCGTAACCCCGTTGACACCTTTCTAGACACCTACTTGATCGGCTAATTGTAATGTATAAAACTCTTCCAGGAGTAACACTTACTCGCAGCGGGTATCGGGATCCAACTATCTCATAGAAGGTATGCAATCTCATTGCAAATTTCAACACTTGAAATTCCCGATAATATTTTGCCCCTAACCTCCTATGACCTTGACAAAGGCCAACAAACCATAGGATGTTAGTCAAGTTCAACCCGTCATTTCCTGATTGAATTAAACCCACCCGCAAGGCCCTTGACAAAGGCCAACAAGGTCGCACGACTACCCTAACTCAATCTGCATCATATGCATAAGCAGATAAACACCAGTTAGCTACCGCACACTGCGCCTTGACAAAGGCCAACAAACGCAGCATGAATACTAACTACTACTTATCTGAAATGACGGAGGGCTACGACAGGTTTTTCTGAAAACCTATTGCGTAATGAACTTGATATCGTTGTAGGATCGAATGAATTTTGAAATGGAGTGTTTTTGAGGCTTTTCTAGTTTTGCTAAAGGAGTCACTCCCGGTGAAGGGATCGTCGGTCCTTTCCTCGTCGAATGAGGTGCGGGATATATCATATATATCACTGTGCAAAGCAAAAACTCTTAAAAGCAATCAAAAGACAAACCGAGTGTGTAGCATCTGCCAGTTATTGCTAAAGGAGTCACTCCCGGTGAAGGGATCTCGGTCCTTTCCTCATCGAATAAGGTGCAGGATATATCACATATACCGCTGTGCAAAGCAAGAACTGTAGCTACCTGTTTTATTTTGAAATTCGATTCTACAACATCTTAGGTTTCTTTTATTTCATTAATCACATTAATGAAGTCCCATCATTTAAGTACCTAAACATCACAGATAGATATGACGTACACTTATGCCATCCGTATTCGCCTCGATGTCCCCTCGTGCACCGTTAGGTTAGGTAACTAACGGCAGAGCAGGGCAGGGCTAGCGCGGGTGTAAAACATAAGTAACGTCTATATAATATATCATATATACTATATACTATATCCATCACAGAAACATCACATGATCTCATCACAGATATCGCAGCAGAAGAATCATATGAAATATTGGATATACTAGGACGTCCGTGTTTTCAATACGAGCCAGTATAAAACACGGATTCCACGGTCGTGATGAATAGCCAAACCCACACCCCTAGACCCCTACGAGAGCGGCAAGCAACCCTACCAATTCTGGAGTTAGGAGACCCGGACTCGACTCCTCGAGTTGGTCTCCCACTGGACTCCAGAACCCGGTTACTTGTGCCCTCCTCCTTGGGTCTATCCTAGTGCGGAAAAGTAAATAATATACAATAGGTGACAACTCCCGCAACCTGGAAGCGCCCCAATAAAAGAATATTACATACAAGTTTTTACATGAATGAAAATGAAAAACACTCATCTCACATAAAAACCCCCGGCTATTCAAACACGACGATCCAATATAACATATCCAGCAACACATAACATCACATGTCATCAACGTAAGTAAATATGTCCATCCCAATTTTCGTTGACATATAGCAACGAAACCGGCAATATCACATATTACACTTACGGTCACAGAAATGAAAGTGTAAAACTACAACAGTTGGAATCCGCAACCACCTCAGACATCGCATGCCTGACCAAATGAATTACTTAGACATCGCATGCCTAATAATTATAAACCCCGCATTTTAGTCTCATTATCGAAAACACTTTTCAATATCAAGTCGGGTAATTCAACAAGATTCCCGACACACTGATCGAATGCTCGTCGCAAACTTCAGTAGACGGCCGCACCCCCAATACCGTCGACGAAGTGCACCAAGGCGGAACACCGCTACCGCGAGCACCCGGAGGGATGCTTTCGGCGACGGGGTTCTCCTACAGTCACTTGGTCGGGGCTATGGAGTGAAGCTGTCTATTAAGTTTATCCGGCGAGTATCCGCGTACGCCACGTGATTGCGACGGACTTTTGATCACATCAAAATTCCGTGGCAACCGATCAAGTGAGACTAAACTGCTACGTTTATAACATTCATTTAGTTATCACATAACTTATTGTGAATTCCAATTATTGTATCCCATTCCAGATAAACAGAAAATGTTAAACTTTTCGATCGAACAATCGAACACCCAAGTTTTCCCGATACTGATCAACACATGAAACAAGTATAACAACATTCCGTTCGTGCCTCAGTACCAACGATCCAGCCGTAGAAGGGTCAAGCCAACGCCTCACATGTGGCACGCCGTACTGCCCCAAACCCGAAGGTTCAAAGGGCAGTTCAAGACGGTCACATAATCGAGTTAAGGTTTGTGTCTTCTAGAGGGACCATCGCGTTACTTGCACTACTTAGAACGTCGTTAAACTACGGAAAAATCCAACACTTGGAAATTTCCCGACAGGGGAAAAATCGGGTATTTATATCCGGTCGAACTTTTTAACATATTCTAAAATTTATCCGGAAAACACATGGACAGAATTAGACTTTCCGATCGAAACAATGATTCCCAAAACAACTCAGAACAACTCAACTCTTGAGTTCAGTTTAAATATTCCAGGAAAATGAGCATTGAATTTTACGAGTTACTGTGAAATTTGACACGTGTCGGCTTCTTATTGGAGGCCCTTCCGCCGCGCAAACCCCCTTTGTGCGGCGCTTCCGCCGCTATTTTGTGGAATTAGGGTACCAAATTTCACAGTAATTCTTAAAAAAGCCTTCTTGTTTTTCTGGATATTTTTAATTGCCAAAAATCAACAGTTTTGAAAAAAGTACAGAGAGCAATTTTGCAATGGGATTTTGGTTCGATCGGGTTTCTAATTCCGTCCGGGGATCGCCTAAGGCTCTAGCTAGGCTCTGATACCACTGCAGGGTTCCTAGGCACTCTAGTGAGGTCTCCCAAGCCATCAACCATGGCAATTTCAAAAATTATGGTGCCTACAAACCCTAAAGTACGGATCGTTTGCTAGATATCTAGGCGAACAAGAACTAGTTAACAGTTAACTAAAGAGATACGGAAATTACAACCTTTGTAGATCCGGATATCCACCTCCACGGCTCCGCAACGAGGTCATCTCCGCTGTCCAAATCAAGTCCGGGCTCTAGAGTCGACTTCGTCGGAGAATGGGCAAGCTAGGTCGTCGATGTCCATGCCGAAGATGATCTACGTCGAGGCATCGATGAATCAAGCTCCACCTTCACCAAACCCTAAAATCTTGTGAAGGAAACACACTCTACTACTTGGCAAGAGGTAGAGGATGAAGAAATAGGAATTGGGTTAACTTTAGAATTGGATTTCTCACTCATATCCAACAATCACCATTGATGGACTTTGCTTTTCTTCACTTGAAGAATGAAGAAGAAGAAGAAAGATATTATGATAAGTTTTTAGAAAATGAAAAGAAAATGAATTCTTATCATAATTCTAACCATGGTCAAGTGTAGAGAATGAATCATGGTTAGTGAGAATGGTTAGGGTTAAGGATGAGATAAGTATGGTTGACTTTATCAAAGCTTCATGAAGTTTCAACTAAACTCCAAATCTAGCAACCATTCTTTTCTCTTTTCTTTTATTCATTTATCAAAAATAAAAAGATAATTAAATAAGATAAATGAATAATGAATAATAAACCCTAACCATTTCATTAACCAAGGTTTAATCTTTACACTTGAACCCTAGCTTGACTTGCATCATCAAACATGATACAATCAAGTGCACAAAAACATATCGCATATGCAATGCGCACGATCCGAGTGAGAAAATCCGTCTAAAGTGAACCGATACTAGTTAATGCAAAGTAATATATCAAATATATAATTATGCATTAAATCATTAAATCAACACTTGATTCAATGATCCGGTCATGCGCACATAACCGACTGGTATCCAATATATCGGCTTATCGAATCAACGCTTGAATCGATAACTAGGTTATATCGCATACAACCATTCGATATATTTATCGCGAGAATAGAATACGGTATCACATACACGCATTATTCTCGGTCCCGCACATATCTCATATGCGCTCCTATTTCGTTTCGCTTGACCCAGGAAACCTCTGTGTAGGACTCTAAAGACTCGTCAATACGCCGGCAGCGGATGATGATCATATCAAACATCCACAAGCCGCAAGCGGTCTGCTAAACGTAACGGCCACCCGGGTATTGAGCGATCTGAAGATCGACGAGCAAGCCCGCTCACACTCCAGTGAATCCGACCAGTAACACTACCGTACAGTCCGGTCTGATCGTCTGATATGTTGCATATCTCGCCTAGGGGTGGTAAACGTCAGACCCCAGTAGCTCGATAAGTCGTGTCGATATGAGGTCTATAACTGTTCGAGAAACTACTGGTAACACTTACCAGTAAATCTCAGCAACCCTGGCCAGGGATTTCCTGTTATAGCCAATCGAACACAGCGCAACATCAACTCCCATATACCGGGAGAGACGAATCCCCTCCTATCGCTCATTGCCTCCATGTGACTCGGGACTGTACCCAAAAACCACCGTTTTGCACGCCCTCTTGGACGTGGTAAGATGGAAATCAAAGCACAGTGGGAACCACACAAGACTCTATGACGATCTCGGGTCAACAGACTACTCTGTACCAGTGTCACCAGAGAACTGCCATCTGACGTGAGGTATAATACCATCTGGGAGTTCTCGGCGAGTCCGTCCAGTGTACCCAGTCTCTACTGAGCACCCGTATTTCTCCTCTGATGTCAAACACCGATGGATATGGGATCATCCATCGCCCATCTGTATGGGTCGAGAAGGTACACGCTAGTCTACTCTGGTATATCGATGCCCCGTCTCGATACACCCTCGACTAGGGACTGTGAAGGATGTACTTATGGACTACCATGTCCCCACTAGTATGATCCGCATCATAGTCCAGGTAGTCAAGTACAGATCCTAAGGGCTTTACCAACATGTAACAGAGAGACAATCAGTATACACGTTAAGGTAAAGTTCAACCAGATAGCATACTATCATGTCGAGCAAGAAAGTCCTCCCTATATATGTCCCAGCATCCACTACAATATACATCCTATGTATAGTAATGGCCTCTAGGGCATACATATAACTAACAGTTACATGGAATAATATGGTTATTTACTGTTTCCTGCTGCTGTTCATTATTGATTGTATACCTGTTATGAGCACATACCCGATTGCACTACATATTGGCCTGACCCTGTTACACATAACATATACATACATACCGACTCATCCTGTTGTACCATGACATGACTTGTTTCATGATTTCATGCCTAATGCCGACAAACCCGACCATTCCTGCTGTCTATCCAGACAGACCTACTCTTACCGGATTTTGTGTTGGCATTAGCCCGTGACTACTGAATACCTGACCTGACATACATAGCTTGGGGGTATGGGGAAATCAAAGGTGAAACCGACTTGTAACTCAACAGTTCGATACATTGTTCTGATCAGTCTTACGGGCTTGGCCAGCTCCGGAGTGGTGATGCTGACATCACCCGTCCATCTTGCTACCTTTTACTGCTTAGCGGCACGTCTCGGATTCAGCCCCGAGGGCTTTGACCGTGGTCCCGGGCACGCACGGGATACTATTGAGTTACATCGACGATTCATCAATTGGTTTCAAAGACTATAGAGTAGAAAACCTGATAGAACAGTTTAGTCACCATTGCACATTACCCTGCTTGTTATTTCTTATTACTGCTTTATTCATGTTCATACTTGCATTGTTTATTACCATGTTTATACTATATATTTGATGTCACGACGCGCTGACGTCTGGGTTTTGCATGGCCCAGATTCCGTACCATTGTCTACGACCGAGCAGGAGTACTTCAGCCAGCAGGCTGAACTGTGAGTTCCTTAGGGTTTAGTTTATTTATTTCATTTCATTTCCAGATGTGAGCCCGCATTATGGGACGTACTGTTTATTCATTGTATTGGATCATTAGCTTCCGCACTTATTGTTTATTGATTCTTGTTATTATGGATTTGGACATGTATTAGATTAGTTTATTATCTTGTTCTTGATATCCTTACAACCGTAATGTGACTGTGGATGGATACTTCCTACCCACAGGTAGCATGGTTGGCTATGTCACGTGCCCAATCTTGCGTACTCTGGGAAGTGGGGCGTGACATAGTTGGATCCCGATACCTACTACGTGTAAGAGTTACTCCTGAGAGAGTTTTACACATCATAATTAGCCAATCAAGTAGGTGTCTAGAAAGGTGTTAACGTGGTTATGCCCTCGGGAAAACGAGGTTTATTTTAATTAGGTCCATGCGAAAGCACGGGGAACCTCCCTCAAAGTACCGACACTGGCCTGGCCGAAAGATTGGCGAACTTGGAGGGTGTAATTAATCCCGGCTAGTCTTACCTTTTAGGGTTTGAAGGAAGATTTGATAAAAACAGTGGGAACCATCCTGCTTAGATAAAATAACCAATCTAATCTTGCAAAGAGCACACGCAAAGTGATTATCCTTCTCTCTCTCCTGGTAGCGACCAATGACATGCCTTAGTCAAGATAATAATATGGATGTATTGACCGAACCTACTTATTATACTGGGTTAGGTTCCGCTCTATCTTATGATTGTCATAAATCTGAGCAAAGAATAGGGGAATATTCGGATTCCTACACTACCCAAACGAAGAAAAAGCATGTTGATGCATCGTCTTCAGGTGTGTTCGTAACCAAGAACCGTTTCTCAGTTACCTCTATATCCTGGGTATTGGATACCGGATCAGGATCCCATACTTGTAATTTGTTACATGGGTTATAGAAAGGTAGAGAACTGAGAAAGGGTAATAAGTCTCTAGTAATAGAGATGGTGCAATTGTTGCAGCCAAAGCAGTTGACAAATATCACCTTGTGTTATCAACTGGTAATACAATGATTCTGAGCGACTGTTATTTCGTACAAATAATATTGTGAATATTTTCCTAAATTAAGTGTTGATTGGGTAAGGTATATTGTATAACAGTATACACGTTCTGAATCAAACTACAGTTCTCAATGTACAGAACACACACAAGAGAAACAGTTCAGAAATGAACGATGTCTTCTTGAGGCATCGTAAACTAGGTCATATCAATGAAATAAGACTAGCTAAAGTTTTATAAGGTCGCATATTTGAATCTGTTCGAATTTACATCTTATGAAACTTGCCAGTCATGTCTCAAAGACTAGGTGACAAAATCTCCGTTTACTGGAAACGGAGAAAGAGCTACTGAACTCTTGGACAGATATATGGTGATGTATGAGGTCCTATGTCTACATATGCCAGAGATGGTTCCGCGTACTATATTATATTCACCGATGTTCTCTCAAGATACAGATATGTGTTCTTATTGAAATACAAAACTGAATGTTTTGAGAATTTCACGGAATATAAGTACGAAGAAGAGAACCAGATGGGTAAAGGTATTCAAATCCTTCGATATGATCGGGGAGAAGAATACTAGAGCACTGAATTCCATGACTATTTAAAAGAGAATGAGATTCTCTCTCAGTTTACTCCTCCGTATGCACCAAAAGCACAACGGTATATCAGGGTAGAGGAATCGCACCCTATGAGATATGGTGCGCTCTATGATGAGTACTCCTGAGTTGCCTATTTCCTTTCAGGGACATGCATTTGAGAAGATGCATACCTATTGAATAGAGTTCCGATCAAATCCGTTGCCTGCCACTCCATATGAGATATGGAATGGGAAAAGACTATCTCTTAAACGAGTTAAGATATGGGTTGTCCGGCCTATGTTGAAAAGCAAAATCCAGACAAGCTCGAGGCAAGGTCAGTTATGTGCAAGTTTGTAGGATATCCCAACCATTCACGAGGGTATATCTTCTACCACACCGAGGAACAAAAGATGTTTTGTTTCTCGACATGCCACCTTTTTAGAAAAAGGAATTTCTTGTCGAAGAAATTAGTGGCAATAAGGTAGAACTGGAAGAAGTTATAGCAAAGCAAACTATAACTGACGATTTGGTGGAACCGGAGGATTCAATAGTCCCCGACGAACCGCAGCCACTCCGCAGATCTAGTTGGGTTCCTCATCCACCTGAGAGATACTACGGTTTTCTCGTAGACGGTGGGAGCGAGGATTGCATCATGTAGATGATGACCCAACTAGTTTCGAGCAGGCCATCACAAGTGGAGACTATGTGAAATGGCTGGATGCTATGCGATCTGAGATAGAATCCATATACACCAGCATAGTGTTGACTTTGCATGTTGCTCCTTAAGGGGTAAAACCCATCGGGAGCAAGAGAATCTTTGAGAAAGATAAATTGGTGTAGATGGAAAAGTTGAGACTTTCAAAGCTAGACTTGTCGCTAAGCTTAAGTCCATCAGGATCCTACTTGCCATTGCTGCATACCATGACTACGATATCTGGCAGATTGCACGTCAAAACCGCTTTTCTAAATGGTGATTTAGAAAAGAGCGTGCATATGACACTGCCATAGGGCTTCGTAGACAGTGGGAGCAGCGGAAGCATGTGCAGGCTGCTTAAATCCATCTACGGGTTGAAACAGGCATCGCGGAGATGGAACATATGTTTTAATGAAGCTGTCAAATAGTTTGACTTCATCAAAAAGGTAGATGAACCATGTATAAATAAGAAGGTTGTAGAGAGTATGGTTGTCTTCTCGTATTGTACGCGGATGACATACTCTTGATAGGAAAGGGTGTTCCTATGCTACACTCGGTCAAGCACCTCTTATCACATAGGTTCTCCATGAAAGATCTAACTGATGTCTTCTACATCCTGGGGATATAGATCTATAGAGATAGATCTAAATGGATTTGTGATTGTCCCAATCCAGGTACATAGACACCATGCTAAAGGGGTTTAGGATGGATGATTCTAAGCGTGGTAATGTACCCGCTTGTTCAGGAATCACTTTCTCCAAAGAGATGTCTCTCGAGACTGATTTGGAGAGGGCTCGCATATAAGGGATACCCTATGCTTTGGAAGACGGGTCAATCATGTATGCGATGTTATGTACCAAACCAGATATAGCTTACTTACTAGGTATAGAGAATAAGTATCGAAAAGATCTTTGGGAAAACCACTGGACAGCTGAAGAACGTTCTTAAGTGCTTGAGAAGGACTAAAGAGATGTTCTTGGTGTATGGTAATGGTGAACTCCATATGGAGTCCTTTACTGATTCGAGCTTCCAGAGTGATAAGGATAACTGAAAGTCAGTCTCAGGTTTTGTCTTCACCCTCAGTGGAGGGACGGTATGTTGGAAGGGTTCCAAGCTATATACCGTAGCAGACTCGTTGATAGAGGCTAATTACATCGTTACCAATGATGCTGCTAAAGTGGTTGTCTGGATGAATAGAGTTCATGAGATGAACTAGGTTCCTACCATTGGGCATCCAATACCTGTGTATTGTGATGACAATGGAGCTGTGGTTTTGGTCTTGGAACCCCGGTCCCGTCAGTGATCCAGACATATTCTTAGACAGTATCACCTGATCAGGGAGATAATTGATCTCCGAGAGATCGAGATTAGGAGAGTTGACATAGAGGATAACATAGCGGATCCACTCACCAAGGCCATCCCCCAAAGCTATTCGAGAGACTTTTGGGACGTTGGGTATGAGATACTACAACAACTGGCTTAGTGCAAGTGGGAGATTGTTAGGAATATGTATGCCCTAGAGGCCATTATTGTACATGTGATGTATATTATAGTGGATGCCTTGACATATATAAAGAGGAGATTCTTGCTCGACATGATAGTATGCTATCAGGTTACCTTTATCTTAACATGTAGACTGGTATTTATACTGTCTGTCTCTTACATGTTGATAAAGACCTTAGGATATATACTTGACTATGGCTTTTTTTGTCATCATAAGGTGGATCACACGACTCTAAGAAAGAGAACTAAAAGCCTAAGCAATCCATTCTTTCGGAACATCGCATTTTTCGGGTAGGAAGAGATGTAAGTAAATCCTACCCCAAAAGGGTAGATTTTCTTAAAACCATGAGATCATACTAGTAAGGACAGGGTAGCCCAAAAGTACATCCTTTAATCAGTTCCTAGTCGAGGGAATATCGAGACTAGGGCATCGATATTCCAGAGTAGACTAGTGTGTACGTTTCTTGTCCCTTATAGGACGATGGTTGATGTCACGACCCGAAATTTAGTTCATGACCGGCACTTAAATTACGCCACGTCTAAAAGCGTAACGTAAATTAAGTAAGCCGAAGCCCAGAAATCTAAACCTTTTAATGAAAATAAAAGACGTGAAGTTTTGAAATAAAGGTATGATGAAATCAAATGTTTTCTTAAATGCATAGATAATGGAACATGAAAAATGCAAGTGGATTTTACTAGTTAAAAAACATGTTTCGTCTTTTAAAAATTTGGGCAGCACCTCCCTTGTATATTTTGATCCAAAACCACATATACATGATAATATAAACGGCATCCCCAAGCGGAAGCTGGCTCTTCGCCAATCGGCGGAATCACAACCACGCAAGTCAAAATATATGTATACGACGCCCAACGGAGAAGATCAACACAAAGAATAATGAATAAAGCAAGACATCAACCCACCAAGCGAACATATAACCCATCGCTCTAAGTCTCGCAACAGCAAGTCTCTTCTAGGTTTTACTACTTATACAAATACTAGTTTCTGATTGATGAATTTGACCAGATACAATAGGAATGATAATCCAAGAGCGGGCACGAAACAATATGTCCCACCTACCAAAGCAAATCACCCGAAAGCAAGCTGTGTGCCAGCGATACCTCTACTGATCCACACGGTCAAACCTGCAAGAACTGTGGCACAACGGGGGTGAGTTGCCAATTCGTGAGTAGAAAATATCAGCAGGTAGAAATCGAATAAAATAACGATTCCTAAGTCAACTATATCATAAAGGTGATACTATGATATCTAGGGTGACCATGTCTGCATATATGCCAATAATAATCAATGCCTGTATGCATGTGGATATCATCCACGTGTCCATCAATGACACAAACCATATCATGAAAACGTATATCTGTATGTATGAGGATATCAACTACCGTGTCTATCAACGACACATCAAAACCATGGAACCTGAGTGTCCAACACTGACACTCGAAACATCATGAAAACCCATGTCTAGCATTGACACGTAAATCCTCATACCTCAGGCGCCGCATCCTCAGATCTGCCCTCATATCTATCTCATCTCAGGCGCCGCATACTCTCATCGGCCCTCATATCCATCTCACGACTTCGGCCGGTATCCTCCGGACAACCGCCGGATCCAACTAATCACCGGTAGGTAGTGCTCCCTCTGCTAGGCTCATCGTCTACACCACGAAAATCATTTCTTGCCCCGGGGTACCATACCGGGTCCACCATGTACCCATAGACGATGCCTACTGCTCCTCGAATCGGCACATACCAATCTCAAAACCGAGAAAACTCATGGTGGATGCCTCGAAATATGATATCAAGAGAAACCGGGTTTTTAAAACAATACATACTTTCTTTTGAAATATAACCACGGTTCTCAAATCCAGAATCTCATGAAAAAAACATCTCAATGCATATAATCATAAAGCATGATGTATGCAAACGTAGAACAGAAATGTGAGCATATCCAGTAGATCATGCGACATAGCATAATGATGTGAGCATAGCAATATATCGTGCAACATAGCATAGTGATGTGAGCATAGCAATATATCATAGCATGTTGTAGCAACTCTACTGTGTAAGTAACATATCAATTATTGATAATGAAAGTGTGTGAGCCGGCAAATCCGTGTAAGTGTAACATACGCATCATCGATAATGGTGTAGGTGTACTAGCACAGGTATATATATAATGAAATAAGAATATCATGAACGTAGCAGAAAGTAAATTGTGAACACAATGCTATAAGGTATACGTAAAGGCTAAACTAAGCGATGTAAACCGGGTTTTTACATCTATAACATATCCGAGTCGATGAATCTATCAATCGGCATCCAGCCTCACAACATCACATATGGTATAATCCATCGTACGGCATCCTCTAGTCAAGGGTATGGATCAATCATCAAGTAAAACTCATCACGTACGGTAATCCATCATACGTCGGCATTAAACAATTAGGGATTCTATCAACCTATATGATAATGAGGGTACAAATCTATGTCTCGTACAGCATATCACTTATTATTATCTTAATATACCTATCTCTCAGGTCACATCCGTATCAATCTCATATCATGGGACCGACAAAGGTATCAATTATCTCATATCGCCTCGCATCCGTATAACGGCATATCAACCCAAGTCATTATATCTCATCGTATACTCTTTTCATCACATCAATATCTCTCATCAAGTCATCTTATATATACATTCTATCTTATTAATCTCATGTCATATTCATCGATCTCATATCATGCTACTACAAATCTCGTACTTATTCTCTTGCACTACATATATATCGTGATTCACATTCACATTTCATATCCTCAAATATCAATTCGAGACATCCTTATCAATCATATCATTTCATACTAAAACCTTTAATCACATCCGTAGGTTCCTAGTATAGGTTTCTCCGACTATATCCTATATATCGGTTTCCATTTTATAATTGCGGGGGTGCTATACGCCATCCACCGACTCCCCCCGTAGATATAAATCTACTCACCTGCGAAACTCCTTGTTCAGCCGTAGTCGATGTGCTACATCATCTCGGAATCCATGCGAAGGTACCTACAAATCAACACATATCGCCACGTTATGAAAACCAAATCCGGAAAACCGATACGGCACACGGTGCGCTCATAGGTTAGAACCTATAGCCTACGCATGCAAAAACAACCAAACAACCCTCGTCGTTGACGTACAAACATCCAACGACCATTTTTCATAACTAATATCAAAACCAAGAATTCCAATATTGGAAAACATAACCCAAAACCACCCCAATATGCTCCCAGATTTTGGCTCAGGTAATCTAGGACAAAAAGAAAAATACAGTAGCTATGTTATACGATATGTGAGCTACTGGAAAAACCCCAACACAATTCCCTAAATTTTGGCCGGCCTACTAGCTACAGTAACCTCCCCCGCCGGCCTTACCTTGGAGTTTGGGCCTCATCTTCTCGTAGTGGTCTCCTATTGGTATAACTAGGTTAATGCATATTTTTGATTTTTTATAAAGGTCCCGGGTTGCTCCAGATTCCCTGTAGACCTCAAAAAATGTCACAAAACCGACACGGAAAGTTTCTAAGTTCGTATTTTTATTCTAATCTCGGGTCTTGACCAGTAAAACCTCACTAAGGGTTAAGTAAACACCCACTAAAGATCACAAGTCCACACAATCACCCAAACCCTCTCTTGAAATTTCCAAACATCGCTAATCTAAATCAATTTAACTCTAAACTATTATAGGGTGCTAGGAAACTAAAAATCTAAACTAGAAGTGTATGAATTACCTCCTTTGGCAACTCAAGAAAAATCTTGAGTTGCTCAAAGTCTTCAAAATCCAAGCTTGGAAGGTACATAAGGTGTAGGATGAGGTGGGGATCATTTTTAATGAAGAGAGTATAGGGTTTTGGTGAAAATTTAGGGTGGTTGCCATGGGGTAGAGGAGTTGGAGGAGACATGAAGATGAAGATGAAGGAAATAATGAAAATGAGGAAGGAAAATGAATGGGTGAGAATTGGTCAAGGGTCTCTCTCTCTCTCACCCTTACTCTCTCTCACATGTAGCATGCCATGCTATCATCATGTTGTCCTCTCTCTCTCTCTCTTCAATTATTCTCCCATGTCTTCTCTTTTCTTTTTTCTTTCTCTCTTTTCCCAAATAATCATAAGTCACAAATACAGTGAAAACAACATGTAACAAAATGTATTATGTCATGGTGCACTAGCCATGATTAATTAAAAGTACGGATTTGGTCTAATCGCGATTAGTAGTGCACTAATCAACTTTTATTTAAACTACATATAATTAATTATAAAAATGCCAAATCTAATAACTATCTTTTTAAATGAACAAATCATTTTAATCTTCCATTATTTTCCAAATATTGATATATAATTATACCATTTTACGAAAATCCCAAATTCGCAAATCAAATAGTTTTTGCGAAATATATTATTTTAATATTAAATTCCAAAAATAATATTTTATATTTTCTGAAATGTTACAGTTGATCCCACAACCATTGGTGTGTGACATTAAAGATTGTACATAGGTGCTTATTGGAGAATGGGTACACCGAACTGGACTCGCCGAGGACTCATATATGGTAGTATACCTATCGTCAGATAGCAGTCCTCTGGTGACACTGGTACAGGTTAGTCTGTAGACCCAAGATCATCATAGAGTCTTATGCGGCTCCCACTGTGCTTTGATTTCCTCCCTACCATGCTCAAAAGAGACGTGCAAACAGGTGAATTTTGGGTACAGTCCCGAGTCGCATGGAGGCAATGAGCTAGGAGGGGTTTCGTCTCTCCCGGTATTGGGGGTTGATGTTGCGCTATGCTCGATTGGCTATAACTGGAAGTCCCTGGCCAGGGCTGCTGCTGAGATTTACTGGTAAGTGTTATCAGTAGTTTCTCAAACCATTATAGGCCAGACATCGGCATGAATTATCACGTTACCGGGGTCTGACATTTACCACCCCTAGACATGATATGCAACATATCAGACGAAGAGACCGGACTGTACGGTAGTGTTATTGATAGGCTTCATGGAAACTATAGACGAGCTTTCTTGTTGATCTTCATATCGCTCAATACCCGGATAGCCGTTACGTCCAGCTAGTACCGCTTACGGCTTATGGGTGACTGATGTGATCATCACCTACTGCTGGTGTATTGATAAGTCTTTAGAGTCCCACACAGAAGTTCCCTGGTTCAATCGAAACGAAGTAGGACACATATGTAATATGTGTGTGTGCCTGATTAAATACGTATATGTGATACTGTATTGTAATCTGGTAGTTATCTGTTATCGGTTTGGTTATATGTGATATAACCAGATTGTCGAATCAAGTGTTGATTTGATAATGTGATATACAGATAAATGATATTAGTCGGTCATATGTGATATAACCGGATTATTAAATCAAGTGTTGATTTAATGTGATATACATTATATGTGATATAATTATATCTTAACTAATATCATTAGCTCACTAATTATTCTTCATTATATATATATATTAATATATATGATATATATATATATATATATATATTATAACAACAACAACAACAACGACGACGACGAAGCATAGCTTGATTTTCTATTTTTGAGAAAAATAGAAATGAGGTGTAAATTGAGAGCATGGTTGCAAGCATGGGAGTTATATTTGTTTATTCATCTTGACTCACTATTCAAGCATGGTTGCAATTTTATATTGCTTGAATGAGTGGGGGTCAAGAGTTGCCATTCATTCTTTGCTCAATCTCAACACTTATCCATTTTTCCTTAGTTGCTCCCATGGTTGCTCTCTAGCTTTTTCATCTTCCTCATTGCCATTATTCAAGCTTCAACCCCCACATGAGATATGAATCATGAAGCTTGAACACAAACATGTGAGCTTTAACATCACCTACTTCACCATCTTATATTTAACTAGCGATCGAGTGTAGCGTGTTTACTATGCCAAAGAGTTTAGTGTAGAGGTAGCTTGAGGTGGAGGGATTTCGCGTGGATCATCTTCGGCATGAAGGTCATCGGAGGAAGCTCGTCCAAAGTCTCAAGTGGAGCCTAGTAGAGTCAAGAGGACTACTACAAGGAGCTTAAGAAGAGAAGGACTTGATCCTATAGGGTATAACTCCTTAAACTTTCTTAAGTTGTTCACATCACAAGGTGGTCTTGGCCGTGGGGACCCGAAACTGCCCCACCTTGGGCAGTTTCTGGTCTGCCTCACCCCCTAGCCACCTTGTGGTGCCCTCGGGGGTGGGATACCCCTTTTAGGCCCCCCACTCGAAGCTAATTTCATGCTCTAACTCCCCGCAAAGGTTCGGGCGCGTTTCATTTTGATTCGGACTTCCGAATGGCTTTAAACGGCCGGTTTTTGGAACTTTAGCTCACTGTTTTTTTTCCATGGTTTTGGAAATTGGTTTGGTTTGCTAATTGCGTGCGGAATTCTAATGCCTTAGTTTTCAGTACATACATTACTATTTGCGACCGTGAATGTCATTAGAGCAGTACAACTTGCCTAATTGCTATTGTTCTTTTAGACGGGTTTGCGAACGTGACATTTACGTTGATGTTCTGTGTTGTGCTGTGATGTTGGCTAGTTCGTCGTGGTGGATAGCCTGGGTGCAATGTCAATACAGTTTAGTTTTATTTGTACATTTGATATCGCGGGGCGAGCGTCCGACATGTGGACTGTCGTTACTGCCTTCTTGTATATTATTTGTTTGGGACACGACCGGGTTGAGGTCGATGTCACCGTTGTACTTATTTTCTTTTTTGTACTAGGATTACCCCGCGGTGGAGTGCACGGATAGCCGGGTTCTAGAGGGCAACGAGCTCACATCTCATGGTGTTGAGACGGGGGGGGCTCACTCTAGAATTGGCGGGCTATTCGCTGCACTCGTAGGGGGTACAGGTTGACCCAAGGAGGAGTGCTCAAGTTACCGGATTCCGTGAAGTGCCGGGTGGCCCATTCACTTTTATGAAGGAGGCTACCTCGCTTCTGGTTTTGGAGGGTAACTTGCCGCACTCGTATATGTCTAGGTTTTCATTGCACAGTCTATTAACACAACCCGGGGAACGTCGGGTTTCAGTTGCGGCTCAAAAGAAACCCGGGGCTCCCAAATTATCAGTATTGTTCTATGATGCTTATCGCTTATCTGTGATGTTTTATTTATCATACCTGGAGCGATTATTATATATTGTTATATATATACTAGTAGATGTTGTATATGTTTTACACCCGCGCTAGTCCTGTCCCTGCTCTGTCGTTAGTTAAGTAACCTAACGGGTGATGATGGGACCCAGTGGCGAATGCGGATGGCATATACGTACATCATATTTTCGTTCTTTTCTGGTGTGGTTAATTGATGGGACTGCATTGATTTTGATCAATGCAAAGAAAACAGACCTATTCGATGTTGTTGGAACATTTTTTAAAAGCTGTTATTACAAGGACGTTTTGTTTTGTTTTGCACATCGGTATTCAGTTATGAATATCCAGCACCTCATTCGACGAGGCAAGGGCCGAGATCCCTTCATCGGGAGTGACTCTTTGGGCAGAAGTTTGCGTCAGGGTAATAAATTCACTATAGTCGATTAATTTTTACTTTGCATCGCGGTATTCAGTTGGAATATCTTGCACCTCATTCTATGAGGAAAGAGCTGAGATCCCTTCACTGGGAGTGACCTCTTTAGCAAAGGTTTTCGCTACTATATATTTGTAAAAAGCTATCCGGTTCCTTTAACGATATCAAGTTCATTACGTTAAAGGTTTTTCGCCAAAAACCATTCGTAACCCTCCGTCATTTCAGATGGGTAGCACTTAGTATTCATGCTATGTTTGTTGGCCTTCGTCAAGGCATAGTGTATGGTAGCTGCTTGTTACCTTTCTGTTGCATAGATAGATGCGTTGGTTTGAGACAGTCGTACAGCCTTGTTGGCCTTCGTCAAGGGAGAGTACGGGTGGGTTCAAATTAACCTGAACAATGACGGGTAGAACTTGACATGTGACTTATAATTTGTTGGCCTTCGTCAAGGTCATAAGAGCATGGGGTAAAAAAATTATATCCGGAGTTTCAAACATACAGGAAACTTGCCAAGCATGTGCATATCTTCTGGAGTGTGATAACTTGAGTGGGTTCCATCAGGTTATCATGCGATGATAGTTGGATCCCGATTCCTACTGATGAGTTGGTTTACTCCTCGGGTGATTTTAGATGATCCTGACTAATTCGCCTTTTGGGTTTGAAGGAGAATTTGAGGATACAGTGGGAGATATCCTGATTAGATAAAGTGATTAACCATTCTGATCTAGGTTAGAGTGCACGCTGAGTGTTTCTTTTCTCTCTCTCTCTTTCTCTCTTTGGCAGCGACTATGTCCCGACCCTAGACTAGAACTCAGAAACCAAGTTAACCGAACCTTCTTAAAATACACTGGCTTTTGGATTGTCAGAGTTGCATACATCATTGACACTCCTTCTTTTACCCTTTGCTTTTCTCCGGAACATTCTATATCACTACGAAGATCCACATTTTTTTTGGATATGACCATCGTATAGTTACATACGAACTCGAAGAAACTTGTTTTAAATTCGAGGATGGTTTCCGGTTCTGGAGAAATTGAATAAGTCTATTCAGTTGTCTTTTCCTTTTACTTTATCTCAGGTTGTGAGGGTCCTAGGATTAGGAGAGGGTACATCTATTGAGCTTATTGGATAGTCTTCTTCCAAACCATAGGCAGGTGCCGAAAAGTAGGGAAGGAAGAAAACCGATTAGCCTATGTGTGGTGTACAGAAGGTAATAAGTAAAGACAAAATAAAGGGATTAGAAAGAGGGCAAAGTAAATTGCGACTGCTATCCTTCACGACCAAACCGCGTATATCATCGTCACTCCTACTTCACCTTTGAATTTCTCCAGAACACCCCGTATCACTACGAAGATCCACAGTTATTAGATAATCCATCGTACTCGAAGGAACTTGTTCCAGTTCGAAACTGGATTCTGATTCAGGAGAAATAGAATAAGGATTATTCAGTTGTCTTTTATCTTTATCTTCTCTCAGGTTGCGAGGGCTCCTAGGATTAAGAGAGTACACCTATTACGCTTATTGGATAGTCATCTTCCAAACAATAGGCTGGCGCCGAACGGTAGGGAAGGAAGAAAACCATTTAGCCTAAGGGTGGTGTACAGAAGGTAATGAGTAAAGACAAATAAAGGGATTTGGAGAGATGGCAAGGAAATATAAGGTTACAGTCATGAATCAGGATAATGGAAGAGGCATTATTAGGAATACCCGGATACTCCTTCGAAATATTTTCATATTTCAGTTTCACTGTCCGTTGTTAATTGAAAACTTATTTTTCAATTAGTTCCTTACTCCAGGGTATGTATTTACAAGGTTTGATTCTCACATCTGTATGGTTTTACAGATGATGAGTGGGAGTAAGTTATTGGGAATTAGGTGATTATATTCTCATTATATCGGAATTCGTTGTAATTGGTGATACTTGAGGAAATCGCCTTGGGTTTTGTCTGACGGCAAATATTTGGTTTTGAATATCCGTTTTATACACTAATTTCAAACTGATATATCTATACGTTTATTTTATAAAGTGAGATATAACTTTTTGAAATTATGTCCATGACATTTACCTATATCAGTTGATGGTTAGGTAAGGAGCATTAAATAGCGGTGTAATTCTTCTTAACCATTGTACAGTTTTTAACCTATGACGCACCGGGTTTGAGTTATTGAATTCAGGGGACTTATACAAAGTATTGTATGTTGTCCAGTGTCCATTAGAACAAAGGGGTTGGTGCTCATACTATATTCTGCTTACTTATGACTTCTCCAGTTTTAGATAGGTATTTCGTAGAAATACAAGGTCCAAGTTTTGAGAAGTTACAGGTACAAGAATAAAGTAGAGAACCATGTGTTGCAAGTATCAGGATTCTTCAAGGCGATCGAAGATGTAAAACTTGTGTATGGTATTCAGATGATAGTAATGGTTTTGAGAACTTATTTCTCTTTCAGATTATTCATATTTGGATGCACTCCTAATTGAGTAATGCTGATCGGCCTCCTTCCATTTAGTTGACATGCACTGGAGACAGCTGCATGATTTGAATCTAGTTCTAATTAAATCAGTGCCTCTGTTTCTATATTGTATATAGAATGGTTCATATCTTAACGATGTTAAGGTATATGGAGTTGTCCGGCTTATGCTTAAAACCAGACTCTGGATAACTCAAGGCTCGTTTCTGTAATGGCAGTTTTTGGGTTATCCCGGACTATGACGAGGGTTAACTTTCTACCATCTGGAAGATCAATAGTGATATTGTTCTAGACTCGCCACAGTTTTAGTAAAATGGATTTTTTCAGAAAACAGTAGTGGGAGTATGGTAGAACTGGAAGTGATTCCAGAACCACAAACGATTACTGAAAATTTAATAGAACCTAAAAATTCAATCAGGTTTGACATTCCATTAGCCACTCCACAGATATGGTGGGTAACCTCAGGCGCCCAAGAGGTACTTCGGTATCCTCAAAGACGGTGACATGGAGGTTCTTGTTTACCCAGACTTGACACTACTATTGTTCCAGACTATGAGACCCGGCGGGAGGATGAGTATAACGTCGTTCAAAACTAGCTTTAGAAGTGCACGTGTATATGACTCTGCCAGAGGTTTGTTGTAGTCAGTGGGAGCAGCGGAAGTATAGCTGACAAGTAGCTTGTGTCTATTTATAGACTAAAGCAGGTATAGCGGAGATAGATCATCTATTTTTGATGTGATGGTCATAGGCTTGACTTCATCAGAATAGGAGATGGATCTGTTAAGAAGGTAGTAGGGTGTGATGTCCTGGTGTATTTGGATGACATGCACTTTATAGGAAGTGAAATTCCTATACTACGATCGGTTATACTGTGGTTGTCACATAGTGGTTTCTCTACATAGGATATGGATATAATATCAGGAATTCTGGTTACTAGATCTATGGTTTTAGATCTAGATTTGGGTAGTTTCCCAATCTATGTACTTAGACAGTATTCTAAAGGTGTTTTAGAATGGGCGACTCCTGGCATGGTGGTGAACCTGCATGTGATGGAGTCACCCTCTCTAAAGGTGTCTTACAGACTAAAGGGGAGAGGGATGTGCATGATTGGCATATCACTTCCTTAGGCAATTGAGTCAATAATGAGATGACAAATACCACACCAGATGTTGTTTTTGCACTAGATGCAATAAGTTTATATTAATCCAATCCTGGAGAAACGTTCGGAAGCAGTTTATGAACATAAGTGGATGTTCTAGGGATTTGGTAACGGCAGCCTCTTTTGGGAGACGGTTATCATTCCAGGCTTCCAAGGTGACCTGGATGACAGAGTGACTGTCAGAGTTTTCCCTCTTAACGAGGGGCAGTAGTTTGGACAGGTGGTCTAAGTGGATACTGAGGAAGGCATGGTGCATGATACTGATTAAATTCAGTCGACGATACAGTCTAAGAAGTTTGCTGGATTTGGAGTTCATTCGTGAACTGGGTCCCATCAGATATCCAGACATATTCTAAGACAGGTATTGCTCATTTCGGGAGATGGCTTTCTCCGCGAACTTGAGATATAGAGAGACATAAGTGCAAGTGGGAGATTGCACTGCAAGAACCGTGGCACAACGGGGGTGAGTTGCCCACTCGTGAATAGAAAACATCACAGAGAAGAAATCGTATGTATGACACAATCCTAGGTCTATACGATCAGATATATATAAAAACCTCAAATGAATAAGTCTGAAGCATGAATAAGGTGGCAAAGGTAAACAACTATGCAAGTGTAGTACCAAGTGCTTGTGCCAGTGCCTCAGGTAACAACATATCATAATGTGAGGTATGATCAATGTAATCAGTGTCAACTATATCATAAAGCATATGCATGGAAGTATGAGGATATAAACCAACATGTGTCCCTCGCGACACATCAAAATCATGGAACCTGAGTGTCTAGCATAGACACTTGAAAACATCATGAAACCTGTGCCCAGCATCGGCACGTAAATCCTCATATATATAAGGCGCCGTCAGTCCGGATCGGCCCACGGGCTCCGTCAGTCCTGATTGGGCCATATCATCTCTCAACTTCGGTCGGTATCCTCCGGATATCCGCCGAGCTCAAATACAATCACCGGTAGGTAGTGGTCCCTCTGTCAGGCTCACCGTCTAGCTACACAGCAGATCCGTTCTCGCCCCGGGGTACCATACCGGGTCCACCATGTACCCGCAATCGGCCTCATCCAGCTCCTCGAATCGGGTTTCACATGTCACACATCTCAGAACCGAGAAAACGCATGGTGGACGCATTGAAATATCATATCAAGGGTAACCGGGTTTTTTAAACAATACATACTCTCTTTTCAAATTACCACGGTTCCCAAATCCAGAAATATCATGGAAACAACATATCTCAATCCGTATAATCCTAAAGCATGATGTATGCGACATATAGAGGAAATATAAGCATATCAGTATATCATGCAACATAAACAGTAATATGCACACACATTGCGATGCGAATAGCAAGAATATGCAGAAATCGACTAATAAACACAACAGTGAAGAATATACATCAATATAAAAATGTCATACAGTTTTTCCATTTGAAATAAGACGAATCTGGGTTTTTAGTAAAATAAGGGCTACGGTGTTTTTAAGAAAGGGTGCATCTTTTGAAAATATCCGTATAATCCCTTTGCCTGTCTTTAAAATACTCCCGATTCGTTAGTTTTGAAATAGGTATGACATCGGTCTAGCCTAACTGTAGCACCCTAGAATGTGATTAGTGATTATTTATGCTTTAATGTGTAGTTTTTAGTAAAAAGTTTACCAAATCGGTTCCCATTTTTTTATCTGGATTTATGAATATTTTATTAGAATTTAATTTGGACTGCACACACACCGTATTTCCTATACTTTTAAGCTTGCACGACACGTGTGTTATGTGTGTGGGTTTAGTGTTTGCTGCGTGTCACCGCGTGTCGGGGTAGTTTCAGACGCGTATTCACACGTTTTAGCGTATCGGATTCATACGAGTTTAGTTCGCGACGCGAGTTTCTCGTTTGGTTTTGATATCACGTTTTTGCAGGATTTTAGCTTATGTGTATTCTTTGTGTAAATTCTAGGTTCGTAGGCGGGTACGTCGGATGCCGCAAGGAAGGGAAAGCAAGTAGTCGGCTACACTTAGCACGAGACCACGACGAGTAGATTTAACATCTACAGGGGAATCGCCCGCATGGCGTTATGCGTCTGGGCTAGAGATATTAATATTGTCGCATTTTCTATTTCATATATATAGTTTGCGCATTCCCTTATTGCTTAGTGATTGTTGTGCTTTGACTAGTATCTTTAGAACACTGCACATATTATTGACGACTTATGTTGCACAAGCACTGATTGTGTGCCATACACACCGTCAATAATTGCTATGTTACGCACAATACACATACCTATATGATATCGTTTGGTTAGGGACATTGAGATATTGATTCATATTTCTTTACACATATGACATCTAGCATACCCGTATACTTACATGCTTACATATATGCCTTGACATGCTTACATGCTAGTGTAGCGTTTTGAAAATCGTTTCGGCGAAATTTCGAAAAAACGGTAAAATAAGGGGGTTTTCTGTAAAAAGTCAAAATGCAAATATCTTTATTATAAAATTAAATATACATATTCTATCTATGTAATTGCTAGTATTTGGTGTTTATTGAGCCACTGGTGAAATTTCAAATTTTCTGAAAAAAAATTATTTTATTATTATTTTAAGCCGTCACTAATACATTTAATTAGGGAAAATTACAAATTGGAATGAGTTGAAAAAAATTTTGTGCATCATAAAACATTAAATAAAATTTTATCATGTGGTTTTTGAAATGAAATCGTTTGCTAAAACGGTTTAGAAAATATCGAAGAAAAAGGCTTTTTTCGGTGAAATTAGTGTTAATGGGAATTGGGGTAATACATTCATCTTTTTTCCTAACCCACACACCCACACCTCACCCTCTCTCCCCCTCCCTACATGGCCGGCCCCACTTTGACAGCCCTCCCTCTCTCTCCCCCTCCAATCACCTCTCTTTTGAAAAGAAAAGAAAAGAAAAGAAAGTCAAAGGGTGTAAACTTTGTCTTTTCCTCCCCACTTTCTCCATCTCACTCTCTCTCCTCCCCCCCTCAATTTTCTGGCCGAGCTCCATTCCTCCCTTAACAGCAGCAGCCCCCCTTCTCATCTCATTTCTCTCCAAAATTCCAAGAAAAATCAAGTAAAACCTCACAATTTTCCAAATACAAACCTTACCCATTTTTCCTTAGCTATTCTTGTATGGATCTTGGTGAAGGGAAGCATGTTTGGAAGGCTAGATTTGTGCTAAATCTCAAGATAATTGTGGGGTAAATTCTTAACCTTATGGCTAATTGTTGTTTAATTATGATAAGCTATCTTATTCAAGTGTTGATTTGGGTGTAATTACTAGTTTAGGATATTTTAGAAAAGGGTTTGATTTTGGGATTAGGGTTTGTAAAATTCAAGTGAGGGTTTCTAGCATTAGATTATGGTTCTAATGAGTGATTAACATGTTAATTCTATGCAAAACTAAACCTTGTTGCTTATTACTAGATTGTTAAATTTAAATTGTCCTAATTATGATTGTTTTGCAAACTAGATTTTTGTAATTAATTTTAAGAGTGAGATTAAAATCTAGATAATGGTTGTGTGGCTTAGTTAATATGTTTTAATGAGAATTACGGCCACTAGAATTGTTAAAATATTTAAGTTGATTAAAATACCAAGTTTTGAGCTAAAATGGAAAATTGTGCTAATTTTGTTAACTAGGTTTTGTAAATATATATATTTTGTGGAGAATAAATTATTAGAATGGTTTATATAACTTGGTTATGATATTGAGTGGATATTGCGGCCGCTAGATTTGTTTAAAAATCGAGTTTTTTACTAAAACGGGTAATTTGGCTTGCTAGATTTTCGGAAAAATAGCTTTTAAAGTGAGTTTGAGGTTTTTGGGAATTTTAAGCTATTTTATATTATAATTAGTGCTTGTGATTGTGTAAACGAGTGTGTTTGGGTTTTTCTCAATGGTTTGGCTTTTGTACGCCGACGTCGAGGGTTTTTGGGTTGATTTGTGAAAGTAACCATAGGTTTTGACCTATGTGGGATTCGTGTGTCTTTTTGGTCATGAGTCGAATTTTAATGCGATACGGTGTGTTATGATATGTAGGTACCCCATGTGGACTTCGAGACGATAAGCAAGCGCGTGGCGACGTCGGCACCGGCGAGCAAGGACCAGGTGAGTAGATTTATATCTACGGGAAGAAGTCGGGTGGATGGCGTATAGCACCCCCGCAGTCCGTGGTGGTGTATACGGATGCGTATACACACCAACAATTATTATATGTTATTTGGGATTAATAACGATGTTTAGGATGGATATTGGTGTGTGGGATTATTTTAGTGTTGCGAACCCTAGGGTAGTGTTGCACTACACATACATACTTGCGTACATTCCTATTTATATGTGCTCATGGGATTCTTTATAGTTATGCGTTCACATGGGTATGGGACTATGTGTTCACATACGGATTTGAGGATGATATTTGGGATTGAGCTGAGTCGATGAGATTTGTTTGGTGGTTGTGATATCGGTGATATGGCAGGATTCGTACTTGAGGTACGTCCTTGTGTTATAGCGGATCTTGGGGCGGCGATACGGGTGAATAGTGTTATAAATAAAATGGTCGACATATGATCGTGATATGAGGCATGATATGCTAGGATATTGATATTAGGCCGTATCGGGCGATGTATACCCCTTGATGATGATATGTGCTGACGATATCGGTTTGTACGAGATTGTCGATCAGTAGTCAGATCATGAGTATATTGAGGATATTAGTATTGTACTAGACATAGGTCAGTACCCTAGACTATGATCTTGGATAAAGAGGATACCAGAGGAATAGTGTGAGGAATATGATATTGACCCGTACCCAGATTTGGGGATGCCGTACGACGGATTTACGTACGAGCTATATCTTGATGATTGATCCGCACTCTTGACTTGGGATGTCTGATTATAGATATGGTATCGGATATGATATTATTGAGGCAGGATCACCGACTAATATATATACAGGTATGTATATGGATCGACTCAGATGTTAGGCGGTTTCCTTACCTGTAGTCCAGCTTGTTAGCTTAGCCCTTTAGTTTAGTTTAGTTATTAGATTAGATTCGATTCTTACCTATTTCAAAAACTAACGAATCGTGGGTATTTTAAAAGACAGCCCAAGGGATCCTACGGATATTTCAAAAGACGTATCTTTTCATAAAAACACCGTAGCCCCTATTTTCAAAACCCCATGATTCGTGTTATTTCAAAAGGCACCATTTGTAGGACTTATATTAGATTAATGCAGATTTGTTATAGTTGCGTCTAGTATTCAGCTCCCGCTCATTATTGTGGTTCGCTTCGCATCGCATCGCATGCTTATATTATGTTTCATACTCCATTATTGATATCATGCTGTTAGGACACCAGCACCATTACCGATGATGCGTATGTACCACGTACACTTACTTGCCGGCTCACACACATCTTCATCGGTAATTGCCATGTCACGTACACCTTAGAAAATATTATTGCTTGACATAGCCTGTTAGCTAATAGTTTAGACATGATATTAGTGTACTTGCCTCATATGTTAGTTTAGACATTGTAGTTATTACCTGCTACTTCATGCATACTGTTATTCTTTTTTATGCCGCTTTCATGGATTCTCATGCATATATTCACTATTTTACGTGTTATTGAGGTTTTGGATTCGGATTTCTATGAGATTTTCTGGATTTGGAGGAAAACTGCAAAAACATAAATAAACCTTTTCTCTCTTTTAAAATAAAAAGTGCGGTTTTCCCATGATGTATGAGTCGTCCACCATGAGTTTGCTGATGGATTTTGAGACCCGATTCGAGGAGACGGATGAACCGTTTCGGGTACATGGTGGACCCGGTAAGGTACCCCGGGGCAAGAAGCGCGTGATGATGACGATGTGAGCCTGGCAGGGGAGCACTACCTACCGGTGATTTTACCCGACACGTCGGATATCCGGAGGATACCGTCGTGGTCTTGAGATGGATGGTAGGGGCCGGTCTGGACTGACAGTGCCCTAGATATTGTGATTGAGACATTGAGATTTCGAGATATTGAGGTACAGAGACTGTGATACAGAGATATTGAGATATTGGGATTACGTTTTGTGCCGATGCTAGGCACTGTTTTATGCTGATTTCATTATGATACCTCATTTTAAAAATACAAAGGAAATCTCACTAAATTATGAAAATAGTATCTTCATTTACATGTATTCTGTTTTCATGCATTCATACCTCATTCATATGATATATTGCTACCTGAGGCACTGACACGGCCACATGGAATTACACTTGGGTTAGATATTTGCCATAACCATTGTTATGGGTTGCTGGTTATATATTTGAGTATATATTATGATCATTGATCTAGGATTGCGTTATTTATGCGATTTCTTTTCGTAGATATTTTTCTATTCACGAGTTGGCAACTCACCCCCGTTGTGCCCCAGTTTCTTGCAGGATTGCCGTACAGGTTTCATTACGGCTTTGCGGGCATAGTTTCCTTCGGATGAGTTGCTAATAGGTGGGTTTACTTGTATCGTACCCCCATTATTTATCTCGTATATCATTATTCCGTTGTATCTAGAAGTTCCATCAACCAAACATGTATTTATTTTTGAGATAGAGACCAGTGATGTTATTCTTTCGACCTTAGAGTCGCGCGTTATATTTCTGTGGTTTTCTTGTGGTTTTGAGTTTCCTTTTGAGTTTTGATCCTCGCCCTTGGTGTTGTATATTATATTGCTTGTGTGGTTGTGACCGTCGATTGACGAAGAGCTAGCTCCCGCTTGGGGATGCCTTTTTATTGATTTCGTATACTATTCATGTTGTATCCCGTTTGGGGGCCAGTATTTACAAAGGAGACTGCCGAATTTTTCAGGAAATATTTGATGTTTTTAAAAACGTATAATTCGGCTTATGCTATTAAAACTACTTGATTTAAATTGGTTTTCCTTCACTCTACTACTTTTCTTGGTTTGGATTTCTGGGTTTTTGGTTTACTTAGATTACGTACGCCTCGAGACGTTTCGTAGTTTAAGTGCCGGTCATGTTCCGTACTTTCGGGATGTGACAGCTAGTTACCTGTATACCTATAGGGTATTGTACTATTAGCGATAGGTGCATACACACATAATGACATAGCTGCATGTTTACCTTTACTTGATGTTATATAGATTCGGAGAATTTAGGAACCACATGTTTTATTTTATAAATTGTTGCAGTTAAATAGAGATTTTTCCTTATATGCTCATATTACTGTTTCATGTGCATATATTATATTCATGGATTTGGCTTTGAGATATGGTTTTCATATGATATTTTCTGGATTGTTTTACTCCTGCGTATATATATCAGTGGTATGGGGCGCTGATATATATATATGTATATCCATCGTATATATATATCAGTAGTATGGGACGTTGATATATATATTTATACACCTACATCATATATCATCATGAAGATATATGCAAATACACTTATTCATTATATGAGTGGGCCTATATGATCGATGAGAGGGGCTTATGTGCTCGGGGTCTATGTGCTCGATGTGAGGGGCCTATATGGTCGATGAGAGGGGCCTATGTGCTCGGGGCCTATGTGCTCGATGTGAGGGGCCTATATGGTCGATGTGTGGGGCCTATGTGCTCGGGGCCAATGTGTTCGATATAGTATTTTATATACATCATCGTATTTATTCATGCAATTATATTTAGGTTATATGAGATTCACTTGATATTGAATTTGGGATATAGGAGATTTATTGGAGATTGGATACAGGATATATATGAGATTGCTGATTTTGTATATTCAGGATATATGAGACTTACATGATATGAGAGCCAATTTGGGGGCTGATTTGAGGATTTTGGAATTTGGATTGTCTTGATGGATTTTGGTCCTACCACGATTTCAGGATTCCATGGAAATGACATGTTTCATTCCATACTTCACAGTTATTGTTTATGCACTGCTTCATGTATTAGTTGTACCTGTTAGTATACCTTTCATGATTGTTGAATTTACATACTTCATTTTATATGCATTGTTTCATGTGTTAATTGTACCTGCTTGAGTACCTTTCATGACTGTTGCATATATACATTTTCATATTATTATTGTTTCATGTATTAGTTGTATCTGCTAGTGTACCTTTCATGATTATTGCATTCATATGATCTCTTATTACTATTAGTTGCACATGTTAGATTCGCGCTGTACGTGCATACTTGTGATTACCTGCATATGTTATTTACTATACCGGGTCCGTCAGTCCGGATCGGCCCACGGGCTCCGTCAGTCCAGATCGGCCCATATCATCTCTCAACTTCGGTCGGTATCCTCCGGATATCCGCCGAGCTCAAATACAATCACCGGTAGATAGTGGTCCCTTTGTCAGGCTCACCGTCTAGCTACACAGCAGATCCGTTCTCATCCTGGGGTACCATTCCGGGTCCACCATGTACCCGCAATCGGCCTCATCCAGCTCCTCGAATCGGGTTTCACATGTCACACGTCTCAGAACCGAGAAAGCGCATGGTGGATGCACTGAAATATCATATCAAGGGTAACCGGGTTTTTAAAACAATACATACTCTCTTTTGAAATTACCACGGTTCCCAAATCCAGAAATATCATGGAATCAACATATCTCAATGCATATAATCATAAAGAATGATGTATGCGACATATAGAGGAAATGTAAGCATATTAGTATATCATGCAACATAAACAGTAATATGCACATACAATGCGATGCGAATAGCAAGAATATGCAGAAATCGACTAATAAACACAACAGTGAAGAATCTACATCAATATAAAAATGTCATACAGTTTTGCCATTTGAAATAAGACGAATCAGGGTTTTTAGTAAAATTAGAGCTACGGTGTTTTTAAGAAATGGTGCGTCTTTTGAAAATATCCGTATAATCCCTTTTCCTGTCTTTAAAATACTCCCGATTCGTTAGTTTTGAAATAGGTATGACATCGGTCTAGCCTAACATCTACTAAGCAAACTACAGATCTAATTAACAAGCTAATCGGGAGGGGTATGGACACCACCTAAATCTGAGTCGATATATATATAAATATAATAGTCGGTGATCCTGCCTCAATAGTATCACGTACGATACAATCTATCACATGACATCCTCGAGTCATGAGTTCGGATCTATCATCAATATGAAGCTCGTACGATACATCCATCGTACGGCATCCCAAATCCGGGTACGGGTCAATATTACAGTCATCTCATCAACAATCTGGCATCCTTATCGTCATATCTCATGATCTGGGGTACTGATCTAAATCTAGTACAAACCGATACCATCTATATAGATATAGGTGCGTGCATGAAAAGACGCCCAAAGGCCCGCTAAAATCTTATGTCGTATCCCAAATATGAACCACATCATATCACCGATCTCACGGCACTATGCCCAATATCATCGACTCATCTCCAAATATCATCCACCATCCTCATCATTCAGGTATAAGTGTAACAAGTAAGCATGTGTGTGCGTGTGGGTGTAACCTATTCTAGGGTTCGCAACTAGGAAACTATACTAGTTTACTTCTAAATCCTAATCTAACCATAGTACACCTAATCACATCTAGAATATCCATGTCATGTATAAAGCTATCATATATATAGTATATATAATATACTAAATATCGAACTGCGGGGGTGCTATACGCCATCCACCCGATTTCCCCTAGATATAATCTACTCACTTTGCATCCTGCGTGTCGGTGTCGATGTCGCCTTCATCTTCTTCATCGTATGGAATCCACATGAAGGTACCTACATAGATAACATAATCGAGAATGCGTTTTAAAATCACATCGGAAAACCAAAACGACACGCTAAGGCCTATAGGTTAGAACCTATGGACTACGCTTTCGAAACCATCAAACAACCCTCGATATCGTCGTACAAACGTCAAGTGATCGAGGTAAAACACAAATACGTAAATCCAGAATATAAAATACGCAAAACGAAACTCCGAATCAAAACAACAACTCAAGAAAAAGGTCCCAGATTTCACCCTAGGTCAAATCGGTCAATTTTGCATATGCCAAGGGTCTATTTTACAGATGAGGGAGCCATAGAACAAACACGAATGCAATAGGACCAGGTCTGGCCGCAATTTGCGGCCAGAAGGATTAAATTTGCGGCCTAAATTGGGAGATAGGGGCTAGGGTTTTCATGGTAGCTTCCTAGGTGTCTGCATATCACTCTGTGTTTGCAAAATAAATTTCAGAGTCTCCGGATGATAGCAGATTTCATTTTACATTCGCAGAATCTACAATTTTCCGATATCAGGTTTTCTAAATCCTTATTCCGGGGTTCTAGTCTCTGGTTTAGGTTTGAATTCTAAAACTAGGGGGTTTGTGTGGATTCTACTGAGCTCAGTCACACATTACAACTCTCAATTTCCATTAACCCTAACTAGAATTTTCAAAGTTCACCCAAAGCACACAATATCGGTTCTAATCTAATATGGGGGTAAAAGCAATGGAAATACTAAGCTAAAGGTTCAGAAAATACCTCATTTAGCAACTCAAGAATTTTCTTGAGTTGCCCCAAGTGTCCAAAATTTGATTTTTCTTGGTCCAATGTGCTTCCCTTGAACTTGTGCATCTTTTTAATGAAATGGGATTTGGGTTTTGAGGTGTTTTTCATGGTGTTTTGAGGAGGTGAAGAGGGGAGGGAGCTAGGGCAGCAACAGCAGCAGCAAGGTGAGGAGAGGGGAGAGGAATGAGTGAAGAATGAAGTGGAATGGCCAAGTCAAAGCACCCTCACCTTTCTCTCTCTCACCCATACCTAATTCTTTATTCTTTTCCTTTTCTATTTCTTTTCTTCTCTTCTCTCCTCAATAGTAAACCCAAAACAATTAACCCTTCACCCAAAATTCATGTAGGAAAATGTAACAAGTGGAAAAAAGACATGGTGCATGTTTTGCACAAAACACGCTTAAAGTCCGATTAGCGATTTTTAATCGTGATTAGCACTAAATTAGCGTATAGTTAATCATAAAAACTTAAAATTGCATAATTCCCATAAAACACCATCTTTTAAGTAATTTCTATAATTTTCCAAATTTTTCACAAATTTATCGGTATTTAATTATACCGAAATATTAAAATATTCAATATAATATTATTTAATTATAAAAATTCCCAAAAAAATAATATTTTATTTTTTTGAAATGTTACAGCCTCACATGCGACTATCCTGCCACTCGGTCTCAACCGGGTCCACCATGTATCTAACTGTATATCCCCTCACTCAGTCTGGATAACGTATAAATCAGCAACCGGATAGCCCTCCACTCGGTTTGGAGTAAATCCAAATAAAAAAATATCTCATGGTGGACGTATTGTTAGTAATATGTATGCCCTAAAGGCCATTATATGGATAGTGGAAACTTGGACATATAATCTATGGAGATAGATGACTTTCTTGCTCAAACATGATAGTATGCTATCTGGTTTACTTTATCTGGACATGTAAATTTAATCATTTACACATGTTGATAAAGCCCAAAGGATATTTGCTTGACTACTGTGATTATGATGCGGATCATACTAGTGGGGCACGTGTAGTCTATAAGCATATCCTTGAACTGTTCCTAGTCGAGGGTGTACCGAGACAGGGCATCGATATTACAGAGTAGACTAGTGTATACCATTCTTGTCCCATATGATGGGCGATGGATGATCCCATATCCATCTGGTGAGGAGACACCAAAGATTGTATGCGGGTGCTCAGTGGAGACTGGGTACACTGAACGGACTCGCCGAGAACTCCTATGTGGTATTATATCTATCGTCGGATAGCAGTTCTCAGGGAACACTGGTACAGGTTAGTCTGTAGACCCGAGATCGTCATAGAGTCTTGTGTGTCCTCCCACTATACTTTGATCTCCACCCTACCACGGCTCTACTGAGTCGTGCAAACAGGTGGTCTTTGGGTACAGTCTCGAGGCACATGGAGGCAATGAGCGATAGGAGAGGTTTCGTCTCTCCCGGTATTGGGGGTTGATGTTGTGCTATGCTCGATTGGCTATAACATGAAGTCCCTGGCCAGGGCTGCTGAGATTTACTGATAAGAGTTATCAGTAGTTTCTCGATCTGTTATGAGCCATACACCAGCATGACTTATTGAGTTACTGGGGTCGACGATTCCATCCCTGGACTCGATATGCAGCATATCTGACGAAGAGACCGGACTGTACGGTAAGTGTTGCCAGTTGGCTCGACGGGAGTTTTTACAGCTTCGCTGGTTTTCTTCTGATCGTTTCAATACCCGAGTGGCCGTTACGTTTAGCTGACCTCTTGCGGCTTGTAGGTGTTTGATATGATCATCATCTACTGCCGGCGTATTGACGAGTCTTAGAGTCCCACAATGAAGTTTCCTGGCTCAGGCAAAAAGATGTGGTGTGCATATGAGATATGCGCGGGACCTGATTAAATACGGTTATGTGATAACGTATATTAATCGGGCATTTTCTATTTGTCGGATCGTATGTGATATGACCGGTTTGCTAAATCAAGTGTTGATTTAACAAATTACATTTAGATTAATTCTTTAATTAAATCCTTTTGTATGCATGCATGTATGCACATGATGATGTGCATGGACACATACATGCATACATAGTATCATGGTTGATGATACAAGAATGGTGGCAATGCAAGACTTATATTGAAGTTTTTATTTATATTTATCATTTTAAGTTAATGTAAAGAAAACCCATTCATGCTCCTTTATTCTTTAGTGGGTAAGCTTTATTTAACTTAATGAAAAGAATTTCCACCCATGCTTAATTCTTTATGAAAAGAATTTCCACCCATAATTATAGTGGGAATGGAATAATGATGATTATTCCTTCTCATCACTATAAAAGAATTCATATGTGATATGAAGCAAGCATGAAAAAATTGGTGTGAAGAAAACAAGTTATCATATGTGATATGATAGAAAGCTCAAGCTTAGCCACCATTATCTTCTTCTTCCTCTCTTGATTTCTCTCTTGAGTGAAGTTGATAAAAGAAAGGGTTTTAATTGTTGAATATAAACCACATCATCATACTACACACATCTAGCCGATTTACGTAGGGTGTTTGCTCTACTTCGTTTGCGAAACAAGTAAGGCAAGAAGCTTTGGGCAAAGGGACTTCGGGTGGATCATCGTGGACAAGGAAGGCTTACATCGATCTGTTCCAAACTCTCATAGTGCCAAGGAGTCACCGAGGGAGATCTACAAAGGTTGTAATCTCTACTCTTAGTGATAGTTTTACATTTGCATGTGATGCTTATTTGTATGAATCCCTAAAACTTCTAGTTTCGATTCTTGTCGAATTAACTTAGCACCTCTAAAATTTTGATTATGGCATATGTGATGCTACCAAACCCTTGACGAGGTACTAGGCTAACCCTTCAGTGGTGTCAGAGCCAAGCTAGAGCTTTAGACGATGTTAAAAGTCCGATCGAACCACGAAACATCAATTTGGACCGCTCTCTGGAAATTTTTTGAAAATTGGATTTTTCTAAATTAAAAATTCTTAAAAAATTCAGCAGGCTTTTCTATGAATTACTGTATAAAATTTTTTCAACGATCTCACTAAAACGCCGTGGAACCGCGGCCTAACCATGCTTTTTGCGGCGGTTCCGCGGCCGTTTTGGGGAATTAGGAACAGTGTTTTCTACAGTTGACCCGTATGTAATAGTACATGCCTCTGAGATATTTTAAATTTACTCAAGTGTTGAGTTTTCTGGAGATAAATTGTTTTTGGTGATTCGATCGGAAAGTTTAATTTCGTTCAGATTTTCGAATATTTTAGAACGTGTTAAAATGTTTGAACGAATATTAGAAACACATTTTTTCCCGTATTGGAAAAATTCCAAGTGTTGGATTTTTCCCGAGTTCGAAACTTTCGAAAAATATGCAAGCGTATCTGTGGACACTCTAGAAGAACATAACCTTAACTCGATTATGTGACCGTCAAAACTATCACTGAACCTTAGGTTTGTGGTAGTTTAGCGTTGCCACATGTGAGGCGTTGGTTTGACCCTTCTACGGTTGGTCCATAAGGGGCTGTGGCATGTTCTAGAAATTTTTGAACTCGGCTCAAGCGTTGTGCAGTTTGGGAAATCTTGGGTGTTTGTTTATTCGATCGAAAAGTTTAACATTGTCTATTTATCTGGAATGTGATACAATATATGGAATTCATATAGTTAGGCATGAAATACGAAGTATGTGATATTTCGAATTTATGATGTCTAAGGTAATTGTGGATTCCAAATGTTGTAGTTTTTCATTTTATTTTCTGCGACCGTAAGTGTAGTATGTGGTGTATCGCCGTTTTCGTTGCTATACGTCAACGACAATCGGGATACGCATACTTACTTACGTTGATGATATGAGATATTATGTGTTGCTGAGATATGATGAGTAGGATTGTCGCGAATGAATAGCTGGGGTTTTTTATTTGAGATGGGAGTTTTATTTTCATTCATATATAAATCAATTGTATATTATTTACTTTTCCGCATTAGGATAGACCCAAGGAGGGGAGCACAAGTGACCGGGTTCTAGGGTTCAGTGGGAAACCATCTCGAGGAGTCGAGACCGGGTCTCCTAAACTCTAGAATTGGCGGGATCACTTGCCGCTCTCGTAGGGGTCTAGGGGTGTGGGCTTGGCTATTCATCACGATCGTGGAATCCATATTTTCTATTGTTGGCTCGATACAAAATACGGACATCCTAGATATCCTTTTATGTGCTTCTGCTGTTGATATTCTGTAATGTGATTACTTTGTATCTGAGACGAATGGATTATTATTATATATATGATATATAATAAACGTTGCTTATATTTTACACCCGCGCTAGTCCCGCCCCGCTATGTCGTTAGTTAAGTAACCTAACGGTGCATAACGGGACACTGTGGCGAATGCGGATGGTATAAGTATACATTCTATTCTGTGATGGCTTAGGAATTTAAATGATGGGATCACATTAATGAGATTAATGTAAAGAAAAGAAACCTAATGATGTTGTAGAATCAGATTTGAAACAAACTAGGCTTTTTATGAAAAATGCAAGTTTCAAAAAGATGCGGAGCTTAAGCCACTCCTTTTCTTAACCGTTTTGATCCTACAACGAGATCAAGTTCAAAGCGTTAAAGGTTTTCTTAAAAACCATCCGCAAACCTCCGTCATTTTAGGAAGCAGAGTACTTAGTATTCGTGCTGCGTATGTTGATTATAGTCAAGGCGTAGTGTACGGTCGCTAAGTGATGTCTTCCTACAAAGCATATGATGCGATTAGTTAGGACATTCATGTGATTATGTTGATCATAGTCAAGGGTCATATGGGTGGGTCTAGTTAATCACGAAATGACGGGTAGAATTTGACTAGAACTTATGATATGTTGACCATAGCCAAGGTCATAAGTGACTAGGGGTAAAAACCATATCGGGAATTTCAAGAGTTGAAATTTGCAATGAGATTGCATACCATCTATATGATAGTTGGATCTCGATCTCACTGTGAGTAAGTATTACTTCCAGGAGAGTTTTGCACTTTACAATTAGCTAATCCAGTGGGTATCTAGATAGACTGACCGGTTAGCGAAACTGTAGAATGTAATTATTCCTGGCTAGTTTTCTTTTCAGGTTTTGAAAGAAAATTTTGATAAAAGCAGTGGGAGACATCGATTAGATAAAATAATAACCAATCTAATTCTTTGCTAGAGCATTTCGCTAAGTGTATCCTTTTCTCTCTCCGAATGGCAGTTACAGATGTCAGGACTTAAGCTTCTACTTGAGAAAAATAAACTGACATGACCAAATTATAAAGAATGGTTGAGGAACTTAAACATTGCACTTTCATATGATAAGGTATCATATGTCCTCAATACCGAAGCCCCACCCGTCCCAGGACCTGAATCATCTGTCTCGGATAGGGAGATCCGAAAAACTTGGGAAAATGACTGCAACACGGCCAAGTGCCTCGCGCTCGCTTCTATGGACAATATCCATCAGAAGCAACACGAGAATATGGATGTGCAATCCATCTTTCTTCACACAAAGGAGTTGTATGAAGAGCAATCTCGTACTTTAAGATACGAGGCATCTAGAAAGCTGTTTCAGATGCGAATGGCCGCTGGTGCATCAGTTGGAGACCATGTTTTGAAAATGATTGGTCTTATTGAAGAACTTGAGGAACTGGGATGGACTATGGATAATGAGCAATATACGGATATTGTTCTACAGTCTCTCCCCCCTGCCTTTGCTTCGTTCATAGTGAATTTCAATATGAATGATTTGGAGAAATCATTGCCTGAACTTCTTAATATGTTGAGAAGTGCAGAGAACACGTTGAAAACGGCAAGGACTCCCGCTCTGCTTGCTGGGCCATCTTCCTCTTCATTCCCAAAAGCTAAGGCCAAGGGAAAGAAAAAGAAGAAGTCCATCAAACAGAAAGGTGGAGTTAGAAAGGCAAAGGGGAAAGACAAAGCCGGGGCTGTGGGAAGCAGGAAAGGAGAATGTTTTTACTGTAAAAAGTCAGGACATTGGAAACGCAACTGTGCCGAATATCTTGCTGATCTCAAGAAGAAGAAGCTTGATGATGCTTCCACTTCAGGTGTGTTTGTAACTGAAAACTGTTTTTCTTTAAACTCTGCATCCTGGGTATTGGATACCGGTTCTGGTTTTCACATCTGCAATTGTATGCAGGGATTGAGAAATAGTAGAGTTTTAAAGATATGAGATCATACTCTGCGGGTTGGAAATAGTTCCAATATACATGCTGTATCCGTGGGAGAGTATCATCTAGGGTTGCCTTCAGGAAATATTTTGGTTTTGAACCCGTGTTATTTAGTACCAAGTATGCTGTGTAACATAATATCCGTTTCTTTGTTGGACAATGAAGGATATCATTTTATATTGCAAAATAATGTTATGAACATTAACCTGAATCAAGAGTTGATTGGGTATGGTACATTAAATAACGGTATTTACGTCCTGAACCAACACACAGTTTTCAATATACAACATACTAGTAAAAGAAAGTTTTCAGATATAAATGAAGCTTTTCTTTGGCATTGTAGACTTGGTCATATTAATGAAACAAGACTAAACAAGCTACACAAAGATGGATATTTAAATCCGTTTGAATATAAATCTTATGCGACTTGCCAGTCTTGTATCAAAGGTAAAATGACCAAAACTCCGTTTAGTGGACACGGAGAGAGAGCTGGTGAACTCTTAAGCCTCATACATAGTGATGTATGCAGACCAATGTCTACACTTGCAAGAGGTGGTTTTTCATACTTCATCACTTTTACTGATGATTTCTCAAGATTCGGACACGTGTTTTTGATAAAGCACAAATCCGAAGCCTTTGAGAAATTCAAGGAGTATAAACTTGAAGTAGAGAAGCAAACAGGCTTGAGCATCAAGAAACTTCGATCGGATCGAGGTGGAGAATATTTAAGTACAGAGTTTCTAGACTTCTTAAAAGAGAATGGGATTCTCTCTCAGCTGACTCCTCCTTACACACCGCAGCACAATGGAGTGTCAGAACGGAGGAATCGTACCCTATTGGATATGGTACGATCCATGATGTGTGATGCTGAGTTACCGCTTTCCTTTTGGGGACATGCATTGGAGACAGCGATGTATCTATTGAACAGGGTTCCAACCAAGACCGTGTCTACCACTCCATATGAGATATGGAATGGAAAGAGACCATCTCTTAAAAGGTTTAGGATTTGGGGTTGTCCAGCTTTTGTTAAAAAGAAGAATCCAGACAAACTCGAGACACGATCGGTCATGTGTAAGTTTGTGGGGTATCCAAAACATTCGTATGGATATCTATTCTACCACAAAGAGGAACAAAAGGTGTTTGTTGCTCAGCATGCCATATTTTTGGAAAATGAGATCTTTACTGAAAGTACTAATGGCAATGTGGTAGAACTAGAAGAGGTTCTAGAGACACAAATTACTCAGGAGGAATTGGTTGAAACTGATGTTGCAGTAGAACTTCAAGAACCTCAGCCGCTCAGGAGGTCTAGTAGAACTTCTCGCCCACCAAAGAGATACTATGGGTTTCTCATAGATGGTGATGGAGAAGATTGCATCATGGATGATGATGACCCTACTAGTTTTCAGCAAGCTATCACGAGTGGTGACTCAGTGAAATGGCTGGAAGCAATGAGATCCGAAATGGAGTCAATGTACACCAACAAAGTATGGACTTTGGACGTTATGCCTCCTGGGATAAAACCCGTTAGGTGCAAATGGATCTTTAAGAGAAAGATTGGTGTAGATGGACAGGTGGAGACCTATAAAGCAAGGCTTGTAGCGAAAGGTTTTCGTCAAAGACCAGGCTTGGACTATGATGAAACTTTCTCTCCGGTAGCAATGCTTAAATCCATTAGGATCCTACTTGCTGTTGCTGCTCACTATGATTATGAAATATGGCAGATGGACGTGAAAACTGCATTTCTAAATGGTGATTTAGAATAATGCGTTTTTATGGATCAGCCAGAGGGCTTCATTGATAGTAGGAGCAGCGGGAAAGCATGTAGATTGCTTAAATCCATTTATGGATTAAAGCAGGCCTCAAGGAGCTGGAACATCTGCTTTGATGATACAATCAAAGAGTTTGATTTTATCAGAAATGAAGATGAACCATGTATTTATAAGAAGATTGTAGGGAGTACTGTCACATTCCTCGTATTGTACGTCGACGACATTCTCCTGATAGGAAATGATATTCCTATGCTACAATCGGTCAAACTATTCTTATCACAAAAGTTCTCCATGAAGGACCTGGGTGATGCCTCGCGCATTTTGGGCATTAGGATCTATAGAGATAGATCCAAGAGGTTATTGGGACTGTCCCAATCAAAGCACATAGACACCATTCTAAAGAGGTTTAGTATGGAAGATTCCAAGCGTGGTGCCTTGCCTGCTAGTCATGGAATCACTCTCTCCAAGGACTTCTGTCCGAAGACTGATGAAGAGAGAGCTCGCATGAGCGTTACACCCTACGCTTCAGCTGTAGGATCTATAATGTATGCGATGTTGTGTACTCGCCCTGATGTGGCTTTTGCACTGGCTGTAGTAAGCAGGTATCAATCCAACCCAGGGGAGAAACATTGGATAGCAGTGAAGAACATTCTTAAGTACTTGCGAAGGACTAAAGAATTGTTTTTGGTGTATGGTAATGGGGATCTCCAGATGGAGGCCTTTACCGATTCCAGCTTCCAAAGTGACAAGGATGACAGCAAATCAATCTCAGGATTTTTATTTACCCTAAATGAAGGAGCGGTTAGTTGGAAGAGTTCCAAACAGGACACCGTTGCAGACTGCACGATGGAAGCTGAGTATATTTCTGCAAGTGATGCTGCTAAGCAAGCCGTCTGGATGAAGAAGTTCATTGTGGAACTAGGAGTAGTTCCAACCATTGTTGATCCAATACCATTGTATTGTGATAATAATGGAGCTATAGCATTAGCCAAAGAACCAAGGTCCCATCAGAAGTCCAGACACATCCTAAGGCGATATCATCTGATCCGGGAGATAGTAGATCACCAGGAGATCGAGATTCGGAGAGTAGATACAATGGATAACACAGCGGATCCATTCACCAAGGCACTTCCACAGCCGCAGCATGAGCGACTGTTTGAAATGTTGGGTATGAGATACGCCAATAACTGGCCTTAGTGTAAGTGGGAGATTGTTAGTAATATGTATGCCCTAAAGGCCATTATATGGATAGTGGAAACTTGGACATATAATCTATGGAGATAGATGACTTTCTTGCTCAAACATGATAGTATGCTATCTGGTTTACTTTATCTGGATATGTAGATTTAATCATTTACACATGTTGATAAAGCCCAAAGGATATTTGGTTGACTACTGTGATTATGATGCGGATCACACTAGTGGGGCACGTGTAGTCTATAAGCATATCCTTGAACTGTTCCTAGTCGAGGGTGTATCGAGACAGGGCATCGATATTCTAGAGTAGACTAGCGTATACCATTCTTGTCCCATATGATGGGCGATGGATGATCCCATATCCATCTGGTGAGGAGACACCAAAGATTGCATGCGGGTGCTCAGTGGAGACTGGGTACACTGAACGGACTCGCCGAGAACTCCTATGTGGTATTATATCTATCGTTGGATAGCAGTTCTCAGGGAACACTGGTACAGGTTAGTCTGTAGACCCGAGATCGTCATAGAGTCTTGTGTGTCCTCCCACTATACTTTGATCTCCACCCTACCACGGCTCTACTGAGTCGTGCAAACAGGTGGTCTTTGGGTACAGTCTCGAGGCACATGGAGGCAATGAGCAATAGGAGGGGTTTCGTCTCTCCCGGTATTGGGGGTTGATGTTGTGCTATGTTCGATTGGCTATAACATGAAGTCCCTGGCCAGGGCTGCTGAGATTTACTGATAAGAGTTATCAGTAGTTTCTCGATCTGTTATGAGCCATACACCAGCATGACTTATTGAGTTACTGGGGTCGACGATTCCATCCCTGGACTCGATATGCAGCATATCTGACGAAGAGACCGGACTGTACGGTAAGTGTTGCCAGTTGGCTCGACAGGAGTTTTTACAGCTTCACTGGTTTTCTTCTGATCGTTTCAATACCCGGGTGGCCGTTACGTTTAGCTGACCTCTTGCGGCTTGTAGGTGTTTGATATGATCATCATCTACTGCCGGCGTATTGACGAGTCTTAGAGTCCCACAATGAAGTTTCCTGGCTCAGGCAAAAAGATGTGGTGTGCATATGAGATATGTGCGGGACCCGATTAAATACGGTTATGTGATAACGTATATTAATCGGGCATTTTCTATTTGTCGGATCGTATGTGATATGACCGGTTTGCTAAATCAAGTGTTGATTTAACAAATTACATTTAGATTAATTCTTTAATTAAATCCTTTTGTATGCATGCATGTATGCACATGATGATGTGCATGGACACATACATGCATACATAGTATCATGGTTGATGATACAAGAATGGTGGCAATGCAAGACTTATATTGAAGCTTTTATTTATATTTATCATTTTAAGTTAATGTAAAGAAAACCCACTCATGCTCCTTTATTCTTTAGTGGGTAAGCTTTATTTAACTTAATGAAAAGAATTTCCACCCATGCTTAATTCTTTATGAAAAGAATTTCCACCCATAATTATAGTGGGAATGGAATAATGATGATTATTCCTTCTCATCACTATAAAATGATTCATATGTGATATGAAGCAAGCATGAAAAAATTGGTGTGAAGAAAACAAGTTATCATATATGATATGATAGAAAGCTCAAGCTTAGCCACAATTATCTTCTTCTTCCTCTCTTGATTTCTCTCTTGAGTGAAGTTGATAAAAGAAAGGGTTTTAATTGTTGAATATAAACCACATCATCATACTACACACATCTAGCCGATTTGCGTAGGGTGTTTGCTCTACTTCGTTTGCGAAACAAGTAAGGCAAGAAGCTTTGGGCAAAGGGACTTCGGGTGGATCATCGTGGACAAGGAAGGCTTACATCGATCCGTTCCAAACTCTCATAGTGCCAAGGAGTCACCGAGGAAGATCTACAAAGGTTGTAATCTCTACTCTTAGTGATAGTTTTACATATGCATGTGACGCTTATTTGTATGAATCCCTAAAACTTCTAGTTTCGATTCTTGTCGAGTTAACTTAGCACCTCTAAAATTTTGATTATGGCATATGTGATGCTACCAAACCCTTGACGAGGTGCTAGGCTAACCCTTCACGTATCACATCAATCATGAAGAATCAATGAATATAACTTAATAGTGTATAAAACTCAAAACCAGAAATCCTCAAATCCAATACATCTTGTACTACAATTAACAATGATTTGAAAGTAAGACATGATAGGTATCTTATAATAACAATGATGCACACAACCACTAATAATGATGCTTATGGTATGAAGGGAATCATATAAGATATGGCAAGTTCTAAGTGATACGTGACATGTAATTACCGATGAGGTGTAGTGTAATATGTAGGTATGTGCGCGTGCGACATGACTCATCGATAATTAGTGCAGTGTCCTAGCAAGTATTAGACAATGGAATTTTATAGATATGAATGCGTACGATGAAGTTTCTTAGTTTTAAACATATACACAATGCAAATGAAATTATTTAGCCAATTTAAATTTACGGGCGTATTACGCCATCTATACAAGATCCTCCGGTAGATGTTTAATCTACTCACCGGAATACGTCGAAGTCACTCGGATGTCATCAATCCTTTTCCTTTTCTTATGGTCTCCAAAATCTCCACGGTCGAACCTAACATCGAATTTAACTTTCGTATAATAAACGGCTAAATTCCGATAAAGCGAAAACTTGAAACTACAAGATTTACGTACTAAATATGCTATGTACTAATATTGTGAACTATATAAAACTTATACTAACATGATCTAAACCTTCGCTGTTCGTAACAGGCAAAAACAGAATCGTGACACGAAATATCCGTATCGTATTTAGAATTTTACCCCAAAACAGATATTTGCTTTTAGATTTTATATACTGAATATATAACATAAACTAACAATACCAGACACCCTAAAATACATACAGAGAGCTACCCTAGAAAAGCTAACACCTAACTCCATAGAAAAACCGGCGAACTCGGATTTTGGGCAGATGTCGCCGGTCGAACATTTTAGGAACGGGTCCGTGTTTCTGGTATGTATTCTAGGTCCAATTTACAAGATTAAGGTACTGTTTGATCTTGTTATATATTATCTAGACTATAACAGATTCAAAACAGAGCCTAAATTTATCCAAATACGATATATTCTGATATCATACATCTATACTAAAACAGAATTAAACAAGATCTAAGATATGAGATTATACCAACTGAAGAATCCACTGAGTTAATTCATCAAGGAAAGCACAAGAACAAGGTAGCCTATCTTGAGAGTTGAGGTAAGGAATCACTTAGTACTTAGCCTCTCTTCTTCTCTTTTTCTTTGGTGTGTTCTAAATTTTCTTTATTTTCTACTTTAGCCAATTTGTTTCTAATTGATATATCAGCTGAGCTAAAATGAAAAGATAAGAATAATGAATGATGAGGTTTAGGAGGAGTTGTCACCATGAAGAAGAGTAGTGTATTCATGCAAGTAGGATGTGTCACCATGAAGCATTCATGCAAGTAGGATGTGTCACCTAGGTTAAGATATTATATAAGTTTAATTTAACCTTAACCATGACCTAACCCTTTTTACAAAAAAACCCTCACACAAATCTCAAATTTCCACAAAGAATTTAAATTTTCCATATAACCCTCATGACACTTATTATTATATAACAACTACTGTCTTTACTAATTTAACCTACTACATATTAAAAGGTCTTATATTACAATAAGATTTAAATTAACATTTTAATTAAATAAATAAAATAATTAATTTATCTAAAATATTTCAAAATGTTACAGATGTAGAGGCCGTATGGTTTTACGGTAGGGTTTGATCACATACGTGTACTTGTGCACGCATGATGTTCGGACAGATAATACTAGTGAGCTTTGGTTTAAGCCGGATCCCAGTATTATATTGTTGGATTATTTTCGTCTCATTGTATTCGTATTCTTCAGAATACGGATGCGGGTATGTATATACGGTTGAGGGGTATTCTTGTAATTTCTTACAAGATTACTTTTAGAAGATTACACCTCATTATGGTTTAGAACTTTTTGGATTAAAAAGGTTATTGAGGTGGAGGATGAGGTGTTTATTGCATTTTTGTGGCATGGCTAATTAGTGTCCCATGGTTACTATTCTAGCATGCTTAGGGTTTTTGTTTGTTGTGAGATTATGTTGACTTGAGATATTTTTTATTGACTAAGATATTTTAGAGACATGGACATTTTATATGATGGCTCCATTATTTCTTATCACACTAACACAACAAACAAAAACACAAGCCATTATTCATTTCTTTTTTTCTCTCTTAAGTTGCTCTCAACACCTCATTCTCATGGCATCTTTTTCTTCCTCTAGCTCCACCCAAACCCTTTCATGAGTTGAGAATTCTTGGGTGTTTTGAGACAAATTAATCCTTCATCACTCTCTACTTCATTTACGGTATTTAGAGTAGCGATCTAGATGCCCTAGTTGCCTTGGATATGAGGTTGGAGCTCATTGCATAGACTCTCGGGTGGATCATCTTCGTTGGAAGGAGACCGGAGATCAAGCTTGATCAAGGAGGCCTCTAGGAGCTTGGGAAGGTGGATGAAGACCGAAGGACACAGATCAATTCGGTATAACCATTCTATCTCCTTTCATGTTTTGTTATCTATGGCTTATGAGTAGATCTGGGTAATTAGTCGTGGTAGCGCCAAGTTTTAAAAATTTTTGTTCTACATTTGGTCACGGATTGATGGCCGGGGCGCTGCCGTAACCCAACAATGCTGAGTTGCCTATTTCCTTTTGGGGTTATACACTTGAGATAGCTGCATTCCTATTGAATAGACTTCCGACCAAATTCGTTGCCTACCACTCCATATGAGATATAGAATGGGAAGAGACCATCTCTTAAACGAGTTGAGATATAGGGTTGCCCGGCCTATGTTAAAAAGCAAAATCCGGACAAGCTCAAGGCAATGTCAGTTCTGTGTAAGTTTGCAGGATATCCCAAATAAACGCGAGGGAATATCTTCTACCACACCGAGGAAAAAAAGGTGTTTGTTTCTCGACATGCCACATTTTTTGAAAAAGGAATTTTTTTGTGAAAGAAATCAGTGGCAATGAGGTAGAACCGGAAGAAGTTCCAGTAACACAAACCATTACTTACGATTTGGTGGAACCGGAGGATTCAATAGTCCCCAACGAACCTCAGCCACTCCGCAGATCTAGTAGGGTTCCTCATCCACCTGAGAGATACTATAGTTTTCTCATAGATGGTGAGAGAGAGGATTGCATCATGGAAGATGATGACCCAACTAGTTTCGAGCAGGCCATCATAAGTGGTGACTATGTGAAATGGTTGGATGCTATACGATCTGAGATGGAATCCATGTACACCAACAAAGTATGGACTTTGAATGTTGCTCCTGAAGGGGTAAAACCCATCGGGAGCAAGTGGATCTTGTGAAGATATTTGGTGTAGATGGAAAAGTTGAGACTTTTAAAGCTAGACTTGTAGCAAAAGGTTTTCTTCAATGACCTGGTGTCGACTATGATGATGAAACTTTTTCTCCAGTGACTATGCTTAAGTCCATCAGGATCCTACTTGCCGTTGTTGCATACCATAACTATGAAATCTGGTAGATTGCACGTCAAGAACGCTTTTCTAAATGGTGATTTAGAAGAGAGCATGTACATGACATAGCCAGAGGGCTTCGCAGACAGTGGGAGCAGCGGAAACGTATGCAAGCTGCTTAAATAAATTTATGGAATAAAGAAGGCATCGTGGAGATGGAACATCTGTTTTGATGAAGCTATCAAAGAGTTTTACTTCATAAAAAATTTAGATGAACCATGCATATACAAGTAGGTGTAAGAGAGTAAGGCTGTCTTCCTCGTATTGTACGTGGATGACATACTCTTGATAGGAAACGATGTTCCTATGCTATACTCGGTCAAGCTCTTCTTATCACACAAGGTCTCCATGAAAGATCTAAGTGATGCCTCCTACATCCTGGGGATATAGATCAAGACGGATGTTGGGATTTTACCAATTCAGGTACATTGACACCATACTAAAGAGGTTTAGTATGGAAGTTTCTGAGCGTGGTAATGTACCCGCTTGTTCAGGAATCACTCTCTCCAAAGAGATGTCTCCCAAGACTGATTTGGAGAGGGCTCGCATGCAAGGGATACCCTATGCTTCGGCAGTCGGGTCAATCATGTATGTAATGTTGTGTACCAGACCGGGTGTAGCTTAGTCACTAGGTGTAGTGAGTAGGTATCAATCAGATCCAGGGGAGAAATACTGGATAGCTGTGAAGAACATTCTTAAGTACTTGAGAAGGACTAAAGAGATGTTCTTGGTGTGTGGTAACGGTGAACTCCAGGTAGAGCCCTTTGCCGATTCGAGCTTCCAGAGTGATAAGGACGACAGTAAGTCAGTCTTGGATTTTGTCTTCACCCTCAGTTGAGGGACAGTATGTTGGAAGAGTTCCAAGCTAGATACCGTAGCAGACTCGACGATGAAGGCTGAATACATCTCTACCAACGATGCTGCCAAAGAGGTTGTCTAGATGAACAAGTTCATGATATGAACTTGGTGTGGTTCCTACCATTGAGCATCCAATACCCGTGTATTGCGATAACAATGGAGCTGTTGCTTTGTCCTAAGAACCCCGGTCCCATGAGCGATCCATACATATTCTTAGGCAGTATCACTTGATCAGGAAGATAGTTGATTTCCGGGAGATCGAGGTCAGGTGAGTTGACATAGAGGATAACACAGCGGATCCACTCACCAAAGCCTTCCCCCAGATGCTAATCGAGAGACTCTTTGGGATATTGGGTATGAGATACTACAACAACCGGCCTTAGTGCAAGTGGGAGATTGTTAGTGATATGTATGCCCTAGTGGCCATTATTGTAGAATATAGTGGATGCTTGGACATATATATGGAGGACTTTCTTGCTCGATATGATAGTATGCTATATGGTTCCCTTTGTCTTAACATGTTCACTGTTATTATTATACCGTCTCTCATATACATGTTGATAAATCCCTTAGGATGTTGGCTTGACTACCAGGACTATGATGTGGATCATACTATTGGGACCTGGGTAGTCCACAAGCACATCCTTCAATTATTCTGAGTCGAGGGTATATCGAGACAGGGCATCGATACACCAGAGTATACTAGTGTGTACGTTTCTTGACCCTGTATGGGGATGATGGTTGATCACATATCCATTGATGTTTGACATCAAAGATTGTACACAGGTGCTCATTAAAGAATGGGTACACCGAACATGACTCGCTGAGAACTCCTAGTTGGTATAATACCTATCGTCAGATAGAAGTTCTGTGGTGACACTGGTACAGGTTAGTCTGTAGACCCGAGATCGTCATAGAGTCTTGTGTGGCTCCCACTGTGCTTTAATTTCCTCCCTACCACGGCTCAAAGGAGTCGTGCAAACAGGTTGATTTTGGGTACAGTCCATAGTCACATGAAGGCAATGAGCGATAGGAGGGGTTTCGTCTCTCCCGGTATTGGGAGTTGATGTTGCGCTATACTCGATTGGCTATAACAGTAAGTCCCTGGTCATGGATGTTGATGAGGTTTACTAGTAAGTGTTATCAGTAGTTTCTCATACTGTTATAGGCCTTACATCGGCATGACTTATCAAGTTATTGGGTCTGACGATACCACCCCTAGACTCGATATGCGACATATCAGACGAAGAGACCGAACTGTACGGTAAGTGTTACCTATAGGCTTCATGGGAGTTTGGACAAGCATACTTGTTGATCTTCTAATCGCTCAATACCTGGGTAGCCATTACGTCCAGCTAGTACCGCTAACGGCTTGTGGGTGACTGATGTGATCATCACCTACTGCTGGCGTATTGACGAGTTTTTAGAGTCTCACACAGAAGTTTTCTGGTTCAAGCGAAACGAAGTAGGACAAATATGTTGATATGTGCGAGGGCCTGATTAAATACGAGTATGCGATACCGTATTCTAATATGGCAGTTATTTATTATCAGTTAGGTTATATGTGATATAACTAGATTATCGAATCAAGTATTGATTTGATAACTTGATATACCGATAAATGATATTAGTCGGTTATATGTGATATAACCGGATTATTAAATCAAGAATTGATTTAATAATTTGATTTTATATATATTATATTTGATATAATTATATATATTAACTAATATTATTAGCTCACTAATTATTCTTCATTATATATATATATTATATGAAGCATGGCATGGATTTTCTATTTTTTCGAAAATAGAAAATGGGTTGTAATATATGGAGATATTTGTGGAATGGGCAAGCATGGGCTTTATCATTTGTTTATTGCTCTTGACTCACTATTCAAGCATGGTTGCAATTTCTTATTGCAATTTATTCCATGCTTGAATAAGTGAGGTGAAGAGGGTTTCCATTCAACACTTGATTATTCACTTGAGTGATTTTTCTTTAGCTCCTTCTTGAGCTCATGAGATGAGTTCTAGCATTCTCCATTTCTTCACCTCATACTTCAAGCTCTAAACCCTTACATGTGATGTGAACCATAGAGCTTGAAACCCTAGTGAGCATATAAAACCCCTACTTCACCATCCTACACTTCATTAGCACTCTAGTGTAGTGTGTTTCCTTCACTAAAGAGTTTAGTGAAGAGGTAGCTTAGATTGGCGGATTTCGGATGGATCATCTTCAGCACGAAGATCATCAGAGGAAGCTTGTTCATTCTTCAAGTGGAGCCTAGTGGAGTCGCGTGGACTACTACCCGGAGCTTTATGAAGAGAAGGACAAGGTCTACAAAGGTTGTAGCCCCTTTCTGTTGGCTATAGTGCCCTCAAGGCAATTATCATAGTCGCAGGTATGTGATCATGATGATTGAGTGAGGACCTATACCGATAAAACAGTCTTACTTGAGATGATAGTATGCTATCTGGTTTGTCTTTATCATCATATGTTGATAAAGCCCATAGGATTCTTGCTTGACTGCCAGCATTGTGATGGCGATCACATACGTGGGAGCTGGGGGTCTATAAGCACAACCTTAAATGTCCCTAGTCGTGGGAGTATCGAGACTGGGCATCGATACTCTAGTGTAGACTGGTGTATACTTATCTAGACCCTGACGAGGGGCGGTGGCCAGTCTCACAAGCCATTGGTGTGAGTTGTTCACCTAAGATAGTATACAGGTGCTCATTGGGTTATGAGTACACTGGACGGACGCGCCGGGAACATGCTAGTTAGTATTATACCTATAGTCAGATAGCAGTTTCCTGGTGACATGTGTACAGGTTAGTTTGTCGACCTGAGATCGTCATTTGTCTCATGTGAGTTCCCATTGTGCTTTGATTACTGCCCTACCACGGCTCAAAGGAATCGTGCAAACAGGTTTTAGTTGGGTACAGTCCCAAGCCACATGGAGGCAGTGAGCGGATCATCGGGGATTCGTCTTTCCCGGTATTGGGGGTTGATGTCGCGCAGTGCACAGGTGGCCATCACTAGAAATTATCGGCCGGGGTATGTGAGAATTACCGATCCAGGATCGATAGTTTCTCAGGTAATGATGGGTTTCATACCGACACGAATTATCGCGTTGTTAAGGGTCTGACTGTTAGTTATATGTATGCCCCAGAGGCCATTACTATACATGAGATGTATATTCTAGTGGATGCTTGGACATATATAGGGAGGACTTTCTTGCTCGACATGATAGTATGCTATCTGGTTACTCTTTACCTTAACGTGTACACTGATTGTCTCTCTGTTACATGTTAGTAAAGCCCTTAGGATGTGTACTTGACTACCTGGACTATGATGCGGATCATACTAGTGGGGACATGGTAGTCCATAAGTGCATCCTTCAAGGTCCCTAGTCATAGGTGTATCGAGACGGGGAATCGATATACCAGAGTAGACTAGCGTATAGCTTCTCGACCTATATAGATGGGTGATGGATGATCCCATATCCATTGGTGTTTGACATCAGAGATGATATACGGGTGCTCAGTGGAGACTGGGTACACTGGACGGACTCGCCGAGAACTCCCAGATGGTATTATACCTTACGTCAGATGGCAGTTCTCTGGTGACACTGGTACAGGTTAGTCTGTAGACCCGAGATCGTCATAGAGTCTTGTGTGATTCCCACTGTGCTTTGATTTTCACTTTACCACGTCCAAGAGGGCATGCAAAACGGTGGTTTTTGGGTACAGTCCCGAGTCACATGGAGGCAATGAGCGATAGGAGGGGTTTCGTCTCTCCCGGTATTGGGGGTTGATGTTGCGCTATACTCGATTGGCCATAACAGGGAAGTCCCTGGCTAGGGCTGGTTTAGAGATTTACTGGTAAGTGTTACCGGTAGTTTCTTGACCCGTTATGAGCCTCATATCGGCATGACTTATCGGTTATTAGGGTCTGACGTTTACCACCCCTAGACATGATATGCGACATATCAGACGAGGAGACCGGACTGTGCGGTAGTGTCACCGTCAGGCTTTTTGCAGGAGTTGGAACGGGCTTGCTTGCTGATCTTCTGATCGCTCAACACCCGGGTAGCCGTTACGTCCAGCTAGTACCGCTGACGGCTTATGGGTGCTTGATATGATCATCACCTACTGCCGGCGTATTGACGAGTCTTTAGAGTCCTACATAGAGGTTTTACCGGCTCAAGAAAAATGAAATAGGAGCGCATATGTGATATGTGCGGGACCGAGAGTAACGCGAGTATGTGATACAATATTCTATTCTCGCGATGTTTGTATCGATCGGTTATATGCGATATAACCAGGTTATCGAATTAAGGGTTGATTCGATAAGTCGATACATTGGATGTTAGTCGGTTATATGAGATATAACCGGATTATTAAGTCAAGTGTTGATTTAATAATTTAGTGTATAATTGTATATGTGATATACTAATTTACATTAACTAACATTGGTTCACTTAAGCATTTGTTTTTCTCACTTGTGCACAACTTAATATATATGTGATATATATTTATTTGTGTTCATTTTGTATCATGGTTGTTGATACAACTTACATGGGTGTATGAGACATATACCATTATAATTATATTGGTGGGGTTTTAATATACAAAGTAAATACAAAATTAGTGGATAATTGTTCAAGTGCATGAAGCTTCATGAAGCTTGTGAGTGCATTGACCAAAGTCTACTAGTTTTGTTTTACTTAGGATTTTTATAAACCTAACCACTATAATTAGCCATGGTTATGTCTCTACATGAGTTAGTATATGATACCCACTCACCCATGGTTAGCTCTCTCTCTCTTGATTAGTTTTTCATTCTCATTTGAGCTCATCTTCTTCCTCCTTCAAATGCTTGCTAGGGTTTGATAAAGAGAGAGAAATATAGTGAGAAAAGAAATTCTAAAGTGTACCCATTTCCTATTTCATCATCTTCTACTAGACTAGCACTTTAGTTTAGGGTGTTTGCTTCACCAATTCTCTAGTTAGTGAAGTCGAAGCTTGAGTTTGTATTCCCTCGACGTAGATCATCTTTGGCCTCGAAGACTTCAAGAAATACCGTTGTTATCTTCTCAAAGAGCCATCCGAGAGTCGGAAGCACCATGATCGCAGAGAAGGGACTACTACAAGGAGCTTAAGAAGTGAAGGACCGATCTACAAAGGTTGTATTTCGTATTCACTTAGTGATAAATGTTATTTACTTGCATGTGTTACCCTAATTGTCTAGCAAAGATCTTGTTTAGGGTTGTTCGGCACGGCTAAAATTTTAATTGGGTATGGTTGATGCCTTGTGGAACCTTATTAGAGTGCCTAGTAACCCTACAGTGTTATCAGAGCCTAGCTAGAGTATTAGGCGACGTGTATACGAAGTTAAAACTCCGATCGAACTCCGAATCGACGAAATATACTCTTCTCTGGACATTTTTTAAAAACTGTGATTTTTCTGTATTAAAAATACCTAAAAATTTCAGCAGAGAAATATAAACATTGCAGTGAAAAACGAGGGCATAATCCGTACAAACCGCCGCGGAACCGCGACCGTACCATGCTTGGGCCGCGGAGCCGCGGCAGTAAGGAGGATTTATACACTCGTTTTAGCACAGTAATGTTCGTATGTAAAATTGCAAATTTCTGGGTATTTTTAATTTGACTCAAGTGTTGAGTGTTCATGGGATTATTTTGTATTCATTGATTCGATCGGAATATTTAATTTCGTTATGTTTTCCGAATAATTTAGAAAGTATTAAAATGTTCGAACGGATATCATTAACTCATTTTTTTCCGGCACGAAAAACTTTCAAGTGTTGAATTTTTCTTGAGTTTAAATCTTTCGAAAAAACGTGCATGTAACGTGATGGACCCTCTAGAAGAACACAAACCTTAACTCGATTATGTGACCGTCTGAACCGTCTCTAAACCTTAGGGTTTGGGACAGTACGGCATGCCACATGTGAGGCGTTGGCTTGACCCTTCTACGACTGGACCATTGCTACTGTGACGTATTCTGGAATTTTTGAACTCCGCTCAAGTGTTGAGCTATTTAGGAAATCTTGGGTATTTGATTATTCGATCGAAAAGTTTAATACTATCTATTTATCTGGAATGTGATACAATATGTGGAATTCATATAGTTAGACATGAAATGTAAAGTATGTGATATTTCGGATTTACAATGTCTAAAGAGATTGTGGATTCCAAATGTTATAGTTTTACACTTTCTTTTCTGCGACCGTAAGTGTAATATGTGATATCGCCGGTTTCGTTGCTATATGTCAACGACAATTGGGATGCGCATATTTACTTACGTTGATGACATGTGATGTTATGTGTTGCTGGATATGTTGTATTGGATCGCCGCGTTTCTGAATAGCCGGGGGTTTTATGTGAGATGAGGGTTTTTATTTTCATTCATGTAAAATTAAATGTATGTAATATTCTTTTATTGGGGCACTTCCGGGATGAGGTTGATGTCACCATTTGTATATTATTTACTTTTCCGCACTAGGATATACCCAAGGAGGAGAGCACAAGTAACCGGGTTCTAGAGTCCAGTGGGAGACCAACTCGAGGAGTCGAGTCCGGGTCTCCTAACTCTAGAATTGGTAGGGTTGCTTGCCGCTCTCGTAGGGGTCTAGGGGTGTGGGTTTGGCTATTCATCACGACCGTGGAATCCATGTTTTATAGAGGCTCAAAATAAAACACGGACGTCCTAGTATATCCAATATTTCATATGTCTCTTCTGCTGAGATATCTGTGATGTGATCATTTGATATGTTGTGATAGATACTGTATATAGTATATATGATATATTATATAGACGTTACTTATGTTTTACACCCGCGCTAGCCCTGCCCCGCTCTGCCGTTAGTTACCTAACCTAACGGTGCACGAGGGGACATCGAGGCGAATACGGATGGCATAAGTGTATGTCGTATTTATATGTGATGTTTAGGTGAATTAAATGATGGGACTTCATTAATATTATTAATGAAAGAAAAGAAACCTAAAAGATGTTGTAGAATCAAATTTTCAAAAAGGGTAGCTACAGGTTTTGCTTTGCATAGCGATATATATGATATATCCCGCACCTTATTCGATAAGGAAAGAGCCGAGATCCCTTCATCGGGAGTGACCTCTTTAGCAAAACTGGCAGATGCTACAACACTCGGTTTGTCTTTTGATTGCTTTTGGAGTTTTTGCTTTGCATAGCGATATATATGATATATCCTGCACCTTATTCCATAAGGAAAGAGCCGAGATCCCTTCACCGGGAGTGACCTCTTTAGCAAAACTAATGAAAGCCTCAAAATCACTCCATTTCAAAATTCACATGATTCTACAACGATATCAAGTTCATTACGCAATAGGTTTTCAGAAAAACCTGTCGTAGCCCTCCGTCATTTTAGATAAGTTGTATATAGTATTCGTGCTGCATTTGTTGGCTTTCGTCAAGGTGTAGTGTGCGGTAGCTATATACTGCTTATCTGCTGCATGTGATGCGATTGGATTAGGGTAGTCGTACGGCTTTGTTGGCTTTCGTCAAGGGTCGTGCGGGCGGGTTTAATTCAGTCAAGAAATGTACGGGTTGAACTTGACTAGCGGGCTATGGTTTGTTGGCTTTCGTCAAGGTCATAGCACGTTAGGGGCAAAAAATTATCGGTAATTTCAAGTGTTGAAATTTGCAATGAGATTGCATACCTTCTATGAGATAGTTGGATCCCGATACCCACTGCGAGTAATTTTTACTCCTGGGAGAGTTTTACACAGGACAATTAGCCGATCAAGTAGGTGTCTAGAAAGGTGTCAACGGGGTTACGCCTCTGGGAAAATGAGGTTTACTTTAATTAGGTCCGTACGAAAGCACGGGAACCTCGCTCAAAGTACCGACACTGGCCTGGCTGAAAGATTGGCGAAGTTGTAAGGTGTAATTAATCCCGGCTAGTCTTTCCTTTTAGGGTTTGAAGGAAGATTTGATAAAAATAGTGGGAGCCATCTTGATTAGATAAAATAATAACCAATCTGATCTTGCAAGAGCATATGCTAAAGTGTTTTCTTCTCTCTCTCTCCAGGTAGCGACCATATCATGCCTTAATCAAGATAATAATATGGATGTATTGACTGAACCCGCTTGTTATACTGCATTGGGGAACGTTGGTCCCGCTCCAACTTATAATTGTTATAAGACCGAGAAGGAAATAGGGGATTACCAGGATTCCCGTGCCGCTCAAACGAAGAAAGTGCATGATGATGCATCTTCTTCGGGTATGTTCATTACCGAGAACTGTTTCTCAGTATTCTCTACGTCCTGGGTATAAGATACCGGATCAGGATCCCACATATGTAATCTGTTACATGTAGGGTTACTAGGCACACTAACAAGGCTTTACAAGGTATCGACCATGCCAAAATTAAATTTTTATGTGCCGAATAACTCTAATCAAGATCGTATACTAGAGTTTAGGCGAATCTAAAAGAAAGTAAACAACTTTACTCTAAAGGGATACGAAATACAACCTTTGTAGATCGGTCCTTTACTTCTTTATCTCCTTGATGAAGTCCCTTCGCTGCGATCGTGGTTCTCCCGGACCCTTGCATGGCTTCACGAGGAGAAAGGTGTGACCTTGCTTGAACTCTCCGAGGCCGAAGATGATCTACGTCGAGGGAATTCCGACTCAAGCTACTACTTCACTAATTTGAGAATTAGTGAAGCAAACACCCTATACTAAAGTGCTAGTCTAGTAGAGGATGGAGAAATAGGAAGTGGGTTCTCTTTAGAATTTTATTTCTCACAATCTTTCTCCCTTTTTTCAAAACCCTAGCAAGCTTTTTCTCTTGCTCAATGAAGAAGAAGATGATGAACAAAAGAAAAGAAATGAGGATAATGATCAAGTGAGTGTGCTAACCATGGTGAGTGAGTATCATATACTTACTCATGTAGAGACATTACCATAGCTAAGTGTGATGGTTAGGTTAAAAGGAATCAAAGGTAAAGACAAAGCTAGTAGACTTTGTCAAAGCAAAGTAAGCTTCTACAAGCTTCATGCTCATTCCAAAACTCCACTACTTTTGTAATTATCTTAAATAATCATAACCCACCATAATACATAGAATGGTGTATGTCTTACACACTCAAGGTAAGTGTATCATCAACCATGATACAAAAAGAAAACACATTTTAATATATATCACATATATATATCAAAGTGTGCTTATGTGAGAAAAACCCTAAAGTGAACAAGTGTTAGTAAATGTAAATTAGTGTATCTAATATACAATTATACACTTAATTATTAAATCAACACTTGACTTAATAATTCGGTCATATCTCATATAATCGGCTAACATTCATTGTATCGACTTATCGAATCAACACTTGATTCGATAACCCGGCTATATCATATATAACCGACCGATACAAAAAGTCGCGAGAATAGAATACGGTATCACATACACGCATTATTCTCGGTCCCGCACATATCACATATGTGCTCCTATTTCATTTTGCCTGAGCCAGTAAAACCTCTATGTAGGAATCTAAAGACTCGTCAATACGCCGGCAGTAGGTGATGATCACATCAAGCACCCACAAGCCGTCAGCGGTACTAGCTGGACGTTACGGCTACCCGGGTATTGAGCGATCAGATGATCAGCAAGCAAGCCCGCTCCAACTCCTGTAAAAGCCTGCCGGTAACACTTCCCGTACAGTCCGGTCTCCTCGTCTGATATGTCGCATATCAAGTCTAGGGGTGGTAAACGTCAGACCCCAATAACCGATAAGTCGTGCCGATGTGAGGCTCATAACGGGTCGAGAAACTACTGGTAACACTTACCAGTAAATCTCTATATCAGCCCTGGCCAGGGACTTCCCTGTTACGGCCAATCGAGCACTGCACAACATCAACCCCCAATACCGGGAGAGACGAAACCCCTCCTCTCGCTCATTGCCTCCATGTGACTCGGGAATGTACCCAAAAACCACCGTTTTGCACGCCCTCATGGACGTGGTAAAGTGGAAATCAAAGCACAGTGGGAATCACACAAGATTCTATGACGATCTCGGGTCTACAGACTAACCTGCACAAGTGTCACCAGAGAACTGCCATCTGACGTAAGGTATAATACCATCTGGGAGTTCTTGGCGAGTCCATCCAGTGTACCCAGTCTCCACTGAGCACCCGTATACAATCTCTGATGTCAAACAACAATGGATATGGAATCATCCATCGCCCATCTCATGGGTCGAGAAGCGTATACGCTAGTCTACACTGGTATATCGATGTCCCGTCTTGATACACCCACGACTAGGGACTTTGAAGGATGTACTTATGGACTACCATGTCCCCACTAGTATGATCCGCATCATAGTCCAGGTAGTCAAGTACACATCCTAAGGGCTTTACCAACATGTAACGATAAGACAGTATAAAAAGACTAGTATACATGTTAAAGTAAAGAGCAACCAGATAGCATACTATCATATCGAGCAAGAAAGTCCTCTCTATATATGTCCAAGCATCCAATATAATATACATCATCTGTACAATACTGGCCTTTAGGGCATACATACAACTAACAATACATAGGCTACAGATAGGTAGAGAACTGAGAACAAGTGATAAAATTTCAAGAGTTGGAAATAGTGCAATAGATGCAGCCAAGATGTTGGCAGTTATCACCATGTATTATCAGAATACATTGATTCTGAACGAATGTTATTAGATACCGAACCTGATATACAACATCATATCAGTCTCTTTATTAGTAAAGAAGGATATAATTTTGTATTGTTGGATAATATTTTGAACATTTCCTATATCAAGAGTTGATCGGTTCAGGCACGTTATCTAAAAGCATATACGTTCTGAATCAAACTACAGTTCTTAATGTATAAAAAACACACACAAGAGGAAGAGTTCAGGAAAGGTTCCAACTATACAAACTGCAGCTGATAATTTGGTAGAACCAAAGGATTCAATAGTTTCCAACGAACCTCAGCCTCTCCGCCGATCTAGTAGGGTTCCTCATCCACCTGAGAGATACTTCGATTTTCTCTATGACAGTGGGAGGGAGGATTGCATCATGAGATGATGACCCAACTAGTTTCGAGCTGGCCATCAGGAGTGGGGACTCTGTAAGAATGGCTGGATGCTAAGCAATCTGAGATGGAATCCATATACACCAACAAAGTATGGACTTTGGTTGCTTTATCTGAAGGGTTAAATCCCCATCAGGAGCAAGTATATCTTGAGAAGATTACTTGGTGTACATGGAAAAGTTAAGACTTCCAAAGCTAGACTTGTTAAAGGTTTGCATCATAGACTAGTTGTGGCTAATGATGAAACTTTTTTTCTGGGGCCTATGCTTAAGTCCATCTAGATCCTACTTGTCATTGCTACATACCATGACTACGATATCTGGCGGTTGGGTGTCATGACTGCTGTTCTAAATAGTGATTTAGAAGAAAACGTCTATAAGTACACAGCCAGAGGGCTTCGTAGACAGTGGGAGCAGCAGAAGCGTATGCAAGTTGCTTTATGGGATGAAGCAAGCATCGCGGAGTTGGAACATTTGTTTTGATGTGGTAGTCAAAGCGTTTGACTTCATCAAAATGGTAGATGAACCTTGTATATACAAAAGGGTAGTAAAGAGTAAGGTCGTCTTCCTCGTATTGTACATGGATGGAATACTCTTGTAAGGAAAGGAGTTTCCTATGCTACGCTCGGTCAATCTCCTCTTATCACAAGGATTCTCTATATAGGATCAAGGTGATACCTCCTAAATCAAGAATTTTGAATCTATGAGATAGATCTAATTGGATGTTAGGATACTCACTAGTTGTAGTGAGATGGTATCAATCGATCCTGGGGAGAATCACTGGAAAGGTTCCAGGGTGATAAGGACGACTGAATGTCAGTCACAGGCATTGTCTTTACCCCCAGTAAAGGGACGGTATATTGGAAGAGTTCCAAGCTAGATACTATGGCATACTAGACGATAAAGGATGGATACATCGCTACCAAAGATGCTACCAAAGAGGCAGTCTGGGTGTATATTAGTTCATGAGATGAACTTCGTTCCTACCATTGTGTGACAATGGAGTTGTGGCTTATGCCTAGGAACGCCCGTCGCATCAGTGATCCAGACATATTCTAAGGCAGTGTCACCTGATCATGGAGATGGTTGATCTCCAGGGGATCGAGGTTAGGAGAGTAGACTCAGAGGGCAACACAGCGGATCCACTCACAAAGGCCTTTTCCCATAGAGAGACTTTTATGGGATGGTTAAGTATGAGATACTACAACCACTGTTATCAGATGGCTCTAGTGCAAGTGGGAGATTGTTAGTTATATGTATGCCCTAGAGGCCATTACTATACATGAGATGTATATTCTAGTGGATGCTTGGACATATATAGGGAGGACTTTCTTGCTCGACATGATAGTATGCTATCTGGTTACTCTTTACCTTAACGTGTACACTGATTGTCTCTCTGTTACATGTTGGTAAAGCCCTTAGGATGTGTACTTGACTACCTGGACTATGATGTGGATCATACTAGTGGGGACATGGTAGTCCATAAGTACATCCTTCAAGATCCTTAGTCGTGGGTGTATCGAGACGGGGCATCGATATACTAGAGTAGACTAGCGTATAGCTTCTCGACCCATATAGATAGGCGATGGATGATCCCATATCCATTGGTGTTTGACATCAGAGATGATATACGGGTGCTCAGTGGAGACTGGGTACACTAGACGAACTCGTCGAGAACTCCCAGATGGTATTATACCTTACGTCAGATGGTAGTTCTCTGGTGACACTGGTACAGGTTAGTCTGTAGACCCGAGATCGTCATAGAGTCTTGTGTGATTCCCACAGTGCTTTGATTTCCACCTTACCACGTCCAAGAGGGCGTGCAAAACGGTGGTTTTTGGGTACAGTCCCGAGTCATATGGAGGCAATGAGACATAGGAGGGGTTTCGTCTCTCCGGTATTGGGGGTTGATGTTGCGCTATACTCGATTGGCCATAACAGGGAAGTCCCTGGCCAGGGCTGGTTTAGAGATTTACTGGTAAGTGTTACCAGTAGTTTTTCGACCCGTTATGAGCCTCATATCGGCATGACTTATCGGTTATTAGGGTCTGACATTTACCACCCTTAGACATGATATGCGACATATCAGACGAGGAGACCGGACTGTACGGTAGTGTCACCGTCAGGCTTTTTGCAGGAGTTGGAGCGGGGTTGCTTGCTGATCTTCTGATCGCTCAATACCCGGGTAGCCGTTGCGTCCAGCTAGTACCGATGACGGCTTGTGGGTGCTTGATATGATCATCACCTACTGCCGGCGTATTGACGAGTCTTTAGAGTCCTACATATAGGTTTTACCGGCTCAGGCAAAACAAAATAGGAGCGCATATGTGATATGTGCGGGACTGAGAATAATGCGAGTATGTGATACCGTATTCTATTCTCGCGATGTTTGTATCGATCGGTTATATGCGATATAACCAGGTTATCGAATCAAGGGTTGATTCGATAAGTCGATACATTGGATGTTAGTCGGTTATATGAGATATAACCGGATTATTAAGTCAAGTGTTGATTTAATAATTTAGTGTATAATTGTATATGTGATATACTAATTTACATTAACTAACATTGGTTCACTTAAGCATTTGTTTTTCTCACTTGTGCACAACTTAATATATATGTGATATATATTTATTTGTGTTCATTTTGTATCATGGTTGTTGATACAACTTACATGGGTGTATGAGACATATACCATTATAATTATATTGGTGGGGTTTTAATATACAAAGTAAATACAAAATTAGTGGATAATTGTTCAAGTGCATGAAGCTTCATGAAGCTTGTGAGTGCATTGACCAAAGTCCACTATTTTTGTTTCACTCAGGATTTTTATAAACCTAACCACTATAATTAGCCATGGTTATATCTCTACATGAGTTAGTATATGATACCCACTCACCCATGGTTAGCTCTCTTTCTTGATTAGTTTTTCATTCTCATTTTGAGCTCATCTTCTTCCTCTTTCAAATGCTTGCTAAGGTTTGATAAAGAGAGAGAAATATAGTGAGAAAAGAAATTCTAAAGTATACCCATTTCCTATTTCATCATCCTCTAGTAGACTAGCACTTTAGTTTAGGGTGTTTGCTTCACCAATTCTCTAGTTAGTGAAGTCGAAGCTTGAGTTTGTATTCCCTCGACGTAGATCATCTTCGGCCTCGAAGACTTCAAGCAATACCGTTGCTATCTTCTCAAAGAGCCGTCCGAGAGTCGGAAGCACCATGATCGCAGCTAAGGGACTACTACAAGGAGCTTAAGAAGTGAAGGACCGATCTACAAAGGTTGTATTTCGTATTCACTTAGTGATAAATGTTATTTACTTGCATGTGTTACCCTAATAGTCTAGCAAAGATCTTGTTTAGGGTTGTTCGGCACGGCTAAAATTTTAATCGGGCATTGTTGATGCCTTGTAGAACCTTATTAGAGTGCCTAGTAACCCTACACTGACTTTATCCACCCCCATAGACTCGATATGCGATACTCTTAGACGAACAGACCGGACTGTACGGATATTGTCACTGACAGGCTCAGTAGGTGTTTGGATGAGTTTGCTCGTCGGCCTTCCTTTCGCTCAATACCTGGGTAGCCGTTACGTACAGCTAGTGCCGCTGACGTGCTTGTGGTTAAACCCACTGCCAGTGTATTGACGAGTCATTAGAATCTCACACAGAGGGTTTTCACGGTTCAGGCGATATGGTGTAGTTGACGTATATTGATACATACTGGTGTCTGATTGAATATGTGCACAGGCTGCACAGACTTTAATCGGACAGTTGATAATACTGGCGGCTTAGGATTAAGACAGATTGTTAAATCAAGTTTTGATTTAATTTACATATGTATTTATATATATGTATTCTAGTATTATTGCTCACTATTTATTTTTCCTCTCTTTGGCTATTCGTATTTTCGTACGAATACGCGTATGTGTTTTTCGATATATGTACCGGGAAGCATTCCGTATTTATACAGAATGGCTTCTAGAAGATGCCACCTCATTATTGATTTTCTTTTGAAAATCATTTGTTTTAGATGAGGTGGAAAATGTGACATGGCATGGGTATGGGCTTTGGGTCAAAGCATGGTCTTTGGATATGTAGTGATTGGTATGGTTGTATTTGTTTATTGCAATTTAGCAATAAGTTTTTTGTGGGGGCATGAGAAGGGGGGCGGCCATTTCATGGAGAGAGGTTGCTCATTTGTGTAATTTTTCAATACTTGGTGCTCTCTCACTCTTATGCTCACACAAAAATACTTAGCCAATTTTCCATGCCATCTCCTTTGATCATCACCTCATCATCTTCTATGGTTGCTCTATGAGTTTTGTGTATGAGAGAAAAATATGGTGAGACTATCCTACAACCCCATTCTCCACTACTAGCAATTTTGAAGAGTCGGTTGGTCCACTTGGCGAACCTGAAGCTTGTGCCGTTTCCCTCGGGTGGATCATCGGAGATAAAGGAAGACCGGCGACAAGTCGATCCGCATCACTAGGAGCTTGGAATTGGTTGAAGACCCAAAGGAATTGGTTCATTAGGTATAACCGTTTTATCTCCTTTTGTTAGCTTGCTTGTTTTAGGGTTAATGGTTTCGATCTTGCAAATCGGGTAATGGTAGCGCCGGGTTTTAGAAAATTTTTGTTCCGCATATGGCCACGGTTCGATAGCCGGGGCGCTCCCATAACCCAGCATGGTATCCGAGCGACCCATTAAACCCTACTAGCTAGTTTGCACAAGCTTAAAATCTCGATCGATCAAAATTTCCAAATCAATTTTCCAATTTGCCTAATTTCTATCGTTTTTAAAACTTGGTCAAAAAATCTTTCTGTATAGCTTAAAAATCCGTGCAGGCAATTTTAGAGCACCACAAAAAATTTGGAATCTTGATTCAATTTTTTGGCCGCGGAACCGCCGCAAAACATGCCATTTGGCGACGGTTCTGCCGCTCTTTTGTGGCCAATTGCCTCTAAATTTTTGCTGGCACTCTCTGACAAGGAAAAATGATTTTTGTGATGTTTTGTTTTAGCCCAGATTCTCTTAAGTACTGGTTTGCACTTGGGGCTAGACGGAAATTTTAATCGATCGAAATTTTAACTGTGATATTATCAGTACTTAGTTTAGCATCTGCGGCTGTTCGAAACCCACGGTGATGTGCTTTTAGAGAATAAGGTCAATATCAGATATGTCGGTTTTTGTTGGAAAAATAGTGCACGACGTGAGTATCAAGTTTAAAAATACCGTAAGTGCACGGTGCGTTGAAGCAAGCCGGCAAGCACGGGTCGAACCACAAGGATTGGATATCACGACATCAAATTGAGTTATAGATCAATAAGTTGGAAAATGGTATTTTGTCACGTTTTAGTGTAATACCTAAAAGATACAAGGTTTTGGGATACGAAAACTTTGGCTAAGGTTCAGTAAGAGTGAAATATGACATTTACCCCCAACTCTCCATTTTGATTCAAGATTCATTTCTTTTTAGTTTCCATTAGAATAGAGAAAGCATGCCATATTTATCCGAAAAATGTATCGGGATGAAATACGATATCAAGGTTAGAAAAACAGAAACTAACAAGAATGAGATTAAGATGGAGTGGATATGGAATTAGTTAAGTGAAGTAGCAAGCATAGAATATATGCAAGAATGCTATATATCCTATCTAGCTAGTTGTGACACATAACGTAATTCCGTATTCACGCCTACTTCAAATCGTAATATAGCAACGATAAAATGTAAAGAAAGGATAGGATATATGTTAAAGGTTGATTTGCAACCATTCAAAACGATATATCCTATCAAGCAAAACATAATAAACTTGCGATGTTAAGAAAAGAAGTGAAAAAATGCAAGAATCAAAAGGGAGGGGTTGGAAGTAAAGTCATTCCACATCCTATCTCACCATAGCCCAAGAATAACTACTCACACATCATCATAGAAATACACAACTGAATAATGAAAAGAAATGACAAAATAAGAAAAAGAGATACAAGAATCAAACTTGAATAAAATGAAGATTTATTTCAATGGTTCAAAATACATGTAAATGAGTTCAACTACCAAAATCTAATCTTGCAAGCTCAAAAAGAGAGGTTGCAAGACCAGAGGAAGGCAAAGAAATCAACTCAATTCCAAGAGCTACAAGAATTTTAACAAGAGTTTACAATTATGCAAAAAAAGTTCTCCCCCTTGGCCTCATGTCTGGATCTGCTATTTATAGAGAAATCAAAAGCAAAAGTTGCAGGTGACAATAGACTAACGTGACCACCAGGGACCCACAAAATTTGAACGAGCCAAAATGGAGCCCACTTGGCCGCAATTTGCGGCCAATCTGAATAAAATTGCGGCCAAGAAGTCGAGTCTGGGGCCCACCAAGCTTCAGTAGTCATCTGGTCTCATGGGTATCTCATGGTATTTGCAATTTTTTTATGTAGCACATGTGTGAATTCTGGAGCTAAATCACAGAGAAGGGGTGAAGTGGGTGACTGTGTGTTCACACTTCAAATCATATGTCAATCACTTGTTTACCACTTGCATCACTCATCATTATTGTACCAAACCAGCTCCCAAGGTTCATGCATATTCACAAACGTTCACACAAGTATGTATTGGACCATTTCATACTTAAACTTTGTACACACACATGTTTATGTTGCAAACTCATTTCAATTCTGGATCTGTATTCCGTCCTGTTTGCAGTTCAGTTAAAAATCCATCATTTTGTGCATGTCGCGTACAAAAACCCATGTTTCCGTTTACATACCTGTACTCTGTATAAATGAGCAGACATGGATTAAATAGCACTGTTTATTGACAAAATGATAAAAAATGGGCGGTATTAAAATGTAATAAATTGTGCCGAACAAATACCCCCAAACTTATCTTTTGCTCGTCCCGAGAAAAACAAAAATTCCTAGCCCTACTTTCGCAGGGAACGCGATTGCACTGAGCACGTGCAACAAGCTGTTAAATCTCTAGGTGTCCCTAATAGGAGGAGTGTTGTCTCCTGAGGGTTTTCAGCGGATTGCACCCATAAAATCCAGTCAAGTTAGTTTTGCTAGAAAACAGTTGATTCAAATCTTAAGGTTAAGTATCAAAGCTAGAACTTCTATGACCCAAGTTAGAAACATTAAACCCTATTCTTCACTCCTCGCAATTTGTTTAACAAGCTAATATGCGTCTTTTCGTGATAGTGCGGTAGTGTCGTCATGTTTTTAAGAACTTGATTAGGGTCATCATGTCAAAAGTTAAAGACCAAGCTAAACATCTAAAGGATCACACAAATTCGAAAAGTGTTAAGATTTTCTCAAGTTTTATTCTCCAGTTAGGCTTCAAGTTAGAATATATATCGATTTTAACAGAGAACCATAGTCATAATGTTCACTCCTATCTTTCACCTGTTTTTATTCATACACACCCTTCAATATCGTGCAAAACGCCTCAATAAATACAAACTTTTATATCTCCGCGAAAAAACTGTTTTACTAGAAAATTTGTCACCGCCAAGATTATTCTCCCACAAAGAACCATAAGGACTTTTAACTCGGAGAGGACACTTGCGTAGCTTGTTTTATCTGGCGATTGGAAACTTAGTGAGGTTTGGGTCAATGACTCCCAAACCAAATGGTTTTATGGCATTAGGCGTGGAGACACCCCAAGGACTTAATTACCCAAGTTACCAAGACCACAAAACAAAAGACTCATTTTATTTTAAATTTTTAGCAATTTTAGTAAAACGGAGATATAGCCAGCTTTTTCTTTCAAAACTAGAAGACGTTACATGTGATAAGGTGTGTTATTACTCCATAAGGTTTCAGATGGGTTATTTTTCGGACTTATAGCTTCTGTAAAAGCCTCTATAAAATTCTTCATATCTACTTCACTATATAAATTATCCTTGATATTACTTAACTCAGCCAAACCTGTTTGATCCTAAGGATGTTTAACAATTTAAAAGTTTTTATAGACATTCAGACATTCATTAAATTTTCAAAAACATACGACACGTGTAAGTGATATAAAAGACGTGTATCAGTTAAGGTTAAACGCACAGGCGGGTTATTTTTCAGGTTGTCAATCTCAATTCTTAAATTTAGTTATTTCTACCTTGTCAATTTAACCGTAAGATTTTAAATCAACATTCCCCTGCTAGCTAACCTGACCAAGTTTTTCTAATTTTCAGGAATTTTTTCAATTTTTATAAATTTTTCAATTTTTATACAATGCAGTACAAAAGCAGATATGAAATGCAACTACATGCAAAAGAAAAGAAAATAACAATAAGTAAATGCTGAAATGCAGGAAATATGCAAATGCAAACTATATGCTACCACCCCCAACTTGAAACTTACATTGTCCTCAATGTCTGCTTGCTTTTCCCTTGCCCTTCTTGCTTCCACTAGCGTCGTCATGCGATGCCTGTTGAGCCGCTTCAATCCTGTCTAGCTGCTCCTGCATTTTCTGTTGTTTCTTGAGTATGTGGCGAATACTCCTAAATGTCAGGCGCTGCAGGTCCTTCTCGTTATCTGGTTCTGGCTCATTCAAAAGTGCCTCTGTCGAGCTTTCGGGACCCGGATGTTCGCTTGGGTCTTCTCTTGTCCAGTTTTTCTGCTCATAGTGGCCGCCGGCGTATCCTTGTGAAATTATCTCTATTTCGACCGGCCAATGTGCATAAACAGTCGCATATCCCTCAAACTCAATCACATCCATGTAGTACTTTGCAAGTTGGGTTACTAGCACTGGCAGCAGGGGTTTGTTCTGGGCCACCCCCTCCATTATTGTGTTGAACAATTGTGTTACAACACAGAAATACTGGTCCTTTTCCATCAAGCAATGCATAATATGTCCCACCCCATCCAGAAAGGAAGAAACACGGCACTTTCCCCTGATGTTGCGGTTTACCCATCGGCAGACCGCAAGCACGTTTCTGAACATCTGGGCTGGATTCAGCCCCTTATCTTTCAATTCCACAAAGTCCCTCAACAATGATCTGTAAATAGCCAATTCTCACGGTTGTTGATTTCCGGGTCTCATGGGGATACTTGTAACCCTAGAAATGGTTTTGGGCTGAAAATCCTACGTCGCCCTTGGAAGAAAAATTCTATGAAGCTCGATTCTGATTTGCCATGTCTTAATACTTCATAAAAATCCTCTACCAATTCCCTCACAACAAACAAATCATTGCCTCTGTAGATTAAATAATCCCACCCTCTTTGACAGATTTCATCGTAGAAATACTGTCCATAGGTTGCGTCGGAGAAAATCTCAAAGAAATTTTCTCACAATCAAAATCTACCATTTTAGATCTGAAATCTGCGTGGAAATTGAACAAGAATAGATGAAATCTTACAGAGGAGAAAGGAGATTGGGGCTGTCGGAGTAGATCAGGCCGCAATTTGCGGCTTCTTGGGATTTTCCGGCTGCCTAGGATGGAGATCTGGGGCTGATGCTTTGAGGGCGGGTTTCTTATGAGGAGAGAGCTTCCGGGTTTTGGCAAAATCAGAAGTGGAGTCTCGGGTTGGGGTTGGGACATGTTATAAAGGGTTATTTACAAAGACACCCTATTATAAAAAGAATTGGTAAAAGAAAACTAAAAATTACAAAAAGCTCCAAAAAGAGTATGTACAGGAAAAAAACATGGGGGTGTGTTTTAATCGATGTAACGTGGCTCATGTAAAAACATGAGCTCCCCCGTTTCCGCGGGCAATTCTAAAAATGGTTTTAGCCGTTGGCCGTTGACTTTGAACGTATTGCCTGATTGCTGATCTTCAATTTCGACAGCACCGTGCGGAAAAACGGTGCGCATAAAAAATGGGCCTTTCCATCGTGATTTCAACTTTCCAGGAAATAAATGAAGTCGGGAGTCATAAAGCAGAACCTTTTGCCCCACGGTGAACGTTTTCCTGAGAATTGCCTTGTCATGAAAGACTTTTGTCTTTTCCTTGTATAGTTTGGCATTCTCGTACGCATCATTGCGTATCTCATCAAGTTCATTTAATTGAAGTTTTCGCGCTTCGCCGGCTTTCTCTAAGTCGATATTGAGCTGTTTGATTGCCCAAAAAGCGCGATGCTCTAATTCAACAGGCAAGTGACATGCCTTTCTAAAGATGAGTCGGTATGGGGACATACTTAGGTTCGTTTTGAAGGCTGTGCGGAATGCCCAGAGCGCGTCACTTAACTTCAACGACCAATCCTTGCGGTTATTGTTGACAGTCTTTTCCAAAATTTGTTTGATTTGTCTGTTGGAGACTTCAACCTGACAGCAAGTTTGAGGATGATAGGGTGTTGACAATTTGTGGCTGATGGAATACTTTTTCATTAGTGATTCAAAAGATCGGTTGCAGAAATGCGTTCCATTATCACTAATGATGGTGCGAGGCGTACCGAACCGAGAAAAAATGTTTTCTTTTAAGAATTTTACGACAACCTTGTTGTCGTTGGTTCGACAAGGGATGACCTCCACCCATTTGGACACATAGTCCACAGCCAGCAAAATTTACAAATTCCCAAAAGAGTTTGGGAATGGCCCCATGAAATCAATGCCCCAGACATCAAAAATTTCTACAATCAGAATGGACTGTAGGGGCATTTGATTCCGTTTTCCAATCTTGCCCATGTGTTGGCATTGGTTGCAGGTTTTGCAGTATTCGAAAGCATCCTTGAAAAGTGTCGGCCAATAGAAGCCGCTCTGCAAAACCTTTTCAGCTGTTTTTCTGGGTCTGAAATGACCCCCGAAGGCTTGGTCATGGCAGAAGGACAAAACACTTCTTGTTTCAGAGTTAGAGATGCACCGTCTAATGATCTGATCAGGACAGTATTTGAACAGGTATGGTTCATCCCAGTAGAAGAATTTGACCTGGGAGAGAAATTTATACTTGTTCTGATTCGGCCAAAAAGATGGTGTTTCTCCGGTGACTAGAAAGTTCACGATATCAGCGGACTATGGTTCGCTTGATACGGAGAGAAGTTGTTCGTCCAGAAAATGCTCATTGATTGGAATTTCCTCATTTGGTGCATTTGGTATGCGAGACAGATGACCCCTTTTTATCTTTGATGGTTAAGTCAAATTCCTAAAGAAGGAGGATCCAACGTATCAGTCTGGCCTTGGCATCCTTTTTTGCAAAGAGGTGCTTAAGCGCAGAATGATCAGTGTAAATAGTGACGTAGGTTCCGATCAAGTAGGGACGGAATTTCTCAAGTGCGAACACAACAGCTAAGAGTTCTTTTTCAGTTGTGGTGTAATTTAGCTGTGCGTCATTCAACGTCCTGCTCGCATAATGGATAACATGCGGCTTCTTTTCAAATCGCTGTCCTAAGACAGCTCCTATTGCAAAGTCAGAAGCGTCGCACATTAGTTCAAAAGGTTCGCTCCAGTCTGGTGCGCTTAAAATCGGAGTAGAAGTGAGTTCCGACTTTAGAAGCATGAACGCGTGAAGGCACTCAGAGTTGAAATCAAAGGGTGTTTCTTTGGCCAGCAAAGAAGTCAAGGGTCTAGACAGTTTGCTAAAATCCTTGATGAAACGCCTGTAAAACCCGGCATTGCCTAAGAATGCCCTAATGTCACGGACAGTCCGTGGAGGTGGGAGGCTTGAGATAACGTCGATTTTTGCCCTATAGACCTCAATTCCTTTTTCAGAAATGATATGGCCTAACACGATACCGTGTTTGACTATAAAATGACACTTCTCCCAGTTGAGTGTGAGGTGCTTTTCTCTACATCGTAGCATTACTAGCTCTAGATGCCTCAAACACTCAGAAAATGAATCTCCAAAGACGGAGAAATCATCCATGAAAACCTCTAAAAATCGCTCTACCATATCAGAGAAGGTGCTTATTATGCACCGCTGAAATGTTGCGGGTGCATTGTACAGCCCAAAGGGCATGCGGCGGTAGGCGAAGGTACCAAAGCGACAAGTGAAGGTTGTTTTGTCCTGATCCTCTGGATCAATCGGGATCTGATTATAGCCGGAATACCCATCTAAGAAGCAATAGTAGGCATGTCCGGCTAGACGTTCAAGTATTTGATCAATAAAGGGCAGCAGGAAATGATCCTTGCGAGTTGCTGCGTTGAGCTTTCTGTAATCAATGCAGACTCTCCATCCCGTTTGTGTGCCGGTTGGGATTAGCTCATTTGCTTCATTCGTGACAACGGTGAGTCCCGATTTCTTTGGTACCACATGAATAGGGCTTACCCATTTGCTATCAGATATGGGATAAATGATCCCATTGTCCAGACACTTCAGCATTTCATTCCTTACCGCTTCTTTTATTACCGGGTTAAGCCGGCGTTGAGGATCCTTGAAGGGTTTGGAATCATCAGTCATATGGATTCTGTGCTGTCAGATAGCAGGGCCGATTCCTTTGATATCAGCCATTGACCACCCAATCGCTTCCATGTTTTTCTCAGAACATCCATGAGGGCCGACTCTTGCTCAGGCGCAAGGTCGGTTGCAATTATTACTGGAAGCGTTTCATCATTTCCCAGGTACGCATACTTGAGGTGGCCAGGAAGAACTTTAAGGTCAAGTTTCGGTGGCTCCTCCGCAGATGGTCGCACTTCAGGGGCTGGTTCGTTGCGAAGAGGTTCAAATTGGGGTCCCCAATGTGCGTAGGATGCCTGTTCAGGATTTAGCTTCTCAAGGAAAAGAAGCTCCTTAGAAAACAGTTCTTCAAAATTCTCTTCTAGACATTCATTTTTGAAGTCAAATGTCCCCTCTTCAGACATATCGTATACAGCGTTGACTTCAAAAGTATCATCGTGTTTCTCACTCGCCTGGTTTCCTAGCGTGAAAATGTTGAGGTCCACTGTTGTTGCGCCACGGCAGCGCCCCGGCCTTCTTACCGAGGCCAAAATGCGGAATCAAAATTTTTCCTTACTCGGAAACTGGCGCTATCGCGGACAATGAAACCCGGATCGTTAACCATTAACCTAATGCTAGCTAACAAGAGATGGGAAGAGAAGTATACCAAGTGATCCGAGTCCTCCGGTCTTCTCCTCATCGTCCCGATCTCCCGCGGAAAGTCTAGTCTCCATGTCATCGCCTCCTCGCCGGAAGGGCACCATATCGCCTGCGTCTTTTACGGGCTCCCGCCTCAATACCGAGGCAACTCGAGCATGAAGCCGGCAAGTCGACATGCCCAAGGTGTGCTGTAGAATATAGTGTAGATGATGCTTGTCTCTTTGGGGTTTGTTGCCTTTGAAGATGATGGAGGAATCAAGATTAGAAAAATGGTGCTTGCATTTTTCTAACATGAAAGTGAGATCAAGAATGAAACTCTCAAGAATCAAAACCTCTTCTTCTCTTTTCTCTCAAGTGAGTTCTCTCTTCTCCTAAATGAGAATGGTGGAGGAGGGAATACAAAACCACAACCTTAGAAGGAAGGTAATGGTAGTAAAAGCAAGTGGTGACCATAGCCAAACATTATCATTACAATCTCACATCAAAACCAAATCAATCCTAATCACCTTTTACAAGAAATGATGATAGAAAAGAAAGGAATAAAAAAGATGCTATCATAATTAATACATATGCAAGAAACCCCCTCCTCAAATGTAATTTGCAAAACTGCAAATTACCCCCTCCATCAGAAAAGTCTGGCCGGGAAAGAACAAAGGAAAACCGGCCGGAACGGAATGCTAACTGGCAACTCCAGAAAACTGGTCCCGTAATAAATTACAGGAAAACCCCGATACTGTGCATACACACCTGCATCTGTATTCCGTCCGGATACAAATGCAATGAGACAAAATCTATACTGTACTAAACTAGGACCGGCTTAAGCCAAAGCCGGCTAGTAATATCCGTTCGATCCTGATCCGTGCAATACCGCACGTATCAGATCGAACCCTGCCATATAACTATACGGCCACTAGTACAAAACTGTCCGATCCTGATGCGTGCAATACCGCACGTATCTGATCGGACCCTGCCATATCTCCATACGGCCTCTAGTACAAAACTGTCCGATCCTGATGCGTGCAATACCGCACGTATCTGATCGGACCCTGCCATATCTCCATACGGCCTCTACAGCGTTTCGCCCGAAAGCTTGAGTAACTGTAAGTGTGGTGGACTCTAAAGACTCGTCAATACTATGGCTGTGGATTTAACCACTAGCACGTCAGAGGTATTAGCCAATACGTGACGGGCCACCAGCTATTGACCAAAAGGGACGTCGATGAGCAAGCTCACCCTGACACCCTACTGAGCCTGTCAGTGACAATATCCGTATAGTCCGGTCCGTTCGTCTATGAGCATCGCATGTCGGGCCTAGGTGGTTGGTAAAAGTCAGACCCCCAAAAGCGGTACAAGTCGTGTCGGAGTGTAGCCCAGAACGCCCTGAGATACTACTGGAATACCTACCAGTAAATCTCCTGCCTCGGCCGAGGGCTTTGCGTAATGGCTCTCCTAGACACAGCGCGACCTCACCCCCAATACCAGGAGAGACGAACCCCTGAAGATCCGCTCACTGCCTCCATGTGGCTCGGGACTGTACCCAACTAAAACCTGTTTGCACGACTCCTTTGAGCCGTGGTAGGGTAGTAATCAAAGTACAGTGGGAACTCACACGAGATAAATGACGATCCCCAGGTCGATGAACTAACCTGTACACATGTCACCAGGGAACTGCTATCAGACGTCAGGTATAAGACCAACTAGCATGTTCCCGGCGAGTCCTGTCCGGTGTACTCATAACCCAATGAGCACTTGTATACATCTTAGGTGAACCAACTGACACCAGTGGCTTATGAGACCGGCCACCGCCCCTCGTCGGGGTATCGACTGTACACACTAGTCTACTCTGGAGAATCGATGCCCTGTCTCGAAACTCCCACGACTAGGGACCTTTTAAGGATGTGCTTATAGACCACCAGCTCTCACGTATATGATCACCATCATACTGTTGGTAGTCAAGCAAGAATCCTAGGGGCTCTATCAACGTGTAATAGCGACATGTCAGGTCACCTAAAGCAGTACACGATGATAAAGATAAACTAGATAGCATATTATCATCTCGAGTAAGACTGTCCTACCGGGATAGGTCCTCCCTCAATCATTGCAATCACGTGCCTGTGATCCAATAATTGACTCTGAGGGCACTATCTCCAACAATCTCCCACTTGCACTCAAGGCTAATTATTGCGATGCCGCATACTCACAGCCCGTGTGATACCGAACACCCAACTCCTCTACTAGTCAGTCTCACAAAGCTCGTTTGTGAAACTATTGCGTTCGAGGAATAGCCTCAGTGAGTGGATCCGCTGTGATGTTTCTTTCTATGTCTCTCTATATCTCAAGTTCGCGGAGAAAGCCATCTCCCGAAATGAGCAATACCTGTCTTAGAACGTCTGGATGTCTGATGGGACCTAGCTCATAAATGAACTCCAAATCCAAACTTCTTAGACTGTATCGTCAACTGAACTTAATCAGTATCCTGCGCCATGCCACCCTCAGTATTGCCTTGGAATACCTGTCCAAAATACTGCCCCTCGTCAGAAGGAAAAACTATAACTCTGACAGCCACTCTGCCATCCAGGTCACCTTGGAAGCCTGGAATGATAACCGTCTCCTAAAGGAGACTGCCGTTATCATATCCCTAGAACATTAACTTATGTTCTAAAACTGCTTCCGACCGTTTCTCCAGGATTGGATTAATATCAACTTATTGCATCTACTGCAAGAACAACATCTGGTGTGGTACTTGACATCTCATGATTGACTCAATTGCCTAAGCAAGTGATCTGCCAATCATGAGTATCCCTCTCCCCTTTAGTCTATAAGACACCTTTAGAGAGGGTGACTCCATCAACTGCAGGTGCACTACCGTGCCAGGAGTCGTCCATTCTAAATACTCATAGAATGCTGTCAAGGTACCCAGATTGGGAAACCACCCAAATCTAGATCTAAAACCATAGATCTAGTAACCAGTATGTCAGATATTATGTCCAAGTCCTGTGTGGAGAAACCACTGTGTGACGACCAAAGTATAACCGATCGTATTATAGGAGTTTCTTTTCCTACTCTGTGTATGTCATCCAAATACCAGGATATCACACCCTACTACCTTCTCAACAGATCCATCCCCTATTCTGATGACGTCAAACCTATGACTGTCACATCAGAAATAGATGATCTATTTCCGCTACATCTGCTTTAGTCTATAAATAGACATAAGCCTGATGTCCACCAATGCTTCCGCTGCTCCCACTGACTACGACAACCCTCTGCCAGAGTCATATAGACGCGCACTTCTAAAACTAGTTTAGAACGACGCTATACTCATTCTCCTGCCGGGTCTCGCAGCCTGGAACAACAACAATGGCAAGTGTGGGTAAACAAGAACTTCCCTGTCACCGTCCTTGAGGTTACCGGAGTACCTCTCGGGTGCCTGAAGTTACCCACCTTATCTGCGGAGTGGCCAATGGAATGTCAAAACAGATTGAATCTTTAGGTTCCTTATCAAATCTTCAGTAATCGTTTGTGGTTCTGGAATTACTTCCAGTTCTACCATACTCCCACTACTGTTTTCTGAAAAATCCATTTTTATTTAAAACTGTGGCGAGTCTAGAACAATATTTCTATTGATCTGCCAGATGGTAGAAAGTCAACCCTCGTCATAGCCTGGGTCAACCCACAAACAGCAATTACAGAAACGTGCCTTGAGTTGTCCAGTGTCTGGTTTTAAGCATAAGCCGGACAACTCCCCGTACCTTAACATCGTTAAGATATGAACTGTTCTATATCCAATATAGAACTAGAGGCACTGATTTAATTGAACCAGATTCAAAATCATGCAGCTATCTCCAGTGCATGTATACTAAATGGAAGGAGGCCAATCAGCGTTACTCAACTTAGGAATGCTTCCAATTATGAGTAACCTGAAAGAGAAGCAATTTCTCTTAATCATTACTATCAACTGAACACCATACACAAGTATCTACATCTTCGATCACTTTGAAGAATCCCGATACTTGCTACACCTGGTTCTCTACTCTATTCAAATACCTATAACTCCTCAAAACTTAGACCCTGCGTTCCAACGAAACACATGTCTATGAACTAGAGAAGTTAAAAGTAAACAGAATATAGTATGAGGACTAACCCCTCTGTCCTAATGGACACTGGACAACATACAATACTCTGTATAAGTCCGCTGAGTCTAACAACTCTTTCACTGTGCGTCGTAGGTTGAAAACTGTACTTATGGTTAAGAAGAATTACACCGCTGTTTGATGCTCCTTACCTAACCATCCACTGATATAGGTAAATGTCATCGACATAAAATCAAAAGGTATATCTCACTCTATGAAAATAGACGTACAGATATATCAATTTGAAATTGGTGCACAACAGCGGATATTCAAAACCAAATATTTGCCGACCGGCAAACAACCCAGATGATCTCCTCAAGTATCACCGATTACAACGAATCCCGATATAATGAGGATGGTCACCTAATTCCCAATAACTTACTCCCACTCATCATCTGTAAAACCATACAGATATGAGAATCCAACCTGGTAAGTACATACCCTGGAGCAAGTGTCTAATCGGGAAATCAGTTTTCTTTTAACAGTACACAGTTGAACTGAAACATTGGAATGTTTCGATGGGGTATCCTGGTATTCCTAGTAATGCCTCTACCATTATCCAGATTCACAACTATAACCGTATAATTCTTTGCCTCCTCTCCAAATCCCTTTATATGTCTTTAGTCATTACCTTCTGCACACCCCTTAGGCCAAATGGTTTTCTTTCTTCCCTACCATTCGGCACCAGCCTATGGTTTGGAAGAAGACTATCCAATAAGCATAAAGGGTGTACTGTCCTAATCCTAGGAGCACTCGCAAAGCGAGAGAAGGTGAAGATAAAAGACAACCGAATAAACCTTATTTCTATTTCTCCCGGACCAGAATCCATCCCCGAACCGGAACAAGTTCCTTTCGAGTTCGTATATAACCATACGATGGAGTATCCAATAAACTGTGGATCTTCGTAGTGATACGGAGTGTCCTGGAGAAATACAAAGGTGATTTAGGATTGGCGAAGAAATACTTGGTTTGGTCGTGAATATCAGTCGCATTTTACTTTGCCCTCCTACTAATCCCTTGCTTTGTCTTAATCTTAATACCTTCTGTACACCGTTTAGGCTAACTGGTTTTCTTTATTCCCTACCGGTCGGCACCTGCCTATGGTTTGGAAGAAGACTATCCAATTTGCGTAATAGGTGTACTACTCCTAAACCAAGGAGCACTCGCAACCTGAGAGAAGGCGAAAAGAAAAGACAACTGAATAGTCCTATCCGTTTTCTCCAGAACCAGAAACCATCCTCGAAGTCCTTCGAGTTCGTATATAACCATACGATGGTTTTTTCCAATGGAAGTGGACGTTCGTAATAATACGGGGTATCCCGGAGAAAAGGGTAAAAGCAGGAGTGGCAATGAGGTTTGCAACTCTGACAATCCAAAAGCCAGTGTTAAGAAGGTTCGGTCAACTTGGTCACTGAGTCATAGTCAAGGGTCGGGTCAATGGTCGCTGCCAAAGAGAGAGAGAAAAGAAACACTCAGCGTGCACTCTAACCTAGATCAGAATGGTTATCACTTTGTCTAATCTGGAAACCTCCCACTGTAACCTCAAATTCTCCTCCAAACCTGAAAGAAGAATTAGTCGGGGTCACCCGAGGAGTAAACTAACTCATCAGTGGGAATCGGGATCCAACTATCATCGCATGATAACTTGACGGAATCCACTCAAGTCACCACACTCCAGAAGGTATGCGCATGCCTGGCAAGTTTCAGTTCTTTTGAAACTCCCGATGTGATTTTTACCCCAAGCGGTTTATGACCTTGACTAGGTCAACAAACCATAAACCGCCAGTCAAGTTCAACCCGTCATTATTCTGGATTGCATTAAACCCACCCGTACGTGCCCTTGACTAGGTCAACAAGGCCGCACGACTGTCTTAACCAATCCCACTTATGCAACAAACAAGTACCACTTAGCTACCGAACACTGCGTCTTGACTAGGTCAACAAACGCAGCACGAATACTAAATAATACCTGTAGGAAATGACGGAGGGCTACGGCTGGTTTTTGGCGAAAAACCTTTAACGTAATGAACTTGATATCGTTGAAGGAACTGCATAGCCTTTTTTAGAAAATATAGTGACGAAAACCTTTACTAAAGAGGTCACTCCCGGTGAAGGGATCTCGGCTCTTTCCCCGTAGAATGAGGTGCAGGATATTCCAACTGAATACCACGATGCAAAGCAAAAGTAATCGGCTATAGTGAAGTTAATGCCCTGACGCAAACTTCTGTCCAAGGGGTCACTCCCGGTGAAGGGATCTCGGCCCTTGCCTCGTCGACTGAGGAGCAGGATATTCCAAATGAATACCACTATGCAAAACAAAAGTGAACGTCCTTGCAATAACAGCTTTTTGAAAAATGTTCCAACAACATCAGAATAGGTTTGTTTATCTTGCATTGATCCGAATCAACGCAGTCCCATCAATTGATCACACCAATAAAGAACGAAAATAATAATGTACGTATATGCCATCCGCATTCGCCACTGGGTCCCGTCATCACTCGTTAGGTTACTTAACTAACAACAGAGCGGGGACTGGACTAGCGCGGATGTAAAACATATACAACATCTACTAATATATATACCAATATATTATATTTCGCTCAAGGCGTGATAAAATGCAACATCTCAGAAATATACAGCATCACAGAACAATACAGATATCTGGAAGCCCCGGGTTTCACAGAGCCGCTGCTGAAACCCGACGTTCCCTTGGTCGTGTGGATAGCCTGTGCAATGAAATCCTAGACCCCTACGGGCGCGGCAAGTCACCCGCCAAAACCTGAAGCGAGGCAGCCCCCTTCATCACCGTGAATGGACCACCCAGCACTTCACGGAATCCGGTAACTTGGGCACCCCTCCTGGGTCAACCTGTACCCCCTACGAGTGCGGCGAATAGCCCGCCAATCCTAGAGTGAAGCCCCCTCCGTCTCAATGCCATGAGATGCGGGCCCGTTGCCCTCTAGAACCCGGCTATCCGTGCACCCCTCCGCGGGGTGATCCTAGTGCAGAAAGTAAAATATACATACACCGGGTACATCGACCGCAACCAGGTCGTGCCCCTAAAGAATAATACAAACAGGCAGTGACGGCAGTCCACATGTCGGACGCTCGCCCCGCAATATCAAATGTACATAATACAAGTAAACTGTACTAGCATTGCATCCAGGCTATCCCCCACGACCGATCCGCAACATCACAGCATAAACACACAACATCAACGTGAAAGTCACGTTCGCAAATCCGTCTAACCGGGCTATAGCAGTTAGACGGGATTTACCGATCAAGTGACATTCACGGTCACAGATATAATGTAAATACTGTGAACTAACATGTTTGAAATTTTCGATCGACTGAATTTTCCGAAGTGGGCCCCAAGCACAACTGTAGCACTCAAAAACATCTGGGCTCAAAAAGAATATACCAGAAACCCTATTTTCATGTCAGTAAACCACTGTAGAAATTTGGTACGGTTTGGCCACAAAACGGCGGCGGTTCCGCGGCCAAAACGTGGTTTTGGCCGCTAAACCGCCGCGCTACAGTAACATCAGCGTACCAAATTTTCCCAGAATTCATAAAAAACCCTGCACGTTATTTTCCAATGTACCAAATAATTTTTAGAGCAAGGGAAAAATCGACAGAAAGTGCGACATGGAAATGTGGTTTTTGGAAAATCCGATCGATCGAACTTGTAAACACGTTAGAGTAAGCTAGACTAGGTTAATGGCGTGGCTCTGATACCATGTTGCGCCACGGCAGCGCCCCGGCCTTCTTACCGAGGCTAAAATGCGGAATCAAAATTTTTCCTTACTCGGAAACTGGCGCTACCGCGGACAATGAAACCCGGATCGTTAACCATTAACCTAATGCTAGCTAACAAGAGATGGGAAGAGAAGTATACCAAGTGATCCGAGTCCTCCGGTCTTCTCCTCATCGTCCCGATCTCCCGCGGAAAGTCTAGTCTCCATGTCATCGCCTCCTCGCCGGAAGGGCACCACATCGCCTGCGTCTTTTACGGGCTCCCGCCTCAATACCGAGGCAACTCGAGCATGAAGTCGGCAAGTCGACATGCCCAAGGTGTGCTGTAGAATATAGTATAGATGATGCTTGTCTCTTTGGGGTTTGTTGCCTTTGAAGATGATGGAGGAATCAAGATTAGAAAAATGGTGCTTGCATTTTTCTAGCATGAAAGTGAGATCAAGAATGAAACTCTCAAGAATCAAAACCTCTTCTTCTCTTTTCTCTCAAGTGAGTTCTCTCTTCTCCTAAATGAGAATGGTGGAGGAGGGAATACAAAACCACAACCTTAGAAGGAAGGTAATGGTAGTAAAAGCAAGTGGTGACCATAGCCAAACATTATCATTACAATCTCACATCAAAACCAAATCAATCCTAATCACCTTTTACAAGAAATGATGATAGAAAAGAAAGGAATAAAAAAGATGCTATCATAATTAATACATATGCAAGAAACCCCCTCCTCAAATGTAATTTGCAAAACTGCAAATTACCCCCTCCATCAGAAAAGTCTGGCCGGGAAAGAACAAAGGAAAACCGGCCGGAACGAAATGCTAACTGGCAACTCCAGAAAACTGGTCCCGTAATAAATTACAGGAAAACCCCGATACTGTGCATACACACCTGCATCTGTATTCCGTCCGGATACAAATGCAATGAGACAAAATCTACACTGTACTAAACTAGGACCGGCTTAAGCCAAAGCCGGCTAGTAATATCCGTTCGATCCTGATCCGTGCAATACCGCACGTATCAGATCGAACCCTGCCATATAACTATACGGCCACTAGTACAAAACTGTCCGATCCTGATGCGTGCAATACCGCACGTATCTGATCGGACCCTGCCATATCTCCATACGGCCTCTAGTACAAAACTGTCCGATCCTGATGCGTGCAATACCGCACGTATCTGATCGGACCCTGCCATATCTCCATACGGCCTCTACAGCGTTTCGCCCGAAAGCTTGAGTAACTGTAAGTGTGGTGGACTCTAAAGACTCGTCAATACTATGGCTGTGGATTTAACCGCTAGCACGTCAGAGGTATTAGCCAATACGTGACGGGCCACCAGCTATTGACCAAAAGGGACGTCGATGAGCAAGCTCACCCTGACACCATACTGAGCCTGTCAGTGACAATATCCGTACAGTCCGGTCCGTTCGTCTATGAGCATCGCATGTCGGGCCTAGGGGGTTGGTAAAAGTCAGACCCCCAAAAGCGGTACAAGTCGTGTCGGAGTGTAGCCCAGAACGCCCTGAGATACTACTGGAATACCTACCAGTAAATCTCCTGCCTCGGCCGAGGGCTTTGCGTAATGGCTCTCCTAGACACAGCGCGACCTCACCCCCAATACCGGGAGAGACGAACCCCTGAAGATCCGCTCACTGCCTCCATGTGGCTCGGGACTGTACCCAACTAAAACCTGTTTGCACGACTCCTTTGAGCCGTGGTAGGGTAGTAATCAAAGTACAGTGGGAACTCACACGAGATAAATGACGATCCCCAGGTCGATGAACTAACCTGTACACATGTCACCAGGGAACTGCTATCAGACGTCAGGTATAAGACCAACTAGCATGTTCCCGGCGAGTCCTGTCCGGTGTACTCATAACCCAATGAGCACTTGTATACATCTTAGGTGAACCAACTGACACCAGTGGCTTATGAGACCGGCCACCACCCCTCGTCGGGGTCTCGACTGTATACACTAGTCTACTCTGGAGAATCGATGCCCTGTCTCGAAACTCCCACGACTAGGGACCTTTTAAGGATGTGCTTATAGACCACCAGCTCTCACGTATATGATCGCCATCATACTGTTGGTAGTCAAGCAAGAATCCTAGGGGCTCTATCAACGTGTAATAGCGACATGTCAGGTCACCTAAAGCAGTACACGAGGATAAAGATAAACCAGATAGCATACTATCATCTCGAGTAAGACTGTCCTACCGGGATAGGTCCTCCCTCAATCATTGCAATCACGTGCCTGTGATCCAATAATTGACTCTGAGGGCACTATCTCCAACAACTGTCATGTTACCAAAAGAAAGTTTCATGGACCCATTACGACAGTTTATCAACGCGTTGGATGTGGCTAGGAAAGGCCGTCCCAGTATGACTGGAATTTGACCGCTGGGATTGGTAACAGGCTCAGTCTCCAACACAATGAAGTCTATGGGGAATATGAATTCCCCGACCTTGATTAGAACATCATCAATTTCTCCCCTCGGTACTTTTGTTGAACGATCTGCCAGTTGCAGAGTCACTCTGGTCGGCTTAAGTTCTCCCAATCCCAGTTGTTTGTAAACTGAGTAGGGAAGGAGGTTCACACTTGCCCCTAAGTCTAACAAGGCCCGGTTAATTTGTTTGTCCCCAATGGTGCAAGAAATAGTAGGACAGCCTGGGTCCTTATATTTCACAGGAATGGACTTGGACAAAACATCGCTCAGAGTGGCGGCCAAGAAGACGGTTTTGGGGACGTTTGTGCGTCGTTTCTGGGTGCACAAGTCCTTCAGAAGGTTTGCGTATGCCGGAACTTGTTGGACGACGTCCAACAGAGGAATGTTGATCTCACAGCGTTTAAAAACCTCTAAAACATTTTCCATGTTTGCAGAAGGCTTCTTTTATTTCAACCTATTAGGATAGGGAGCCTTAGGTCCAAACGCTGAGTTTGGAGAAGCTGCAGATGGAATAGGTGCAGAAGATGGGAATGTTTTTGCTGGATCATCAGTGTGGTAGTGTGGCAAATTCTCAAGTTCCTTTGAAGGATGTGCAGCAGACGATGAAGAAGAAGCGGGATGAGGAGAAGAAGAAGAAGGTGATGAAGATGACGATGGATCACAATGAGGAGCAGAAGATGAACTACGTGCTGGTAAACTGACAACCACACGCTTGGATGGGTCACTGGGGTTGACAACCTTGTTGTCAAACGTTCGTCCTGATCTAAGGACGGTGACGGCGTTCGCATTCTCAATATTGTTCGTCTGAACAATATGAGCGTTGTTGTTTCTCTGCTCTCTTGGGTTCATCACGGGTTGAGAGGGAAATGTTCCCTTCTCACGTTCATTAACTGCTACAGCCAGTTGACCGATTTGGATTTCTAATCTGGCTATCGCTTTAGTGTTAGCGCTATTCAACTGTCCGGATGTTTGCATAAAAGTAGCCAGACTAGATGAAGTCTGCGCAGAAGTTTTAATCAAAGCTTCTAACCCTTTTTCGATGGATGTCACCCTCTTGTCGTCTTGGGCGAACCCAGGAGGTGTAAAGGTTGGGTTGTGCTGATTCGGCTGTTGGGGTTGCTGGGGCTGGTTAGTTGAATATCCTAGTTTTTTGTTTTGAAAATTTGAATTTTGAAATTGTTGGAAAGGCGGGTTTGAATTGTTGTTTTGAAAAGGGGCCTGATTCCAAGCAAAATTGGGATGATTCCTCCAACCAGGGTTGTACGTCGGTGCAAAGGGATCGTTCCTAGGATGCTGGTTCTGATATAGCGCATTAACGTTTTCAGGTCCCTGGGACCCAACGAGAAACGGACATTCTTCCGTTATGTGGCTAGGATGCTGACAGTTAGCGCATAAAGTCGGAGAAATTTGATTGACTGGTAGCGGTGAGTTTTTGCCCTCTAAAGCTTCCATTCGCCGTACAAGAGCAGCGATTTTTGCTTCGGCAGCTATAGAGGTGTCAACAATGTGTACACCACTCCTCGTCACTGATGGTTTCTCACTCACACTCTCCCACTGGATGGTTTTGTCAGCCAGTTCTTCCAAAAAGTTCCATACGTCCTTAGCACCATAGCTCAGGAATTTACACTGACACATGGATTCTAACATCATGCGTGAACTGGAATCTAACCCCTCATAGACAATCTGACATAACCTCTACTGTTCTAACCCGTGATGGGGACATTTGATTAAGATGTCTTTAAATCTTTCTAAGCATTTCCAAAAAATTTCACCCTCTTTTTGTTTAAAATTGTGGAGTTCATTGCGAATTCGCACGGTTTTATGAATAGGGTAATTTTTTTTAAGAAAAACTTTTACAAAGTCATCCCATGTCGTGATCGATCTAGCTGGTAAACTGTTTAACCAGCTTTTCGCATTATCCTTAAGCGCAAAGGGAATGAATTCGAGCTTAACGACATCCTCTCCCACTCCGTGAATCTTCATCATCGCACATACTCCCTCAAATTCACTGATTAGCAGGTAAGTATCTTCGGACTCGAGTCCGTGGAATTTGGGGAGCAGTGGTATGAATTGCGGTTTGATCTCATAGTTGTTTGCCGCAATGGTGGGCAACACTATGCATGAAGGAAGGGATGAACGGTGTGGGTAACATTTGTCCTGTAATGCCGCCTCCTGTTGCTCAATGATTGTTTGCTCCGTCATTGTTGGTGGTGTTGGAGAAGGAAGTGAAGGTGTAGAATCGGACGGCTCCGATGAGGCAGAAGGTAAGAAGGTCTCGGAAGGGTTCGAGGAATCAGAAGGTGAAGAAGAGTCGGAAGATACAGGCACAAACCGGACTAATCGAGATTGTGAATCTCTAGTCCAAGCTGACATGCACTATCCGGAAGTGGTTGGAAAGACTGAGAAAGTGGAAAACAAAAACGATTTTTTCAACCAAAATATTCACAACCACAAATATCACACAAAAGGCACAACAAGATCACAAACAAGACACACTGCACACACCTAATCAGTCTTGGGTTGCCTAGGTCAACTAGACCTGCTAAAAAATCTTGCCTTTTGAAGTAAAAATGTACTGCGAAATGGGCCCAAGATAGACTGATCGAGAAGCCAGGTAAGTGCAGAGAGGAAGGGAGGTTTTCCCTCGCTTTCGTGAGGTTCTTTAATTAGAGTAACCTTCTCGCTTTCGGCGGTTGCGCCTTTCACACTTTCCTAGACACTTCAGAAACAATATACCGATAGGCGGTGTTCGAAATACACTTAACTTACCCTAGTGAGCGCGAAGTCCTTAGAGGCCGAAAGTCTAATTTCTTTTAAAGTTAATGAGGGTGTGAAAATGCTCGTTCTTTGTGGTTTGTGGGCCACGGAGAAGGGTGATGAAATCCCTTACAGTATTTTGTTGGGGTTCTTTGCCCTTAAGTCCGTATTAAATTCATGCAATGCGCAAACAATAAAAGTTGTTCAAATCACCAATCAATCATTTTTTATATTGTAAGCGGCGCGCTGCAAAAAATACGGTTAGTTTCTTTTGGCACTTGTGCAGCGGAGTTTGCGAAAGAAATCCTGCACAAAATTGAAGTATTGGAGCGTCGGGTTTGAGGAGAAGGGATTAGAAAAAATGTGTACCTTGAATTTTTGAGTTTAGAAACTCCCGTTGACTTGATCCGTGATCACTTGAGTGTTCGCTTGTACGGGTCGATCTACCCGGATCTTTGGCACTGTTAACTTCGTAACGCCTTTCTCTAGTATTCTGTTCTCAGCTCCGCACGATCGTTGTTCGTATTTCAGTTGCAATCTGGAATTTGAGAAAAAATACGATATTTAGTGCATAATATGATATTTATGGCCAAAGTTCTGTAGATATATAATTATACAATTTTGCATATAAAAATGGACTAATAACAGAGAAGTAGAGAAGTGGCAGAAAATTTGGGGCAAAAGGCCAGGGTTAGGCCGCAAATTGCGGCCAATATGGATAAATTTGCGGCCCGGTCCTAGTAATATTGCTCCAATTTCTCTATGTCTTCTTCAATTTCTATTAGTATATCCTTTATGTATGCAAAATATTTTTAGCACAACAATATCAACAGCAGGACAGAAAACACAGAGAGCAACAAGTCGGATATTTGAGGTGTTTTTGGTGCTTTGTTTGTTTTATACAAAGTATGTATAGAGATAAATCAAAAATAATTTTCGTGGTGTTGCCACTCCCCGACAACGGTGCCAAAAACTTGTTCGAAACCTACGGTGACGTGCTTTTGGAGAATAAGGTCAATATCGGATATGTCGTTTTTGTCGGAAAAATAGTACACGACGTGAGTATCGAGTTTAAAAATATCGCAAGTGCACGGTGTGTTGAAGCAAGCCGGCAGCACGGGTCGAACAATAAGGAGTGGATATCACGACATCAAATTGAGTTATGGATCAATAAGTTGGAAATTGGTGTTCTGTCACGTTTTAGTGTAATATTTAAAAGAAACAAGGTTTTGGGATACGAAAACTTAGGCTAAGGTTCAGTAAGAGTGAAATATGACATTTACCCCCAACTCTCCATTTTGATTCAAGATTCATTTCTTTTTAGTTTCCATTAGAATAGCGAAAGCATGCCGTATTTATCCGAAAAATGTATCGGGATGAAATACGATATCAAGGTTAGAAAAGCAGAAACTAACAAGAATGAGATTGAGAATGGAGTGGATATGGAATTAGTTAAGTGAAGTAGAAAGCATAGAATATATGCAAGAATGCTATATATCCTATCTAGCTAGTTGCGACACATAACGTAATTCCGTATTCACGCCTACTTCAAATCATAACATAGCAATGATAAAATGTAAAGAAAGGATAGGATATATGTTAAAGGTTGATTTGCAACCATTCAAAACGATATATCCTATCAAGCAAAACATAATAAACCTGCGATGTTAAGAAAAGAAGCGAAAAAATGCAAGAATCAAAAGGGAGCGGTTGGAAGTAAAGTCATTCCACATCCTACCTCACCATAGCCCAAGAATAACTACTCACACATCATCATAGCAATACACAACTGAATAATGAAAAGAAATGACAAAATAAGAAAAAGAGATATAAGAATCAAACTTGAATAAAATGAAGATTTATTTCAATGGTTCAAAATACATGTAAATAAGTTCAACTACCAAAATCTAATCTTGCAAGCTCAAAAAGAGAGGTTGCAAGACCAGAGGAAGGCAAAGAACTCAACTCAATTCCAAGAGCTACAAGAATTTTAACAAGAGTTTACAAGTATGCAAAAAAAGTTCTCCCCCTTGGCCTCATGTCTGGATCTGCTATTTATAGAGAAATCAAAAGCAAAAGTTGCAGGTGACAATAGACTAACGTGACCACCAGGGACCCATAAAATTTGAACGAGCCAAAATGGAGCCTACTTGGCCGCAATTTGCGGCCAATCTGAATAAAATTGCGGCCAAGAAGTCGTGTCTGGGGCCTACCAAGCTTCAGTAGTCATCTGGTCTCATGGGTATCTCATGGTATTTGCAATTTTTTTATGTAGCACATGTGTGAATTCTGGAGCTAAATCATAGAGAAGGGGTGAAGTGGGTGAGTGTGTTCACACTTCAAATCATATGTCAATCACTTGTTTACCACTTGCACCACTCATCATTATTGTACCAAACTAGCTCCCAAGGTTCATGCATCTTCACAAATGTTCATACAAGTATGTGTTGGACCATTTCACACTTAAACTTTGTACACACACATGTTTATGTTGCAAACTCATTTCAATTCTAGATCTGTATTCCGTCTTGTTTGCAATTCAGCTAAAAATCCGTCATTTTGTGCATGTTGCGTACAAAAACCCATGTTTCCGTTTGCATACCTGTACTCTGTATAAATGAGCAGACATGGATTAAATAGCACCGTTTATTGACAACATGATAAAAAATGGGCGGTATTAAAATGTAATAAATTGTGCCGAACAGCGACCGTGAATGTCACTCGATCGGTAAACCCGTCTGATTGCTATATGTCATTTTAGATGGGTTTGTGAACGTGACATTCACGTTGATGTTCTATGTTGTGTTGTGATGTTGCGGATTGTCATGGTGGATAGCCTGGGTGCAGTGGTAGTACTGTTTTGTTCCATTTGTACATTTGATATTACGGGGTGAGCGTCCGACATGTGGACTGCCGTCACTGCCTGTTTGTATATTATTCTTTTGGGGCACGACCAGGTTGAGGTCGATGTACCCGTTGTATATATATATTTTTTTCTGTACTAGGATTACCCCGCGGTGGGGTGCACGGATAGCCGGGTTCTAGAGGGCAACGGGCCCGCATCTCATGGCGTTGAGACGGAGGGGGCTTCACTCTAGAATTGGCGGGCTATTCGCCGCACTCGTAGGTGGTATAGGTTGACTCAAGGAGGGGTGCTCAAGTTACCGGATTCCGTGAAGTGCTCGGTGTTCCATTCACTTTGTTGAAGGGGGCTGCCTCGATTCAGGTTTTGGCGGGTAACTTGCCGCGCTCGTAGGGGTCTAGGATTTCATTGCACAGGCTATCCACCCGACCAGGGGAACGTCGGGTTTTCAGTTGTGGCTCAAAGGAAACCCGGGGATCCCAAATTATCTGTATTGTTCTGTGATGCTTATTACTTTTCTGTGATGTTGCATTTATCATGCCTGGGACGATTGTTATATATATTTATATATACTAGTAGATGTTGTATATGTTTTGCACCTGCGCTAGCCCAGTCCCCACTCTGTCGTTAGTTAAGTAACCTAACGGGTTATGACGGGACCCAGTGGCGAATGCGGATGGCATATACGTACATTTTATTTTCGTTCTTTTCTGGTGTGATTAATTGATGGGACTGTGTTGATTCTTATCAATGTAAGGAAAACAAACCTATATATATGATGTTGTTGGAACCAAGATTTTAAAAACTGACATTATAGACATATGTTTTTGCTTTGCACAGTGGTATTCGGTTATGAATATCCAGCACCTCATTCGACGAGGCAAGGGCCAAGATCCCTTCATCGGGAGTGACCCCTTGGGCAGAAGTTTGCGTTAACGTAATAACTTTACTATAGTCGATTACTTTTTGCTTTGCATCGTGGTATTCAGTTTGGAATATCCTGCACCTCATTCGACGAGGAAAGAGCCGAGATCCCTTCACCGGGAGTGACCTCTTTAGCAAAAGTTTTCGCCACTATATATTTATAAAACCACTTGGATTCCTTCAACAATATCAAGTTCATTACGTTAAAGGCTTTTCGCCAAAAACCAGCCATAGCCCTTCGTCATTTCAAAAAAGCAGCGCCTAGTATTTATGCTATGTTTGTTGGCTTCCGTCAAGGTATAGTGTGCGGTAGCTATGTGTTACTTTTCTGTAGTATGGATATGCATTAATCTAGGACAGTCGTGCAGGCTTGTTGGCATCCGTCAAGGGCGAGTAAGGGTGGGTCTAGATTAATCAGGATAATGACGGGTAGAACTTGACTTGCAACTTATGATTTGTTGGCATCCGTCAAGGTCATAAGCTGCTTGGGGTAAAAATAATATCGGGAGTTTCAAAAATACAGGAAACTTGCCAAGCATGCGCATACTTTCTGGAGTGTGGTGACTTGAGTGGCTTCCATCAAGTTATCATGCGATGATAGTTGGATCCCGATTCCCACTGATGAGTAGGATTACTCCTCGGGTGATTCCGACTAATTCTCCTTTTAGGTTTGGAGGAGAATTCGAGGAAACAGTGGGAGCCATCCAGATTAGATAAAATGATTATCCATTCTGATCTAGGTTAGAGTGCACGTTGAGTGTTTTTCTCTCTCTCTGACAACGACCATGACCCGACCCTAGACTATAACTCAGTGACCAAGTTAAACCGAACTTTCTTATAAACACTGGCTTTTGGATTGTCCTAGTTGCATACATCATTGCCACTCCTTCTTTTACCCTTTGCTTTTCTTCAGAACACCCCGTATTACTACTAATATCCACTTCCATTGGAAAAAACCATCGTATGGTTATATACGAACTCGAAAAAACTTTTTTGAGGATGGTTTCCGGTTCTGGAGAAAATGAATAGGATTATTCAGTTGTCTTTTCTTTTTACCTTCTCTCAGATTGTGATGGCTCCTAGGATTAGGAGACGGTACAGCTATTTTGCTTATTGGATAGTCTTCGTCCAAACCATAGGCAGGTGCCGAAAGGTAGGGAATGAAGAAAACCAATTAGCCTAAGTATGGTGTACAGAAGGTAACGAGTAAAGACAAATAAAGGGATTAGAAAGAGGGCAAAGTAAATTGCGACTGCTATTCACGACCAAACCAAGTCTTTCAATGCCACTCCTACTTCACCTTTGTATTTCTCCAGAACACACCATATCACTACGAACATCCAATCCTTTTGGATAAATCCATCATATGGTTATATACGAACTCAAAGAAACTTTTTCGAGGATGGATTCTGGTTCAAGAGAAATAGAATAAGGTTTATTCAGTTGTCTTTTATCATCACCTTCTCTTAGGTTGCGAGTACTCCTAGGATTAGGAGAGTACACCTATTACGCTTATTGGATAGTCTTCTTCTAAACCATAGGCTGATGCCGAACGGTAGGGAATGAAGAAAACTATTTAAGCCTAACAATGGTGTACAGAAGGTAACAACTAAAGACAAATAAACGGATATGGAGAGATGGCAAGGAAATATATGGTTTCAGTCATGAATCTGGATAATAGAAGAGGCATTACTAGGAATACCAGGATACCCCTATAAAACATTTTAATGTTTCAGTTTCACTATGCGTTGTTGATTGAAAACTGATTTCCTAATTAGGTCTTTACTCCAGGGTATGTATTTACCAGTTTTGATCCTCACATCTATATGGTTTTACAGATGATGAGTGGAAGTAAGTTATTGGGAATTAGGTGATCATCCTCATTATATCGGAATTCGTTGTAATTGGTGGTATTTGAGGAAATCGCTTGGGTACAGTTTTCAACCTACGATGCACAGAGTTTGAGTTATTCAACTTAGGGGACTTATACAAAGTATTGTATATTGTCCAGTGTCCATTAGGACAAAGGGGTTGGTCCTCGTACTGTATTCTGTTTACTTGTAACTTCTCAAGTTTTAAACGAGTGTTTCGTAGAAATACAAGGTCCAAGTTTGAGAAGTTATAGGTACAGGAATAAAGTAGAGAACCATGTGTTGAAAGTATCTGGATTCTTCAAGGTGATTGAAGATGTAGATACTTGTGTATAGTATTCAGTTGATAGTAATGGTTTTGAGAAACTTGTTTCTCTTTCGGGTTACTCATAATTGGATGCACTCCTAAGTCGAGTAATGCTGATCGGCCTATCTCCATTTAGTTGACATGCACTGGAGACTGCTGCATGATTTGAATCTGATTCCAATTAAATTAGCGCCTTTGTTTCTATATTAGATATATATAGAATCAATTTATATCTTAACGATGTTAAGGTATAGGGAGTCTTTCGGCTGATGCTTAAAACCAGAATCCGGATAAACTCTGGGCACGTTTCAGTAATGGCTGTTTGTGGGTTATCCCGGGCTTTGACGAGGGTTAACTTTCTACCATTTGGAAGATCAATAGTGATATTGTTCTTGACTCGCCACAGTTTTAGTAAAATGGATTTTTTCAGAAAACAAAAGTGGGAGTATGATAGAAGTAGAAGTGATTCCAGAATCACAAACGATTACGGAAAATTTAATAGGACCTAAAGATTCAATTAGGATTGACATTCCATTAGCCACTCCGCAGATATGGTAGGTTACCTCAGGCACCCGAGAGGTACTTCGGTAGCCTCAAGAACGGTGACAGTGAGGTTCTTGTTTATCCAGACTTGACACTACTGATATTCCAGACTATGAGACCCGGCAAGAGGATGAGTATAGAGTCATTCTGAACTAGCTTTAGAAGTGCATTTGTATATGACTCTGCCAGAGGGTTGTCGTAGTCAGTGGGAGCAGCGGAAGCGTAGTGGACAAGTAGCTTGTGTCTATTTATAAACTAAAAGCGGATATAGGGGATGGATCTGTTAAGAAGATAGTAGGGTGTGATGTCATGGTATTTGGATGACATACACAGAGTAGGAAGTGAAATTCCTATACTACGATCGGTTATACTTTGGTTGTCACACAGTAGTTTCTCCACATAGGTTATGGATATTATATCAGGCATTCTGGTTACTAGATTATGGTTTTAGATCTAGATTTGGGTAGTGTCCCAATCTGGGTACTTAGACAGTATTCTAAAAGTATTTTAGAATGGACGACTCCTGGCATGGTACTGAACCTGCAGGTGATGGAGTCACCCTCTCTAAAGGTGTCTTACAGACTAAAGGGGAGGGGGATGTGCATGATTGGAATATCACTTGCTTAGGCAATTGAGTCAATCATGACATGTCAAGTACCACACCAGATATTGTTTTTGCACTAAATGTAATAAGTTGATATATTAATCCAATCCTGGAGAAAAACGAATGGAAGCAGTTTATGAACATAAGTGGATGTTCTAGGGATTTGATAACGGCGGCCTCCTTTGAGAAACAGTTATCATTCCAGGCTTCCAAGGTGACCTGCATGACAGAGTGACTGTCAGAGTTATAGTTTTCCCTCTGACGAGGGGCAGTAGTTTGGACAGGTGGTCCAAGCGGATACTGAGGACGGTATGGCGCAGTGTACTGATTGAGTTCAGTAGACGATACAGTCTAAGAAGTTTGCTGGATTTGGAGTTCTTTTGTGAAATGGGTCCCATCAGATATCCAGACATATTCTAAGACGGGTATTGCTCATTTCGGGAGATAGTTTTCTCCGCGAAGTTGAGACAAAGAGAGACATAGAAAGAAACACTGGAGCGGATCCACTCACTGAGGCTATTTCTCAAACGCAATAGTTTTACAAACGAGGTTTGTGAAACTGATTAGTAAAGGAGTTAGGTATTCGGTATCACACGGGCTGTGAGTATGCGACATCGCAATAATTAGCCTTAAGTGCAAGTGGGAGATTGTTGGCTATAGTGCCCTCAAGGCAATTATCATAGTCGCAGGTATGTGATCATGATGATTGAGCGAGAACTTATACTGATAAAACAGTCTTACTCGAGATGATAGTATGCTATCTGGTTTTTCTTTATCATCATATGTTGATAAAGCCCATAGAATTCTTGCTTGACTACCAGCATTGTGATGGTGATCACATACGTGGTAGCTGGGGGTCTATAAGCACATCCTTAAATGTCCTTAGTCGTAGGAGTATCGAGACTGGGCATCGATACTCCAGTGTAGACTGGTGTATACTTATCTAGACCCTGACGAGGGGCGGTGGCCGGTCTCACAAGCCATTGGTGTGAATTGTTCACCTATGATAGTATACATGTGCTCATTGGGTTATGAGTACACTGGACGGACTCGCCGGGAATATGCTAGTTGGTATTATACCTATAGTCAGATAGCAGTTCCCTGGTGACATGTGTACAGGTTAGTCTGTCAACCGAAGATCGTCATTTTTCTCGTGTGAGTTCCTACTGTGCTTTGATTACTACCCTACCATGGTTCAAAGGAGCCGTGTAAACAGGTTTTAGTTGGGTACAGTCCCGAGCCACATGGAGGCAGTGAGCGGATCGTCGGGGATTCGTATCTCCCGGTATTGGGGGTTGATGTCGCGCAGTGCACAGGTGGCCACCACTAGAAATTCTCAGCCGAGGTATGTGAGAATTACCGATCCTGAATCGATAGTTTCTCAGGTAGTGATGGGTTTCATACCGACACGAATTATCGCGTTGTTAGGGGTCTGACTTTATCCACCCCCTAAACTCGATATGCGATACTCTTAGACGAACAGACCGGACTGTACAGATATTGTCACTGACAGGCTCAGTAGGGGTTTGGATGAGTTTGCTCGTCGGCCTTCCTTTCGCTCAATACCTGGGTAGCCGTTACATACAGCTAGTGCTGCTGATGTGCTTGTGGTTAAACCCACTACCAGCGTATTGACGAGTCTTTAGAGTCCCACACAGAGGGTTTTCACGGTTCAGGCGATATGGTGTAGTTGACGTATGTTGATATATACAGGTGTCCGATTGAATATGTGCACAGGCTGTACAGGCTTTAATCGGACGGTTGATAATACTAGCGGCTTAGGATTAAGCCAGATTGTTAAATCAAGTTTTGATTTAATTTACATATGTATTTATATATATGTATTCTAGTATTATTGCTCACTATTTATTTTTCCTCTCTTTGGCTATTCGTATTTTCGTACGAATACACGTATGTGTATTTCGATATATGTACGGGGAAGCATTCCGTATTTATACAGAATGACTTCTAGAAGATGCCGACTCATTATTGATTTTCTTTTGAAAATCATTTGTTTTAGATGAGGTGGAAAAGGTGACATGGCATGGGTATGGGCTTTGGGTCAAACCATGGTCTTTGGATATGTAGTGATTGGTATGGTTGTATTTGTTTATTGCAATTTAGCAATAAGTTTTTTATGGGGGCATGCGAAGGGGGGGCGGCCACTTCATGGAGAGAGGTTGCTCATTTGTGTAATTTTTCAATACTTGGTGCTCTCTCACTCTCATGCTCACACAAAAATACTTAGCCAATTTTCCATGCCATCTCCTTCGATCATCACCTCATCATCTTCTATGGTTGCTCCATGAGTTTTGTGTATGAGAGGAAAATATGGTGAGACTATCCTACACCCCCCACTCTCCACTACTAGCAATTTTGTAGAGTCGATTGGTCCGCTTGGCGAACCTAAAGCTTGTGCCATTTCCCTCGGGTGGATCATCGGAGATAAAGGAAGACCTGTAAGTCGATGTACAACACCCCAATACTTGTGGGGAGGCAGAATTTTCAAAAACGAACTTGTTTAGTGAACAAACATCGACTAACCGCTTGAATCGAAGCTAAACGATAACTAACTTGAAACATAGAGTTGCTATGCTACTATGTTTAGGGATTATACCTACCGAATCGTGTCCTTCGTCTTTGCGAACTCCACCTTCTCCTCGGCATTCTCGAAGTAGTAGACGATCCACCCGAGAGCTTTACTCCAAACTTAGCCTCTAAACTTGAGGCAACTAAACTTCTCTAAGTGCCAATCAAAGAAGCTAGGTGTAATATAGAGAGGGTTATGGATTAAGTAGTCTAACTAATCCTTGTACTCAACACATGAGAGGGGAGGATTAGGGTTTGAAGAGGGAGAGCTTGAGGAGAGAGAAGGTGAGGATAATTATCATGTGAGAATAATGAGTTATCATAATATATATGAAACATTAAAATTCATCAATAAAAGAAAAACCAATGATGAATAATCAAGTTTCATAAATATCTAATGGTGATTCATAACCATGACTCATTAAGCATTTATTGTGCATTAATGATATGGATGAATCACTCTCATGACTCACTAAACTCATTCAATGCATATGACACCTAAACCTCCTTAGTCACCATCTTCTAGAAGCTTCTCGAACAATTACGAGAACGCCCCTCCAATCCGCAAAAATACGGAAAAACTTTAGACTGTATAAATCCAATAACCGGATACCAGTAACTGGCTTAAACCAAAGCCGACTGGTAAAAACTGTCCGAAAGTCGTACGCGCGTAAACGCACGTATGCGTCCGAACCCTTATCGTAAAACCATACGACCTATATATCGTTTCGCCTGGAGTAGGGAAACTCTCTGTGTGGGACTCTAGAGACTCGACTACTACGCTGGCAGTGGGTTTAACCACAGACCGCAAGCGGCACTAGCTGTACGTAACGGTCCCCAGGTAGATGTCGATAAGAAGGCCGATGAGGGAACCCATCCGAACTCCTACTGAGTCTGATGTGACAATCTCCATTCAGTCCAGTCCGTTTGTCCAAGACTATCGCATATCGGGCCTAGGGGGCGGCAAGCGTCAGTCCCCTAATAGCGGTATAAGTCGTGTCGGAAGGAAGCCCATTACACCCTGAGAAACTACTGGAACCTACCAGCAAATCTCGCTTGCCCTGGCCAGGGACTTTGCGTAATGGCTCTCTGACACAGCGCGATATCAACTCCCAATACCGGGAGAGACGAATCCTGTCTAACCGACACTGCCTCCAAGTGCTCGGGACTGCACCCAACTGCTACCTGTTTGCATGACTCCTTTGAGCCGTGGTAGGGTAGCAATCTAAGAACAGTGGGACACACTCGAGGCGAAGTAGCAGTGTCAAGTCTGCGGACTATGCCGTACTCATGTCACCTGGGAACTGTTCACTGACGACTGGTATAAAACCAACCAACAGTTCCCTGTGAGTCCTGTCCGGTGTACCCGTAACCTAACGAGCACCTGTATACTATCTCCAGTACGACGTACTGACGGCTGTGGGACATACCATCTCCCCAACTGGGATGAGAAGCGTACACACTAGTCTACTCCGGAGTATCGATGCTCTGTCTCGATAATCCAACAACTAGGGACCTGAATAAGGATGTGCTTGTAGACTACCCAGCCCCCACTAGTGTGACTGCCATCACAACGCTGGTAGTCAAGCAAGATCCTAAGAGCTCTATCAATACGTACACTCACATATTAAGATAGAAAAACCAAGTAGCATACTACCATGATTAGCAAGACTGTTATATACATGTGAATATCCCAAGCTTCCATTAAGTAATATACAAACTAGTATGATACATTAATGGCCTTCTAGGGCATAAACACTAACAATCTCCCACTTGCACTAGGGCCATGTACTGGCATATCGAAGACCAATGATCTCGAGTAGCCTCTCGAACTGAATCTGAGGTAGGGCCTTCGTGAATGGATCAGCAATGTTCTCTTCAGAAGCAACTCTCCGAACCTCGATCTCCTGACGATCAATGATCTCCCTGATCAGGTGATACCGCCTCAAGATGTGTCTGGACTTCTGATGGGACCTTGGTTCCTTCGCTAAAGCTATAGCTCCGTTGTTGTCGCAATACAGAGGTATTGGATCAACTATGGTAGGAACCACCTGAAGTTCTGTTAGGAACTTCTTCATCCAGACTGCTTCTTTTGCGGCATCGCAAGCAGCTATATACTCCGCTTCCATCGTCGAGTCAGCAACGGTGTCCTGCTTGGAGCTCTTCCAGCACACCGCCTCTCCATTGAGGGTAAAGACATAACCCGACATGGACTTGGAATCGTCCTTATCACTCTGGAAGCCGGAATCAGCAAAGGCCTCCAACCTGAGGTCTTTTCCGCCGTAAACCAAGAACATCTCCTTAGTCCTTCTCAGGTACTTGAGAATGTTCTTTACTGCTCTCCAGTGCATCTCCCCTGGGTCTGACTGATACCGGCTTACCACGCTTAGTGCGTAAGCTACATCTGGTCTGGTGCACAACATCACATACATTATAGAGCCTACCGCAGAAGCGTAGGGTATAATAGACATGCGTTCCCTTTCCAAATCAGTCTTGGGAGACATCTCTTTGGAGAGGGTGATTCCATGACAAGCCGGTAGATTACCGCGCTTAGAATCTTCCATACCGAATCTCTTCAGTACAGTGTCGATATACCTGGACTGCGAAAGTCCCAACATCCTCTTGGATCTATCACGATAGATCCGGATCCCCAGAATGTAAGAGGCATCACCCAGGTCTTTCATGGAGAACCTGTGTGACAAGAATCCTTTGACAGATTGTAGCATAGGAATGTCATTTCCTATTAATAGAATGTCATCCACGTACAAGACGAGAAATACGACACTTCTGGCTACAACTTTACTATATATGCACGGTTCATCTGGATTTTTGATAAAGTCATATTCTTTGACTGTCTCATCAAAACAGATGTTCCAACTCCGCGATGCCTGCTTCAGTCTATAAATGGACTTAAGCAGCTTGCATACTTTCCCGCTGCTTCCACTCTGATTGAAACCTTCTGGCTGATCCATATAGACGCACTCTTCTAAATTTCCATTCAGAAAAGCCGTCTTTACGTCCATCTGCCAGATTTCATAATCATGGAAGGCAGCAATAGCAAGAAGGACCCGAATGGATTTGAGCATAGCCACTGGAGAAAAAGTTTCGTCATAGTCCAAACCAGGTCTTTGACGAAAACCCTTTGTAACAAGTCTAGCCTTATAGGTTTCCACCTGTCCATCTACACCAATCTTTTTCTTGAAGATCCATTTGCATCCTATGGGTTTTACCCCATCTGGAGCAAAGTCTAAAGTCCATACTTTGTTGGTGTACATGGACTCCATTTCGGTCCGCATTGCATCTAGCCATCGTACCGAGTCGCCGCTCTGGATGGCCTGCTGGAAGTCAGTAGGTTCATCATCATCTATGATGCAATCCTCTCTATCCCCATCTATGAGAAAACCGTAGTATCTCTCAGGCGGATGAGACGACCTACTACTCCTGCGGAGGGATGCGGGAATGTCCTGTTCTTCTTGAACCACCGGTTCTACCAAACTTTCAGTATTAGTTTGTGGTTCTGGAATTTCTTCCAGTTCTATTTCGCTCCCACTTGATTCCTTTTCTAAAAACTGATGTTCTAGAAAATGGGCATTACGAGAAACAAACACCTTTTGTTCCTCTGCGTAATAGAATAGATATCCCCTGGAGTTCTTTGGATATCCCACAAACTTACACTTTACTGATCGTGCCTCGAGCTTGTCCACATGCTGCTTTTTAACAAAAGCTGGACATCCCCAAATCTTTATATACTGTAGATGGGGTTTCTTCCCGCTCCACATCTGATATGGAGTGGTAGGCACAGTCTTGGTTGGAACCATGTTCAAAAGATATGCCGCTGATTCTAGCGCATAACCCCAGAAGGATCGCGGTAACTCAGCATTACTCATCATGGATCGTACCATATCCAATAGGGTTCGATTCCGTCTCTCCGATACACCGTTATGCTGTGGAGTGTATGGAGGAGTAAGCTGAGAGAGAATTCCTTTCTCTTTTAGGTAACCTAGGAACTCGGCACTCAAGTATTCACCACCTCGATCAGATCTAAGTGTCTTGATACTTTTGCCGGTTTGGTTTTCTACTTCATTCTTATACTCTCGGAATTTCTCAAAAGCCTCGGATTTATGTTTCATCTGATAAATGAATCCGTATCTTGAGTAATCATCCGTAAAAGTAATGAAATAGGAAAAACCACCTCTTGCATGTGTAGACATTGGACCGCATACATCGCTGTGTATGAGTCCTAAGAGCTCGCTCGCTCTTACTCCATATCCAGTAAATGGAGTCTTTGTCATCTTTCCTTTGAGACAAGATTGACAAGTGTCATAAGTTTGATATTCGAACGAGTCCAAATATCCTTTTCTATGCAACTTAGTCAACCTTCTCTCATTGATGTGACCCAGTCTACAATGCCATAAGAAAGCTTTATTTAAATCTGGAGACTTTCTTTTTAGTGTGTTCTGGATATTGAAAATTTGGAGTTGGTTTTAAACATATATACCGTTATTTAGTGTACCGGACCCAATCAAACCATGATTAAGGTGGATGTTGACAACATCTCTTACAAACGTGAAATCATAACCTTTATTTGATAACAAGGAAACTGATATGATATTACACGTTAAGCTTGGTACAAAATAACAGTTATGTAAAACCAAAATGTGTCCACTCGTCAATCCTAGGTGATAATCCCCGACGGACGCAGCTCCCACGCTAGCTCCGTTAGCAACCTTTAGGGTCATATCACCTTCCTTCAGCACTCCACGGTTTCTCAGTGCCTGCAATGAATTGCAAATATGAGATCCTGATCCGGTATCCAATACCCAGGAAGTAAAGTTGATCGACAGACAATTTTCAATTACAAACACACCTGAAGTCGAAGCCACAGCTTACTTCGGTTCCTGGTTCTTGGCGTTCCACGCCTTGCAATCCTTCTTCCAGTGCCCTTTCCTGTGACAATGGAAGCACTCATCCTGGCCCACTACCGGTACCGCAAACTTTTTCTTTCCCTTCCCTCCAACCTTACTTACACCTCCTCTAGGTCTGGGTGCGGCCTTCTTCTTCCTTCCTTTGGCCCTAGCCTTGGACCCGGAAGAAGATGAACCGCCAACAAACATAGCGGGTGTTTCCCTTGCTTTCTGCAAGGTGCCCTCTGCACTCCTTAACATGTTCAGGAGTTCCGGAAGTTCAACTTCTTTTCTTTGAATGTTGAAGTTCAGGATAAACTGGGCGTAGGTGGAAGGAAGGGACTGGAGAATAAGGTCTGTATAGAGCTCATTATCCAAAGTCGTCCCAAGGTCTGCGAGCTCTTCTATATAGCCGATCATCTTTAGGACATGTTCTCCTACCGATGACCCGACAGCCAACCTCGCTCGAAACAAGTTCTTAGAGGTCTCGTATCTTGCTATACGAGATTGCTCTCCATAAAGTTCCTTTGTATGGAGAAATATGCCATCTAGGTCCATATCCTCGTGCCTCCTCTGATGTTCATTGTTCATCGAGGCAAGCACGATGCACTTGGCTTTCGCGCAATCTGTATCCCAGGTTTTGCGGATTTCCTTATCCGTATTACTGGATTTGGGACCAGGGACAGCAGGTGCCGTAGCGGTGAGGACGTACCCCAATTTGTCATAGGTCAAAGCCATTTTGACATTCCGCAGCCAATCTTTATAGTTTGGCCCTGTCAGTATATTTTTCTCTAAAAGTAACTTAAGTCCAGTCATTTTCAGGGTCGCTGCAATTAGGAGAGAGAGAAGAAAACTCTTTAGCATGATACTCTTGCAAGTTTAGAGTGGTTTTTAGTTTATCTAAACTGGATGGCTCCCACTGTTTCTCGAATCCTTCCTTAAACCATAAAAGAAGAATTAGCCAGGACTATTCTCACCGTACAATACTTGCTTAACCGTTCAGCCTGGCCAGTGTCGATACTTCGAGGGAGGTTTTCCAACGCTTTCGCGAAGTTCCTTAATTAAATAACCTCTTTTCTCTGGGGGCGTAACCCCGCTGACACCTTTCTGGACACCTACTTGGTTTATAGCATTGATCGTTAAGTGACGAATCTCCTGATAAGTAGCATATACTCACAGTAGGATCGGGATCCAAATATCATCGTATGATAATGTTGAAGGAATCCTACCAACATTCATCAAACTCCAAATGGTATGCAACTCTTTGCAAATTTCAGTTTCTTTAGAAATTCCCGATATATATTTTTGCCCCATGCTCTTATGACCTTGGCGTTAGGTCAAAATGTCATAAGTCACATGTCAAGTTCTACCCATCATTATCTTGTCAATTTAAACCCATCCGTATATATCCTTGACGTTCGGCCAAAATGATAATACGACTGTCCCAAACTAACTCATCTATCTATGCAACAAATGAATACCCAGTAGCTACCAAACACTATGCCTTGGCGTTAGGTCAAAATACATAGCTTGAATACTACTGAATACCCAGATGAAATGACGGAGGGCTACGAATGGTATTGGCGAAACCGTGAACGTAGTGAACTTGATATAACCGAAGGAACCTGATAGCTTTTAAAAGGAGTGGTTAAAGCTCCGCATTTAAAAATATCTGTTTTTAAAATTAACCGAGTGGTTTCTTTTAAATTGTTCCAACGATTAAAATTTTTGGTTTATTTTCTTTGCATTATAAATAATGTGTCCCATCATTAACCTATCATTGCAGAAAACAACGAAAATACAACGTCCTCTTATGCCATCCACATTCGCCACGGGGTCCCGTCATTACCCGTTAGGTTACTTAACTAACGACAGAGCGGGGGCTGGGCTAGCGCGGGTGTAAAACATAAGTGACGTCTAAATAGCTATCATATATATAGATATTTTACATTCGTCTGACGCAATGATATTCATTCCAGATCACAGATGAACTTAATTGGATTTGCAAGCAATCCGTGTTTGTTTTGAGCCTGCAACAAAATACGGATTACACAGTTGTGATGAATAGCCATTACCCCACCCACGACCCCTACGGGTGCGGCAAACTACCCGCCCGGCAGTTTGTGCACCCTACCTTGGGTCTGTCCTAGGAGCAAAAACAGTAAAATGAAATAATACAACGGTGGCTACAACCGCAACCTGGATGTGCCCCGCAAAATAATATTACAACAAATTACATTTATATCAAATAATTAAATGATAACCCATCACATAACCCCGGCTATACATCACAACAGTCCAACACAGTTCATATGCACAAACAGATAAAATCCATTTCAGAAATGTGCAACCCCCTGCCAACTGACATACTAGCATTTAGGGGAGGTTTACGAACACATTATACAATCACAGATATAATCCAACAAGCAAATACTGTATAATTTCGATCGATTAAACACTTTTAATTTTGCTCCAATACTGCTCTGCAAATCTGAAACCTGAGCAAAAATTAAATATTCCAGAAAATCCCAAATATCACATAGAACCAACACAAGAAAAATGGGTCCCTGAATCGTCAACTCGGCGGCGGAAGCGCGGCGGATCGGTGCTATCCGCCGCGGTTCCGCGGCGCCGTAGGCGATTCAGGGGACCAAATTTTTTGTGTGTTCTACAAATGTCATTTTAAGCTTTCTGAACATCCCTGAAAAATTTTTGGACTTCATTTATAAATCGACAGAAACTTGATATTTTAGGGTTTTCCGGTTTCGTTTTTTCCGTTCGAAATTCATACAAATTTGCAAGTAAGTTATTTATTGTTTAGCGAGGCTCTGATACCACTGTAAGTCGATGTACAACACCCCAATACATGTGGGGAGGCGGAATTTTCAAAAACGAACTTGTTTAGTGAACAAACATCGACTGACCGCTTGAATCGAAGCTAAACGATAACTAACTTGAAACATAGAGTTGCTATGCTACTATGTTTAGGGATTATACCTAACGAATCGTGTCCTTCGTCTTTGCGAACTCCACCTCCTCCTCGGCCTTCTCGAAGTAGTAGACGATCCACCCGAGAGCTTTACTCCAAGGTTAGCCTCTAAACTTGAGGCAACTAAACTTCTCTAAGTGCCAATCAAAGAAGCTAGGTGTAATATAGAGAGGGTTATGGATTAAGTAGTCTAACTAATCCTTGTACTCAACACATGAGAGGGGAGGATTAGGGTTTGAAGAGGGAGAGCTTGAGGAGAGAGAAGGTGAGGATAATTATCATGTGAGAATAATGAGTTATCATAATATATATGAAACATTAAAATTCATCAATAAAAGAAAAACCAATGATGAATAATCAAGTTTCATAAATATCTAATAGTGATTCATAACCATGACTCATTAAGCATTTATTGTGCATTAATGATATGGATGAATCACTCTCATGATTCACTAAACTCATTCAATGCATATGACACCTAAACCTCCTTAGTCACCATCTTCTAGAAGCTTCTCGCACAATTACGAGAACGCCCCTCCAATCCGCAAAAATACGGAAAAACTTTAGACTGTATAAATCCAATAACCGGATACCAGTAACTGGCTTAAACCAAAGCCGACTGGTAAAAACTGTCTGAAAGTCGTACGCGCGTAAACGCACGTATGCGTCCGAACCCTTGTCGTAAAACTATACGACCTCTATATCGTTTCGCCTGGAGTAGGGAAACTCTCTGTGTGGGACTCTAGAGACTCGACTACTACGCTGGCAGTGGGTTTAACCACAGACCGCAAGCGGCACTAGCTGTACGTAACGGTCCCCAGGTAGATGTCGATAAGAAGGCCGATGAGGGAACCCATCCGAACTCCTACTGAGTCTGATGTGACAATCTCCATACAGTCCGGTCCGTTCGTCCAAGACTATCGCATATCGGGCCTAGGGGGCGGCAAGCGTCAGTCCCCTAATAGCGGTATAAGTCGTGTCGGAGGGAAGCCCATTACACCCTGAGAAACTACTGGAACCTACCAGCAAATCTCGCTTGCCCTGGCCAGGGACTTTGCGTAATGGCTCTCTGACACAGCGCGATATCAACTCCCAATACCGGGAGAGACGAATCCTGTCTAACCGCCACTGCCTCCAAGTGCTCGGGACTGCACCCAACTGCTACCTGTTTGCACGACTCCTTTGAGCCGTGGTAGGGTAGCAATCTAAGAACAGTGGGACACACTCGAGGCGAAGTAGCAGTGTCAAGTCTGCGGACTATGCTGTACTCATGTCACCTGGGAACTGTTCACTGACGACTGGTATAAAACCAACCAACAGTTCCCTGTGAGTCCTGTCCGGTGTACCCGTAACCTAACGAGCACCTGTATACTATCTCCAGTACGACGTACTGACGGCTGTGGGACATACCATCTCCCCAACTGGGATGAGAAGCGTACACACTAGTCTACTCCGGAGTATCGATGCTCTGTCTCGATAATCCAATGACTAGGGACCTGAATAAGGATGTGCTTGTAGACTACCCAGCCGCCACTAGTATGACTGCCATCATAACGCTGGTAGTCAAGCAAGATCCTAAGAGCTCTATCAATACGTACACTCACATATTAAGATAGAAAAACCAAGTAGCATACTACCATGATTAGCAAGACTGTTATATACATGTGAATATCCCAAGCTTCCATTAAGTAATATACAAACTAGTATGATACAGTAATGGTCTTCTAGGGCATAAACACTAACAAGACCAGCGACCAAAGTCGATCCGCATCACTAGAAGCTTGGAATTGGTTGAAGACCCGAAAGACTTGGTTCATTAGGTATAACCGTTCTATCTCCTTTTGTTAGCTTTCTAGTTTTAGGGTTAATGGTTTCGATCTTGCAAATTGGGTAATCTAGCGCCGGGTTTTAGAAAATTTTTGTTCTGCATTTGGCCACGGTTCGATGGCCGGGGCGCTCCCATAACCCAGCACTTTCTCTTTCTATAGTTAATCATATCATCATTGTTAAACCCTATTATTCTAGTTAAGATCTTGGTTAGTGTTCGTTAGCATCCGAAATTTTTAAAATTGCACGTGTGATACCCGTTTAATCCCCTTCGCGGTGCTAGCGTACACTTTCAACTTCCATGAAGCAACTAAGAATCTAGATTTGCTAAGTCTTGATGCTTAGTGGTGTAGTTACAAATTAAGATGCTCTCATTTTAGTTCTTCAAACCTCAAGAGAAGTGAGAGAGGAGATGAAGAAAAAGGATGGCTAAGGATAATATCAATGATAATAATAAAACCACACCCTTCATACCTTACCTCTTCATAACTATTTAATCATAAAATAAAGAAATGAAGTGAGCAGGCTTCTGACTCACCACTGTGAGTCACAAGCCCACACTCTTCATCCAAACAAAAAAAGAGATAAGAAGAAAAGAAGCCACCTCACTAGGTACACATATACACACACATATATAAATGCGTGCATATGATCAAGTATACCAAAAACCGTATTTATAATAAATACGTATACCGTATTTCTACCAAAATACGAATACCGTATTTGTACCGAAAATAAAAAATACGCATATTCAATTTAGAAAGAAATACATGTATTTGTATAAAAACACAAATACATGTATTTATACAAATACACGTATTCGTATAAATAGCGTATTCGTGTTAAAATACAAATATCCAAAAGAGAGGAATATAATACTATCTCTATATCTTGCTATCTTTCAAACCTGCTGGTATTACTAAATGGTCCGATTAAAACACGTGTATAAAATACACGTGTTCAATCGAACACCCGAGCGTATCGAAATATGCAAACTACACCGTTTCGCCTGAACCGAGAAACCTTTTGTGTGGGACTCTAAAAACTCGACAATACTCTGGCAGTGGGTTTAACCACAAGCGCGTCAGTGACACTAGCTATACGTAACGGCTACTCAGGTATTTGTTGAAAAGAAGATCGACAAGAAAACTCTTCCGAACTCCTACTGAGCCTATAGGTGATATTATCCGTACAGTCCGGTCTGTTCGTCTAAGAGTATCGCATATCGGGCCTAGGAGGTGGTAAACGTCAGACCTTTGCTAGCGCGATAAATCGTGTCGGTGTGGAACCTAATACAATCTGAGAAATTACTGGTGTACCTATCAATAAATCTCACTTGCCCTGACTAGAGACCTGTAGTATCGGCTAACCGTACATAGTGCAATATCAACTCCCAATACCGGGAGAGACGAATCCCTTCTATCACCTACTGCCTCCAAATGTTTCGGGACTGCACCCAACTATTACCAGTTTGCACGACTCTTTAAAACCGTGGTAGGGTAATAATCTAAATACAGTGGGAACACACGTGAGACTAATAGCGATGCCAAGTCATCAGACTAACATGTACTCATGTCACCAGATAGTTGCTATCCGACAATAGGGATAATACCAACCGGCAGTTCCCAATGAGTCCGTCCAATGTAACTCATAACCTAATGAGCACCTGTATACTATCTTTGCAATTGGTACCGTATACCAATGGCCGTGGGACCGGCCATTTCCTCTGACGGAGATAAGAAACATATACACTAGTCTACTCGGGAGTATCGATGTCCAGTCTCGACAATCCTACGACTATGGACAATTTTAAGGATGTACTTATAAACTACCCAGCTCCCACAAGCATGACTGTCATTACAACGGTTGTAGTCAAGCAAAGATCCTAACATGTATTAGCGATATGTAAAAAGTAATATATACACATGTTAAGATAGATACAGACCACATAACAAACTATCATATTGAGCAAGACTGTCTTATACATGTATATATCTCAAGCTTCCAAATATAATATACAATCCTGTACTATACAATAATGGCCTCTAGGATATATATTCCTAACATGTGGTGTGGTTGGATGTGTTGTGTGTTTAGGTTAGGGCTTATGAGCCAGTGCCAAAAAAAAATCTACTCTATTCTATTTCCAATAAATGCTACATTGTTTGGGGTATTTTCCCCCTAATTTTTTGGAAGTTTTTTCCCCTCCAAAAATCCCATCATAAAAGACATTCACAATAGAGATTTATATAGTCAACCATGTGAATATTTTAGTATATAAGCGTACATATACAATAAATAATATTTAAAACATCATTGGCCTAAACAGTTAAAATGTAAATGTAATTTTTGAATATAAAATAGCAAAAGTTTATTGTACATGCATCAATGTGTTCATACATAGTTTATTTAACTAATACTTGCATCGCATGCAGCATGCTAAGTTGGCGAGGGTAGGCATCTGTCTCATCTCGATTTGACCTTTGCTATATATTATATATTGTAGCATATGCAAACATAGTTCTATATATATAAATGAAACACCCCCTCACCAAACATTAGTAGTGCTTTTGTCGTGGGTATGGTTTCGAATCAAGCTGAATCAATTTATTTTTTTCCCTCTCCTGCAACGATTTGACAACGGGCCAGTATGCGGTTCTAGACATATTGTTCTTTTCAGGATTTTTTTTTAAAAGAAATTCATTGTACATTTGCACAATACATTATTATTTTTATATTATTATTTGATGAAACTTATGCACCTTAACCAGCAACTTTAGAACAAGGTATAATGGGTTTCAAAAAAATCTAGAGAGCATGAGGTTCCAAAATCCAGGAACCGTACTAAAGACTTGAACTTGCTGACTATTTCTAACACTACAACTAAAGTTTAGTGTTACAATCTTTGAAGTATCTTCAAGTGCTCCTCTTCTCGGTTGGACTCTTTTTTTAGGCTTCTGGTAGGTCCATGATACAAGCTCGATGGTTGATCTTCTTCATCCTAGATGATCCATCTTCACTATAACAATTAGGGGTTGGCCCTATGGATAGAGGAATTCGTACGCAGGGACAACTTTTTATTGCCCTTATGGTTTACACAGTAGGGACATTGTTTGCCCCTACGTTACCCACCGTAGAGGCATAAATAAATTAAAAAATATTACAATATAATCTCTTTATTTGGCTCTACGTTACCGCAAAAGAAAGCCCTACGGATTGAACCGTAGGGGCAACAAAGATTTATTTCAAAAAAATAAAGCTCAGCAATTTCCCATCGTCCTCCAAAATTTCCCACCAATCTTGTCTCTCCTGCCCCTCGTCGATCAAGCTCGTCCCTCATCGTCGACTTCCTCGCCCTTCGTCGTCGACTTCCTCGCCACCGTTCAAACTCGTTGGCAAGTTCCTCTCCCATCACCGTCGATCGAGCACGTCATGGAGTTCCTCGTCGCCGCCAATCAATATCGAGGTCCTCATAGCCGCCTCCATCTCTTCGAGCACCATCTTTCCGGCCGCATCCATCTCGTCGAGCTCTTTGCCGCCGGCCGGTCTTTAGTAGCGAGGTAAATTTATTTAATTTGAAATTGAGTTTTCAGTTATGTTTTTGATTTCTCTAAATTAATTAGGAATTTAATTTATAATTTTGTTGTTTTTGGTGTTATTGTTGTTGATTTTAGGGTTAGGGTTATAGGGCCGGGTTAATTAGGGGTTAATTTGGGTTATATGGTGATGATTAGGGTAGAGTTAATTAGATTAATTTGGGTTAATTTTGGTTTGGGTTAGGGTTAATTTGGATTAATTAGGGTTAGGGTTTGGGTGATGATTAGGGTTAGGGTTAATTTGGGTTAATTAGGTAAAATAGGGTTGGTGATGATTAGAGTTAGGGTTAATTAGATTAATTAGGCTTAATTTTGGTTTGGGTTAGGGTTAATTGGGTTAGGGTTGTAGGGTTCCTAGGCACACACTAGAGGTCTCACAAGGCATCGATCATGCCAGTTTCAAAAATTATGGGTGCCGCGAAACCCTAATACGGATCGTCGGCTAGATTTCTACGCGAAAAGCAAAACTAGTTAACATTTAACTAAGAGATACGGAAATACAACCTTTGTAGATCCGGTTCTCCACCTCCATAGCTCCGCAATGAAGTCTACTCGCTGTCCATAACAAGTCCCGGGCTCTAGCGTCGGCTTCGTCGGAGAAATGGCAAGCTAGGTCGTCGATGTCCATGCCGAAGATGATCTACGTCGAGGCATCGCTAGATCAAGCTCAACCTTCACCAAGCCATGAAAACTTGTGAAGGAAACACACTCTACTACTTGGCAAGAGGTAGAGGATGAAGAAATAGGAAGTGGGTAGACTTTAGAATTGGATTTCTCACTCATTTCCATCAATCACCATTGATGGAGCTTGCTTTCTTCATGGAAGAAGAAGAAGAAGAAGAAGAAAGTCTTATGATAAGTCTTGAATTATTGGATAAATAAATCAATACTTATCATATATTAACCCTTGGTTAATTGTAGAGAATGGACCATGGTTAACTTGGATGGTTAGGGTTAAGCATGAGACAAGAATGAAGACTAAGTCAATACTTCAAGAAACTTCAACTAAAAACAAAAATAGCAACCATTCTTTTCTCATCTTTTACAAATTATAAATAAATAAATAAATAAGTAAGAAAAAGAGAACCCTAATCATAAACTTAACCATGGTTTAATTCTTTACACTTAACCAAGTAAACATGTATCATCAAACATGATACAATCAAGTGCACAAAACTATATCGAATATACAATGTGCACATCCGAGTGAGAAAATCCATCTTAAGTAAACTGATACTAGTTGATGCAAAGTAATATATCAAATATATAAACATGCATTAAATCATTAAATCAACACTTGATTCAATGATCCGGTCATGTCGCACACAACCGACTAGTATACAATGTATCGGCTTATCGAATCAACGCTTGAATCGATAACTAGGTTATATCGCATACAACCATTCGATACATTCATCGCGAGAATGAAATACGGTATCATATACACGCATTATTCTCGGTCCCGATATCTCATATGCGTTCCTATTTCGTTTCGCTTGAGCCAGGAAACCTCTGTGTAGGACTCTAAAGACTCGTCAATACGCCGGCAGCGGATGATGATCATATCAAACACCCACAAGCCGCAAGCGGTCTGCTAAACGTAACGGCCACCCGGGTATTGAGCGATCTGAAGATCGACGAGCAAGCCCGCTCACACTCCAGTGAATCCAACCAGTAACACTACCGTACAGTCCGGTCTGATCGTCTGATATGTCGCATATCTTGCCTAGGGGTGGTAAACGTCAGACCCCAATAGCTCGATAAGTCGTGTCGATATGAGGTCTATAACAATTCGAGAAACTATTGGTAACACTTACCAGTAAATCTCAGCAACCCTGGCCAGGGATTTCCTGTTATAGCCAATCGAACACAGCGCAACATCAACTCCCTATACCGGGAGAGACGAATCCCTTCCTATCGCTCATTGCCTCCATGTGACTCGGGACTGTACCCAAAAACCACCGTTTTGCACGCCCTCTTGGACGTGGTAAGATGGAAATCAAAGCACAGTGGGAACCACACAAGACTCTATGACGATCTCGGGTCAACAGACTACTCTGTGCCAGTGTCACCAGAGAACTGCCATCTGACGTGAGGTATAATACCATCTGGGAGTTCTCGGCGAGTCCGTCCAGTGTAACCAGTCTCTACTGAGCACCCGTACATCATCTCTGATGTCAAACACCAATGGATATGGGATCATCCATCGCCCATCTGTATGGGTCGAGAAGGTACACGCTAGTCTACTCTGGTATATCGATGCCCCGTCTCGATACACCCACGACTAGGGACTTTGAAGGATGTACTTATGGACTACCATGTCCCCACTAGTATGATCCGCATCATAGTCCAGGTAGTCAAGTACACATCCTAAGGGCTTTACCAACATGTAACAGAGAGACAATCAGTATACACGTTAAGGTAAAGAGTAACCAGATAGCATACTATCATGTCGAGCAAGAAAGTCCTTCCTATATACGTCCCAGCATCCACTACAATATACATCCTATGTACAGTAATGGCCTCTAGGGCATACATATAACTAACAATCTCCCACTTGCACTAGGGCCATCTGTAGCAGTGGTTGCAGTATCTCATACTCAACCATCACATAAAAGTCTCTCTCTGGGAATAGGCCTTCGTGAGTGGATCCGCTGCGTTATCCTCTAAGTCTGCTCTCCTTGCCTCGATCACCCTGGAGATCAATCATCTTCATGATCAGGTGATACTGCCTTAGAATAAGTCTGGATCACTGATGGGACCGGCGTTCCTTGGCAAAAGCCACAACTCCATTGTCGCACAATGGGAGGAACGAAGTTCATCTCATGAACCATTATACATCCAAACAGCCTCTTTGGTAGCATCATAAGTAGCGATATATCCTGCCTTTATCGTCTAGTATGTCACGGTATCTAGCTTGGAACTCTTCCAACATACCGTCCCTTTACTGAGGGTAAAGACAATGCCTGTGACTGACATTCAGTCGTCTTTATTCTCCCCAGGATCGATTGATACCATCTCACTACTTCTAGTGAGATTCCTAACATCCAATTAGATCTATCTCATAGATCCAAAACCCAGGATTTAGTAGGTATCACTTTGATCCTATACGGAGAATCTTTGTGATAATCGGAGATTGATCGAGCGTAGCATAGGAAACTACTTCCCTATCAAGAGTATGTCATCCACGTACTCTACGTGAATCGCCACCATACTCCCTACTGCCTTTTTGTTTATACAAGGTTCATCTACCATTTTGATGATGTTAAACTCTTTGACTAACTCATCAAAACAGATGTTCCAACTCCGCGATGCCTGCTATATCCTATAAAGCAACTTGCATACGTTTCCGCTGCTCCCACTGTCTACGAGGCCCTCTGGCTGTGTACTTATAGACGCACTCTTCTAAAACATCATTTAGAAAAGCAGTCATGACACCCAACCGCCAGATATCGTAGTCATGGTATGTAGCCGTGGCAAGTAGTATCTGGATGGACTTAAGCATAGGCACTAAAAAAGGTTTCATCATTATCCACGCCTGGTCGATGACGAAAACCTTTAACAAGTCTAGCTTTGAAAGTCTCAACTTTTCCATGTACACCAAGTAATCTTCTCAAGATTTACTTTCTCCTGATGGGGATTTAACCCTTCAGATATAGCAACTAAAGTCCATACTTTGTTGGTGTATAAGGATTCCATCTCAGATCACTAAGCATCCAGCCATTCTTACAGAGTCTTACTCCTGATGGCCAGCTCGAAACTAGTTGGGTCATCATCTCATGATGCAATCCTCGCTCCCACTGTTATAGAGAAACAGAAGTATCTCTCAGGTGGGTGAGGAACCCTAGTAGATCGGCGGAGAGGCTGAGGTTCGTTGGTATCTACTGAATCCTATGGTTCTATCAAATCATCAGCTGCAGTTTGTATAGCTGGAACCTTTCCAGTTGTACATAACAGATCTTGCCTCGAGCTTGTCCGGATTTTGCTTTTAGACATAGGCCGGTCAACCCCAAATCTTAACTAGCGTAAGACATGGGCTCTTCCCATACCATATCACATATGAAGCGGTAGGCAACAGATTTGATTTGAACCCTATTCAATAGGTATGCAGCTTCTCAAGCGCATAACTCCCTATAGGAAAAAGGTAACTCAGTAGTACTCATCATAGAGCACACCATATCACATAGGGTGCTATTGCTCCGCCCCAATATACCATCGTGCTATGGTGTATACGGAGGAGTAATGCTGAGAGAGAATCTCATTCTCCTTTAGAATAGTCCAGGAATTCCGTGCTCAAGTATTCTCCTCCTTGATCTCATCATAGGACATAATACTTATACCTGTATTCTGGTTCTCTACTTCTAACTTATATTCTGTGAATATCTCAAAAGGTTCGGACTTGTGTTTCAACAAGAACATATGTCTGAATCTAAAGAGATCATCAGAGAACGTAATGAAGTATTAAGAACCAGTCCTGGCATTTGTAGACTGGGGACCTACATACATCATCATGTATCATCCCAAGAGTTCACTAACTCTTTCTCTGTTTCCAGTAAACGGAGCTATGGTCATTTTATCTTTGTGACACGACTGGCAAGTTTCACAAGATGTAAATTCAAACTGATTTAAATATGCATCTACATGTAACTTCAGCTAGTCGGGTCGCATTGATATGACCTAGTCTACAATGCCTCAAGAAGGATTCGTTCATTTCTGAACTCTTCCCCTCGTGTGTGTTCTATATACTAAGAACTGTAGTTTGATTTAGAACATTAATGCTTTTAGATAACGTGCCTGAACCGATCAACTTTTGATATAGGAAATGTTCAAAACATTATCCAACAATACAAAATTTTATCATTTCTTTACTAATAAAGAGAGTGATATGATTTTGTATATCAGGTTCGGTATCTAACAACATTCGTTCAGAATCAATGTATTACAATACAGGGTGACAGTGACCAACAGACTTGGCTGCAACACTTGCCCCGTTTTCTGCCTCATGAAACTTATCACCCGTTCTCAGTTTTTCTACCCTTTTGTAGCCCTATGTAACAGATTACATATCTGGGATCCTGATCCGGTATCATATACCCAGGATTCGGAGGATACTGAGAAACAGTTCTTTGTAATGAACACACCCGAAGATGATGCATCAACATGCACTCTCTTCGTTTGGGCGGCACGGGAAATCTGGTATTCCCCTATTTCCTGCTCTGTCTTATAACAATTATAAGGTGGAGCGGGACCAACATTCCCCAGCTCAGTATAACAAGCGGGTTCGGTCAAATATCCGTTTTATTAACTTGATTAAGGCGTGATATGGTCGCTACCAGGAGAGAAAGAGAAATAAACACTCAGTGTGCGCTCTTTCAAGAATAGATTGGTTATTATTTTATCTAATCAGGATGGCTCCCACTGCTTTTTATCAAATCTTCCTTCAAACCCTAAAAGGAAAGACTAGCCAGGATTAATTACACGCTACAAGTTCGCCAATCTTTCAGCCAGGCCAGTGTCGGTACTTTGAGGGAGGTCCCCCGTGCTTTCGCACGAACCTAATTAATGTAAACCTCGTTTTCCCAGAGGCGTAACCTCGTTGACACCTTTCTAGACACCTACTTGATCGGCTAATTGTAATGTGTAAAACTCTCCCAGGAGTAACAATTACTCACAGCGGGTATCGGGATCCAACTATCTCATAGAAGGTATGCAATCTCATTGCAAATTTCAACACTTGAAATTCCCGATAATATTTTTCCCCTAACGTGCTATGACCTTGACGAAAGCCAACAAACCATAGCCCGCTAGTCAAGTTCAACCCGTCATTTCCTGATTGAATTAAACCCACCCGCACGACCCTTGACGAAAGCCAACAAAGCCGCACGACTACCCTAATCCAATCGCATCGTATGCTGGCAGATAAGCAGCATATAGCTACCGCACACTGCACCTTGACGAAAGCCAACAAATGCAGCACGAATACTTTATACAACTTATCTGAAATGACGGAGGGCTACGACAGGTTTTTCTGAAAACCTATTGCGTAATGAACTTGATATCGTTGTAGAATCAAATGAATTTTGAAATGGAGTGTTTTTGAGGCTTTTCTAGTTTTGCTAAAGGAGTCACTCCTGGTGAAGGGATCGTCGGTCCTTTCCTCGTCGAATGAGGTGCGGGATATATCATATATATCACTGTGCAAAGCAAAAACTCTTAAAAACATCAAAAGACAAACCGAGTGTGTAGCATCTGCCAGTTATTGCTAAAGAAGTCACTCCCGGTGAAGGGATCTCGGTCCTTTCCTTATCGAATAAGGTGCAGGATATATCATATATACCGCTGTGCAAAGCAAGAACTGTAGCTACCTGTTTTATTTTGAAATTCGATTCTACAACATCTTAGGTTTCTTTTATTTCATTAATCATATTAATGAAGTCCCATCATTTAAGTACCTAAACATCACAGATAAATACGACGTACACTTATGCCATCCGCATTCGCCTCGATGTCCCCTCGTGCACCGTTAGGTTAGGTAACTAATGGCAGAGCGGGGCAGGGCTAGCGCGGGTGTAAAACATAAGTAACGTCTATATAATATATCATATATACTATATACTGTATCTATCACAGAACATCACATGATCACATCACAGACATCGCAGCAGAAGAAACATATGAAATATTGGATATACTAGGACGTCCGTGTTTTCAATACGAGCCAGTATAAAACACGGATTCCACGGTCATGATGAATAGCCAAACCCATACCCCTAGACCCCTACGAGAGCGGCAAGCAACCCTACCAATTCTGGAGTTAGGAGACCCGGACTCGACTCCTCGAGTTGGTCTCCCACTGGACTCCAGAACCCGGTTACTTGTGCCCTCCTCCTTGGGTCTATCCTAGTGCAGAAAAGTAAATAATATACAATGGGTGACAACTTCCGCAACCTGGAAGCGTCCCAATAAAAGAATATTACATACAAGTTTTTACATGAATGAAAATGAAAAACACTCAACTCACATAAAAACCCCCGGCTATTCAAACACGACGATCCAATATAACATATCCAGCAACACATAACATCACATGTCATCAACGTAAGTAAACATGCGCATCCCAATTGTCGTTGACATATAGTAACGAAACCGGCGATATCACATATTACACTTACGGTCACAGAAAAGAAGGTGTAAAACTACAACAGTTGGAATCCGCAACCACCTCAGACATCGCATGCCTGACCAAATGAATTACTTAGACATCGCATGCCTAACAATTATAAACTCCGCATTTTAGTCTCATCATTGAAAACTCTTTTCAATATCAAGTCGGGGAATTCAACAAGATTCCCGACATCCTGATCGAATGCTCGTCGCAAACTTCAGTAGGCGGCCGCACCCCCGATACCGCCGACGAAGTGCACCAAGGCGGAACACCGCCGCCGCGAGCACTCGAACGGATGCTTTCGGCGACGGGGTTCTCCTACAGTCACTTGGTCGGGGCTATGGAGTGAGGCTGTCTATTAAGTTTACCCGACGAGTATCCGTGTACACTACGTGATTGCGACGGACTTTGGATCACATCAAAATTCCGTGGCAACCGATCAAGTGAGACTAAACTGCTATGTTTATAACATTCATTCAGTTATCTCATAACTAATTGTGAATTCCAATTATTGTTCCCATTCCAGATAATTAGAAAATGTTAAACTTTCCGATTGAACATTCGAACACCCAAGTTTTCCCGATACAGATCAACACATGAAACAAGTCTAAAAACATTCAGTTCGTGCCTCAGTACCAACGGTCCAGCCGTAGAAGGGTCAAGCCAACGCCTCACATGTGGCACGCCGTACTGCCCCAAACCCGAAGGTTCAAAGGGCAGTTCAAGACGGTCATATAATCGAGTTAAGGTTTGTTGTCTTCTAGAGGGTCCATCGAGTTACTTGCACTACTTAGAACGTCTTTAAACCACGGAAAAATCCAACACTTGGAAATTTCTCGACAGGGGAAAAATTGGGTATTTATATCCGGTCGAACTTTTTAACATATTCTAAAATTTATCCGGAAAGCCACACAGACAAAATTTGATACTCCGATCGAAACACCGAATCCCCAAAACAACCCCAGAAAATTCAACTCTTGAATAAATATTAAAAATACCCAGGAAAACCAGCACTGTTAAATAGGAGTTACTGTGCAAACATCACCTCACAACACGACAAACAGGCCGCGGTTCCGCCGCACGAGCCATGCTCGTGCCGCGAAAACGCGGCGCTTTAATGGAATTAGGGCATCGAAATTTACAGTAACTCTTAGATATTCCTGCTGATATTTCTACATATTTTTAATACGGAAAAATCCCTATTTTTAGAAAAAGTTTAGAGAGCCATTTTGATTTGGGGTTTCGGGTCGATCGGACTTCAAACTCCGTCCAAACTTCGCCTAAGGCTCTAGCTAGGCTCTGATACCAATGTAGGGTTCCTAGGCACACACTAAAGGTCTCACAAGGCATCGATCATGCCAGTTTCAAAAATTATGGGTGCCGCGAAACCCTAATACGGATCGTCGGCTAGATTTCTAGGCGAAAAGCAAAACTAGTTAACATTTAACTAAGAGATACGGAAATACAACTTTTGTAGATCCGGTTCTCCAACTCCATAGCTCCGCAATGAATTCTCCTCGCTGTCCATAACAAGTCCCGGGCTCTAGCGTCGGCTTCGTCGGAGAAATGGCCAGCTAGGTCGTCGATGTCCATGCCGAAGATGATCTACGTCGAGGCATCGCTAGATCAAGCTCAACCTTCACCAATCCATGAAAACTTATGAAGGAAACACACTCTACTACTTGGCAAGAGGTAGAGGATGAAGAAATAGGAAGTGGGTAGACTTTAGAATTGGATTTCTCACTCATTTCCATTAATCACCATTGATGGAGCTTGCTTTCTTCATGGAAGAAGATGAAGAAGAAGAAGAAAGTCTTATGATAAGTCTTGAATTATTGGATAAATAAATCAATACTTATCATATATTAACCCTTGGTTAATTGTAGAGAATGGACCATGGTTAACTTGGATGGTTAGGGTTAAGCATGAGACAAGAATGAAGACTAAGTCAATGCTTCAAGAAACTTCAACTAAAAACAAAAATAGCAACCATTCTTTTCTCATCTTTTACAAATTATAAATAAACAAATAAATAAGTAAGAAAAAGAGAACCCTAATCATAAACTTAACCATGGTTTAATTCTTTACACTTAACCAAGTAAACATGTATCATCAAACATGATACAATCAAGTGCACAAAACTATATCGAATATACAATGTGCACATCCGAGTGAGAAAATCCATCTTAAGTAAACTGATACAAGTTGATGGAAAGTAATATATCAAATATATAAATATGCATTAAATCATTAAATCAACACTTGATTCAATGATCCGGTCATGTCGCACACAACCGACTAGTATACAATGTATCGGCTTATCGAATCAACGCTTGAATCGATAACTAGGTTATATCGCATACAACCATTCGATACATTCATCGCGAGAATGAAATACGGTATCATATACACGCATTATTCTCGGTCCCGCACATATCTCATATGCGCTCCTATTTCGTTTCGCTTGAGCCAGGAAACCTCTGTGTAGGACTTTAAAGACTCGTCAATACGCTGGCAGCGGATGATGATCATATCAAACACCCACAAGCCGCAAGCGGTCTGCTAAATGTAACGGCCACCCGGGTATTGAGCGATCTGAAGATCGACGAGCAAGCCCGCTCATACTCCAGTGAATCCAACCAGTAAAACTACCGTACAGTCCGGTCTGATCGTCTGATATGTCGCATATCTTGCCTAGGGGTGGTAAACGTCAGACCCCAATAGCTCGATAAGTCGTGTTGATATGAGGTCTATAACAATTTTTGAGAAACTACTGGTATCACTTACCAATAAATATCAGCAACCCTGGCCAGGGATTTCCTGTTATAGCCAATCGAACACAGCGCAACATCAACTCCCTATACCGGGAGAGACGAATCCCCTCCTATCGCTCATTGCCTCCATGTGACTCGGGACTGTACCCAAAAACCACCGTTTTGCATGCCCTCTTGGACGTGGTAAGATGGAAATCAAAGCACAGTGGGAACCACACAAGACTCTATGACGATCTCGGGTCAACAGACTACTCTGTACCAGTGTCACCAGAGAACTGCCATCTGACGTGAGGTATAATACCATCTGGGAGTTCTCGGCGAGTCCGTCCAGTGTACCCAGTCTCTACTGAGCACCCGTACATCATCTCTGATGTCAAACACCAATGGATATGGGATCATCCATCGCCCATCTGTATGGGTCGAGAAGGTACACGCTAGTCTACTCTGGTATATCGATGCCCCGTCTCGATACACCCACGACTAGGGACTTTGAAGGATGTACTTATGGACTACCATGTCCCCTCTAGTATGATCCGCATCATAGTCCAGATAGTCAAGTACACATCCTAAGAGCTTTACCAACATGTAACAGAGAGACAATCAGTATACACGTTAAGGTAAAGAGTAACCAGATAGCATACTATCATGTCGAGCAAGAAAGTCCTTCCTATATACGTCCCAGCATCCACTACAATATACATCCTATGTACAGTAATGGCCTCTAGGGCATACATATAACTAACAAGGGTTTGGGTGATGATTAGGGTTAGGGTTAATTTGGGTTAATTAGGTAAAATAGGGTTGGTGATGATTAGGGTTAGGGTTAATTTGGGTTAATTAGGTAAAATAGGGTTGGTGATGATTAGAGTTATGGTTAATTAGATTAATTAGGCTTAATTTTGGTTTGGGTTAGGGTTAATTAGTTAATTAGGTTTAATTTTGGTTTGGGTTTGGGTTAATTAGGGTTAGGGTTTGAGTGATGATTAGGGTAAGGGTTAGGGTTAGAGCTAATTTGGGTTAATTAGGTGAAATAGGGTTGGTGATGATTAGGGTTAGGATTAGGGTTAATTAGATTAATTAGGGTAAATTTGGGTTAGGGTTATTTTGGGTTAGGGTTTGGGTGATGGTTAGGGTTAACGTTAATTTGGGTTGATTAGGGTAAAATTGGGTTAATTTGGGTTAGGGTGTTGATTAGGGTTAATTTGTTTTAATTAGGTTAATTAGGGATAATTTGAGTTAGGGTGATGATTAGGATTAATTTAGGTTAATTATGTTAGGAATTTGTATGTCCTAAAGGCCATTATTGTATGATATAGTTGATGCTTGGACATATATATAGAGGACTTTCTTGCTCGACATGATAGTATGTTATCTGGTTGCTCTTTATCTTAATATGTACACTTGTCTTATTATACCGTCTCTCTGATACATGTTGATAAAGCTCTTAGGATGTTGGCTTGACTACTAGGATTATAATGCAGATCATACTACTAGGGCTTGTGTAGTCTACAAGCATATCCTTTAACAGTTCCTAGTCAAGAGAGTATCGAGACAGGGCATCGATATTTCAGAGTAGACTAGTGTGTACGTTTATTGACCCTGTATAGGGCGATGGTTGATCCCACAACCATTAGTGTTTGGCATCAAAGATTGTACACATATGATCATTAGAGAATGGGTATACCGAACATGACTCGCCGAGAACTCCTAGATGGTACCATACCTATCATCAGATAGCAGTTCTCCGGTAACATTTTCACACGTTAGTCTGTAGACCCGAGATCGTCATAGTGTCTTGTGTGGTTCCTACTGTGCTTTGATTTCCTTCCTTCCACGGATCAAAGGAGTCGTGCAAACAGCTGGATTTTGGGTACAGTCCCCAGTCACATGGAGGCATTGAGCGATAGGAGGGGTTTCGTCTTTCCCGGTATTGGGAGTTGATGTTATGCTATACTCGATTGGCTATAACAACAAGTCCCTGTCCAGGGATGATGAGATTTACTGGTAAGTGTTATCAGTAGTTTCTCGAAAGATATAGGCCACACATCGATATGACTTATCAAGTTATTCGGGTCTGACGATTCCACCCCCAGACTCGATATGCGACATATCAGACGAAGAGACCGGACTGTACGGTAAGTGTTGCTTATAGGCTTTACGGGAGTTTGGACAAGCTTGCTTGTTGATATTCTATTCATTCAATACCTGGGTAGCCGTTACGTCCAGCTAGTACCGCTAACGTCTTGTGGATATCTGATGTAATCATTACCTACTGCTGGCGTATTGACGAGTCTTTAAAGTTCCACACAGAGGTTTCCTCGCTCAAGCGAAACGAAGTAGGGCACATATGCAGATATGTGCGGGAGCTTGATTAAATACGAGTATGTGATACCGTATTCTAATCTAGCGATATTTGATATTAGTCAGGTTATATGTGATATAACCGGATTATTGAATCAATTGTTGATTCAATGGTATATGTATATGTTGTTAATATATATTTGATATATATTTGTATATTTGATATTAGCCGGATTATATTTGATATAGCCAGATTATTGAATCAAGTGTTGATTTAATAATTTATATATATATATATATATATATATATTAACTAGTATTGAATATTAGATGGTATATGTGATATAAACGGATTATTGAATCAAGTGTTGATTTAATAATGTGATATACATATATATGTGATATTAGTCGGTTATATATGATATGGCCGGATTATTGAATCAAGTGTTGATTTAATAATTTGATATATGTTTATATATATTTGATATATATATATATATATATAAACTAATATTTTAGCCCACTAAAGATTTTCTTCTCTTTATACATATTCATATATATGTGATATATAAATATATTTATTATTTATTGTACCGTGGTTGATGATACATTAAATTAGGATGTATGAGAATCACACATGAGGATTAGTGATGAGTAGATAATGGTATGATTTATAAATTAAAGAAAATGGAAATGAGTCATTACTTGGTGATGCTTGTGGAAGCTTTGAGAAGCCATGACTCACCCTATTCCCTTTGTTTTATTCATAAATATTTTCCCACCATCTCATCACTTCACTTCATGGTTCACTCTCTCTCCATCCAAGTTCATTCTCATCTTCTTCTTCTTTTCCTCACTAGGTTTTTCTTGAGGTGAGAAAAAGAAAAGAAAAGATGAAAATAAAGTGAGCAAAATTTCTACTTCATCAACCTACCCTTTACTAGCCATTTAGTTTAGCTTGTTTGCTTCACTAATATCTTGATTAGTTAAGAGTGAACTTGAGTTAGAGAGACTTCAATGTGGATCATCTTCGGCTTTGAAGACTAAAAAGCAAGCTCGTTCTTTTCACCAAGTGGAGTCTAAGAAGAGTTCTTGGGACTACTATTTGGAGCTTTTGAAGTGAAGGACCGGTTTACAAAGATTGTAACCCTTTTCACTTAGTGTAGAACTTATTTTCTTGCTTCAAAACCCTAATTCTTTAGTTAGGTTCTAGGTTAGTATAGCTTAGCACTCTAGATTTTTTAAAATTGCATACTTGATACTTGTATAGAACTAGTAGAGGTGATATGACATACTTTCATGGTATTAGAGCTAAGCTAAAGACTTAGGCGTAGTCTAGACGACGTTAAAGTGTTCGATCGAAGTTTCGAAACCCGATTTTCCTAATTTCTGTCCATATTTTCAAAAGTTGAAATTTCTCAGATTAATAATTCCCAGAAAATCATGCAGGTAATTTTATAGATCCCTAAGAAGAATGAGTGCCTAACTCCATCAAATGGCCGCGGAACCGCCACCTAAACCTTGGTTTAGCCTCGGTTCTGCCGCTGATTTATGGAGTTGTGGACTAGTCTTTCTTCTGCTGCTCCATTGTGTCATTTTGGACTTTCTGAGTATTTTTAGTGACGCTCAAGTTGTTGAGGTCTTTGTGATTTTCTGGTGTTTGAAATATCGATCGAAATATTTAACATCGTCTAGATAGTTGGGATATGTGATACAATTTTTGGAATCCACATTGATTAGTTTGGTGAAAACTAGTTAGTGTTTTGTAAATATAGCAATTTAGTCTCATTTGATGGATTTCCACAGAGTTTCGATTCGGATTAAAAATCCATTGCAATCTCGTATCGTATACGAATAGTCGCTGGGAGACACTAGTAGACAACCACCCCCCATAGCCCCGACCAAGTGATTATAGGAGAACCCCATAGGCAAAAGCATCCACTCGGAGGCTTGCGGCCGCGGTGTTCCACCCAAGTGCACTTCGTTGACGACATCGGGGATGCAGCTATCTACTAACGTTCCCGAAAAGCATTCGATCATTTAATCGGGAATCTTGTCGAATTACCCGACCGGTTTTTGAAAAGTGTTTTCAATTCAAGACTTAAATGCAAGGTTTATAGGGTTAGGCATGAAATCCGGAGTATGTGATATTCCGGGTTTATGATGTCTAAGGATGATGCGGATTCTAATTATTGTAGTTTTCATTTCTTTTTTGCGTCCGTAAGTGTAATATGTGGGGTATCCCCGATCTCGTTGCTATATGTCAACGACATTAGGGATACACATATTTACTTACGTTGATGACATATGATGTTATTGTGTTGCTGGTTGATATGTTATATTGGATCGTCGTGAATGAATAGCCCGGGGTTTTTGCGTGAGATAAGAGTTTTTCAATTTTCATTCATGTAAAATTTGTATGTAATATTCTTTTATCGGGACACTTCCGGGTTGAGATTGTTGTCTCCATTGATGTATATTATTTACTTTTCTGCATTAGGATAGACCCAAGGCGGGGAGCATAAGTAACCGGGTTTTAGAGTCCAGTGAGAGGCCATCTCGAGGAGTCGAGACCGGGTCGCCCAACTCTAGAATTGGTAGGGTTGCTTACCGCTTTCTTAGGGGTTTAGGGATGTAGGATTGGCTATTCATCACGACCATGGAACCTGTGTTTTTCATTACTGGCTTAATTTAAAACACGGACTGTTAGTGTATATGCCCTAGGGGCCATTATTGTATCATAATAGTTTGTATATTACTTAATAGAAGCTTGGGATATTCACAGTTGTATTAACAGTCTTGCTCAACATAGTAGTATGCTACTTGGTTTATATCTATCTTAATATGTGTATATGTTTCTTTTAAGCATATCGCAAATACATATTGATAGAGCCCATAGGATCTTTCTTGACTACCAGCGTTGTGATGGCAGTCACACTAGTGGGGGCTGGGTAGTCTACAAGCACATCCTTTTTCAGGTCCCTAGTCGTAGGATTATCGAGACAGGGCATCGATACTCCGGAGTAGACTAGTGTATACGCTTCTCGTCCCAGCAGGGGAAATGGTCAGTCCCACAGCTATTAGTACGTTGTACTGGAGATAGTATGCAGGTGCTCGTTGGGTTACGGGTACACCGGACAGGACTCGCAGGGAACTGTTGGTTGGTATTATACTCGTTGTCAGTTAACAATTCCCAGGTGACATGAGTACAACATAGTCCATAGACTTGACACTGCTGCTTCGTCTCGAGTGTGTTCCCACTGTTCTTAGATTGCTACCCTACCACGGCTCAAAGGAGTCGTGCAAACAGGTAGCAGTTGGGTGCAGTCCCGAAGCACTTAGAGGCAGTGGCGGTTAGATAGGATTCTTCTCTCCCGGTATTGGGAGTTGATATCGCACTGTGTTTGGAGAGCTATTAGGCAAAGTCCCTGGCCAAGGAAAGCGAGATTTACTAGTAGGTTTTCTAATAGTTTCTCAAGCTGTAATGAGCTTCACTCCGACATGACTTATACCGCTTTTAGGGGACTGACGCTTGCCGCCCCCTAGGCCCGATATGCGATAGTCTTAGACGAACAGACCAGACTGTACCGAGATTGTCACATCAGGCTCAGTAGGAGTTCGGATGGGTTTCCTCATCGACCTTCTTATCGACATCTACCTGGGGACCGTTACGTACAGCTAGTACCGCTTGCGGCCTGTGGTTAAACCCACTGGCAGCGTAGTATTGAGTCTTTAGAGTCCCACACAGAGAGTTTCCCTGCTTCAGGTGAAATGATATAGAGATCGTATGGTTTTACGACAGGGTTCGGACATATACGTGTACTTGTGCACGTAAGATGTTAGGACAGATTATACTAGCGGGCTTTGGTTTAAGCCAGATTCTAATATTGGATTATTGGATTTATGCAGTCTAAGTTTATCCGTATTTTTCGTAAATACGGATAGGAGGGACATTTTCGTAATTAGTCGAGAAACTTCTAGAAGAAAGGTGACTCATTTAGTTTTAATTCATTTGTGAATTAAAATTAATGAGGTGGAGAGCTTATGTGTTATTTGCATTAATTGAAACCATGACTCATGAGATGATTCATCCATTTGTATTAAATGAAGCATGAAAGATATTTGTGCAAAATATTTTTATGCTTCACGATATACACAAATGAGTTATATTTCAATTCATAATTAATATACACACTCTCTCTCCTCAAGCTCTCCTCTTCTTCAACCTAACCCTAATCTTCTCATGTGTTGAGATCCCAAGGGTTAGAAAGACAAATAGATCCTTAATCCACTTCTATATCTTATAGGACACTTCGATTAGCAATTCTAGCCACTTAGTTACCTCAAGTTAGAGGTTAAAACTTGAAGGAGGAACTCTCGGGTGGATCTTCTATTACATCGAGGAGGCCGACGAGGAGGTGAACAACAAGAACAAGAAGGACTAGTATCTTGAGGTATAATCATCTATCATAGTAGTTTAGCACTTCTAGATAGTTGTTAGTTAGGGTTTAGCAAAGATCCATAAAGTTAGTCGATGTTATCTTGATCAAAATAATTGTTTTCCCTATTCCGCCTTCCCGCATCTTGTGGGGTGTGTAACGTCGGCTTACAAGGACATCCTAGCATATCCTATATTCATATGTTTGCTTCTGCTAATTCTGTGATATGATGTGATTATATAACCGCGTGAGACAAATGCTACTTATATTGTAACGTTTTATAAATCGTTTTGCGAATTTTCCGTTTTTAGGGTAAATTGGTCGGTGTTTTCCGTTTTAACCCGATTGTGATCAAACTTCTGTATAGACTTGATGACACCTAGTTTAGCTTGAATGAAGCTGGTGCGAGGGCTTTTGGGGTCAATTGAAAGTTTTGGTTCATATAGAATTTTTCCTTAATTAAATCTTATTTTAAGTTGTTAATTATGCACTTAATTAGAGGTAATTACATTTTTGGTTTGGGTTAATTACTTCTAATGAGAATCTATGCTAAACTAATCACTAGAATTAGTCTTAATCCTTCCTCACCAAAATATCTAGATATTTAAGTGAATTTAAAGAAAATTAGAAAAGAAAAGAAATGAGGTGGCTTAAAGAATTGTTAATTAAGATTTTGTTTTTGTTTTTAGCATGAACTTCTACACTTATCCAAACACTTCCATTTTTCCTCCTTCATTTTTGGCCGGCCATTCCTTACTGCCCTCTCTTTTCTTTCACCGCATTTCGACTCTTTTTAGCTCCAAAAATTCATCAAAAATCCTTAATTTATCCAACAAACTCAAAAACAAATCATTACCCATTAATCGTTAGCCCTAAACATGCTTGGATCTTCATGAAAAGTCTTGATTTTGGAGGCTAAAATTTAGAGTTGTTGTTTGATTTTGGATCTTTTATGGAGGTATAAACCCTGACCCTAATCTTTATTTGTTGTTTAATCTTTAAGTTAGCTTATTAGATGTGTAATTAAAGCTTTTAATTGCATGTTTAAAAATTCTAAAAATGGTTTTTGATAATCAAGTTAGGGTTTTGAGTTGTGAAATGGTTAGTTGATAATTTTAGACATATGAAAACTAACCCTACTTGCTAGGTTTGTTAAATGATATTTTCCTAATTATTTAATTAGCTTAATTACAAACTAGACTTTTACTAAATCCTAATTAGGTGAGATTAAAATTATAGTAAAAGTATGAATGGTTTAATCTTGCTATATTATGATGTTTGTAAATTCTAGTTTTGGTAAAAACTTGTAGTTTTGAGCTAAAATGATATATGTTGCTTACTAGATTTCAGTAAGTGGGTTTCTTTTGGCGTTGCGACGTTATTTATATTGGATTCCACGTTTATTAGTGTGTTGTAAATGCGTGATCGGTACGATCAGGGTCTAGACTTGATGGTTGTGTCGTTTAGCGCTCCTAGCTAGGGTTGTGCCGATGTCATTCGTGTCTTTGTGTAGCTTTTGCTCTTGAGTTGGTTTCGCAGTGTCGCTACGCGCGTTAGCCACTTGACGAACACCTGAGAGTATGATTGGAGTTGGTGCGTCGGTCAAACGTAGTTGGTACGTGTTATTGGTCGATTGCTAATATATACTTGTTATATTGTTATATGCTTTCAGGATCGCAGGCAGGGACTTCGGGCGCTGCGAAGAAGGAAAAGCGAGTGGTTGGCTTTACTTAGCCAGGATTGTTATAAGTAGATTTAACATCTACAAGGAATCGCCCGCATGGCGTTGTCCATCTGGACTAGATTAAATGATATGACTATTAGTTAGATATATACGGATATTGATATTGCATGTGTACCTTTGTTGTATATCTCTTTTCCTATTGTGCATGGACTTAGTATTAATGAGAAACAACACCATTATTGATGGTTTATTTTTCACGAGCACTAATTGTATGCTATACACAGACCGTCGATAATTGCCATAACACGCACAACACCTATATATATGTGATAATGTATTGTTTAGGGACATTGAGATATGATCCTTATTTTCCTTGTGCATATGACATATAGCATACCTGTATACCTACATGCTCACACATATGCCTTGACATGCATACATGCTAGTTACCCATATACCTATATGGTATTGTACCATTAGTGATAGGTATATACACATATGAGACATAGCTACATGTACATCTTGTATACATACTTACATATACCTGGAGGGTATTATATTATTATGGATAGGTAAATACACATATCTTGCTATACCAATATGGTTACGCATACCTGGCTATAGCTACATGTTCACCTTTATTTGATGTTGTATGGACTTGGAGAAATTAGGAACCGAATGATATATATATTAACTTGTTGCAGTTAAATAGCGGTTTTTCTTTTATATGCTTATATTACTGTTTCATGTTGCACATATTGTTGCGCCACGGCAGCGCCCCGGCCGTCTATCCGAGGCCAAAATGCGGAATCAAAATTTTTCTTAACTTTAAACTGGCGCTACCGCGGACAATATACCCGGATCGTAACCATTAACCGATACTAGCTAACAAGAGAGGGGGTGAGAGATATACCGAGTGATCCGAGTCCTCCGGTCTTCTCGTCATCGTCCCAATCTCCCGCGGAAAGTCCTATCTCCATATCGTCGCCTCCTCGCCGGAAGGGCACCACATCGCCTGCGTCTTTTACGGGCTCCCACCTCAATACCGAGGCAACTCGGGCACGAAGCTGGCAAGTCGACGTGCCCAAGATTTGCTGTAGAATGTAGTGTAGATGCTATATCTCATTTGGGGTTATAGTTGCCATGGAGGATGAAGGAGGAGGTTAAGAAAATTGGTGCTTTCAATTTTCTAGCAAGAAGGATAGAGATGAAGAATTCCTCACATAACCAAAAATGAACTCTCTCATTCTTTTTTCTCTCAAGTGAAGCTTCTCTCTTCTAGTGAGAATGGTGGAGGAAAGGAATATCAAACCATAACAAGAAGGGAGGTGAGTGTAGTAAAAGCAAGAGGGTGACCACATCCAAAAGGAATGATAACAAGGTCAAATCCATTCAAATCAACTCTAATCACCATCTAATCTCAAAAAGCAAGCCATCATGAAAAAGCAAAGATGCTTAACTTATCATAATGCCACAAGTGCAAGAAACCCCCTCCACAAATGTTATTTGCAAACTTGCAAATAACCCCCTCCATCGGAAAAGTCCGGCCGGGAAAGAACAAAGGAAAACCGGCCGGAACGGAATGCAAACTGGCAACTCCAGAAAACTGGTCCCGTAATAAATTACAGGAAAACCCCGATACTGTGCATACACACCCGCATCTGTATTCCGACCGGATACAAATGCAATGAGACAAAATCTACACTGTACTAAACAAGGATCCGGCTTAAACCAAAACCGGCTAGTAATATCCGTTCGATCCTGATCCGTGCAATACCGCACGTATCTGATCGAACCTTGCCATATATCTATACGGCCTCTAGTACAAACCGTCCGATCCTGATCCGTGCAATACCGCACGTATCTGATCGGACCCTGCCATATCTCCATACGGCATCTACAGCGTTTCGCCCGAAACTTGAGTAACTGTCTGTGTGGTGGACTCTAAAGACTCGTCAATACTATGGCTGTGGATTTAACCACTAGCACGTCAGAGGTATAAGCCAATACATGACGGGCCACCAGCTATTGACCAAAAGGGACGTCGATGAGCGAACTCATCCTGACACCCTACTGAGCCTGTCAGTGACAATATCCATACAGTCCGGTCTGTTCGTCTATGAGTATCGCATGGCGGGCCTAGGGGGTTGGTAAAAGTCAGACCCCCAAAAGCGGTACAAGTCGTGTCGGAGTGTAGCCCAGAACGCCCTGAGATACTACTGGAATACCTACCAGTAAATCTCCTGCCTCGGCCGAGGGCTTTGCGTAATGGCTCTCCTAGACACAGCGCGACCTCACCCCCAATACCGGGAGAGACGAACCCCTGAAGATCCGCTCACTGCTTCCATATGGCTCGGGACTGTACCCAACTAAAACCTGTTTGCATGACTCCTTTGAGCCGTGGTAGGGTAGTAATCAAAGTACAGTGGGAACTCACACGAGACAAATGACGATCCCCAGGTCGATGAACTAACCTGTACACATGTCACCAGGGAACTGCTATCTGACGTCAGGTATAAGACCAACTAGCATGTTCCCGGCGAGTCCTGTCCGGTGTACTCATAACCCAATGAGCACCTGTATACATCTTAGGTGAACCAACTGACACCAGTGGCTTGTGAGCCCGGCCACCGCCCCTCGTCGGGGTCTCGACTGTATACACTAGTCTACTCTGGAGAATCGATGCCCTGTCTCGAAACTCCTACGACTAGGGACCTTTTAAGGATGTGCTTATAGACCACCAGCTCTCACGTATATGATCACCATCATACTGCCGGCAGTCAAGCAAGAATCCTAAGGGCTCTATCAGCGTGTAATAGCGACCTGTAAGGTCACCTGAAGCAGTACACGATGATAAAGGTAAACCAGATAGCATACTATCATCTCGAGTAAGACTGTCCTACCGGGATAGGTCCTCCCTCAATCATTGCAATCACGTGCCTGTGATCCAATAATTGACTCTGAGGGCACTATCTCCAACAATCTCCCACTTGCACTCAAGGCTAATTATTGCGATGTCGCATACTCACAGCCTGTATGATACCGAACTCCCAACTCCTCTACTAGTCAGTCTCACAAAGCTCGTTTGCGAAACTATTGCGTTCGAGGAATAGCCTCAGTGAGTGGATCCACTGTGATGTTTCTTTCTATGTCTCTCTATATCTCAAGTTCGCGGAGAAAGCCATCTCCCGAAATGAGCAATACCTGTCTTGGAATGTCTGGATGTCTGATGGGACCTAGCTCATAAATGAACTCCAAATCCAAACTTCATAGACTGTATCGACAACTGAACTTAATCAGTATCCTGCGCCATGCCTCCCTCAGTATTGCCTTGGACCACCTGTCCAAAATACAGCCCCTCGTCAGAAGGAGAAACTATAACTCTGACAGCTACTCTGCCATCCATGTCACCTTGGAAGCCTGGAATGATAACCGTCTCCTAAAAGAGGCCGTCGTTATCACATCCCTAGAACATCAACTGCTTCCGATTGTTTCTCCAGGATTGGATCAATATCAACTTATTGCACCTACTGCAAGAACAACATCTGGTGTGGTACTTGACATCTCATGATTGACTCAATTGCCTAAGCAAGTGATCTGTCAATCATGCGTATCCCTCTCCCCTTTAGTCTGTAATGTAAGTGCACGGCGGCGCCCCGGCCGTCAATCCGACGGCCAAATGCGGAAGCGGTGATAAACTTTAAATTTTACTTGAACTGGCAAACCGCCGCGCACTAATACCCGGATCGAACCATTAATTAGTCCTAGCTAACTACAAGATGGGGAAGAGAGATATACCGACTGATCCAAGTCCTCCGGTCTTCTCGTCGTCGTCCCGATCTCCCGCGGAAGCTCCGGTCTCCACCTCGTCGCCGGAAGTGCACCACATCGCCTACTTCTTTTACGGGCTCCCACCTCAATGCCGAGGCAACTCGGGCGCGAAGCTGGCTAGTCGACGTGCCCAAGATTTGCTGTAGAATGCATAGTAGAACTTGTGTCTCATTTTGGGGTTTTGGATGTTGCCTTTTGAGATGGTGGAGGAATTGGAACTTGGAGAGAGGTTGTAGGGATTTCTCAAAACTAAAGATACAAAAAATCCCCACACCAAAAATGGGCACCCCCACCTCTTCAAGTGGCCGGCCTTGGTGAGTGGAGAGAGGAGCATGAGAGTGAGAGAGAATGGCTTGATCAATAATGCAAAGAAATGATAGCTAGGAAAGTCCAACACTCAACAACCATATCCTCTCCCATCATCACATCCAAAGTCAAGAAATCATGAAAACAAAGTCAAGAAGTCAAGGTATGGTGCAACCATGATGAAGTCAAAAAGTCAAGTGATCATGACATGGCAATATGCAAGAGACCCTCTCCACAAATGCCTATTTGCAACAATGCAAATAAGCCCTCCACCACCAATCTTCGGCCAATGAACGATACAAAGGAAATTGGCCGAAACGGAAAGCAAACTGGCAACTCCAGAAAACTGGTCCCGTAATAAATTACAGGAAACCCCGATACTGTGCATACACACCTGCATTTGTATTCCGACCGAAATACAAATGCAATGAGACAAAATCTACACTGTACTATACTAGGATCCGGCTTAAACCAAAACCGGCTAGTAATATCCGTTCGATCCTGATCCGTGCAATACCGCACGTATCTGATCGAACCCTGCCATATATCCATACGGCCTATAGTACAAACTGTCCGATCCTGATCCGTGCAATACCGCATGTATCTGATCGGACCTTGCCATATCGCCATACGACCTCTACAACTTTTCGCCCGAAAGCTGAGTAACTGAATGTGGGGGACTCTAAAGACTCGTCAACACCTTGGTTGTGGATTTAACCACTAGCACGTCAGAGGTATAAGCCAATACGTAACGGGCTACCAGGTATTGACTAAAAGGGACGTCTGTGAGCGAACTCAGCCTGACAACCCTACTGAGCCTGTCAGTGACAATATCCGTACAGTCCGGTCCGTTCGTCTATGAGTATCGCATGGCGGGCCTAGGAGGTTGGTAAAAGTCAAACCCCCAAAAGCGGTACAAGTCGTGTCGGAGTGTAGCCCAGAACACCCTGAGATACTACTGGAATATCTACCAGTAAATCTCCTGCCTTGGCCAAGGACTTCGTGTAATGGCTCTCCTAGACACAGCGCGACCTCACCCCCAATACCGGGAGAGACGAACCCCTGAAGATGTGCTCACTGCCTTCATGTGGCTCGGGACTGTACCCAATTAAAACCTGTTTGCACGACTCCTTTGAGCCGTGGTAGGGTAGTAATCAAAGTACAGTGGGAACTCACACAAGACAAATGACGATCCCCAGGTCGATGAACTAACCTGCACACATGTCACCAGGGAACTGCCATCTGACGTCTGGTATATGACCAACTGGCATGTTCCCGGCGAGTCCTGTCCGGTGTACTCATAACCCAATGAGCACCTGTATACATCTTAGGTGATCCAACTGACACCAGTGGCTTGTGAGACCGGCCACCGCCCCTCGTCGGGGTCTCGACTTTATACACTAGTCTACTCTGGAGTATCGATGCTCTGTCTCGAAACTCACACGACTAGGGACCATTTAAGGATATGCTTATAGACCCCATCTCCCACTTATATGATCGCCCTCATACTGCTGGTGGTCAAGCAAGAATCCTCGGGGCTCTATCAACGTGTAATAGCGACTTGTCAGGTCACCTAAAGCAGTACACGATGATAAAGGTAAACCAGATAGCATACTATCATCTCGAGTAAGACTGTCCTACCGGGATAGGTCCTCCATCAATCATTGCAATCACGTACCTGTGACCTAATAATTGACTTTGAGGGCACTATCTCCAACAATCTCCCACTTGCACTCAAGGCTAATTATTGTTATGTCGCATACTCACAGCCCGTGTGATACCGAACACCCAACTCCTGTACTAGTCAGTCTCACAAAAGCTCGTTTGCGAAACTATTGCGTTCGAGGAATAGCCTTAGTGAGTGGATCCGCTTTGTTGTATCTTTCTATGTCTCTCTATATCTCAAGTTCGCGGAGAAACCCATCTCCCGAAATGAGCAATACCTGTCTTAGAATGTGTCTGGATGTCTGATGGGACCTAGCTCATAAATGAACTCCAAATCCAAACTTCTTAGACTATATCGTCAACTGAAATTAATCAGTATCCTGCGCCATGCCACCCTCAGTATTGCCTTGGACCACCTGTCCAAAATACTGCCCCTCATCAGAAGGAAAACTATAACTCTGACAACCTCCTTGTCGTCCATGTCACCTTGGAAGCCTGGAATGATAACTGTCTCCCGAATAAGGCTGTCGTTATCATATCCCTGGAACATCCACTTATGTTCTAAAACCTGCTTCCGACCGTTTCTCCAGGATTGGATTAATGTCAGCTTATTGCATCTAGTGCAAGAACAATGTCTGGTGTGGTACTTGACATCTCATGATTGACTCAATTGCCTGAGCAAGTGATCTGCCAATCATGCACATCCCTCTCTACTTTAGTCTGTAAGACACCTTTAGAGAAGGTGACTCCATCACCTGCAGGTATACTACCGTGCTAGGAGTCGTCCATTCTAAATACCCTTAGAATGTTGTCTAAGTACCCAGATTGGGAGACTACCCAAATCTAGATCTAAAACCATAGATCTAGTAACCAGTATGTCTGATATAAAATCCATTTCCTTTGTGGAGAAACCACTGTGTGACGACCAAAGTGTAACCGATTGTAGTATAGGAGTTTCTTTTCCTATTCTGTGTATGTTATCCTAAAACCATGACATTACACCCTACTACCTTCCCAACAGATCCATCCCCTATTCTGATAAAGTCAAACCTATGACTGTCACATCAGAAATAGATGATCTATCTCCGCTACTGGTGCTTTAGTCTATAAATCGACATAAGCTACCTGTCCACCAATGCTTCCGCTGCTCCCACTGACTACGACAACCCTCTGGCAGAGTCATATAAACGTACACTTCTAAAGAAAATTTAGAACGACGCTATACTCATCCTCCTGCCGGGTCTCACGGTCTGGAACAACAGCAATGGCAAGTCTGGGTAAACAAGAACTTCCCTGTCACCGTCCTTGAGGCTACCGTAGTACCTCTCGGGTGCCTGAAGTTACCCACCTTATCTGCGGAGTGGCCAATGGAATGTCAATCCAGATTGAATCTTTAGGTTCCTTATCAAATCTTCAGTAATCGTTTGTGGTTCTGGAATCACTTCCAGTTCTACCATACTCCCACTACTGTTTTTCTGAAAAAATCCATTTTTAATAAAACTGTGGCGAGTCTAGAACAATATAGCTATTGTTCATCCAGATGGTAGAAAGTCAACCCTCGTCATAGCCTGGGTCAACCCACAAACAGCCATTACAGAATCGTGCCTTGAGTTGTCCAGTGTCTGGTTTTAATCATAAGCCGGACAACTCCCCGTACCTTAACACCGTTAAGATATGAACTGTACTATATCCAATATAGAAACAGAGGCACTGATTTAATTGAACCAGATTCAAATCATGCAGCTGTCTCCAGTGCATGTCAACTAAATGGAAGAAGGCCGATCAGCGTTACTCAACTTAGGAATGCTTCCAATCATGAGTAACCCGAAAGAGAAGCAAGATCTCTTTATCATTACTATCAACTGAATACCATACACAAGTATCTACATCTTCGATCGCTTTGAAGAATCCCGATACTTGCTACACCTGGTTCTCTACTCTATTCAAATACCTATAACTTCTCAAAATTCGGACCCTGTGTTTCTACGAAACACTTGTCTAAAAACTAGAGAAGTCATAAGTAAACCGAATATAGTACGAAGACCAACCCCTGCGTCCTGATGGACCCTGGACAACATACAATACTCTGTATAAGTCGCTTGAGTCTTATAGCTCATTCACTGTGTGTCGTAGGTTGAAAACTGTACTTATGGTTAAGAAGAATTACACCGCTGTTTAATGCTCCTTACCTAACCATCCACTGATATAGGTAAATGTCGTAGACATAATTTCAGAAAGGTATATCTCACTCTATGAAAATAGACGTACAGATATATCAATTTGAAATTGGTGCATAAAAGCGGATATTCAAAACCAAATATTTGCCGACCGGCAAACAGCCCAGGTGATTTCCTCAAATATCACCGATTACAACGAATCCCGATATAATGAGGATGATCGCCCAATTCCCAATAACCAACTCCCACTCATCATCTGTAAAACCATACAGATGTGAGAATCATACCTGGTAAATACATACCCTGGAGCAAGTGTCTAATCGGGAAATCAGTTTTCTTTTAACATTACACGGTGAAACTGAAACATTGAAATGTTCCGATGGGGTATCCTGGTATTCCTAGTAATGCCTCTTCCAGATTCACGATTGTAACCGTATAATTCTTTGCCACCTCTCCAAATCCCTTCATATGTCTTTAGTCATTACCTTCTGCACACCCCTTTAGGCCAAATGGTTTTCTTCCTTCCTTACCGTTCGGCACCAGCCTATGGTTTGGAAGAAGACTATCCAATGAACATAATGGGTGTACTATCCCAATCTTAGGAACACTCGCAATGCGAGAGAAGGTGAAGATAAAAGACAACCGAATAAACCTTATTCCTATTTCTCCTGAACCAGAATCCATCCCCGAACTGGAACAAGTTCCTTTCGAGTTCGTATATAACCATACGATGGAGTATCCAATAAACTGTGGATTTTCGTAGTGATACGGAGTGTCCTGGAGAAATACAAAGGTGATTTCGGATTGGCGAAGAAATATTTGGTTTGGTCGTGAATATCTGTTGCAATTTACTTTGCCCTCTTACTAATCCCTTACTTTGTTTTAACTTAATACCTTCTGTACACCATCGTTAGGCTAATTGGTTTTCTTCATTCCCTACCGGTCGGCACCTGCCTATGGTTTGGAAGAAGACTATCCAATTTGCATAATAGGTGTACTACCCCTAAACCAAGGAGTACTCGTAACCTGAGAGAAGGTAAAAGAAAAAGACAACTGAATAATCCTATCCGTTTCCTCCAGAACCTGAAACCATCCTCGAATAAATTCTTTCGAGTTCGTATCTAACCATACGATGGTTTTGTCTAATGGAAGTGGACGTTCGTAGTAATACGGGGTGTCCTGGAGAAAAGGGTAAAAGTAGGAGTGGCAATGAGGTTCGCAACTCTGACAATCCAAAAGCCGGTGTTTAAGAAGGCTCGGTTAAAATGGTCACTGAGTCATAGTCTTAGGGTCGGGTCAATGGTCGCTGCCAAAGAGAGAGAGAGAAAAGAAACACTCAGCGTGCACTCTAACCTAGATCAGAATGGTTACCAATATATCTAATCTAGAAACCTCCCACTGTACCTCAAATTCTCCTCCAAACCTGAAAGAAGAATTAGTCGGGGTCACCCGAGGAGTAAACCAACTCATCAGTGGGAATCGGGATCCAACTATCATCGCATGATAACGTGACGGAATCCGCTCACGTCATCACACTCCAGAAGGTATGCGCATATCTGGCAAGTTTCAGTTCTTTTGAAACTCCCGATGTGATTTTTACCCCATGCTCTTATGACCTTGACTAAGGCCAACAAATCATAAGTCACATGTCAAGTTCTACCCGTCATTATCCAGGTTGATTAGAACCCACCCGTACAAGCCCTTGACTAGGGCCAACAAGGCTATACGACTGTCCCAAACCAACGCATCTATCTATGCAGCATATGAACACCCAATAGCTACCAAACACTGTGCCTTGACTATGGCCAACAAACACAGCTTGAATACTATTGATTATCCATATGAAACGACGGAGGGCTATGAATGGTTTCTGGCGAAAACCTTTAACGTAAAGAACTTGATATCGTTGAAGGAACGGATAGCTTTTTAAAATATAGTGGCGAAAACCTTTGCTAAAGAGGTCACTCCCGGTGAAGGGATCTCGGCTCTTTTCCCGTAGAATGAGGTGCAGGATATTCCAACTGAATACCACGGTGCAAAACAAAAGTAATCGGCTATAGTGAAGTTAATGCCCTGACGCAAACTTCTGTCCAAGGGGTCACTCCCGGTGAAGGGATCTCGGCCCTTGCCTCGTCTACTGAGGTGCTGGATATTCATAACCGAATATCACGATGCAAAACAAAAGTGAACGTCCTTGCAATAACAGCTTTTTGAAAAGTGTTCCAACAACATCAGATTAGGTTTGTTTTAACTTGCATTGATCCGAATCAACGCAGTCCCATCAAATGATCACACCACAAAGAACGAAAATAATATGACGTACGTATATGCCATCCGCATTCGCCACTGGGTCCCGTCATTACCCGTTAGGTTAGCTAACTAACGACAGAGCGGGGACTGGACTAGCGCGGATGCAAAACATATACAACATCTACTAATATATATACCAATATATTATATTTCGCTCAAGACGTGATAAAAAAAAATGCAACATCACAGAAAATGTACAGCATCACAGAAACAATACAGATATCTGGGATCCCCGGGTTTCACAGAGCCACTACTGAAACCCGACGTTCCCCTGGTCGTGTGGATAGCCTGTGCAATGAAATCCTAGACCCCTACGGGCGCGGCAAGTTACCCGCCAAAACTTGAAGCGAGGCAGCCCCCTTCAGCACCGTGAATGGACCACCCAGCACTTCACGGAATCCGGTAACTTGGGCACCCCTCCTGGGTCAACCTGTACCCCCTACGAGTGCGGCGAACAGCCCACCAATCCTAGAGTAAAGCCCCCTCCGTCTCAATGCCATGAGATGCGGGCTTGTTGCCCTCTAGAACCCGGCTATCCGTGCACCCCTCCGCGGGGTAATCCTAGTACAGAAAGTAAAATATACATACAACGGGTACATCGACCGCAACCAGGTCGTGCCCCAAAATAATAATACAAACAGGCAGTGACGGCAGTCCACATGTCGGACGCTCGCCCCGCAATATCAAATGTACATAATACAACCACAACTGTAATAGCATTGCATCCAGGCTATCCCCCACGACCGATCCGCAACATCACAGCAAAAACAGAACATCAACGTGAAAGTCACGTTCGCAAATCCGTCTAACCGGGCTATAGCAGTTAGACCGGATTTACCGATCGAGTGACATTCACGGTCGCAGATATAATGTAAATACTGTGAAATAATGTGTTTAAAATATCCGATCAATCAAATTTTAACAAGTGGGCCCCCAAGCAATACTGTAGCAGATCAAGAAATTCTGGGCCCAATGTAATGATTCCAAAACCCCTATTTTCATCCCAGAAAGCCTCTGTAAAAAATTGGTGCAGCGAATCCAAAGTAGTGCGGCGGAACCGCGGCGAGGATGGGGTGTTTGCGGCGGTTCCGCGCTCCCACAGTGGAGTCACTTCATCGAATTTTTACAGAGCTCTTAGATTTTCCAGTACATCAATGTTTTACAACCTGAAAAATTTTTCGAGACCAAAAATTTTCAACAGAAACTGATGCTAGTGAAAATGTAGATTTTGGAATTTTGGTCGATCGGAAATGCAAAACACATTATACCAAGCTAGACTAAGTTAATGGCGAGGCTCTGATACCACTGTAAGTGCACGGCGGTGCCCCGGCCGTCAATCCGACGGCCAAATGCGGAAGCTGTGATAAACTTTAAATTTTACTTGAACTGGCAAACCGCCGCGCACTAATACCCGGATCGAACCATTAATTAGTCCTAGCTAACTACAAGATGGGGAAGAGAGATATACCGACTGATCTAAGTCCTCCGGTCTTCTCGTCGTCGTCCCGATCTCCTGCGGAAGCTCCGGTCTCCACCTCGTCGCCGGAAGTGCACCACATCGCCTACTTCTTTTACGGGCTCCCACCTCAATGCCGAGACAACTCGGGCGCGAAGCTGGCTAGTCGACGTGCCCAAGATTTGCTGTAGAATGCATAGTAGAACTTGTGTCTCATTTTGGGGTTTTGGATGTTGCCTTTTGAGATGGTGGAGGAATTGGAACTTGGAGAGAGGTTGTAGGGATTTCTCAAAACTAAAGATACAAAAAATCCCCACACTAAAAATGGGCACCCCCACCTCTTCAAGTGGCCGGCCTTGGTGAGTGGAGAGAGGAGCATGAGAGTGAGAGAGAATGGCTTGATCAATAATGCAAAGAAATGATAGCTAGGAAAGTCCAACACTCAACAACCATATCCTCTCCCATCATCACATCCAAAGTCAAGAAATCATGAAAACAAAGTCAAGAAGTCAAGGTATGGTGCAACCATGATGAAGTCAAAAAGTCAAGTGATCATGACATGGCAATATGCAAGAGACCCTCTCCACAAATGCCTATTTGCAACAATGCAAATAAGCCCTCCTCCACCAATCTTCGGCCAATGAACGATACAAAGGAAATTGGCCGAAACGGAAAGCAAACTGGCAACTCCAGAAAACTGGTCCCGTAATAAATTACAGGAAACCCCGATACTGTGCATACACACCTGCATTTGTATTCCGACCGAAATACAAATGCAATGAGACAAAATCCACACTGTACTATACTAGGATCCGGCTTAAACCAAAACCGGCTAGTAATATCCGTTCGATCTTGATCCGTGCAATACCGCACGTATCTGATCGAACCCTGCCATATATCCATACGGCCTATAGTACAAACTGTCCGATCCTGATCCGTGCAATACCGCATGTATCTGATCGGACCTTGCCATATCGCCATACGGCCTCTACAACTTTTCGCCCGAAAGCTGAGTAACTGAATGTGGGGGACTCTAAAGACTCGTCAACACCTTGGTTGTGGATTTAACCACTAGCACGTCAGAGGTATAAGCCAATACGTAACGGGCTACCAGGTATTGACTAAAAGGGACGTCTGTGAGCGAACTCAGCCTGACAACCTTACTGAGCCTGTCATTTACAATATCCATACAGTCCGGTCCGTTCGTCTATGAGTATCGCATGGCGGGCCTAGGGGGTTGGTAAAAGTCAGACCCCCAAAAGCGGTACAAGTCGTGTCGGAGTGTAGCCCAGAACACCCTGAGATACTACTGGAATACCTACCAGTAAATCTCCTGCCTTGGCCAAGGACTTCGTGTAATGGCTCTCCTAGACACAGCGCGACCTCACCCCCAATACCGGGAGAGACGAACCCCTGAAGATGCGCTCACTGCCTCCATGTGGCTCGGGACTGTACCCAACTAAAACCTGTTTGCACGACTCCTTTGAGCCGTGGTAGGGTAGTAATCAAAGTACAGTGGGAACTCACACAAGACAAATGACGATCCCCAGGTCGATGAACTAACCTGCACACATGTCACCAGGGAACTGCCATCTGACGTCTGGTATATGACCAACTGGCATGTTCCCGGCGAGTCCTGTCCGGTGTACTCATAACCCAATGAGCACCTGTATACATCTTAGGTGATCCAACTGACACCAGTGGCTTGTGAGACCGGCCACCGCCCCTCGTCGGGGTCTCGACTTTATACACTAGTCTACTCTGGAGTATCGATGCTCTGTCTCGAAACTCACACGACTAGGGACCATTTAAGGATATGCTTATAGACCCCAGCTCCCACTTATATGATCGCCCTCATACTGCTGGTGGTCAAGCAAGAATCCTCGGGGCTCTATCAACGTGTAATAGCGACTTGTCAGGTCACCTAAAGCAGTACACGATGATAAAGGTAAACCAGATAGCATACTATCATCTCGAGTAAGACTTTCCTACTGGGATAGGTCCTCCATCAATCATTGCAATCACGTACCTGTGACCTAATAATTGACTCTGAGGGCACTATCTCCAACATGTAAGACACCTTTAGAGAGGGTGACTCCATCACCTGCAGGTACACTACCATGCCAGGAGTCGTCCATTCTAAATACTCATAGAATGCTGTCAAGGTACCCAGATTAGGAAACCACCCAAATCTAGATCTAAAACTATAGATCTAGTAACCAGAATGTCTGATATAATATCCAAGTCCTGTGTGGAGAAACCACTGTGTGACAACCAAAGTATAACCGATCGTAGTATAGGAATATCACTTCTTACTCTGTGTATGTCATCCAAATGCCAGGACATCACACCCTACTACCTCCTTAGCAGATCCATCCCCTATTCTGATGAAGTCAAACCTATGACATCACATCAGAAATAGATGATCTATCTCCGCTATCTCTGCTTCAGTCTGTAAATAGACATAAGCCAACTGTCCACCAATGCTTCCGCTGCTCCCACTGACTACGACAACCCTCTGGCAGAGTCATATAGACGTACACTTCTAAAGCCAGTTTAGAATGATGCTATACTCATCCTCATGCCGGGTTTCACAGTCTGGAACAACAGCAATGGCAAGTCTGGGTAAACAAGAACCTCCCTGCCACCGTCCTTGAGCATACCGAAGTACCTCTCGGGTGCCTGAGGTTACCCACCATATCTGCGGAGTGGCTAATGGAATGTCAAACCAGATTGAATCTTTAGGTTCCTATCAAAATTTCAGTAATCGTTTGCGGTTCTGGAATCACTTCCAGTTCTACCATACTCCCACTGCTGTTTTCTGAAAAAAAATCCATTTTTGTTAAAACTGTGGCGAGTCAAGAACAATATTACTATTGATCTTCCAGATGGTAGAAAATAAACCCTCGTCATAGCCTGGGTCAACCCACAAACAGCCATTACAGAAACGTGCCTTGAGTTATCCGGAGTCTGGTTTTAAGCATAAGCCGGACAACTCCCCGTACCTTAACATCGTTAAGATATGAACTGTTCTATATCCAATATAGAACCAGAGGCACTGATTTAATTGAACCAGATTCAAATCATGCAGCTGTCTCCAGTGCATGTCAACTAAATGGAGAGAGGCCGATCAGCGTTACTCAACTTAGGAATGCTTCCAATTATGAGTAACCTGAAAGGGAAGCAAGTTCTCTTAATCATCACTATTAACTGAATACAATACACAAGTATCTACATCTTCGATCACTTTGAAGAATCCCGATACTTGCAATACCTGGTTCTCTACTTTATTCAAATACCTATAACTTCTCAGAATTCGGACCCTGTGTTTCCACGAAACACCTGTCTAAAAACTAGAGAAGTCATAAGTAAACCGAATATAGTACGAGGACCAACCCCTCTGTCCTGATGGAGCCTGGACAACATACAATACTCTGTATAAGTCCCTTGAGTATGATAACTCTTTCACTGTGTGTCGTAGGTTGAAAACTGTACTTCTGGTTAAGAAGAATTACACCGCTGTTTAATGCTCCTTACCTAACCATCCACTGATATAGGTAAATGTCATCGACATAATATCAAAAGGTATATCTCACTCTATGAAAATAGACGTACAGATATATCAATTTGAAATTGGTGCACAACAGCGGATATTCAAAACCAAATATTTGCCGACCGGCAAACAGCCCAGGTGATCTCCTCAAATATCACCGATTACAACGAATCCCGATATAATGAGGATGATCCCCAAATTCCTAATAACTTACTCCCACTCATCATGTGTAAAACCATACAGATGTGACAATCATACCTGGTAAATACATACCCTGGAGCAAGTGTCTAATCGGGAAATCAGTTTTCTTTTAACAGTACACAGTTGAACTGAAACATTGAAATGTTTCGATGGGGTATCCTGGTATTCCTAGCAATGCCTCTACCATTATCCAGATTCACAACTATAACCGTATAATTCTTTGCCACCTCTCCAAATCCCTTTATATGTCTTTAGTCATTACCTTCTGCACACCCCTTAGGCCAAATGGTTTTCTTCCTTTCCTACCGTTCGGCACCAGCCTATGGTTTGGAAGAAGACTATCCAATAAGCATAATGGGTGTGCTGTCCTAGTCCTAGGAGCACTTGCAATGCGAGAGAAGGTGAGGATAAAAGACAACCGAATGAACCTTATTCCTATTTCTCCTGAACCAGGATCCATCCCCGAACTGGAACAAATTCCTTTCGAGTTCGTATATAACCATACGATGGAGTATCCAATAAACTGTGGATCTTCATAGTGATACGGAGTGTCGTGGAGAAATACAAAGGTGATTTAGGATTGGCGAAGAAATATTTGGTTTGGTCGTGAATAGCAGTCGCAGTTTACTTTACCCTCTCACTAATCCCTTGCTTTGTCTGAACTTAATACCTTTTGTACACTGTTTAGGCTAATTGGCTTTCTTCATTCCCTACCGGTCGGCACCTGCCTATGGTTTGGAAGAAGACTATCCAATTTGCGTAATAGGTGTACTATCTCCTAAACCAAGGAGTACTCGCAATCTGAGAGAGAAGGCAAAAGGAAAAGTCAACTGAATAGTCCTATTCGTTTTCTCCAGAACCAGAAACCATCCTCGAATTCCTTCGAGTTCGTATATAACCATAGGATGGTTTTATCCAATGGAAGTGGACGTTCGTAGTAATACGGGGTGTCCTGGAGAAAAAGGGTAAAAGTAGGAGTGGCAATGAGGTCTGCAACTCTGACAATCCAAAAGCCAGTGTTAAGAAGGTTCGGTCAACTTGGTCACTGAGTCATAGTCAATGGTCGGGTCAATGGTCGCTGCCAAAGAGAGAGAGAAAAGAAACACTCAGCGTGCACTCTAGCCTAGATCAGAATGGTTATTACTTTATCTAATCAGGAAACCTCCCACTGTAACCTCAAATTCATCCCCAAACCTGAAAGAAGAATTAGTCGGGATCACCCGAGGAGTAAACCAACTCATCAGTGGGAATCGGGATCCAACTATCATCGCATGACAACGTGACGGAATCCACTCACATTATCACACTCCAGAAGGTATGCGCATGTCTGGCAAGTTTCAGTTCTTTTGAAACTCCCGATGTGATTTTTACCCCAAACGGTTTATGACCTTGACTAGGTCAACAAACCATAAACCGCCAGTCAAGTTCAACCCGTCATTATTCTGGATTGCATTAAACCCACCCGTACGTGCCCTTGACTAGGTCGACAAGGCCGCACGACTGTCCTAACCAATCCCACTTATGCAACAAACAAGTACCACTTAGCTACCGAACACTACGTCTTGACTAGGTCAACAAACGCAGCACGAATACTAAATAATACCTGTAGGAAATGACGGAGGGCTACGGCTGGTTTTTGGCGAAAAACCTTTAACGTAATGAACTTGATATCGTTGAAGGAACTGCATGACTTTTTATAAAAAATATAGTGACGAAAACCTTTGCTAAAGAGGTCACTCCCGGTGAAGGGATCTCGGCTCTTTCCCCGTAGAATGAGGTGCAGGATATTCCAACTGAATACCACGATGCAAAGCAAAAGTAATCGGCTATAATGAAGTTATTGCCCTGACGCAAACTTTTGTCCAAGGGGTCACTCCCGGTGAAGGGATCTCGGCCCTTGCCTCGTCGACTGAGGAGCTGGATATTCATAACCGAATACCACTGTGCAAAACAAAAGAGAACGCCCTTGCAATAACAGCTTTTTGAAAAATTGTTCCAACAACATCAGAAGAGGTTTGTTTAGCTTGCATTGATCCGAATCAACGCAGTCCCATCAATTGATCACACCACAAAGAACGAAAATATACTGATGTACGTATATGCCATCCGCATTCGCCACTGGGTCCCGTCATTACTCGTTAGGTTAGCTAACTAACGACAGAGCGGGGACTGGACTAGCGCGGATGCAAAACATATACAACATCTACTAATATATATACCAATATATTATATTTCGCTCAAGGCGTGATAAAATGCAACATCACAGAAAAGTGCAGCATCACAGAACAATACAGATATCTGGAAGCCCCGGGTTTCACAGAGCCGCTGCTGAAACCCGACGTTCCCCTGGTCGTGTGGATAGCCCGTGCAATGAAATCCTAGACCCCTACGGGCGCGGCAAGTTACCCGCCAAAACCTGAGGCGAGGCAGCCCCCTTCAGCAACGTGAATGGACCACCCAGCACTTCATGGAATCCGGTAACTTGGGCACCCATCCTGGGTCAACCTGTACCCCCTGCGAGTGCGGCGAATAGCCCGCCAATCCTAGAGTGAAGCCCCCTCCGTCTCAATGCCATGAGATGCGGGCCCGTTGCCCTCTAGAACCCGGCTATCCGTGCACCCCTCCGCGGGGTAATCCTAGTACAGAAAGTAAAATATACATACAACGGGTACATCGACCGCAACCTGGTCGTGCCCCAAAAGAATAATACAAACAGGCAGTGACGGCAGTCCACATGTCGGACGCTCGCCCTGCAATATCAAATGTACATAATACAACAAAACTGTACTAGCATTGCATCCAGGCTATCCCCCACGACCGATCCGCAACATCACAGCAATACATAGAACATCAACATGAATGTCACGTTCGCAAATCCGTCTAACCGGGCTATAGCAGTTAGACAGGATTTACCGATCAAGTGACATTCACGGTCGCAGATATAATGTAAATACTGTGAACCAATGTGTTTAAAATATCCGATCGATCAAAATTACCAAGTGGGCCCCCCAAGTACTACTGTAGCACATCAAGAAATTCTGGGCCCAAACATAATATTCCAGAAACCCTATTTTAACCCCAGAAGCCTAATGGAAAAATTCGACACATCGATCAATCCAAACTGCGGCGGAACCGCGGCGCAAAGGGGGTTCCGCCGCGGTTCCGCGCTCCACTTGAAAGATCATCATCTCGAATTTCTCCAGAATTCTTAGGACTTCCAGTACATCAGTTTTCTATAACCTGAAAAATCTTAGAGCCCGGAAAAAATCTTAGAGCCCGGAAAAAATCGACAGCAAACTGATGTGAAGAAAACGCGGTTTTGGAATTTTTGTTCGATCGGAAAAGTAAAACACACTAGAACAAGCTAGACTAGGTTAATGGCGTGGCTCTGATACCATGTTGCACCACGGCAGCGCCCCGGCCGTCTATCCGAGGCCAAAATGCGGAATCAAAATTTTTCTTAACTTTAAACTGGCGCTACCGCGGACAATATACCCAGATCGTAACCATTAACCGATACTAGCTAACAAGAGAGGGGGTGAGAGATATACCGAGTGATCCGAGTCCTTCGGTCTTCTCGTCATCGTCCCAATCTCCCGCGGAAAGTCCTGTCTCCATATCGTCGCCTCCTCGCCGGAAGGGCACCACATCGCCTGCGTCTTTTACGGGCTCCCACCTCAATGCCGAGGCAACTCGGGCACGAAGCTGGCAAGTCGACGTGCCCAAGATTTGCTGTAGAATGTAGTGTAGATGCTATATCTCATTTGGGGTTATAGTTGCCATGGAGGATGAAGGAGGAGGTTAAGAAAATTGGTGCTTTCAATTTTCTAGCAAGAAGGATAGAGATGAAGAATTCCTCACATAACCAAAAATGAACTCTCTCATTCTTTTTTCTCTCAAGTGAAGCTTCTCTCTTCTAGTGAGAATGGTGGAGGAAAGGAATATCAAACCATAACAAGAAGGGAGGTGAGTGTAGTAAAAGCAAGGGGGTGACCACATCCAAAAGGAATGATAACAAGGTCAAATCCATTCAAATCAACTCTAATCACCATCTAATCTCAAAAAGCAAGCCATCATGAAAAAGCAAAGATGCTTAACTTATCATAATGCCACAAGTGCAAGAAACCCCCTCCACAAATGTTATTTGCAAACTTGCAAATAACCCCCTCCATCGGAAAAGTCCGGCCGGGAAAGAACAAAGGAAAACCGGTCGGAACGGAATGCAAACTGGCAACTCCAGAAAACTGGTCCCGTAATAAATTACAGGAAAACCCCGATACTGTGCATACACACCCGCATCTGTATTCCGACCGGATACAAATGCAATGAGACAAAATCTACACTGTACTAAACTAGGATCCGGCTTAAACCAAAGCCGGCTAGTAATATCCGTTCGATCCTGATCCGTGCAATACCGCACGTATCTGATCGAACCTTGCCATATATCTATACGGCCTCTAGTACAAACCGTCCGATCCTGATCCGTGCAATACCGCACGTATCTGATCGGACCCTGCCATATCTCCATACGGCCTCTACAGCATTTCGCCCGAAACTTGAGTAACTGTCTGTGTGGTGGACTCTGAAGACTCGTCAATACTATGGCTGTGGATTTAACCACTAGCACGTCAGAGGTATAAGCCAATACGTGACGGGCCACCAGCTATTGACCAAAAGGGACGTCGATGAGCGAACTCATCCTGACACCCTACTGAGCCTGTCAGTGACAATATCCGTACAGTCCGGTCCGTTCGTCTATGAGTATCGCATGGCGGGCCTAGGGGGTTGGTAAAAGTCAGACCCCCAAAAGCGGTACAAGTCGTGTCGGAGTGTAGCCCAGAACGCCCTGAGATACTACTGGAATACCTACAAGTAAATCTCCTGCCTCGGCCGAGGGCTTTGCGTAATGGCTCTCCTAGACACAGCGCGACCTCACCCCCAATACTGGGAGAGACGAACCCCTGAAGATCCGCTCACTGCCTCCATGTGGCTCGGGACTGTACCCAACTAAAACCTGTTTGCACGACTCCTTTGAGCCGTGGTAGGGTAGTAATCAAAGTACAGTGGGAACTCACACGAGACAAATGACGATCCCCAGGTCGATGAACTAACCTGTACACATGTCACCAGGGAACTGCTATCTGACGTCAGGTATAAGACCAACTAGCATGTTCCTGGCGAGTCCTGTCCGGTGTACTCATAACCCAATGAGCACCTGTATACATCTTAGGTGAACCAACTGACACCAGTGGCTTGTGAGCCCGGCCACCGCCCCTCGTCGGGGTCTCGACTGTATACACTAGTCTACTCTGGAGAATCGATGCCCTGTCTCGAAACTCCTACGACTAGGGACCTTTTAAGGATGTGCTTATAGACCACCAGCTCTCACGTATATGATCACCATCATACTGCCGGCAGTCAAGCAAGAACCTAGGGGCTCTATTAGCGTGTAATAGCGACCTGTAAGGTCACCTGAAGCAGTACACGATGATAAAGGTAAACCAGATAGCATACTATCATCTCGAGTAAGACTGTCCTACCGGGATAGGTCCTCCCTCAATCATTGCAATCACGTGCCTGTGATCCAATAATTGACTCTGAGGGCACTATCTCCAACACATATTACATTCATGGATTTCATATGATGTTCTCTGATATTTTTACTCCTAAGTATATATAACAGTGGAATGGGACGCTGTTATATATATATATTGGTGGAAGGGGACGCTTATATATATGTATTGATTCATGCAGTTATACTTATTCATTACTTGATGTTTTCTGGATTTGAGGACCGTGGTTGTTTCATAAAATTATGCATTATATGAAAAACCCAGTTTCTCTTGATATGATATTTCAGCTTCCACCATGAGATTTCTCGGTTCTGAGATTATATATACCCCATGCGAGGAGGTGTCGTGGGCCGTGTGTGGGTACATGGTGGAACCCGGTTGGTTCTCCGGGGCAAGATGATCGACGGTACTTGCCGATGAGCCTGGCTGGGGGCGTTTGCCATCCGGTGATAGTATTTGTACTCAACAGATATCTAGGGGATATAGATCGAGGTTATGTACGCACTTGCCTTGCAGATTTCGGGTGGTGCTTACCCAGGTTCATAGGATGTACGTACATGACACATGAGGGCCAGTCCCAGGTGATGGCGCCTCAAATTTGAGTATTTTGTGTCGATACTAGACACTTGTTTTCATGATGTTTTTTAGGCGTAGATATTGGACACTCAGGTTTCATGAGATATACTCGTTATTGGATACTGGTTATATGAGATTTACTTGATATTATATACTGGATATATGAGATTTACTTGATATTGGACACTCAGGATATATGATACTTACATGATATGAGGGCCAATTTGGGGGCAGATTTGAGAAAATTTGGGATTTAGATTGTCTTGATGGACTTTGGTCTTACCACGAGGTCAGGATTCCGTAAGGATGACATGTTTTATTCCATACTTCTCATTTATTCGATATGCATTGATTCTGTAGGGTTACTAGGCACTGTCACAAGGGTCTATAAAGCATCAACCATGCGCGATTTAAATTTTAGACGTGCCGAACAACCCTAACCAAGATCTTAGACTAGAGATTAGGCGAAACAAAGCAAGTAAACAACTTTACTTCTAAGAGTTAGGGATTACAACCTTTGTAGTCCGTTCCTTCACTTCTAAAGCTCCGTGTTGAGGTCTCTTCGCTGCGATCATCGAGTACCCGGATTCTAGAGAGGCTCCATGAAGAGAAAGATGCAAGCTTGCTTCCAATCTTCGATAACAAAGATGATCTTCCTTGAAGAAACTCAAACCCAGGCTTTTGCTTAACGAATTAAGTATTAGCAAAGCAAACACCCTAATCTAAGTGTCTAGAATAGATGAGGATGATGATGTAGGAATTTAGCTCTCATTTGTTTTCTTTATCTCACTCATTTTCATCACTTTTGAAAACGCTAGAAAGCTTTTCATCAAAGAGGAGGAAGAAGAAGAAGCAAAACCATTTGTGATGAATAATGAATCATTTGAGGTTAGAAATGCAACCATAGGTTAAGTATGAAGACTTAACCCATGTAGAGAATTAACTATGGTTAAAGGGTTGGGTTGGGTTAAAGAAATATCTTTGCAAAATATCACAAAATATCAAGATCAAAGTCAAAGTTTCAAGAAGCTTCTTGAAAGCTTCATGAAAGTTTAACCCTAATCTAAACACTAACCATATTTAAACACCACAAATCATATTGCATTTATAAGCATAACATGTTGCAATATTATATATCACATATACAATATTTATTGTAACAAAATAAAATAATACAATTAACATATATCACATATATATCAATGTATTGCCCGAGTGAGAAAAATAATCTTTAAGTGAGCTAATATTAGTTAATGTAATATAATATATCAAATATATAATTATACATTAAATTATCGAATCAACACTTGAACCGATAATCCGGCTATTTCACAAATAACCGACTAATATAATCTGTATCAGTTCATCGAATTAACACTTGATCGAATGACCCGGCTATATCACATATACCCGGCCGATATCACATATCGCGAGAATCTAGTACGGTATCACATACACGTATTGTTCTCGGTTCCGCACATATCACATATGTGCTCCTACTCCGTTTTGCCCGAGCCAGGAAACCTCTGTGTAGGACTCTAAAGAATCGTCAATACGCCGGCAGTAGGTGATGATCATATCAAACACCCACAAGCTGCAAGCGGTCAGCTAAACGTAACAGCCACCCAGGTATTGAGCGATCAGAAGATCAACAAGCAAGCCTGTACATTCTCCTGCGAATCCAATCAGTAACACTCCCGTACAGTCCGGTCTCTTCGTCTGATTTGTCGCATATCTCTCCTAGGGGTGGTAAACGTCAGACCCCAGTAGCTTGATAAGTCGTGTCGATATGAGGTCCATAACAATTCGAGAAACTACTGATAACACTTACCAGTAAATCTCAGCAATCCTGGCCAGGGATTTCCAGTTATAGCCAATCGAACACAGCGCAACATCAACTCCCTATACCGGGAGAGACGAAACCCCTCCTATCGCTCATTTCCTCCATGTGATTCGGGACTGTACCCAAAAGCCACCGTTTTGCATGCCCTCTCGGATGTGGTATGATTGAAATCAAAGCACAGTGGGAATCACACAAGACTCTATGACGATCTCGGGTCTAAGACTAACCTGTACCAGTGTCACCAGAGAACTGCCATCTAACGTGAGGTATAATACCATCTGGGAGTTCTCGGCGAGTCCGTCCAGTGTATCCAGTCTCCACTGAGCACCCGTATACCTTCTTTGATGTCAAACACCAATGGATATGGGATCATCCATCGCCCATCATATGGGTCAAGAAGCGCATACACTAGTCTACTCTGGAGTATCGATGCCCTGTCTCGGTACTCCTACGACTAGGAACATTTGAAGGATGTACTTAACGACTACTCTGTCCCCACTAGTATGATCTGCATCATAGTCCTGGTGGTCAAGTACTCATCCTAAGGGCTTTATCAACATGTAATATAGAGCCAATCAGAGTACATGTTAAGATAAAGTGCAACCAGATAGCATACTATCATGTCGAGCAAGAAAGTCCTACCTATATATGTCCAAGCATCCACTACAATATACATCGTATATACAGTAATGGCCTCTAGGGCATACATATAACTAACAATCTCCCACTTGCACTAGGGTCATCTGTTGTGGTATCGCATAACCAAAAATCAGCTATGGTTGAAGTATCTCATACTCAACCATCCCATAAAAGTCTCTACTGGGAAATAGACCTTTATGAGTGGATCCGCGCTGTTGTCCTCTATGTCTACTCTCCTAACCTCGATTTCCCTGGAGATCAACCATCTCCATGATTAGGCGATGCTGCCTAAGAATATGTTTGGAACTCTGATGGGACGGGTGTTCCTAGGCCTAAGCCACAACTCCATTGAAATACAATGGTAGGAACTAAGTTCATCTCATGAACTAGTGTACATCCAGACTATTTCTTTGGTAGCATCCTTGGTAGTGATTTATCCTGCCTTTATCGTCTAGTGTGCCACGGTATCTAGCTTGGAACTCTTCCAACATACCGTCCCTCTACTGAGGGTAAAGACAATGCCTGTGACTGACACTTAGTCGTCCTTATCACCCTGGAACCTTTCCAGTGATTCTCCCCAGGATCGATTGATACAATCTCACAACACTAGTGAGAATCCTAACATCCAATTAGATCTATCTCATAGATATAAAACCTAGGATTTAAGAGGTATCATTTTGATCCTTATGGAGAATCCTTATGATAAGAGGAGATTGACCGATCGTTGCATAGGAAACTCCTTCCCTATCAAGAGTATGTCATCCACGTACAATACGAGGATCATCACCATACTCCCTACTACCTTTTTGTATATACAAGATTCATCTACCATTTTGATGAAGTCAAACTCTTTGACTACTACATCAAAACAGACATACCAACTCCGTGATGCCTGATTTATCACATAAAACATTTTACACACGTTTTCGCTGCTCCCACTGTCTTCGAAGCCCTCTGGCTGTATACTTATAGACGCTCTCTTCTAAATCATCATTTAGAAAAGTAGTCATGACACCCAACCGCTAGATATCATAGTCATGGTATGTAGCAGTGGTAAGTAGTATCTGGATGGACTTAAGCATAGCTTTGAAAGTCTCAACTTTTCCATGTACACCAAGTAATCTTCTCAAGATATACTTTCTCCTGATGGGTATTTAACCCTTCAGATAAAGCAACCAAAGTCCATACTTTGTTGGTGTATAAGGATTCCATCTCAGATCACTAAGCATCCAGCCATTCTTACAGAGTCTCACTCCTGATGGCCTGCTCGAAACTAGTTGGGTCATCATCTCATGATGCAATCCTCGCTCCCACTGTCATAGAGAAAACGAAGTATCTCTTAGGTGGGTGAGGAACCCTACCAGATCGGCAGAGAGGCTGAGCTTCATTAGAAACTATTGAATCCTCCGTTTCTACCAAATCATCAGCTGCAGTCTGTATATCCAACAAACTTCCACAGAATTGACCTTTGCCTCAAACTTGTCCGGATTTTGCTTTTGACATAGGCCGGACAACCCCAAATCTTAACATCTTTAAGAGATAGGCTCTTCCCATACTATATCACATATGGAGTGGTAGGCATCTGATTTGTTGGAACCCTATTCAATAAGTTTGCAGCTTCTCAAGTGCATAACTCCCATAAGGAAATAGGAAACTCAGTAGTACTCATCATAGAGCGCACCATATCTAATAGGGTGTGATTGCTCCGCCCTGATACACCGACGTGCTGTGGTATATACGGAGGAGTAATGCTGAGAGAGAATCTCATTCTCTTTTAGAATAGTCCAGGAATCCCGTGCTCAAGTATTCTCCTCCCTGATCACATCAAAGGGAATAATACTTATACCCATTTCTGGTTCTCTACTTCTAACTTATATTCTGTGAATATCTCAAAATCTTTCGACTTATGTTTCAACAGGAACATATGTCTGAATCTTGAGAGATCATCAGTGAATGTAATGAAGTACAAAGAACCGGTCCTGGCATATGTAGACAGGGGACTTTCATACATCAGCATGTATCAATCCCAAGAGTTCAGTAACTTTTTCTCTGTTTCCAATAAACAGAGCTGTGGTCATCTTATCTTTGTGACATGACCGGTAAGTTTCACAAGATGTAAATTCAAACTAATTTAAATTTGTATCCAAGGACACCAAATCCTTTGTAATATACAACCTCCATACTAGGAAATTGAGCTAAACATCTTGAATCACTCTCAAATGATGCAGACAAGTTCGGATCGTGGATCTAACAAAATAAATTTTACGACAAATACATAACGATACAAGTTTAGATTAAAATTGATAGCAATAAAATGTTATTCGAATAACTTACATGATCTGTGACCCAATCACAAAAATTATCCTGTTGATATTTTTCCAATCGTTCTTCGTTCCAATCAGGATGCCCCTCACGTACCTCGTTAAAATGAATTCTGTTTTCGATAAATAATGGTGACATTAATATTATATCATTTCATACACACACAAACACAAATATAACAATTAATCCAAAAAAATTTACTCTCTAATTTGTTCAAGACATGCGTAATTAAGCAAGATAAACCGGTATATCTTGTTGATAAACATAATGTCTACCCTCTTATAATCGGCTTTACCATATGGTCCGTCTTGAATTCTTCGAGGCCAGTTAAGTCTCGTCTCAATGTACTCGTCTAGATAGCGGGAATAAAATGTGGTTGCTTCATCAAGAAGATAACCATGCATGATAGAACCCTCTGGTCGATTTTTATTGCGTATATACTTTTTAAGAGTGTAGAGGTACCTAAAGAAAATATGTTGAATAAATAAATACGGGCATACAGGACAACAATAATTTTAAAAATTGCGCGAAACGAAAAATTACACGTACCTCTCGACGGGATACATCCATCGATATTGTACCGGTCCGGCTAATTTAGCCTCAGTTGCAAGATGAACCGTCAAGTGTATTATGATATCGAAGAATGACAGTGGGAAAATATGCTCAAACTTGCAAAGTATCAACGCAATAGAATTTTCTAGTTTATCAAGCGTCACAACCTCCAGTGTTTTAGCACACAACTCTCTGAAAAAACAATATAGGTCGTTGATTACTAGACCAACCGATTCGGGGAGTGAAGTCCTGAGGGCTAATGGAAGAAGGTGCTCCAAGATAACATGGTGATCATGACTTTTCAGCCCATCGATCTTGCTTTTCACAATTTTTATTTTCTTACTGAATGATCCTGAGAAACCTGTGGGAACTTTCAAATCATGCAACACCTGCAGAAATCTTTTCGTCTCCGTTTGTGACATATGATAAGCGGCATTGGGAAGTACAAACTTGCCTGGTTTACCCGCTACTGGTCTAGGGTGCAATTCACTTCTTATTCCCCACTCCTGTAGATCCAACCGAGCATTCAGATTGTCTTTCGATTTCCCGTCTTTACAAAGAAGCAAGTTGAATATGAACTCTGATACTCCCTTTTCTATATGCATGATGTCCAGACAATGACGCACTAAATTTGTTGACCAGTACGAAAGCTCGAAGAAAATGCTTAACTTGTTCCAAAATGGTGGTTTGACCTGTTTCGTCGGATCCATCCCGAAGGTCACATTATTGTAACCATCCCCTTGAGCAGTCATGTCCTCTCTGGATAATGGGGATGGAGGTCCAAGAAGCTCCTGATGACCATCAAAGTGAACCATGTCTAACCTATAGGGGTGGTCTGGAGGCAGGAAACGTCGATGGCCGCAATAACAAACCTTCCTGCTAAAATTCAAGAATTTCGATGTTGTGTGTTGATGGCAATGAGGACATGCTTTGTGACCATGTACGGACCAACCTGATAGCATTCCATATGCAGGAAAGTCATTAATTGTCCACATTAAAGCCGCACGCAGTATGAAGGTTGTATTTGTGTTTGCATCGTATGTCTCTACACCATCAAGGAACAAAGATTTTAACTCCTCGATCAGAGGTCGGAGATAGACATCGATATTGTTTCCCGGTGAGTTTGGTCCGTCGATAAGAAGAGGCATCATAAAGTATGACTGGTCCTTAGCCAACCAAGGCGACAGATTATAAATTATCATTACAACGGGCCATGAGCTGTGACTTCCAGCTATATAGTTGAATGGGCAGAAGCCATCACTAGCCAGTCCGAGCTGGACATTGCGAGGATCGCTACTGAATATTGCGTGCCTCCTATCGAAATCCTTCCATGCCTCTGAATCTCTTGGATGGCTCATTTTTCCAGCTTCACTTGGAGGAGCACGGTGATGCCAAATCATTGCCTCGGCTGTTTTCTTGCACCTGAATAGCCTCTGTAGCCTCTGTGTTATGAGAAAGTATCGTGCTATCTTGACAGGTATATCAGGCTTCTTATCAGAATCTTTCGGCTTATACCTGGCCTCTCCGCATGTTGGACACTCTTTCAAATCTGAATTCTCTTTCCAGTACAACACGCAATTTTTAGGACATGCTTGAATCTTCTCGCACTTTAGACCCAAATCAGACATCATCTTCTGGGCTCCGTACCAGCTGTCGAGTACATTATTTCCCGGGGGCATAGAATCTTTCAAGAACGAAAGAAGCATTGTGAATGACTTGTTGCTCCATCCATTTAGGCACTTAATCTGGAAAAGTTGGACGAACCATGAGAGGGTAAAACACTTCGCATTCTCATAAATTGGTTTTCTAGTATCATTCATGAAATTTTCATATTTATCCGCACGCGGTCCTTGACCGGAAGGAATGTCATCTTCGGTACGAATAGATTCACCTAGGGCAACCTCTACCATATCCTCCATTTTTTCTGATGGAAATAAATTACCGTCTTCTCCTTCTGCCGCATTACCGAATTCTCCTTCTTCTCCTTCCGCATTATCGTGTTCTCCTTCTTCTTCTGCCGCATTACTGCGTTCTTCTCCTTCCCCGTGATATTTCCAAGTTGTATAAAGTCTAGCAAACCCATATTTTACAATATGAAGCTCTGCCAATTCTACCTTCTGCCAGTACTTATTGCCATATCTATCGCACGGGCAGAGAATCTTCTCTATTATGATCTTATTATGTGCGCGTGCAAATTCAATAAAAGCAGCAACTCCTGCGACAAATTTAGGTTGCATACGTTGTTGCCAATCTACATACATCCAGTCCTTAACTCTGACGTACTCATGGGACATGTTAGACTGTATAACATATAAATTGTAGGTTATGGTGACTATATTGAGAAATCTAAGAACGGGATAGTTACTGACAAAGGAGAAAATCCGTGTATATACTTTGTGTGTGCGTTTGTCGTTGAAAAGAATAAATTATCGAACGTATGTTAACCGCTAGACGGGAACTAAGTGGCACTTTTAGTGTCACGACCCGAAAGTACGGAACATGACCGGCACTTAAACTACGAACGTCTCAAGGCGTACGTATTCTAAGTAAGCCGAAAACCCAGAAATCCAAACCAAGAAGAGTAGTAGAGAGAAGGAAAACCATCTTAAATCAACCAGTTTGCAACATATGCCGAAGTATGCATTTTAAAAACATAAGTCTTTTCAAAAAAAGATTTCGGCAGAGTTTCCTTTGTAAAACTGACCCCAAACGGGTACAAAACCTGATAAAGCATATATATAAAGAATAAGGGCATCCCCAAGCGGGAGCTAGCTCTTCGTCAATCGACGGTCACAACCACGCAAGCAATAAAATATACAACGCCGAAAGGCGAGGATCACAACAGAAAAGGAAACTCAAAATAGCATGAAATCGGTAAAAATACAAAGCGCGACTCTAAGGTCGATAGAATAAACAACACTGGTCTCTATCTCTGAAATAAATACATGTTTGGTTGATGGAACTTCTAAATACAGCTGAATAATAATATACAATGTATAGTGATGGGTACGATACAAATAAACCCACCTACTAGCAAATCACCCGAAGGAACTATGCCCGCAAGCCGTAAAGAAACCTGTACGGCAAAACCTGCAAGAAACTGGGGCACAACGGGGGTGAGTTGCCAACTCGTGAATAGAAAAACATCTACGAAAGGAAATCGCATGTATGACGCAATCCTAGGTCATACGATCAATATACGTCCTCAAAACATATAACCAGCAGCCCATAACAAGGCTAGGGTAAATATCTAACCCAAGTGTAATCTCATGTGCCCGTGTCAGTGCATCAGGTGGCAATATATCATATGAATAGTATATGAATGCATGAAACAGAATGCATGTACTGAAGAAAACTGCTTTTGTAACTTTGTGATATTTCTGTATTTTTAAAATGAGGTATCACGATGAAAGCAGCATAAAACAGTGCCTAGCATCGGCACAAATCATAAATCTCAATGTCTCGATATCTCTGTACCTCAATATCTCAATCATAATATCTAGGGCGCCGTCAGTCCAGACCGGCCCCTACCATCCATCTCATGACTACGACGGTATCCTTCGGATATCCGACGCGTCAGGTAAAATCACCGGTAGGTAGTGCTCCCCTGCCAGGCTCACATCGTCATCATCACGCGCTTCTTGCCCCGGGGTACCTTACCGGGTCCACCATATACCCGAAACGATTCATCCGCCTCCTCGAATCGGGTCTCAAAATCCCTCAGCAAACTCATGGTGGACGACTCATACATCATGGGAAAACCGCACTTTTTATTTTAAAGAGAGAAAGAAGTTTATATAAGTTTTGCGGTTTTCCCCCAAATCCAGAAAATCTCATGGAAATCCGAATCCAATCCTCAATAGCATGTAAACAGTGCATATCGGCATAAAAATCCATGAATGAGGCATAACAATGAATAACAGTATGCATGAAGCGACAAGTAATAACTACAATATCTAAGCTGGCATATAAGGTATGTACACTAATATTATGTCAAACTACTAGCTATCAATCTAAGTTAAGCAATAATATTTTCTAAGGTGTACGTGACATGGCAATTACCGATGAAGATGTGTGTGAGCCGGCAAGTAAGTGTACGTGGTACATACGCATCATTGGTAATGGTGCTGGTGTCCTAACAGCATAATGTCAACAATGCAATATGAAATTATAATATAAGTATGCGATGCGGAGCGAACAGTAAAAATGAGCGGGAACTGAATACTAGACGCAACTATAACTAATCTGCACTAATTTAATTTAAGTCCTACAAATGGTGCCTTTTGAAATAACACGAATCATGGGGTTTTGAAAATAGGGGCTACAGTGTTTTTAAGAAAAGATACGTTTTTGAAATATCCGTAGAATCCCTTGACCTGTCTTTTAAAATACGCATGATTCGTAAGCTTTTGAAATAGGTAAGAATCGAAACTAATCTAACAACTAAACTAAACTAAGGGGCTAAGCTAACAAGCTGGACTACAGGTAAGGAAACCGCCTAACATCTGAGTCGATACATATACATACCTGTATATGTATTGTCGGTGATCCCGCCTCAATAATATCATATCTGATACCATATCTATAATCAGACATCCCAAGTCAAGAGTGCGGATCAATCATCAATATATAGCTCGTATGTAAATCCGTCGTACGGCATCCCAAATCTGGGTACGGGTCAAAGTCACATCAATCACACTATTTATCTGGTATCTTCTTTATCAAATATCATGATCCGGGACAATGTCCTACGTCTAGTACAATACTGATACCGCCTAAGTATGCATACAGGTGTAAGAATTGCTATGTCAAAAGACCCGCTAAAGCATCATGTCGTATCTCAATACGAACCAAATCACATCACCGATCTTCTGGCCTCAGGCCCAATATCATCGACTCATCTCAAATCCCAATTACTATCCTCAAATCCAGTATATAAACTCATAGTCCCATACCCATGTGTAAATATACACATCAATATGTAATCCCATGTACGCACATATGAAAGAAGAATGTATGCAAGTATGGGTATGTGTGATGCAACCACTACTCTAGGGTTTCGCAACACTAAACCAATCCAATATAGCAAATATCCATCTCTATCATCAATAATCTCAAACCATAAACAATCAATATCTGTGTGTATACGCATTCGTATACATCACCACGAACTGCGGGGGTGCTATACGCCATCCACCCGACTTCTCCCCGTAGATATAAATCTACTCACCTGTATCCTGCGTGTCGGTATCGATGTCGCCTTCATCTTCTGCATCGTCTCGGATCGTCGTGGGAGTACCTACGCATATCACACGTATCGCATCATATCAAAACCAAATCGAAACTTAAAACGACACGCTAAAACCAACACGATACGCTAAAAGGCCTATAGGTTAGAACCTATGGCACGCCCTCAAAACCATTAACAATTCCTCTATATCGTCGTATAAATGCCAAATAGTCGAGGTAAAACACAAGTCACAAATTCAGACTTAAAAATACGGAATACGGAAACACGAATCCAAAACAGCAACTTAGGAAATATGTTCCAGATTTCACCCTAGGTCCAATTAGACAAATCTATATATACCAGGGGTCTAATCTATACATGTAGGAGTTGCAGAACCAAAATGACACAGATTGGTGCTGGTCGGGCCGCAAATTGCGGCCAATTGGGATTAATTGGCGGCCGGATAAGGGAGTTAGGGGCTAGGGTCTTGGTGGTAGCTTCCTGGGTGCCAGCACATGCCACTGTCCAATCAATTTTATTTTAGGATGTCTCGAGTGATAGCAGATCCCAAATAACCTTCACAGATTTCACAAATTTTCCGATATCGGTTTCTAAAATCCGTATTCTGGGTTTAGGCTTCAAGTTAGGGTCTCAATTCATACACTAGGGTGTTTATAAAACCTCTACTGAGCTTAATTTCACAATACAACACAAGTTTCCCTCAAACCCTAACTAGGTTTTACCTCAAGTCACCAAATCACACAATATCGGTTCAATCACAACATGGGGGTGAAAGTAATGCTAAAACTAAGCTAAGGGTTCAGTAAATACCTCATTTGGCAACTCAAGAAAATTCTTGAGTTGCCCCTAGTGGCCAAAATCCTTGCTTCTTTAGTCCAAAGTGTAGATCAAGAGCTTGTGCACACTTTTAATGAAATGAGATTGGGGTTTTGGAGTTGTTTTAGAGGTGTTTTGAGGAGTTGAAGAGGGGAGGGTGATGAAGGAGGAGCAGCAGCAGGAGATGGAGAAGAGGGAAGGAAATGGAGGGAAGAAAATGGCTAAGTCTAGTCAATGAAGCCCATACCTCTCTCTCTCACCAACTACCCATTTCTTTATTCTTTTCTCTTTTCTTTTCTTTTTCCCTAAAATCCTTCTCACTCAAATAGTAAACCCAAAGTAATAGCCATGGTAAGAAAATGTAACACAAGTGTAGGAAAAAGATATGTGTATGTTTTGCACAAAATTGCTAAAAACCCGATTAGCGATTTTTAATCGCGATTAGCACTAAATTAGTATATAAATGCTCATAAAAACTTAAAATTCCATAATTCCATAAAATACCCTATTTTAGAATTTTCCAAAATTTTTCCAAAATTTTTCCCATTTATCGGTATTTAATTATAAATTTAATATTAAAATAATCAATAAAATAATATTAAATTATAAAAATTCGCAAAAATAATATTTTATTATTTTGAAATGTTACATTTAGTTTCATATATGAGTATCGATGAGAATACGAAGGTTTCATATTATCAGCGAGTACCATATATTGGTTTTAACTTGAATATCTTGAATCACTCTCTAATGATGCGTTTGTTGTGTATTCTTCTTTTATGTGTGTGTTCCGGCTATCGGGGGTAAGGCTTCTATCCCATTAAGAATGTATAGAGCGAACACCCATTCGCTTGTGCTTTCAACCGTTTCGAGTAAATTTCGGCAGCACCTCCCCGCTGTTCTCCGAGTACAATGTAATAGATTAGATAATCATTTCAAAGTTGTGAAACTACGTTGAAATGAACATCTAATCTATCTTTGTACACAGAGAACCAGCGGAAAGGTACCGAAGAAATATCTCGAAACGGATGAAAACACAAGTGAATGAAGGTGTTTGCTTTATACATTCCTAACTTGTCCACATGGGAGAAATCTATCGGTTATCATAAGATTGAATCTTCTCGTCATATAGACTATACGACGGTTGTTAGTATCGAGCTATACCGTCCGATATTTAACAACCTTCGTATAGTTCTATGTCACGATGAACATCGAACGTATGTTAACCGATAGACGGGGACTAAGTGGCGCTTTTAGTTTCATATATGAGTATCGATGCGAATATGAAGGTTTCATATTATCATCGAGTATCATATATTGGTTTTAACTTGAACATCTTGAATCACTCTCTAATGATGCGTTTGTTGTGTATTCTTGTTGTATGTGTGTGTTCCGGCTGTCGGGAGTAAGGCTTCTATCCCATTAAGAATGTATAGAGCGAACACCCATTCGCTTGTGCTTTTAACCGTTTCGAGTAAATTTCGGCAGCACCTCCCCGCTGTTCTCCGAGTACACTGTAATAAAATAGATAATCATTTCAAAGCTGTGAAACAACGTTGAAATGAACATCTAATCTATCTTTGTACATGGAGAACCAGCGGAAAGGTACCGACGAAATATCTCGAAAAGGATGAAAACACAAGTGAATGAAGGTGTTTGCTTTATACATTCCTAACTTGTACACACGGGACAAATCTATCGGTTATCATACGATTGAATCTTCTCGTCACATAGACTATATGACAGTTGTTAGTATCGAGCTATACCGTCCGATATTTAACAAACTTCGTATAGTTCTATGTCATGACGAACATCGAACGTATGTTAACCGATAGACGGGGCTAAGTGGCGCTTTTAGTTTCATATATGAGTATCGATGAGAATATGAACTGTTCCCCTCCGAACGACGGCGCGCAGGACCGCGAAGCCTTGGTGCTGAGATTCGGGGCAGATGCTATTTGGTTTTATCCGTCCACCTCTCCGAAGATGCCAAGTTGATTTATGGCACCGTGTATCGAAGCTTTAGACGGATGCGGCCGATGTAGCAGACTTTGTCAGATTCCCCCTCGCTAGAGGGGTTTTTGATTGTGGGGACGCTCTTCCCTGCAGACGCAAGCCCCTGCAGTTAATTACGCTACCGCTTCGCGGTAACAACTTTCTCCTTCTCCAGAATTTCACTTCGTGTCGTGGGTGTTTGTTTTGTTTGTGGTTGCCCGTGGATTGTATACGGAGACTGAGTAATGCCGTCGCCCGTAGGACGTGGATTAGTCCAAATCCGTATTTACTTAGATTTGGGTTTGGTGTTTTAGTTTAAGGATGCGTTAGTCGCGTTGCGGCTAAGATCAACTTAAACGTGATTCGTTTAATATATGGTTGTCGGGACTCGTCACCTCTCTGACGTCGTTGAAGGATTACAACGATAAGTGTCAGAGGAGTTCAGAGGTGTACCCTCGAACCGAAGCTGATTTAGGGTTTTGTATTCCATTTGAATGTTTAAGGATACGTTAGCCATGTTTGGGGCTAAGATCAACTTAAACGGGACCGTTTAAATCCGGCAAAAGAGCATTTGGAGGCTCTATTGTTCTAGTTTTAAGGACGTAGTGGTCCATAGGTAGTTTAAGGACGTTGCGGTCAATATTCCAGTTTAGAGACGTGGTGGTCCATTATTAGTTTAAGGACGTTTCGGTCCAACGCCAGTTTAGGGACGTAGTGGTCCGTTATTAGTTTAGGGACGTTTCGGTCCGATATTAGTTTAGGGACGTTTCGGTCCGATATTAGTTTAGGGACGTTTCGGTCCGATATCAGTTTAAGGACGTTTCGGTCCGATATTCCCATTTAGGGACGAATATTAGTTTAAGGACGTCTCGGTCCATGAGTTTAGAGACCCCGCAGTCCATATCGATGTGTGGTCGTTGGGACCCGTCACCTCTTTGACGTCGTTGAGGAATTACAACGATGGATGTCAAAGGAGTTCGGAGATTTACCCTCAAACCGGATGTGAATTGATTTAGGAGGAGCAATCTTGCTCAGTCAATTTAATTTAAGGACTTACGGCCAAAATTGGGCTAAGTCCAGTTGAGAATATTCAACGTTCCGTTTGCATTTGGTCTGTTAGGACTTTTACTAGGGCTGCTCATTTATTTTGGGCTTTGCTCAAACAGAGTATCAATTTAAATGGGGACCTGCCTTTTATTGCTTTGCAATTTATTTAGACCTGTTAGGTCTTTTTAACTTGGGCCTGGCCCTTTAAGTAATGCATTGCATTTGTGCAAAGCACTGAGAATCTTTGTAGATTTAAGAACAGAAGTGCAAAGCACTTTTTATCCCTTGATCTAAATTTGGATCAAAGAAAAAAAAGCAAGTTTTTTCTTGTTTCAGAGAACCAAAGGTTCATAGCAAGTGCAAGGCACTATTTTTATTATTTTTATTTATTTATTTATTTATTTATTGAAGATCACTGATCTTGTTCTTAGATCAATGATCTATTCCTAAGAGAATTTTCTCTTATTTTAAAGGTTTTTTACCTTTTTTTTTTTGTATTCTCAAGGAGTTCTCTTCTCTTTTTTTTTAGTTCGATCTCCATGATTTTGAAATGAGGCCTGGGGTCCTTTTTATAGTGCTCATAAAATAGTTAGATTTGTTACATAAATCTTTTTCTGAGTGATTTGGGGAATTTTCCCCACCGTTGGATCTTTGATCCAAAGGCCCCGGCCTTATACAAGAAAATCTTCTTGTTTCAACAAGATTTATTCTGTTTTGCGCAACTCCCCCAGTGAGTGACACGTGTCGCGCAATGAAGCGCTTGAGCAACTGCGCAGACACGTGTCGCGCAGCGGTGCGCTTGCGCAGTCGTGCTCGCGCAACTGCGCAGACGCGTGTCGCGCAGCGGCGGTTGCGCAACTGAGCGTTGCTTTTCTTTTTTAAAGAGCCTTGCTCTGATTGGACGCACTGCCTTGGGCGTTGTGCTGCCGTGTCAACTTCTGACACGTGGCGCGTTGCGCGCAGCGCACGGGATCTGAAGCGTTGCTTCAAAAATTTGAATTTTCAAAATTCAAACAGAGCCTTGCTCTGATTGGGGGAACAAATGCCCCCCCACCGTTGCGCTCACGTGGTGCGCACGTGAGTGCAGCGGTGGCGAGATCCTGACCGTCGGATCAAAAGGGTCAGGTGAAAAGGCGCAGGCGCCTATAAATAGGACCCTTGGTCCTTGGTAATTCTTTACCATTTTCAAGAATTTGAATTTCAGAGCCTTGCTCTTGCTTAAGAACTTCCAGAGCCTTGCTCTTGTGAGAACTTCAAAGTTCCAGTTTTAGAATCACTCTAGGTAAAATTAATTAAATTAAATTAATTTAAATTTAATTTAATTAACAGAGCCTTGCTCTTATAGATCTTTGATCTAAAGAAAAACCCGTTTGGGGTTTCTTCAGCAAAGCCTTGCTCTCAAAAAATTTACAGATTTACAGAGATCTGATCCATGGGTTCTAACCCATGAACAGCGCATTGCTCTTAGATCAAATGTAGATCTTTTTAGATCTGATAAACGGAGAAAATTTTTGTTTTATAAGTTTTCATGGATTTTTCAAGATTCCAAAACTCTAAAGATAAAATTGATAGATCTTTCCACCATTACCATAGAGCTATGCTCTTTTAAGGAATCTTGTTCCCCTGAGACCAGAGTTTGACAAATGTCACTCTGTGACAGAGCTTTGCTCTGAAAGAGAAATTTCTCCTTGTCTCTAGGGATTTCCCATCAGTGAGGATATTCTTTTGGGGACCTTTTCATTAATTGACAGTCTCATCTAATGATGGGGTTGTCTTATTAAATGATGTACCGTCATCCAGATTTTGTGGGTCCCTCTTTTTGTCCCCTACCCATTACATCGCAGTGTTGAGTAAGATTTCAAAATGCCAAGTGTCAGAACACTAACGGTTATTTTTATCTTTCTACAGGAAACATGTCCGGCGACTTGTCTTTCCCCTTTGTTCGCTCGGAAGGAGGGTTTCCCCATTCGCCGGTGGACCGAGTGGCGTTCGCTCTCATTAAAGATCATGACCCTGAGTGCAAAAAGCTCCACCTGTGGGGAAGGTGGTACAGCCAGATCATCCAAGGCCGTCGCAGCTTCAGTTCCGCCTCTTCGTCTGAGCCTACAGTCACGATCCCCTATGCAGACGAACCCCCGGTGAAGTATGCCGTGGAGGTTAAAAACTGGAATTCTGATGACCTCCTCCAGCCTGCGATCGGTGCTATCCCCGTGCAGCTGCCGCCGGCAATAGATATTCTGGGGAGGCGAATCTGTCAGGGTGAAGCACGCCCTTGGGGACAGGCTTACAATATTGGACTGATCCCGCGACCCCCCGCCGGATATTTGCAGTGGGCCCGGTACATCTTATCGGCGAAAAGGACTCATCTAACGAGGATTGGTTTATATTCAGCCATCTACGTTTCGCTTTTCGAGTATCCCTCTCCTCCAACGTGGTGGGTCAAGGCCTTTATCGAACAATGGAATATCCCCACTCACACCTTCCTGATGACGGATAGGGAAGTCTCTATCTCCTTGGAGGAATTCGCTGAGATTTTGGGTCTACCAATGAGGGGAGAGCACTACGAGGAGCTGCTTCCTCCTGACGAGTACGTCTTTGCCACCAAGCGGCTGGTGTTTGACTTAACTCCGGAAAATGCCATTCAGCATCAGTATCCGGGCTTGGTGAAGGTGTTGGAGATCTATGAGGAACTCCATTTGGGATCGGGCGAGCGGGGCGTCAGTTTCGCAGATTTTATTGCTCGCTTTATTCGCCCAGAGTTCCTATCAGAGGAGAGCGAGAAGTTCGCTCAGCTTGGTGACCCTTTTGGTTTCGGCTTGGACCGCCGACCCGTATCGCAAAATGATCAGAAGGATTTCTATCTCCCCAACGCTGCCATTGCTGCTTTCTCGGAAATTGCCGTCCCAGGCATGGACGAGGAAACCTTTTTTATTGGATTCTTGGGTTTGTGGCTATGCAACTTTGCACTCCCCATGCACCCCCGCCTCATGCGGCCCTCTGTCTTTTACCCAGCGCATCGGATGGTGGCTGGTTTGCAGTTATCGGTAGGAATCGCCGGGCTGGCTTACCTTTATCATGGACTTAGCGTAGCGGCGGACGCCAGTGAGCCCGGGGTACAGCCTGCTAACTTCCCGATGCACTACTTCACTTCTTGGATGGAGATGCATGTGCGAGGGGTGTTTGGTGTAAGTCGATGTGCTACACCCCAGTACTTGTGGGGAGGCGGAAATTTCAAAAACTAACTGGTTTAGTGAACGAACATCGACTAACCGCTTGAATCGAAGCTAAACTATAAATAACCAAACACAAAGTGTTTCTAAACTACTGTGTTTAGGGATTATACCTATCGAACCAAGTCCTTCGTCTTTACGATCTCCTCGTCCTCCTCGGCCTTCTCTTTGTAGTAGACGATCCACCCGAGAGCAAAACTCCAAGCTAAACCTCTAAACTTGAGGCAACTAACCTTCTTGGATTGCTAATCAAAGAAGATAGATGAAATAGAGTGATGGTTATGGATTGATTAGTCTAACTAATCCTAGATCTCAACACATGAGGGTGAGGATTAGTCTTTTGAAGAGAGAGAGCTTGAGGAGAGAGAATGTGAATAATATTATGTTCAATAAGTTATGAGTATCATATCATATATGAAGCATTATCTAATAAGAAGAAAAGAATAAAATGAGATGAATAATCATGCTTCATGAAATATCTAGTGGTGATTCATTAGCATGAGTCATTAAGCAATAAATGTGCATTAATGAAATGAATGAATCACCACCATGACTCATATAACTCATTCAATGAATATGACACATAACCCTCCTTAGTCACCATCTTCTAGAAGCTTCTCGTACAATTACGAGAACGCCCCTCCGATCCGTAAAAATACGGAAAAACTTTAGACTGTATAAATCCAATAACCGGATACTAGTAACTGGCTTAAACCAAAGCCGACTGGTAAAAACTGTCCGAAAGTCGTACGCGCGTAAACGCACGTATGCGTCCGAACCCTTTGTCGCAAAACCATGCAACCTCTATATCGTTTCGCCTGGAGTAGGAAACTCTCTGTGTGGGACTCTAGAGACTCGACTACTACGCTGGCAGTGGGTTTAACCACAGACCGCAAGCGGCACTAGCTGTACGTAACGGTCCCCAGGTAGTTATCGATAAGAAGGCCGATGAGGAAACCCATCCGAACTCCTACTGAGTCTGATGTGACAATCTCCATACAGTCCGGTCCGTTCGTCCAAGACTATTGCATATCGGGCCTAGGGGGCGGCAAGCGTCAGTCCCCTAATAGCGGTATAAGTCGTGTCGGAGTGAAGCCCATTACACCCTGAGAAACTACTGGAACCTACCAGCAAATCTCGCTTGCCCTGGCCAGGGACTTTGCGTAATGGCTCTCTGACACAGCACGATATCTACTCCCAATACCGGGAGGGACGAATCCTGTCTAACCGCTACTGCCTCCAAGTGCTCGGGACTGCACCCAACTGCTACCTGTTTGCACGACTCCTTTGAGCCGTGGTAGGGTAGCAATCTAAGAACAGTGGGACACACTCGAGGCGAAGCAGCAGTGTCAAGTCTGCGGACTATGCTGTACTCATGTCACCTGGGAACTGCTCACTGACGACTGGTATCAAACCAACCAACAGTTCCCTGTGAGTCCTGTCCGGTGTACCCGTAACCTAACGAGCACCTGCATACTATCTCCAGTACGACGTACTGACGGCTGTGGGACAGACCATCTCCCCAACTGGGATGAGAAGCGTACACACCAGTCTACTCCGGAGTATCGATGCTCTGTCTCGATAATCCAACGACCAGGGACCTGAATAAGGATGTGCTTGTAGACTACCCAGCCCCCACTAGTGTGACTGCCATCACAACGCTGGTAGACAAGCAAGATCCTAAGAGCTCTATCAATACGTACACTCACATATTAAGATAGAAAAACCAAGTAGCATACTACCATGTTTAGCAAGACTGTTATATACATGTGAATATCCCAAGCTTCCATTATGTAATATACAAGCTAGTATGATACAGTAATGGCCTTCTAGGGCATAAACACTAACAATCTCCCACTTGCACTAGGGCCATGTACTGGCATATCGTAGACCGATGATCTCGAGTAGCCTCTCGAACTGAATCTGTGGTAGGGCCTTCGTGAATGGATCAGCAATGTTCTCTTCAGTAGCAACTCTCCGAACCTCGATCTCCCGACGATCAATGATCTCCTTGATCAGGTGATACCGCCTCAAGATGTGTCTGGACTTCTGATGGGACCTTGGTTCCTTCGCTAAAGCTATAGCTCCGTTGTTGTCGCAATACAGAGGTATTGGATCAACTATGGTAGGAACCACCTGAAGATCTGTTAGGAACTTCTTTATCCAGACTGCTTTTTTTGCGGCATCGCAAGCAGCTATATACTCCGCTTCCATCGTCGAGTCAGCAACGGTGTCCTGCTTGGAGCTCTTCCAGCACACCGCCCCTCCATTGAGGGTAAAGACATAACCCGACATGGACTTGGAATCGTCCTTATCACTCTGGAAGCCGGAATCAGCAAAGGCCTCCAACCTGAGGTCTTTTCCGCCGTAAACCAAGAACATCTCCTTAGTCCTCCTCAGGTACTTGAGAATGTTCTTTACTGCTATCCAGTGCTTCTCCCCTGGGTCTGACTGATACCGGCTTACCACGCTCAGTGCGTAAGCTACATCTGGTCTGGTACACAACATCGCATACATTATAGAGCCTACCGCAGAAGCGTAGGGTATAATAGACATGCGTTCCCTTTCCAAATCAGTCTTGGGAGACATCTCTTTGGAGAGGGTGATTCCGTGACAAGCCGGTAGATTACCGCGCTTAGAATCTTCCATACTAAATCTTTTCAGTACAGTGTCGATATACCTGGACTGCGAAAGTCCCAACATCCTCTTGGATCTATCACGATAGATCCGGATCCCCAGAATGTAAGAGGCATCACCCAGGTCTTTCATGGAGAACCTTTGTGACAAGAATCCTTTGACAGATTGTAGCATAGGAATGTCATTTCCTATCAATAGAATGTCATCCACGTACAAGACGAGGAATACGACACTTCTGGCCACAACTTTACTATATATGCACGGTTCATCTGGATTTTTGATAAAGTCATATTCTTTGACTGTCTCATCAAAACAGATGTTCCAACTCCGCGATGCCTGCTTTAGTCCATAAATGGACTTAAGCAGCTTGCATACTTTCCCGCTGCTCCCACTCTGATTGAAACCCTCTGGCTGATCCATATAGACGCTCTCTTCTAAATTTCCATTCAGAAAAGCCGTCTTTACGTCCATCTGCCAGATTTCATAATCATGGAAGGCAGCAATAGCAAGAAGGACCCGAATGGATTTGAGCATAGCCACTGGAGAAAAAGTTTCGTCATAGTCCAAACCAGGTCTTTGACGAAAACCCTTTGCAACAAGTCTAGCCTTATAGGTTTCCACCTGTCCATCTACACCAATCTTTTTCTTGAAGATCCATTTGCATCCTATGGGTTTTACCCCATCTGGAGCAAAGTCCAAAGTCCATACTTTGTTGGTGTACATGGACTCCATTTCGGTTCGCATTGCATCTAGCCATCGTACCGAGTCGCCGCTCTGGATGGCCTGCTGGAAGTCAGTAGGTTCATCATCATCTATGATGCAATCCTCTCTATCCCCGTCTATGAGAAAACCGTAGTATCTCTCAGGCGGATGAGACGGCCTACTACTCCTGCGGAGGGGTGCGGGAATGTTCTGTTCTTCCTGAACTTCCGGTTCTACCAAACTTTCAGTATTAGTTTGTGGTTCTGGAATTTCTTCCAGTTCTATTTCGCTCCCACTTGATTCCTTTTCTAAAAACTGATGTTCTAGAAAATGGTCATTACGAGAAACAAATACCTTTTGTTCCTCTGCGTAATAGAATAGATATCCCCTGGAGTGCTTTGGATATCCCACAAACTTAAACTTTACTGATCGTGCCTCGAGCTTGTCCACATGCTGCTTTTTAACAAAAGCTGGACATCCCCAAATTTTTATATACTGTAGATGGGGTTTCTTCCCGCTCCACATCTGATATGGAGTGGTAGGCACAGTCTTGGAAGGTACCATGTTCAAAAGATATGCCGCTGATTCTAGCGCATAACCCCAGAAAGATCGCGGTAACTCAGCATTACTCATCAGAGAAATGAATCCGTATCTTGAGTAATAATCCGTGAAAGTAATGAAATAGGAAAAACCACCTCTCGCATGTGTAGACATTGGACCGCATACATCACTGTGTATGAGTCCTAAGAGCTCGCTCGCTCTTACTCCTTGTCCAGTAAATGGAGTCTTTGTCATCTTTCCTTTGAGACAAGATTGACAAGTGTCATAGGATTGATATTCGAACGTGTCCAAATATCCTTCTCTATGCAACTTAGTCAACCTTCTCTCATTGATGTGACCCAGTCTACAATGCCATAAGAAAGCTTTATTTAAATCTGGAGACTTTCTTTTTAGTGTGTTCTGGACATTGAAAATTTGGAGTTGGTTTAAAACATATATGCCGTTATTTAATGTACCGGACCCAATCAAACCATGATTAAGGTGGATGTTTACAACATCTCTTACAAACGTGAAATCATAACCTTTATTTGATAACAAGGAAACTGATATGATATTACACGTTAAGCTTGGTACAAAATAACATTTATGTAAAACCAAAATGTGTCCACTTGTCAATCCTAGGTGATAATCCCCGATGGACGCAGCTCCCACGCTAGCTCCGTTAGCAACCCTGAGGATCATATCACCTTCCTTCAGCACTCTACGGTTTCTTAGTGCCTGCAATGAATTGCAAATATGAGATCCTGATCCGGTATCCAATACCCAGGAAGTAGAGTTGATCGACTGACAATTCTCAATTACAAACACACCTGAAGTCGAAGCCACAGCTTGCTTCGGTTCCTGGTTCTTGGCGATCCACGCCTTGCAATCCTTCTTCCAGTGCCCTTTCCTGTGACAATGGAAGCACTCATCCTGGCCAACTATCGGTACTGCTATCTTTTTCTTTCCCTTCTTTCCCACCTTACTAACACCTCCTCTAGGTTTGGGTGCGGCCTTCTTCTTCCTTCCTTTGGCCCTAGCCTTGGACCCGGAAGAAGATGCACCGCCAACAAACATAGCGGGTGTTTCCCTTGCCTTCTGCAAGGTGCCCTCTGCACTCCTTAACATGTTCAGGAGTTCCGCAAGTTCAACTTCTTTTCCTTGAAGATTGAAGTTGAGGATAAACTGGGCGTAGGTGGGAGGAAGGGACTGGAGAATAAGGTCTGTATAGAGCTCATTATCCAAAGTCGTCCCAAGGTCTGCGAGCTCCTCAATATAGCCGATCATCTGTAGGACATGTTCACCTACCGATGACCCGACAGCCAACCTCGCTCGAAATAATTTCTTAGAGGTCTCGTATCTTGCTATACGAGATTGCTCTCCATAAAGTTCCTTTGTATGGAGAAATATGCTATCTAGGGACATATCCTCGTGCCTCCTCTGATGTTCATTGTTCATCGAGGCAAGCACGATGCACTTGGCTCTCGCGCAATCTAAATCCCAGGTTTTGCGGATTTCCTTATCCGCATTGCTGGATTTGGGACCAGGGACAGCAGGTGCCGTAGCGGTGAGGACGTACCCCAGTTTGTCATAGGTCAAAGCCATTTTGACATTCCGCAGCCAATCTTTATAGTTTGGCCCCGTCAGTATATTTTTCTCTAAAAGTAACTTAAGTCCAGTCATTTTCAGGGTTGCTGCAATTAGGAGAGAGAGAAGAAAACTCTTTAGCATGATGCTCTTGCAAGTTTAGAGTGGTTTTTAGTTTATCTAAACTGGATGGCTCCCACTGTTTCTCGAATCCTTCCTCAAACCATAAAAGAAGAATTAGCCAGGACTATTCTCACCGTACAATACTTGCTTAACCGTTCAGCCAGGCCAGTGTCGATACTTCGAGGGAGGTTTTCCAACGCTTTCGCGAAGTTCCTTAATTAAATAACCTCTTTTCTCTGGGGGCGTAACCCCGCTGACACCTTTCTGGACACCTACTAGGTTTATAGCATTGATCGTTAAGTGACGAATATCCTGATAAGTAGCATATACTCACAGTAGGATCGGGATCCAAATATCATCGTCTGATAATGTTGTAGGAATGCTACCAACATTCATCAAACTCAAAATGGTATGCATCTCTTTGCAAATTTCAGTTTCTTTAGAAATTCCCGATATAAGTTTTTGCCCCATGCTCTTATAACCTTGGCGTTAGGTCAGAATGTCATAAGTCACATGTCAAGTTCTACCCATCATTATCTTGTCAATTTGAACCCATCCGTATATATCCTTGACGTTCGGCCAAAATGATAATACGACTGTCCCAAACCAACTCATCTATCTATGTAACAAATGAATACCCAGTAGCTACCAAACACTATGCCTTGGCGTTAGGTCAAAATACATAGCTTGAATACTACTGAATACCCAGATGAAATGACGGAGGGCTACGAATGGTTTTGGCGAAACCGTGAACGTAGTGAACTTGATATAACCGAAGGAACCTGATAGCTTTTAAAAGGAGTGGTTAAATCTCCGCATTTAAAAATATCTGTTTTAAAAATAACCGAGTGGTTTCTTTTAAATTGTTCCAACGATTTAAACTTTGGTTTATTTTTCTTTGCATTATAGATAATGCGTCCCATCATTAACCTATCATTGCAGAAAACAACGAAAATACAACGTCCTCTTATGCCATCCGCATTCGCCACGGGGTCCCGTCATCACCCGTTAGGTTACTTAACTAACGACAGAGCGGGGGCTGGGCTAGCGCGGGTGTAAAACATAAGTGACGTCTAAATAGCTACAATATATATAGATATTTTACATTCGTCTGACGCAATGATATACATTCCAGAACACAGATAAACAATATTGGATTTGCAAGCAATCTGTATTTCTTTTGAGCCTGCAAGAAAAGACAGATTACACAGTTGTGATGAATAGCCGTTACCCCACCCTCGACCCCTACGGGTACGGCAAACTACCCGCCCGGCAGTTTGTGTACCCCACCTTGGGTCAGTCCTAGGAGCAAAAACAGTAAAATGAAATAATACAACGGTGGCTACAACCGCAACCTGGAAGTGCCCCGCAAAAATAATATTACAACAAATTACATTTACAACAAATGAATTAAACAATAACCCATTGCATAACCCCGGCTATACACCACAACAGTCCAATACAGTTTATATGCACAAACAGATATAACCATTACAGAAATGTGCAACCCCCTGCCAACCGACATACTAGCAGTTAGGGGAGGTTTACGAACACATTTATCAATCACAGATATAATCCAACATGCAAAAACTGTACAATTTCGATCGATTAAACATCATTAATATTGCTCCAAAAACTGCTCTGTAAACTGGAAACCTGAGCAAAATTAAAATATTCCAGAAAACCCCAAACACCAGAGAGGACCCACACATGAAAGATGAGTCCATGACTCGGCAACTCGGCCGCGGAACCGCGGCGGATCGGTGGGATCCGCCGCGCTTCCGCCGCGCTTTAGCCGATTCATTGGCTCAAATTTCATGGGTGTTCTCCTGGACCCTTTTCTAGCTTTCTGAGCAACCCTGAAAAATTTTAGGACATCATTTTAAATTCGATAGAAACTAGTATTTTTTAGGGTTTTCCGGCTTCGTTTTTCCGTTCGAAATTCGTACAAATTTGCAATTAAGTTATTTATTGTTTATCGAGGCTCTGATACCACTGTAAGTCGATGTGCTACACCCCAGTACTTGTGGGGAGGCGGAAATTTCAAAAACTAACTGGTTTAGTGAACGAACATCGACTAACCGCTTGAATCGAAGCTAAACTATAAATAACCAAACACAAAGTGTTTCTAAACTACTGTGTTTAGGGATTATACCTATCGAACCAAGTCCTTCGTCTTTACGATCTTCTCGTCCTCCTCGGTCTTCTCTTTGTAGTAGACGATCCACCCGAGAGCAAAACTCCAAGCTAAACCTCTAAACTTGAGGCAACTAACCTTCTTGGATTTCTAATCAAAGAAGATAGATGAAATAGAGTGATGGTTATGGATTGATTACTCCAACTAATCCTAGATCTCAACACATGAGGGTGAGGATTAGTCTTTTGAAGAGAGAGAGCTTGAGGAGAGAGAATGTGAATAATATTATGTTCAATAAGTTATGAGTATCATATCATATATGAAGCATTATCTAATAAGAAGAAAAGAATAAAATGAGATGAATAATCATGCTTCATGAAATATCTAGTGGTGATTCATTAGCATGAGTCATTAAGCAATAAATGTGCATTAATGAAATGAATGAATCACCACCATGACTCATATAACTCATTCAATGAATATGACACATAACCCTCCTTAGTCACCATCTTCTAGAAGCTTCTCGTACAATTACGAGAACGCCCCTCCGATCCGTAAAAATACGGAAAAACTTTAGACTGTATAAATCCAATAACCGGATACCAGTAACTGGCTTAAACCAAAGCCGACTGGTAAAAACTGTCCGAAAGTCGTACGCGCGTAAACGCACGTATGCGTCCGAACCCTTTGTCGCAAAACCATGCAACCTCTATATCGTTTCGCCTGGAGTAGGAAACTCTTTGTGTGGGACTCTAGAGACTCGACTACTACGCTGGCAGTGGGTTTAACCACAGACCACAAGCGGCACTAGCTGTACGTAACGGTCCCCAGGTAGTTGTCGATAAGAAGGCCGATGAGGAAACCCATCCGAACTCCTACTGAGTCTGATGTGACAATCTCCATACAGTCCGGTCCGTTCGTCCAAGACTATCGCATATCGGGCCTAGGGGGCGGCAAGCGTCAGTCCCCTAATAGCGGTATAAGTCGTGTCGGAGTGAAGCCCATTACACCCTGAGAAACTACTGGAACCTACCAGCAAATCTCGCTTGCCCTGGCCAGGGACTTTGCGTAATGGCTCTCTGACACAGCACGATATCTACTCCCAATACCGGGAGGGACGAATCCTGTCTAACCGCTACTGCCTCCAAGTGCTCGGGACTGCACCCAACTGCTACCTGTTTGCACGACTCCTTTGAGCCGTGGTAGGGTAGCAATCTAAGAACAGTGGGACACACTCGAGGCGAAGCAGCAGTGTCAAGTCTGCGGACTATGCTGTACTCATGTCACCTGGGAACTGCTCACTGACGACTGGTATCAAACCAACCAACAGTTCCCTGTGAGTCCTGTCCGGTGTACCCGTAACCTAACGAGCACCTGCATACTATCTCCAGTATGACGTACTGACGGCTGTGGGACAGACCATCTCCCCAACTGGGATGAGAAGCGTACACACCAGTCTACTCCGGAGTATCGATGCTCTGTCTCGATAATCCAACGACCAGGGACCTGAATAAGGATGTGCTTGTAGACTACCCAGCCCCCACTAGTGTGACTGCCATCACAACGCTGGTAGACAAGCAAGATCCTAAGAGCTCTATCAATACGTACACTCACATATTAAGATAGAAAAACCAAGTAGCATACTACCATGTTTAGCAAGACTGTTATATACATGTGAATATCCCAAGCTTCCATTAAGTAATATACAAGCTAGTATGATACAGTAATGGCCTTCTAGGGCATAAACACTAACATTTGGTGCCCACAAGACTCCTCCGTTCTTCGAGAAATACAGACTCCCGAGAGTCATGCGGTTGGTCGGGGCTTTAATTGTGGTTCCAGCCCCGCGGGAGTCTAGAGGGCTGCTCCTTCGTCCACATCTGGTCGGAGCGAAGGTTTCCTTTGTGGATAAGGTCATATCCATAGGCTCATAGACCACCAAGTCAGTGATGCCCTTGCGTGATGACTTCAAAGATGGGGCTTCTGCATTGAAAGCTCGGGAAATCCTCCATCTCTACTCCATCCGGCCAGGCTATCTAATGTTCAGGCAGAATGAAACAGCCTTATTTATGAGATATAACCCACACTGATTTGCCCGGCAGTCAAGCTACAACCAAGGGATCCCGCTGGAAGCTTTCTTAGAAACGCCCGTGGTCGGCCCAGAGGGGATAAAGAATGCGATGCATCATTTTACACGGCTTAACACAGGTTCCTATTTCTTCATTAGTGAACCCAGCTGTGCCCCTAAGATGCTTAATTCATATGTGGCCTGGTATGCGCACGCGATGGGCCCAATTATCTTAACGGAGAAGCGTATGCTGGTTGACCGTAGGGGTGCGCCTCCCGGCGGCGATCGTAAGGCCCTTTTGCAGCCAAGGATCCAGGTCATCCTCCCGATAAAAGATGCTGGAGTTGACCGACCACGCGTGTTGAGCCCCCCGCGTGGATTGCCACTGCCTACTACGGTGGATGCACCACCGGCGCCTCGTGCTCCCACAAAGACGGTTAATGTGGTATCGCCAGGGTCCGGCGCAGGAGCAGATATCAGGACCCGCCGCCCTAAAGTGACTGCCAAGCGCAAATCTACTCCGGGTGGATCTAAAGCTGGCGGACAGAAGAAGAAGAAGAAGTCCACCCTTTCCCTCGATGCGATCCTCAGCTTAAAGCCTGCGGCTCCTTCCACCGAAGGCATATGTGAATATGGCAGCAACGAGGGCTTCTTGGTAGACCCTGCGGACACCAATTTGGCTGCCGCCATTGCAGCTTCGGAGCGATCGGCGAGGCTCGAAGCGATGTTAAGCAAACTCGCTGAGTCAGGTAATCATCAGCCGCTTTATTTGTCATTTTATTGCACTTTTTATTATTATCTTTAACTAATATTTGCTCCCTTTTCAACAGGTGTCTCTACTGAAGAGGCTATCACTGCCTCTTTGAAAACCTTCCAAGAGGAGGAGGAGAAGCGCGCTCTAGCAGGCGTTGGTATGTCTCACCCCTTTCCCTTTTATAAGGAAAGTTTGTCATCTTTTCTGATGGTCAACCTAACCTTCTTTTGTTTCTTTGTAGGGGTTGTATCAATTGATGCGGGGATCCTTCCCGAGGCCGTTACTGAAGTCCCGATCTCGTCGAGGCTGCTGCAGGAGCCTCGACTTGACAAAACGACAAGGGATGCCCTGAAAAATCTAGATGCATCCCTATTCACGAACGAGGACGCCTCAATTAAAGAAGCCCTAGTGGCATCCGTCTCAACGGCTCGGGAGGAGCGGAAGCGGTTGAGACGCGAAGTAAAGGCGCCCAGAGCTACTTTGGCCACGGGAGAGGGCCCTAGCACTATTCCTCGCGCCGACACTCCTTCTGAAGAGGCCCCTGCCGCCCTATCTACTGCTCATAGGCAAGTAGCGCGTGCGGCCCGAAGTGCAAACGATAAATCCTCTTCAGGTAGCATTTCTTTCAGAGCCTTGTTGTAAGAATTATAAAGCCGTTGGCTCATATGCATTCCATATTGCAGGGCCAAGTCCGGCTGAGGGGGAGGCGGAGACCGTTGAACCCAGGGGAGCGGAGGAAGCGGTACTTGCCGAACCCGAGCCGACAGTGAGCAACGTCGTCGGGGCCACGGGGCCTGAAACAGAGGTTGAGGGATCCGCCGCCGAGAGGGTCATTGATGCCGCAACTGAAGTGGCGACAGATGAGATGATTGTCTTAACCGAGCCGAAGGCAGTAGAGGGCGAGGAGCTTGAGGCTGGAGACCTCGTGGTGCCGATGGACAAGACAACCGCGACCGCAGAACCCGAGGGAGTATCGGATGAGGTAGCCACGATTCCTGAGGAGGAGCTAACCGCTCTTTCCCAGGAATCTGGCAATACTCCAATCATAGCCCTCCCCGCGTATGGTTCCTTGCCGTCTCCAGGGCTTGCGAGCACAACAACGGTTCCCATCGAGTCGGGTGATGAGGCTACGGGCGGCGGTCTCATGTCAACGGAGGAGGGGATTGCTTCAGTTTCGGCTGACAGCTCGTCGGGTAAATTTTGAGTTACCAGCGTTCTTCTTTTTATATATCTCGCGATCTCTTCTAACAAGTTTGTCTTTGCAGGTGCGGCCAGTGCCGACGCTCCATTGCTCGAAGGAGCACCGTCAACTACTGCTTCGGCGGTGGTCACCTCCCTGCCTTCCCTTGTACCATCGCGGATGTTGGAAGGTATGGAATTACGACTCATGCATTAATCTTTTAAACGTGTAGCTTTTGTACTAACGTTATACCACTGTGCCCTTTCAGGAGCGCTCTTTGATCATCTATACCAAGTGTTGCTCCCACACTTCTCCTTCCCATCCGAACTCGCTTCTCCCTCTAGTAGTGCCGGTGAGTGTTATTCCGATATCTTTCGAGGGAGTATAGGATCATTTTGTTAGTAATATGTATGCCCTAAAGGCCATTATATGGATAGTGGAAACTTGGACATATAATCTATGGAGATAGATGACTTTCTTGCTCAAACATGATAGTATGCTATCTGGTTTACTTTATCTGGACATGTAGATTTAATCATTTACACATGTTGATAAAACCCAAAGGATATTTGCTTGACTACTGTGATTATGATGCGGATCATACTAGTGGGGCACGTGTAGTCTATAAGCATATCCTTGAACTGTTCCTAGTCGAGGGTGTATCGAGACAGGGCATCGATATTCCAGAGTAGACTAGCGTATACCATTCTTGTCCCATATGACGGGCGATGGATGATCCCATATCCATCTGGTGAGGAGACACCAAAGATTGTATGCGGGTGCTCAGTGGAGACTGGGTATACTGAACGGACTCGCCGAGAACTTCTATGTGGTATTATATCTATCGTCGGATAGCAGTTTTTAGGGAACACTGGTACAGGTTAGTCTGTAGACCCGAGATCGTCATAGAGTCTTGTGTGTCCTCCCACTATACTTTGATCTCCACCCTACCACGGCTCTACTGAGTCGTGCAAACAGGTGGTCTTTGGGTACAGTCTCGAGGCGCATGGAGGCAATGAGCGATAGGAGGGGTTTCGTCACTCCCGGTATTGGGGGTTGATGTTGTGCTATGCTCGATTGGCTATAACATGAAGTCCCTGGCCAGGGCTGCTGAGATTTACTGATAAGAGTTATCAATAGTTTCTCAATCTGTTATGAGCCATACACCAGCATGACTTATTGAGTTACTGGGGTCGACGATTCCATCCCTGGACTCGATATGCAGCATATTTGACGAAGAGACCGGACTGTACGGTAAGTGTTGCCAGTTGGCTCGACGGGAGTTTTTACAGCTTCGCTGTTTTTCTTCTGATCGTTTCAATACCCGGGTGGCCGTTATGTTTAGCTGACCTCTTGCGGCTTGCAGATGTTTGATATGATCATCATCTACTGCCGGCGTATTGACGAGTCTTAGAGTCCCACAATGAAGTTTCCCGGCTCAGGCAAAAAGGTGTGGTGTGCATATGAGATATGCGCGGGACCCGATTAAATACGGTTATGTGATAACGTATATTAATCGGGCATTTTCTATTTGTCGGATCGTATGTGATATGACCGGTTTGCTAAATCAAGTGTTGATTTAACAAATTACATTTAGATTAATTCTTTAATTAAATCCTTTTGTATGAATGCATGCATGCACATGATGATGTGCATGGACACATACATGCATACATAGTATCATGGTTGATGATACAAGAATGGTGGCAATGCAAGACTTATATTGAAGCTTTTATTTATATTTATCATTTTAAGTTAATGTAAAGAAAACCCACTCATGCTTCTTTATTCTTTAGTGGGTAAGCTTTATTTAACTTAATGAAAAAGAATTTCCACCCATGCTTAATTCTTTATGAAAAGAATTTCCACCCATAATTATAATGGGGATGGAATAATGATGATTATTCCTTCTCATCACTATATAAGGCTTCATATGTGATATGAAACAAGGTGTACAATTAGTGCAAGGGTGTGGTGAAAACAAGTTATCATATGTGATATGATAGAAAGCTCAAGCTTAGCCACCATTATCTTCTTCTTCCTCTCTTGATTTCTCTCTTGAGTGAAGTTGATAAAAGAAAGGGTTTCAATTGTTGAATATAAACCACATCATCATACTACACACATCTAGCCGATTTGTGTAGGGTGTTTGCTCTACTTCGTTTGCGAAACAAGTAAGGCAAGGAGCTTTGGGCAAAGGGACTTCGGGTGGATCATCGTGGACAAGGAAGGCTTCCATCGATCCGTTCCAAACTCTCATAGTGCCAAGGAGTCACCGAGGGAGATCTACAAAGGTTGTAATCTCTACTCTTAGTGATAGTTTTACATTTGCATGTGATGCTTATTTGTATGAATCCCTAAAACTTCTAGTTTTCGATTCTTGTCGAGTTAACTTAGCACCTCTAAAATTTTGATTATGGCACATGTGATGCTACCAAACCCTAGATGAGGTGCTAGGCTAACCCTTCACATTTCTGACTTTTCCTCTTCCTGATTGTAGTGCCACGAATCGAAGGAGGGGACACAAGACCTGTCACGCCACCGGCCCTTCCGGCTTTGTCGTCCGTTTGAGCTGGTACAGTATATTCCTCCCCCCTTTTTATATGATCCTTCAGCATCTTTTCGAATCATTGTTTAACCATGTTTCGTTTTGCAGCTATTGTTCCAGCTCCGATCCCCTTTGAGTCTCGTGTTCTCTCACCAGCGGGCCCTTTCTTGAAACGTCCATCTTCAAAAGGTGCCGTGATGAGTTTGGGCATGCTGAGCGGGTATATCGAAGAGCTTAACATGGACGCTCTCCCTTCTGCGTGGATTTCGCAATGGAGGTTAACCCGATGTTGGCGGCGCTCGTAAACTTTCACAATGAAGGCGTCGTCGAATCTTGGATTAACCACTGCAGAGAGATGGAGGCCTGCTTGCATCGGTTGGAGACAACGCGCCCTTCTCCCGAAGTTTTGGCCATGAGCACCGAACAGACAGCCTGGCTCTAGCAAAGCGCTTCTTATCTCCGCCATTTGGAGCAGGAAGCAGCTTTGCGGTTGAAGGAGCGTCGGGAATCTTCAAGCGCAACCGCTCGCCTGCGTGCTGAAGTTAGGACGAATGCTGCTGAAGTGAAAGCCGTCTTTGAAGGCCTCTTGGAGCGTATCTCTAATGGGCTAGCACTGAGGCGGAAGCTTGATGCCGCCGAGCATGATGCCCGAGGCCGTGAAGCAGCTCAGCAGGTTGTTGGGGAACAGCTTGCATCCTTCAGGCAGCAGCGGGCTCAAGCAGAGGCCGAACTGGCGATGGCAGCTGATCAAGAGAAGGCGTGGAAGGAAGTATGCGAGCAATTGCTAAATCTATGCAAGACGCTTCCTTCTCAGTAATTTTCCTTGTATCATTTGTACTTATAAAATAGATGTATATACATTTTTTTATTCTTTAGTACAATGTATCCTGTACTCGATTAATATTTATGAATAAAAGATGCACATTTTTGTAATGTCTTGTGTCATTTCTCCGCCCCCCCTTTTTTCTTGCATGATATCTTTGATGAACCTCATTGGCCGATAACTTTATTTCTCCCAGAGATAGCGATGGCTTAGGCCGCAGGTTCAGGTCTACCGCCTAAGACTTTTCAACTCTATGAGCCATGAGGGTCTCATAGAGGCTTTTCTCCCTGCGGATCGAGAGGATCTCGTCGGTGGGTTTTCTCTTTAGGAATCGTGAGGATTCCTAAGTGTGGTTTTCTCTCATAGGTCGTAAGGATCCTACAAGAGAATTTTTCCCTCTTATGAGTCGAGAGGACCCGTAAGTGGTTGTTTCCCTTTTTGTCGAAAATCGACTTCGGAGAGTGAGACCCGTGAATAGTATGCAAGAGACCATTTCGGATTGACTTGCAGGGCCCCATTTTTCAGGAAGCAAGTTTTCCCACCTCTGCTGCCTGAGGCTTCATCTTGCAAATTGATAAGCAAGTTCAATTTGTTGAAGAAATCCCTTTTCTGAATGATTTGGCGGAACTTCCCCCACCGTCGGATCTTTGATCCAAGGGCTTCTGTTTTACAGAAGAAAATCTTCTTTTTTTAACAAGAACGGAAAAGATTTCTTCAGAACTTTAATTTTGTTTGGCGCAAATGCTCCATAGTATGATACATGTCGCGCGGCGCAGCGCAATTGTGTTAGCGCATCTGCGCTGACGCGTGTCATGTAGCGCACGGCGCAGCGCAACTATGCTACCGCATCTGCGCTGACACGTGTCGTGTAGCGCACGGCGCAGCGCAGCTAAAGCGTTGCTTCCTTTAATTTTGCTTGAAATAGAGCGTTGCTCTGATTGGGTGCGCTGCTTTGGGCGCCGCGCTGATGCGTCTGCGTCAGACACGTGGCACGTTGCGCAGCGCAAATAATCTGAAGCGTCGCTTCATTAAATTAATTTTCAAGACAGAGCTTTGCTCTGATTGGGGGAAGACGAAGCGTTGCTTCATCTCCCGCCTCGGAATTTGAACAGAGCTTCGCTCTGATTAGGGTAAACCGCCGTGACAACTTTTGGAAGTCGAAGAGGCACTTGATGCCTATAAATAGGACCTTTAGTCCCCCACAGATACTTATCATCTTTCAGATTTTTATTTTCAAAAACTTTAGAGCTTTGTTCTTGCCTTCAAGAACTCCGGTGCCTTGCTCCTTTTTTCAAAGTTTTTAGAAAAACTTTAGGTAAAATCGATTCTTAGATTAATCTTAACCAGCAGAGCTTTCGTCCAGGGGATTTTATCCTTGAACATAGTTTTGCTCTCTAGGAATTTAGTCCTCTATGTATATTGTTGCTTTTCTATTTCCGATCTTCCTGTAATATTTCCTCCAGGCATAATGGCGGCGGTGCATCTATACAGTTTGCATGAGTTCATTACCTACGACGATATCCGCGCTCAGGGTCATCAACAAAACCAGGAGTTTACAGACGCTGAATGTGCAGAAGTCATGGGTCGTCTGAACGCAAGCGGTGGTTGGCTGTTGCCTCGTCGTTCGGCCCTTTTGAAAGTCGTGTTGGGAGCCATATGGAGAGCACTTTCGGGTCTTCATGAGGCCTTACCGCTCAATGCGCTGTATGATGTCGAAGACAAGGTGCATTTAGTGTACCTGACAGGGCTGATCTCAAAGAAACGGCGTAACAGCCTCATTGACATCCCACACCAAGTCTTCCAGCAGACGATGATAGTTGTTGCTTATCGAAGGCCAGGAGGGCTTGCCGATGATCTTGACACAGAGGAGCGTGAAAGACTGCGCATAAGAATAATTAGAAAGGCCAGAAGAACTCTGGATGGCCTTACTTTCGATTTCCTCAATCCGTGCCCCGGATCTGAGGTTATACCGTTGTAATAATTTGAATAATGTTTCTTATTTATTGTTCTTATGATTGTAAAAAAGAAATTTTCTAGCGGTATGAATGGAAACCCTCCCCCTTTTTATTTCAGCTTGTCTTATTTCTCGGCTTGAATCTTCTGCCCGTGCATAAATGAATGCGTCACGAACGCCAGATCAAATGTAGATCAGATATTCTTTCTGTCATCTTCTTTTTATTGTCAGCAGGCTGTCTTAATAACCATAATTGATGGATATCTAAAACGAGTATTCTGACTTCCTTAAGAAATAGCGATGGCTTAGGCCGCAGGTTCAGGTCTACTGCCTAAGACTTTTCAACTCTTTGAGCCGTGAGGGTCTCATAGAGGCTTTTCTCCCTACGGGTCGAGAGGATCCCATAGGTGGATTTTCTCTTTAGGAATCGTGAGGATTCCTAAGTGTGGTTTTCTCTTATAAGTCGTAAGGATCCTATAAGAGAATTTTCCCTCTTACGAGTCGAGAGGATTCGTAAGTGGTTGTTTCCCTCCTCGTCGAAATTCGACTTTGGAGAGTGAGACCCGTGAATAGTATGCAAGAGACCATTTTGGATTGACTTGCAGGGTCCCATTGCTTAGGAAACAGGCTTCTTTTATGCCCACTGCCTAAGGCTTTATCTTACGAGTCGAGCCGCCTTGACAATTTTTTCACAAGTCGAAACGAATCGAACGTTTCTCGCAAGAACATCTTAACGTCGCATTTAACCTCTGCTCTTTACGACAGAAGCCCGTTAAGGTTGGTGGTACTTAGGGTTTTGGCCATCGTACCGTCGCATAAGCTGATATAGTCCTCGATAGGCAATCGTGCTGTTCGAGTAGCCCTGCGACTGCCGTGTCTCTGATCCCTTCGGGGGCTGGACAAGACGTCTTCAAGCAATCCTCCTTGGCAGTTTGACCATCGGAAGAGCAAGCGTTAGGAATTTGCCATGTCGCTTTTTACTTGAGGTTAGGCTTATTTTGGTGAGCCCCGATGAGTCATAACCACTCCGCGCTGGTGTGGGGATGATCTCCGATAGTCTTTCGGGCTTTATGTGAGTTGCCGTTAAGACCCTGAAGCTAGGAATTTGGCCTTTGCTTCGTTTGCTGGCATTGCGTCTGCTGTATCGAGACGAATGTTGTGGTGGGAACTAGGGATTTTGCCGTGGCTCCGTTTGTTTGATGACGTTGCATCTGCTGTGTCGAGACAAACGTTGGCGTGACATCTCGTCTGCTGTATCGAGACGGACGTCGAGGTTGTCTCTAGGTTACTGGTGAACTGCCGAGGTTTGGAACTAGGGATTTTGCCGTAGCTCCATTCGTTTAATGACGTTGCGCCTGCTGTGTCGAGACGAATGTTGGGGTGACATCTCGTCTACTGTATCGAGACGGACGTCGAGGTTGTCTCTAGGTTGCTGGTGAACCGTCGAGGTTTGGAACTAGGGATTTTGCCGTGGCTCCATTCGTTTAATGGCGTTGCGTCTGCTGTGTCGAGACGAACGTTTGGGTGACATCTCGTCTGCTGTATTGAGACGGACGTCGAGGTGGTGACCATTCTGTGCTGGTGCGAGATGATCTCCGGTTGTCTCTCCGGTTTTATATGAGTTACCGTCAAGACGTCGAAGCTAGGAATGTGGCCTTCGCTTCGTTTGTTTTAGTGTGTCCAAATCCTGTTGGAGGACGAACGCCGGGGTTAACATTTCGTCTACTGTATCGAGACGAACGTCAAGGTGGTGACCACTCTGTGCTGGTGCGAGATGATCTCCGATTGTCTTTCCGGTTTTATGTGAGTTACCGTAAAGACGTTGAAGCTAGGAATGTGGCCTTCGCTTCGCTTGCTTTGTCACGTCCGAATCCCTGCTGGAGGAAGAACGCTGGGGTGACAACTCGTCTGCTGTATCGAAATGAACGTCGAGGAGGTGACCACTCCATGTGAGATGATCTCCGGTGGTCTTTCGGGCTTTATATGACTTGCCGTTAAGACCTTGAAGCTAGGAATTTGGCCTTCGCTTCATTTGCTCACACTGCGTCTGGTGTATTGAAACGAATGCTGAGGTGGAGCTGGGATTTTTCCGTCACTCCGCTTGGTTTCGACCATGGGGTCTTTTGTTAACTTTGCATGTACACCTTGCTGGACTGCGAAGGGACGCCGTTGTTGACATTGCGTCTGCTGTAACGAGATGAATGCTAAGGTGGAGTTGGGATTTTGCCGTTACTCGGCTTTGTTTCAAATGTGAGGTCTTTTGTTGACGTTGCATCTGCCTCTAGCTGGACTGCGGAGGAACGCTGTTGTTGACATTGCGTCTACTGTATCGAGACGAATGCTGAGGTGAAGCTGGGATTTTGCTATCGCTCCGCTTGATGGTGTAACATCTGTGTCCTGCTGGAATGAGGAGGCACACCGTTGTTGGTCTCCAGGCTGCAGATGTGGCCATTGAGATTTGGAACTAGAGACTTTGCCATGGTTCCGTTTCGTTGCGATTCTGAGGTCAGTTGTTGACGTCATGTCTGCATCTAGTTGGAGTGAGGAGAAACGCCGTTGGTGATCTCTAAGTTGTCGATGTTGACGTCGAGACCCTGAAGCTCGGGATCTTCGTTTGCTTCATTTGTTGACATCGTGTCTGTAATATTGCGAAAAATGTCGAGATGGTCTCTAGGTTGTCTATGAACCGTCGAGATTTGGCTTCGCTTTCTGATGGAGCCTGTTGGGAAGGTATGGTTCCCTCTTTATCTGTGCCCCTGAATTGTATACAGGGATCGATGTGATTTCACCTGTAGGGCAAAAAGTATCATTCTTTCATTTTTTTTATTCTTTCCGCGATGCTCTATCATTTCAGCTTTTTATATCGCGAAAATCGCGATTGCCCAATCATTTCGGCTATTTTTCGCGGTGCCCAATCATTTCGGCTATTTTTTCTTTTTACTCGCTGCTTTTTATTGTGAGTTGCCCAATCATTTCGGCTGTTTATTTTATTTTTACTCGCTGTTTTTTATTGCGAGTTGCCCAATCATTTCGGCTGTTTATTTTATTTTTACTCGCTGTTTTTTATTGCGAGTTGCCCAATCATTTCGGCTATTTAATATGCATTTTCAGCTCGCTGATTTTTATCGCGAGCGTAGAACTTGGAATCTGGTGCCAATCTCAGCATCAGCATCGCTACAACCGGAATATTGCCAGGAGTGAATCATCATCTGCCATGAAAGGACTTGAAATTTGATACCGATTTAGGCATCAGCATCGCTACAACTGGAATATTGCCAGGAGCGAATCATCATTTGCCATGAAAGGACTTGGAATTTGATACCGATTTAGGCATCAGCATCGCTACAACTGGAATATTGCCAGGAGCGAATCATCATTTGCCATGAAAGGACTTGGAATTCGATACCGATTTAGACATCAGCATCGCTACAACTGGAATATTGCCAGGAGCGAATCATCATTTGCCTCCGTCGATGTCGAACAAAGGTGGCTTAGCGAACAGGGTTAAGGTCCTGTTGACTAAGGCTTTTGACTTCATGAGCTGTAAGGGTTTCACAAAGGTATTTCTCCCTATAAGTCGTGAGGATCTTGTAGGTGTATTTTCTCCTTAGGAGTCGTAAGGATTCCTAAGTGTATGTTCCTCGGTAAGTCCTAAGGATCCTACAAGAGGGTTTTCTCCTTGTAAATCGAGAGGACTTACAAGTGTTGTTTGCTGTACGAGCATATCCCTAGCCACGGATGAGACTTTGTTAGGGAAATGTTTATTCACGCCCGTGGATTGTATACAAGGGCCAATATAGGACCACTTGTAGGGCAATATCGAAAGTTGTGGGGGCTGCTTAAGCACAGGTTTAGGCCTCTGTAACTTAAGACTTTCAAATCTTACGAGCCGTGAGGGTCCCATAAGAGCCTTCTCCTCACGAGTCGTGAGGATCCCGCAAGTGTATTTTCTCCTTAGGAATCGTGGGGATTCCTAAGTGTGTTGTTCCTTTGTGAGTCGTAAGGATCTCACGCAGGTGGTTTCTCCTTACAGGGTCGAGAGGACCCTATAAGAGTTTCTTAACGAGGTTGCGCCCTTTCGGGTTTTCACAAACACTCGCCGGTAGTCCTGCTGTTTTTACTTACGGAGCCCTTTCAGGTTTTCATCCGTGCCCATTTTGCTTATGGACTTACCCTTTTTTTTATTCTTTTTATTCCTTTTTTTTTTCTCTTTCTTTTTTTTTTACGAGGTCGCGCCCTTTCGGGTTTTCACGAACACTCGCCGGTAGCCCTGCTATTTTTACTCACGGAGCCCTTTCGGGTTTTCATCCGTGCCCTCTTTGCTTATGGACATACCGTTTTTTTATTTTATTATTATTTTTTTTTTTTGATATATTTTTTTTATCTCGTCAGCCTAAGGATGCTGCGGTAGTAGTTTAAAAACATTTCGGTCATTTGCAAGTTTTAGGACATTGCGGTCCATCATTAGTTTAAGGACATCTCAGTCCGTCGTCGCCGTATTTGAGGCGAATATCTAGTTTATTGACTTTTCGGTCTATGAGTCCTTCTCCATGAAAGAACATGATGCCGCCGGCGTATCCATCTTTTTCGGAGCGTGCGGTTGTGGCGGACTCACCTTCCAGTTCTCAGACAGCGCAAACTTGCCATGTTGGTATTGGTCTTCAACCCAGTTTTTGAAGACGTAGCAGTCTTCGATCAGGTGACCTACTGTTTGGTGGTAAGGGCAATAATTAGGATTATTAACATCGCCTGGCCGCAACGGACGTTTGGACTCGGCAGATTGATGAGTCTGTCACACACTTCCAGCTCGAACAGTCCCCTTGTTTTATCTTGCGGAAACGAATAAGGACGTTTCAACCTTTCCTGGAGGGGTTGCCGCTTGTTGCTTTGGAGAGCAACCGGTCTAGGGTCACCTGATTGTTGTTGAGTGCTGGCGATGAGGGCTTTTTTTCCTTTTCCTTTATCCTTTTTGTTCGATCCTTTGTTTACGGGGCCGGGATTCTTTCCGAATAGCATGCGATTGCATGGCTGAACGTTCTCGCAGCTTCTCAATTCCTTTATTTTTTAAATAGATTCCCCGAGGGAAGAGTTGGGGATAGCATCTTCGTCAGAGTTGTAGGGTTCCTAGGCACTCTCAAGAGGTCTCACAAGGCATCAACCATGCCAATTTCAAAATTTACGGTGCCGAGAAACCCTAGACTACGGATCGTTAACTAGAAATTTAGGCGAAACAAAGCAACTAGTTTACAACTAAACTAAAAGAACGGAAATACAACCTTTGTAGATCCGTTTCTCCACCTCCATAGCTCCATGATGAAGTCCTCTCCGCTATCCAAATCGAACCATGACTCTAGCATCGGCTTCATCGGAGAAAAAGCGGGCTAGGTCATCGACGACGATGCCGAAGATGATCTACGTCGAGGCATCACTAGATCAAGCTCCACCTTCACCAAGCCATGAAAACTTGTGAAGGAAACACCCTATACTTCTTGGCAAGAGGTAGAGGATGAAGAAATAGGAAGTGGGTTCACTTTGGAATTGGATTTCTCACACTTTTGCTCAAATCACCATTGATGAAGTAAGCTTTCTTCTTGAAGAAGAAGAAGAAGATGATGATGATAAATGTTATGATAAGAATTGTAGAATAATTGAAAAAGAATTATTCTTATCATAACTTGAACCATGGTTAGATGTAGAGAGTTAACTCAAGTTAGATGAATGGTTAGGGTTTGAAGAAGAAGACAAAAAGGTTACATGAGTCAAAGTTGCATGAAGCTTCAAGAAGCTTCATGTAAGAAAGAAACCTTTTTATTTTCTTTTCACATTTTCTTTTAATCCAAATTAAAAGATAAATGAATGAATAAATGAATAAAAACCCTAACCATATACTTAACCTTGGTTTAACTCTTTACACAAACCCTAGCAATCATGTATCATCAAACATAATACAATCTTGTGCACAAAAATATATCACATATACAATGTGCACACCAAGTGAGAAAATCCATTTAAAGTGAACCAATACTAGTTAATGCAAAGTAATATATCAAATATATAATTATGCATTAAATCATTAAATCAACACTTGATTTAACGATCCGGTCATATCGCATATAACCGACTAGTATCCAATGTATCGTCTTATCGAATCAACCCTCGATTCGATAACTAGGTTATATCGCATATAACTATATCGATACATTCATCGCGAGAATAGAATACGGTATCACATACACGCATTATTCTCGGTCCCGCACATATCTCATATGCGCTCCTATTTCGTTTCGCTTGAGCCAGGAAACCTCTGTGTAGGACTCTAAAGACTCGTCAATACGCCGGCAGCAGATGATGATCATATCAAACACCCACAAGCCGCAAGCGGTCTGCTAAATGTAACGGCCACCCGGGTATTGAGCGATCAGAAGATCGACGAGCAAGCCCGCTCACACTCCTGTGAATCCAACCAGTAACACTTACCGTACAGTCCGGTCTGTTCGTCTGATATGTCGCATATCTCGCCTAGGGGTGGTAAACGTCAGACCCCAATAGCTCGATAAGTCATGCCGACGTGAAGTCCATGACATGTGTGAAACTACTGATAACACTTACCAGTAGGTCACTGCAACCCTGGCCAGGGATTTCCTGTTATGGCCAGTCGAGCATAGCGCAACATCAACCCCCAATACCGGGAGAGACGAATCCCCTCCTATCGCTCATTGCCTCCATGTGAATCGGGACTGTACCCAAAAACCACCTGTTTGCACGACTCAGTAGAGCCGTGGTAGGGTGGAAATCAAAGCACAGTGGGAGACACACAAGACTTTATGACGATCTCGGGTCAACAGACTAAGCTGTACCAGTGTCACCAGAGAACTGCCATCTGACGTGAGGTATAATACCATCTGAGAGTTCTCGGCGTGTCTGTTCAGTGTACCCAGTCTCCACTGAGCACCCGCATACCATCTCCGATGTCAAACACCAATGGATATGGGATCATCCATCGCCCATCACATGGGTCGAGAAGATATACGCTAGTCTACTCTGGAATATCGATGCCCCGTCTCGATATTCCCACGACTAGGAACAATGAAGGATGTACTCATTGACTACCCAGGCCCCACTAGTATGATCTGCATCATAGTCCTGGAATTCGAGTACACATCCTAAGGGCTTTATCAACATGTAATCAGAGAGACAGAGAGTATACATGTTAAGATAAAGAGCAACCAGATAGCGTACTATCATGTCGAGCAAGAAAGTCCTACCTATATATGTCCCAGCACCCACTACAATATACATCCAATGTACAGTAATGGCCTCTAGGGCATACATATAACTAACAATCTTCCACTTGCACTAGGGCCATCTGTAGCAGTGGTTGCAGTATCACATACTCAACCATCCCCTAAAAGTCTCTCTTTGGGGAAAGGCCTTCGCGAGTGGATCCGCCGTGTTCTCTTCTGAGTTTACTCTCCTAATCTGGATCACCCTGGAGATCAACTATCTCCATGATCAGGTGATGCTGCCTCAGAATATGTCTGGGTCACTGATGGGACCAGGGTTCCAGGGCCGAAGCCACACTTCCATTGTCATACAATGGCAGGAACCTGGTTCATCTTATGAACCAATATACACCCAAACTTCCTCTTTGGAAGTATCTTTAATAGCGATGTTACCAGCCTTTATCGTCTAGTTTGTCACGGTATCTAGCTTGGAAATCTTCCAACATACCGTCCCTTTACTGAGGGTAAAGACAATGCCTGTGACTGACATTCAGTCGTCTTTATCACTTTGGAACCCTTCCAGTGATTCTCCCCAGGATCGATTGATACCATCTCACTACAACTAGTGAGTATCCTAACATCCAATTAGATCTATCTCATAGATCCAAAGCTTAGGGTTTAATAGGTATCACTTTGATCCTATATGGAGAATTATTGTGATAAGCGGAGATTGATCGAGCGCAGCATAGGAAACTCCTTCCCTAACAAGAGTATGTCATCCACGTACTCTACGAGGATCGTCACCATACTCCCTACTACCTTTTTGTTTATACAAGGTTCATCTACCATTTTGATGATGTCAACTTCTTTGACTAATCCATCAAAACAGATGTTCCAACTCCGCGATGCCTGCTTTATCCTATAAAGCATCTTGCACACGTTTCCGCTGCTCCCACTGTCTACGAGGCCCTCTGGCTGTGTTCTTATAGACGTTCTCTTCTAAATCAATATTTAGAAAATAGTCATGGCACCCAACCACCAGATATCGTAGTCATGGTATGTAGCCGTGGCAAGTAGGATATGGATGGATTTAAACATAGTCCTTGGAAAAGGTTTCATCATTATCCGTGCCTGGTTGATGACGAAAACCTTTAACAAGTCTAGCTTTGAAAGTCTCAACTTTTCCATGTACACCAAGTAATCTTCTCAAGATATACTTGCTCCTGATGGGGATTTAACCCTTCAGATATAGCAACCAAAGTCCATACTTTGTTGGTGTATAAGGATTCCATCTCAGATCACTAAGCATCCAGCCATTCTTACAGAGTCCCTACTCTCGATGGCCTGCTCGAAACTGGTTGGGTCATCATCTCATGATGCAATCCTCGCTCCCACTGTCATAGAGAAACAGAAGTATCTCTCAGGTGGGTGAGGAACCCTACTAGATCGGCGGAGAGGCAGAGGTTCGTTGGTTTCTATTGAATCCTTCGGTTCTACCAAATCATCTGCTGTAGTTTGCATAGCTGGAATCTTTCCAGTTGTACATAACAGATCTTGCCTCGAGTTTGTCCGGATTTTGCTTTTAGACATAGGCCGGTCAACCCAAATCTTAACTAGCTTAAGACATGGGCTCTTCCCTTTCCATATCACATATGAAGTGGTAGGCAACTGATTTGATTGGAACCCTATTCAATAGGTATGCAGCTTCTCAAGTGCATAACTCCCAAAAAGGAAATAGGTAACTCAGTAGTACTCATCATAGAGCACACCTTATCATATAGGGTGTGATTGCTCCGCCCCGATATACCATCGTGCTATGGTTTATACGGAGGAGTAATGCTGAGAGAGAATCTCATTTTCTTTTAGAATAGTCCAGGAATGCCATGCACAAGTATTCTCCTCCCTGATCTTATCATAGGACATAATACTTATACCCGTATTTTGGTTCTCTACTTCTAACTTATATTTTGTGAATACCTTAAAAGCTTCAGACTTATGTTTCAACAGGAACATATGACTGAATCTTGAGAGATTATCAGAGAATATAATGAAGTATAAAGAACCAGTCCTGGCATGTGTAGATAGGAGACTTTACATACATTATCATGTATCAGTCCCAAGAGTTCATTAACTCTTTCTCTGCTTCCAGTAAACAGAGCTGGTGTCATTATATCTTTGTGACATGACTGGCAAGTTTCACAAGATGTAAATTCAAACTGATTTAAATATGCATCTAAATGTAACTTCAGCTAGTCGGGTCGCATTGATATGACCTACTCTACAATACCTCAAGAAGAATCTGTTCATTTCTGAACTCTTCCTCTTGTGTGTGTTCAGTATACAAGGAACTGTAGTTTGATTTAGAACGTCAATGCTTTTAGATAACGTGCCTGAACCGATCAACTTTTGATATAGGAAATGTTCAAAACATTATCCAACAATACAAAATTATATCATTTCTTTACTTACAAAGAGACTGATATGATTTTGTATATCAGGTTTGGTATCTAATAGTATTTGTTCAGAATCAATGTATTGGTAATACAGGGTGACAGTGACCAACAGACTTGGCTGCAACACTTGCCCCGTTTTCTGCCTCATGAAACTTATCACCCGTTCTCAGTTTTTCTACCTTTTTGTAGCCCTATGTAACAGATTACATATCTGGGATCCTGATTCGGTATCATATACCCAGGATGCAGAGGATACTAAGAAACAGTTCTTTGTAATGAACATACCCGAAGGAGATGCATCATATGCACTTTCTTCGTTTGGGCGGCATAGGAATTCTGGTATTCCCCAATTTCCTGCTCTGCCTTATAACAATTATAAGTTGGAGCGGGACCAACGTTCCCCAGCTCAGTATAACAAGCGGGTTCGGTCAATACATCCATATTATTATCTTGATTAAGGCGTGATATGGTCGCTACCTGGAGAGAGAGAGAAGAAAACACTCAGCGTGCGCTCTTGCAAGATCAGATTGGTTATATATTTTATCTAATCAGGATGGCTCCCACTGTTTTTATCAAATCTTCCTTCAAACCTTAAAAGGAAAGACTAGCCGGGATTAATTACACTCAACAAGTTCGCCAATCTTTCAGCCAGGCCAGTGTCGGTACTTTGAGGGAGGTTCCCCGTGCTTTCGTACGGACCTAATTACAGTAAACCTCGTTTTTCCAGAGGCGTAACCCCGTTGACACCTTTCTAGACACCTACTTGATCGGCTAATTGCAAAGTGCAAAACTCTCCCAGGAGTAACAATTACTCGCAGTGGGTATCGAGATCCAACTATCATATAGAAGGTATGCAATCTCATTGCAAATTTCAACACTTGAAACTCCCGATAAAGGTTTTTATCCCTAGCACTTATGACCTTAACTATGGTCAACAAATCATAAGCACTAGTCAAGTTCTACCCGTCATTTCGTGATTAATTAGACCCACCCACATGACCCTTAACTAAGGTCAACAAAGTCATGCGACTGTCCTAACTAATCGCATCATATGCGGTGTAGGAAGACATCACTTAGCTACCGTACACTGTGCCTTGACTATGGTCAACAAACACAGCACGAATACTAAGTACTCTACTTCCTAAAATAACGGAGGGTTGCGAATGGTTTTTATGAAAACCTTTAACGCTTTGAACTTGATCTCGTTGCGGAATCAAATGATTTTTAATTGGAATGTTTTTGAGGCTTTTCTAGTTTTGCTAAAGGGGTCACTCCCGGTGAAGGGATCGTCGGCCCTTTCCTCGTCGAATGAGGTGCGGGATATATCATATATATCACTGTGCAAAGCGGAAACTATAGAAGCGATCAAAGACAAACCGAGGGTTGTAGCATCTGCCAGTTATTGCTAAAGGAGTCACTCCCGGTGAAGGGATCTCGGTCCTTTCCTCATCGAATAAGGTGCAGGATGTTCTACAATGAACACCGCGATGCAAAGCAAGAACTGTAGCTACCTGTTTTTATTTTGAAATTCGATTCCACAACATCAATTAGGTTTATTTTCTTTCATTAATCTCATTAATGAATATCCCATCATTTAAATTACCTAAACATCACAGATAAATATGACGTACACTTATGCCATCCGCATTCGCCTCGATATCCCCTCGTGCACCGTTAGGTTAGGTAACTAACGGCAGAGCGAGGCAGGGCTAGCGCGGGTGTAAAACATAAGCAACGTCTATATAATATATCATATATACTATATACTACATCTATCTGAACAAAGCACAGAACATCACATGATCACATCACAGATAATGCAGCAGAAAAAATCATATGAAATATTGGATATACTAGGACGTCCGTGTTTTCAATACGATCCAGTATAAAACACGGATTCCACGGTCGTGATGAATAGCCAATCCCACACCCCTAGACCCCTACGAGAGCGGCAAGCAACCCTACCAATTCTAGAGTTAGGAGACCCGGACTCGACTCCTCGAGTTGGTCTCCCATTGGACTCCAGAACCCTGTTACTTGTGCTCCCCTCCTTGGGTCTATCCTAGTACGGAAAAGTAAATAATATACAAACGGTGACATCTTCCGCAACCTGGAAGTGCCCCAATAAAAGAATATTACATACAAGTTTTTACATGAATGAAAATGAAAAACACTCATCTCACATAAAAACCCCCGGCTATTCAAACACGACGATCCAATATAACATATCCAGCAACACATAACATCACATGTCATCAACGTAAGTAAATATGCGCATCCCAATTGTCGTTGACATATATCAACGAAACCGGCGATATCACATATTACACTTACGGTCACAGAAAAGGAAGTGTAAAACTACAACAGTTGGAATCCGCAACCTCTTAGACATCACATGCCTAAACAAATGAATTACTTAGACATCGCATGCCTAACAATTATAAACCCCGCATTTTAGTCTCATTATCGAAAAGACTTTTCAATATCAAGTCGGGCAATTCAACAAGATTCCCGTCATCCTGATCGAATGCTCGTCGCAAACTTCAGTAGACGGCCGCACCCCCAATACCGTCGACGAAGTGCACCAAGGCGGAACACCGCTACCGCGAGCACCCGAACGGATGCTTTCGGCGACGGGGTTCTCCTACAGTCACTTGGTCGAGGCTATGGAGTGAGGCTGTCTATTAAGTTTATCCGGCGAGTATCCGCGTACGCTACGTGATTGCGACGGACTTTTGATCACATCAAAATTCCGTGGCAACCGATCAAGTGAGACTAAAGTGCTATGTTTATAACATTCATTCAGTTATCTCATAACTTCTTGTGAATTCCAATTATTGTATCACATTCCGGATAAATAGAAAATGTTAAACTTTCCGATCGAACAATCGAACACCCAAGTTTTCCCGATACAGATCAACACATGAAATAAGTTTAAAGACATTCACTTCGTGCCTCAGTACCAACGGTCCAGCCGTAGAAGGGTCAAGCCAACGCCTCACATGTGGCACGCCGTACTGCCCCAAACCCGAAGGTTCAAAGGGCAGTTCAAGACGGTCACATAATCGAGTTAAGGTTTGTTGTCTTCTAGAGGGTCCATTGCGTTACTTGCACTACTTTGAACGTCTTTAAACCACGGAAAAATCCAACACTTGGAAATTTCCCGACAGGGGAAAAAGTGGGTATTTATATCCGGTCGAACTTTTTAACATATTCTAAAATTATCCGGAAAACACATAGACAAAATTAGACAGTCCGATCGAATCTCCGAATCCCCAATACAACCCAGAAAATTCAACTCTTGAATAAATATTAAAAATTCGCAGGAAAACCAGAACAACAGAATAGGAGTTACTGTGCAAAACAAATTGGGCAAAGAGACCATACGGCCGCGGAACCGCCGCACAAGCCATGCTTGTGCCGCGGAACCGCGGCGGCTTAATGGAATTGGGTCATCGAATTTTACAGCAACTCTTAGAAATACCTGCTGATTTTTCTGCATATTTTTAATATTGAAAATCTCACTGTTTTAAAAAATGTACAGAGAGCAAAATGGGATTAGGGTTTCGGGTTCGTTCGGGTTTCTAATTCCGTCTACGCTTCGCCTAAGGCTCTAGCTAGGCTCTGATACCACTGTAGGGTTCCTAGGCACTCTCAAGAGGTCTCACAAGGCATCAACCATGCCAATTTCAAAATTTACGGTGCCGAGAAACCCTAGACTACGGATCGTTAACTAGAAATTTAGGCGAAACAAAGCAACTAGTTTACAACTAAACTAAAAGAACGGAAATACAACCTTTGTAGATCCGTTTCTCCACCTCCATATCTCCATGATGAAGTCCTCTCCACTATCCAAATCGAACCATGACTCTAGCATCGGCTTCATCGGAGAAAAAGCGGGCTAGGTCATCGACGACGATGCCGAAGATGATCTACGTCGAGGCATCACTAGATCAAGCTCCACCTTCACCAAGCCATGAAAACTTGTGAAGGAAACACCCTATACTTCTTGGCAAGAGGTAGAGGATGAAGAAATAGGAAGTGGGTTCACTTTGGAATTGGATTTCTCACACTTTTGCTCAAATCACTATTGATGAAGTAACCTTTCTTCTTGAAGAAGAAGAAGAAGATGATGATAAATGTTATGATAAGAATTGTAGAATAATTGAAAAAGAATTATTCTTATCATAACTTGAACCATGGTTAGATGTAGAGATTTAACTCAAGTTAGATGAATGGTTAGGGTTTGAAGAAGAAGACAAAAAGGTTACATGAGTCAAAGTTGCATGAAGCTTCCAGAAGCTTCATGTAAGAAAGCAACCTTTTTATTTTCTTTTCACATTTTCTTTTAATCCAAATTAAAAGATAAATGAATGAATAAATGAATAAAAACCCTAACCATTTACTTAACCTTGGTTTAACTCTTTACACAAACCCTAGCAATCATGTATCATCAAACATAATACAATCTTGTGCACAAAAATATATCACATATACAATGTGCACACCAAGTGAGAAAATCCATTTAAAGTGAACCAATACTAGTTAATGCAAAGTAATATATCAAATATATAATTATGCATTAAATCATTAAATCAACACTTGATTTAACGATCCGGTCATATCGCATATAACCGACTAGTATCCAATGTATCGTCTTATCGAATCAACCCTCGATTCGATAACTAGGTTATATCGCATATAACTATATCAATACATTCATCGCGAGAATAGAATACGGTATCACATACACGCATTATTCTCGGTCCCGCACATATCTCATATGCGCTCCTATTTCGTTTCGCTTGAGCCAAGAAACCTTTGTGTAGGACTCTAAAGACTCGTCAATACGCCGGCAGCAGATGATGATCATATCAAACACCCACAAGCCGCAAGCGGTCTGCTAAACGTAACGGCCACCCGGGTATTGAGCGATCAGAAGATCGACGAGCAAGCCCGCTCACACTCCTGTGAATCCAACCAGTAACACTTACCGTACAGTCCGGTCTGTTCGTCTGATATGTCGCATATCTCGCCTAGGGGTGGTAAACGTCAGACCCCAATAGCTCGATAAGTCATGCCGACATGAAGTCCATGACATGTGTGAAACTACTGATAACACTTACCAGTAGGTCACTGCAACCCTGGCCAGGGATTTCCTGTTATGGCCAGTCGAGCATAGCGCAACATCAACCCCCAATACCGGGAGAGACGAATCCCCTCCTATCGCTCATTGCCTCCATGTGAATCGGGACTGTACCCAAAAACCACCTGTTTGTACGACTCAGTAGAGCCGTGGTAGGGTGGAAATCAAAGCACAGTGGGAGACATACAAGACTCTATGACGATCTCGGGTCTACAGACTAAGCTGTACCAGTGTCACCAGAGAACTGCCATCTGACGTGAGGTATAATACCATCTGGGAGTTCTCGGCGAGTCTGTTCAGTGTACCCAGTCTGCACTGAGCACCCGCATACCATCTCCGATGTCAAACACCAATGGATATGGGATCATCCATCGCCCATCACATGGGTCGAGAAGATATACGCTAGTCTACTCTGGAATATCGATGCCCCGTCTCGATATTCCCACGACTAGGAACAATGAAGGATGTACTCATTGACTACCCAGGCCCCACTAGTATGATCTGCATCATAGTCCTGGAAGTCGAGTACACATCCTAAGGGCTTTATCAACATGTAATCAGAGAGACAGAGAGTATACATGTTAAGATAAAGAGCAACCAGATAGCGTACTATCATGTCGAGCAAGAAAGTCCTACCTATATATGTCCCAGCACCCACTACAATATACATCCAATGTACAGTAATGGCCTCTAGGGCATACATATAACTAACAAGAGTTGCTTCCAAAGGTGATAATTTGCGATACCTTAGAGTCGGCTATATGGCAATCGTCGGTGACTCTTTTGCGCTCATATATCGCATTTTTCCGATGTCCAAAAGCTTCACACTTTGTCCCGTCAAAGTGTTGCTTTTGAGCGACATACCCTTTCCACCAACAGTTAAAGGATTCGCAGTCCTCGGTAGGATATATGATCTTCTGATGATATAAACAGAATTTAGGGTGCATCTCTGCCTCAGCGAGAGTATTTTCTTCAGAGGGTGGTAGCTTCATTCCTACTGATAGAGCTTTGGCGAACCGTTTCCTCGTCTTGAATTTGTTTTTACCCACAGTGTATGGCTTTTGATTTGACGGGAATACCTTGGTTCTTTCTAGTATGGCCATTTCACGCTCTTGATTGGCTTTTGCTTTCAGACGAATTTAACTTAGGAAGACATCGATCAACTCGTCTGATGGCTGTAGAATCTCCGGCTCAGGATTCGCCATTGGTTTATCAGCGCAAGGAGCCTCTTTATCATCCGTCCGTGAATGAGAAATCATATGACAAGTCGCTACGTAGTCTTCGGATTCATCCGATGAGTTTTCTCCATTGTTTTCATCCTTGACTAAAGAACAAGCTGCCCCGGCGTGTCCGTCTTCTTTGGAGAGTGCGGCTGTGGTGGGTTTACCTTCCAGCTTTTAGACAGCGCGAACTTACCTTGCAGGCATTGATCCTCGATCCATCCCTTAAAGACGAAACAATCCTCAATCGGGTGACTTACCGTTTGGTGGTAAGGGAAATAATTGGGATTATTAAGATCGCCTGGCTGCGACAGATGCTTTGGACTCGGCAGATTGATGAGTCTGTTACACACTGCCAGCTCAAACAGTCTTCTCATTTTATTCTGAGGAAACGAGTAAGGACGTCCTAGCCTCTCTTCGAGGGATGGGCGTGGACGCACGTTGTTTTGGCGAACGACCGGTTTTGAGTTGCTTGACTGTTGTTGAGCATTGGCGACGATGATCGCTTTTCCTTTTCCTTTCTCATCTCGGGAATCTGATTTTGGAGGAGACGGTTTATGGCCCATCTGGTCCATTTGGGCTAATTTGTCGATCAAGGCCTGGAAGGTGGTCGGCCTGAAGAACATCATGAATTGCGAGATGGTCGCCTGCGGATCGAGAGTGCCCATAAACATGCCTACCGCAGGTGCCTCTTCTATGCGTTGTTCGCATTTCGACCATAGGTTCCGCCATCGTGTTGCGTATTGAACCCACGTTTCGCTTGGCCTTATCCTGGCATTTATTAGTGCTGTTATCGGGGTGCGTTCACTAGCACTCACGAATCTTTGTGTAAACAGCAGTTCCATCTCTGCAAATGTTTTGACAGAGTCGTTAGGTAGCTCCGAATACCATTCAAAGGCTGTTTCTGCTAAGCTGCCGACGAATTGACGTAGCAACAATTTATCATCGCCTCCAGTATTGCCGCATAAGGCCCTGAATTGAGCGACATGCTGATGCGGATTCCCTGTCCCTTTATATACGTAGAATTTAGGGATCGTATATCCTGGTGGGTAACTGATTTGGTCATACCAGCTCGGATACGGTCGTCCGGTTCTAACAATTTGCCCAGCCGCTTCATTTGCCTGATGAACCCGGATCTGCTGAGCTATATATTCGTCTAGGTCAACTTTGGAGATTGCCTCCTCCTTGGCTGTTGATAGAGCTGGCGGAGGATTTGACGTTTCTCCCCTGTCGTCTTCAAGGACGATCGGAGGATCTTCAGCAGGAGGGTCCGGCTGTAACATCATCCCTACCATATCTTGGAAGAGGAGCGCCATCTGTTTTATGTTAGCCGCTTGCTCTGCAGCTTCTTTGTCCCTCTTTTCGAGGACTCTGCGTAAAAAGTCAGCGTCGGTTTCTTGTTCTTGACGCTCATCCTAAGACGTTTCAGAGCTTTCTTTTGGCTCAGTGAGTGCAGCCATTGTAGTCATCATTTCCTGAAGCTTTTGTTGTTGCTCCTGGGCTTTCGTCACGGATCGGGTGAGCGGTCGGTGACCCGTAGAAGTGCGGCTTTCCTCCTTTCCAGAAGCCATATAAACAGTGTGCACCACCATGCCCCCAGATTTGGGGCGTTTGTGTTCAGCGCTTTTATGCTTCGCCATGTTCACAGGGGCTTTTTGTGGCCTCCTTTTTTGAGTGATTGGAGTTAAAGGAGCCGTTGTAGTGGGCACCCAAGTAGCTTTTGCTTTTTGTGGTTTGACAGAGTAATCCTTCCCCTGCCGAACCTTCATCTTTTTCTGTCGTCGGAGGCAGTCTTGATCGATCACCGACTCTTGGACCTGTCGCCAGACTTTGTAAATTTTAGAGGACAGCCGTTGAGGGGGCTGCTCTAGCTTCTTCTCTGGAGTATTCTCCACAGGTGAAGGAGTTCGCTTTAGCACCGCAGTAGGAGAGTTTCTGCGCACCGAGTTCAGCAACTCAAATCTGTTCCCGGTCGGAACAGCAGTATCGATCCCCACCATTAGAGTTGGAGGAGTAAGTCCAGAGGGGGAGTTGCCCCCAGCCTTCCTCACTCGGCGCCAGTAGCGACATCAGGCATGTCGTGCTGATGGAGTTGTTTCAGCTATAGGGGTGACCTCCTCATGCCCCCTGTGTTGGTCAGAATATACTGGTACCAGCTTTTTAAAGATCGACGTCCGTTGAACGGGGATGGCCAACTTGTCAGAAGCGGACTTCTGAACATGGGAAGCAACCTTGGTGATTTTGCCAGGAACGGGAGTTGGAATGGCTATCCGCTTCGGGATAACGCCTTCTGGTATGGCAGGCTTCTTCATGGGCCTGATGGAGCTCTGGCCTAATCCATTAAAACCTGAAGCAGTGGAGTTGGGCGACCTGTTGAGTGGGGTCGCGGCAGTGGTAAGTCGATCGAAGACCAACTTCTTTGGAGCTTCTTGCAATGTCATTGTGGCATTGAAGCTTAATGGTGGGAGCATGGTCCCGAAGAATAATCCAGTGGTGGCTTGAGTTACCTGCTCCACTGGTATCTTGAAAAGAGAGGCCGCTCGGGGCCCATAAGTCACTCTTCCAGCAATGACGGAGCGAAAGTTGCAGCTGCAGGCGGTGCAGTTCGAAGCCATCGATCTTCTATTTTCTACGTGGAGAAAGACACCAAATCTAAGTACTTTGAATCCACAAGCAACCATAGCAAACCGCGATTTGCTCGCGAACACGACACACGAAGTGTGGAGTGGAAAGAGGAAAAGGTCCCACCGGGCGTGCCAGAATCTGTTCCCCTCCGAACGGCGGCGCGCAGGACCGCGAAGCCCTGGCGCTGAGATTCGGGGCAGATGCTATTTGTGTAGGGTTCCAAGGCACCCTAGTGAGGTCTCACAAGGCATCGAACATGCCAATTCAAAAAATATGGTGCCGAGAAACCCTAGTGAGTGGATCGTTTGCTAGAAATCTAGGCGAAAAAGTAAACTAGTTAACACTTAACTAATAGATACGGAAATACAACCTTTGTAGATCCGTTTGTCCACCTCCACGGCTCCGAGATGAGGCCCTCTCCGCTGTCCAAATCAAATCCGGGCTCTAGCGTCGGCTTCATCGGAGAATAGGCGATCTAGGTCGTCGATGTCCATGCTGAAGATGATCTACGTCGAGGCATCGCTAGATCAAGCTACACCTTCACCATGTCTTGAAAACTTGTGAAGGAAACACACTCTACTACTTGGCAAGAGGTAGAGGATGAAGAAATAGGAAGTGGGTAGACTTTAGAATTGGATTTCTCACTCATATGCTCAATATGCCATTGATGAAGACAAGCTTCTTCATGAAGAAGAAGAAGAGCAAGAAGAAGATAAGTATTATGATAAGAATTAAAATAAAAGGAAAAATCCATTCTTATCATAATTCTCACCATGGTTAGGTGTAGAGAATTAACTTGAGTTAATAGAAGTGGTTAGGGTTAAGCATGAGACAAAATGGTCAAAGTCTTCATGAAGATTCATGAATGGTCAAAAGAAAGCAACCATTTTCCTCATTATCTTTTCATTTATTCATTTATCAAAAATAAATAGATAATTAAATAAGATAAATGAATAACAAATAATAATAAACCCTAACCATTCCTTTAACCAAGGTTTAATTCTTTATACTTAACCATTTTTTGCATGCACCATCAAATATGATACAAGCAAGTGCACAAATCATATCGCATATGCAATGCGCACATTTGAGCGAGAAAATCCATATAAAGTGAACCGATACTAGTTAATGCAAAGCAATATATCAAATATATTATTATGCATTAAATCATTAAATCAACACTTGATTTAACGATCCGGTCATATCGCATATAACCGACTAGTATCCAATGTATCGGCTTATCGAATCAACGCTTGAATCGATAACTAGGTTATATCGCATACAACCATTCGACGCATTGATCGCGAGAATGAAATACGGTATCACAAACACGCATTATTCTCGGTCCCGCACATATCCCATATGCGCTCCTATTTCGTTTCGCTTGAGCCAGGAAACCTCTGTGTAGGACTCTAAAGACTCGTCAATACGCCGGCAGCAGGTGATGATCATATCAAACACCCACAAGCCGCAAACGGTCTGCTAAATGTAACGGCCACCCGGGTATTGAGCGATCAGAAGATCGACGAGCAAGCCCGCTCACACTCCTGTGAATCCAACCAGTAACACTACCGTACAGTCTGGTCTGATCGTCTGATATGTCGCATATCTTGCCTAGGGGTGGTAAACGTCAGACCCCAATAGCTCAATAAGTCGTGTCGATATGAGGTCTATAACAATTCGAGAAACTACTGGTAACACTTACCAGTAAATCTCAGCAACCCTGGCCAGGGATTTCCTGTTATAGCCAATCGAACACAGCGCAACATCAACTCCCTATACCGGGAGAGACGAATCCCCTCCTATCGCTCATTTCCTCCATATGACTCGGGACTGTACCCAAAAACCACCGTTTTGCACGCCCTCTTGGACGTGGTAAGATGGAAATCAAAGCACAGTGGGAACCACACAAGACTCTATGACGATCTCGGGTCAACAGACTACTCTGTACCAGTGTCACCAGAGAACTGCCATCTGACGTGAGGTATAATACCATCTGGGAGTTCTCGGCGAGTCCGTCCAGTATACCCAGTCTCTACTGAGCACCCGTATATCATCTCTGATGTCAAACACCAATGGATATGGGATCATCCATCGCCCATCTGTATGGGTCGAGAAGGTACACGCTAGTCTACTCTGGTATATCGATGCCCCGTCTCGATACACCCACGACTAGGGACTTTGAAGGATGTACTTATAGACTACCATGTCCCCACTAGTATGATCCGCATCATAGTCCAGGTAGTCAAGCACACATCCTAAGGGCATTACCAACATGTAACAGAGAGACAAACAGTATACACGTTAAGGTAAAGATCAACCAGATAGCGTACTATCATGTCGAGCAAGAAAGTCCTCTCTATATATGTCCCAGCATCCACTACAATATACATCCTATGTATAGTAATGGCCTCTAGGGCATACATATAACTAACAATCTCCCACTTGCACTAGGGCCATCTGTTAGCAGTGGTTGTAGTATCTCATACTCAACCATCCCATAAAAGTCTCTCTCTGGGAACAGGCCTTTGTGAGTGGATCCGCTGTGTTGTCCTCTGAGTCTACTCTCCAAACCTCGATCTCCCTGGAGATCATCCATCTCCATGATCAAGTGATACTGCCTTAGAATATGTCTGGATCACTGATGGGACCGGCGTTCCTTGGCATAAGCCACAACTCCATTGTCACACAATGGGAGGAACATAGTTCATCTCATGAACCAATATACACCCAAACAGCCTCTTTGGTAGCATCTTAAGTAGCGATGTATCCTGCCTTTATCGTCTAGTATGTCACGGTATCTGGCTTGGAACTCTTCCAACATACCGTCCCTTTACTGAGGGTAAAGACAATGCCTGCGACTGACATTCAGTCGTCTTTATCACCCTGGAACCCTTCCAGTGATTCTCCCCAGGATCGATTGATACCATCTCACTACAACTAGTGAGAATCCTAACATCCATTTAGATCTATCTCATAGATCCAAAATCCAGGAGTTAGTAGGTATCATTATGATCCTATATGGAGAATCAATGTGATAAACGGAGATTGACCGAGCGTAGCATAGGAAACTCCTTCCCTATCAAGAGTATGTCATCCACGTACTCTACGAGGATCGTCACCATACTCCCTACCACCTTTTAGTTTATACAAGGTTCATCTACCATTTTGATGATGTCAAACTCTTTGACTAACACATCAAAACAGATGTTCCAACTCCGCGATGCCTGCTTTATCCTATAAAGCATCTTGCACACGTTTCCGCTGCTCCCACTGTCTACGAAGCCCTCTGGCTGTGTACTTATAGACGCTCTCTTCTAAACATCATTTAGAAAAGCTGTCATGACACCCAACCACCAGATATCATAGTCATGGTATGTAGCCGTGGCAAGTAGGATCTGGATGGACTTAAGCATAGCTACTTAGAAAAGGTTTCATCATCATCCATACCTGGTCAATGATGTAGACCTTTAACAAGTCTATCTTTGAAAGTCTCAACTCTTCCATGTACACCAAGTAATCTTCTCAAGATATACTTGCTCCTGATGGGGATTTAACCCTTCAGATATAGCAACCAAAGTCCATACTTTGTTGGTGTATAAGGATTCCATCTCAGATCGCTAAGCATCCAGCCATTCTTACAGAGTCCCACTCCTGATGGCCAGCTCGAAACTAGTTGGGTCATCATCTCATGATGCAGTCCTCGCTCCCACTGTCATAGAGAAATAGAAGTATCTCTCAGGTGGGTGAGGAACCCTACTAGATCGGCGGAGAGGCTGAGATTCGTTGGAATCTACTGAATCCTTTGGTTCTATCAAATCATCAGCTGCAGCCTGTATAGCTGGAACATTTCCAGTTCTATATAACAGACCTTGCCTTGAGCTTGTCCGGATTTTGCTTTTAAACATAGGCCGGACAACCCCAAATCTTAACTAACTTAAGATATGGGCTCTTTCCTTTCCATATCACATATGAAGTGGTAGGCATTTGATTTGATTTGAACCCTAATCAATAGGTATGCATCTTCATAAGTGCATAACTCCCAAAAGTAAAAAGGTAACTCAGCAGTACTCATCATAGAGCACACCATATCATATAGGGTGCATCTGCTCCGCCCCGATATACCATCGTGCTATGGTGTATACGGAGGAGTAATGCTGAGCGAGAATCTCATTCTCCTTTAGAATAGTCCAGAAATTTTCGTGCTCAAGTATTCTCCTCCTCGATCTCATCAAAGGACACAATACTCATACCCGTGTTTTGGTTTTCTACTTCTAAATCATATTCTGTGAATATCTCAAAAGGTTCGGACTTGTGTTTCAACAGGAACATATGTCTGAATCTTGAGAGATTATCAGAGAATGTAATGAAGTACAAAGAACCTGTCCTGGTATGTGTAGACAGGGGACCTTACATACATCAACATGTATCATCCCAAGAGTTTGCTAACTCTTTCTCTATTTCTAATAAACAGAGCTGCGGTCATCTTATCTCTGTGATATGACTGGCAAGTTTCACAAGATGTAAATTCAAACTAATTTAAATATACATCTAAATGTAACTTCAGCTAGTCGGGTCACATTGATCTGACCTAGTCTACAATACCTCAAGAAGAATCCGTTCATTTCTGAACTCTTCCTCTTGTGTGTGTTCCATATACTAAGAACCGTAGTTTGATTTAGAACATCAAGGCTTTTAGATAACGTGCCTGAACCGATCAACTTTTGATATAGGAAATGTTCAAAACATTATCCAGCTATACAAAATTTTATCATTTCTTTACTAATAAAGAGATAGATATGATTTTGTATATCAAGTTCGGTATCTAATAACATTTGTTCAGAATCAATGTATTCGTAATACAGGGTGACAGTGACCAACAGACTTGGCTGCAACTCTTGCCCCATTTTCTGCCTCATGAAACTTATCACCCGTTCTCAGTCCTCTACCTTTCTGTAGCCCTATGTAACAGATTACATATCTGGGATCCTGATCTGGTATCACATACACAGGACGTAGAGGATACTGAGAAACAGTTCTTTGTAACGAACACACCCAAAGATGATGCATCAGCATGCACTCTCTTCGTTTGGGCGGCACGGGAAATCTGGTATTCCCCAATTTCCTGCTCTGTCTTATAACAATTATAAGTTGGAGCGGGACCAACGTTCCCCAGCTCAGTATAACAAGCGGGTTCGGTCAATATTCCGTATTATTATCTTGATTAAGGCGTGATATGGTCGCTACCTGGAGAGAGAGAGAAGAAAACACTCAGCGTGCGCTCTGTCAAGAATAGATTGGTTATTATTTTATCTAATCAAGATGGTTCCCACTGCTTTTTATCAAATCTTCCTTCAAACCCTAAAAGGAAAGACTAGCCGGGATTAATTATACACTACAAGTTCGCCAATCTTTCAGCCAGGCCAGTGTCGGTACTTTGAGGGAGGTCCCCCGTGCTTTTGCACGAACCTAATTAATGTAAACCTCGTTTTCCCAGAGGCGTAACCTCGTTGACACCTTTCTAGACACCTACTTGATCGGCTAATTGTAATGTATAAAACTCTCCCAGGAGTAACACTTACTCGCAGCGGGTATCGGGATCCAACTATCTCATAGAAGGTATGCAATCTCATTGCAAATTTCAACACTTGAAATTCCCGATAATATTTTTGCCCCTAGCAGCTATATGACCTTAACATAGTCAACAAATCATAAGTGCTAGTCAAGTTCAACCCGTCATTTCCCGATTGAATTAAACCCACCCGCACGACCCTTAACATAGTCAACAAAGTCGCACGACTACCCTAATCCAATCACATCATATGCTTCTGCAGATAAGCACTAATTAGCTACCGCACACTACGCCTTAACATAGTCAACAAACGTAGCACGAATACTAACTACTACTTATCTGAAATGACGGAGGGCTACGACAGGTTTTTCTGAAAACCTATTGCGTAATGAACTTGATATCGTTGTAGGATCGAATGAATTTTGAAATGGAGTGTTTTTGAAGCTTTTCTAGTTTTGCTAAAGGAGTCACTCCCGGTGAAGGGATCGTCGGTCCTTTCCTTGTCGAATGAGGTGCGGGATATATCATATATATCACTGTGCAAAGCAAAAACACTTAAAAGCAATCAAAAGACAAACCGAGTGTGTAGCATCTGCCAGTTATTGCTAAAGGAGTCACTCCCGGTGAAGGGATCTCGGTCCTTTCCTCATCGAATAAGGTGCAGGATATATCACATATACCGCTGTGCAAAGCAAGAACTGTAGCTACCTGTTTTATTTTGAAATTCGATTCTACAACATCTTTAGGTTTCTTTTATTTCATTAATCACATTAATGAAGTCCCATCTTATAAGTACCTAAACATCACAGATAAATACGACGTACACTTATGCCATCCGCATTCGCCTCGATGTCCCCTCGTGCACCGTTAGGTTAGGTAACTAACGGCAGAGCGGGGCAGGGCTAGCGCGGGTGTAAAACATAAGTAACGTTTATATAATATATCATATATACTATATACTGTATCTATCACAGAACATCACATGATCACATCACAGATATCGCAGCAGAAGAATCATATGAAATATTGGATATACTAGGACGTCCGTGTTTTCAATACGAGCCAGTATAAAACACGGATTCCACGGTCGTGATGAATAGCCAAACCCACACCCCTAGACCCCTACGAGAGCGGCAAGCAACCCTACCAATTCTAGAGTTAGGAGACCCGGACTCGACTCCTCGAGTTGGTCTCCCACTGGACTCCAGAACCCGGTTACTTGTGCCCTCCTCCTTGGGTCTATCCTAGTGCGGAAAAGTAAATAATATACAACAACGGTGACAACTTCCGCAACCTGGAAGTGCCCCAATAAAAGAATATTACATACAAGTTTTTTTACATGAATGAAAATGAAAAACACTCATCTCACATAAAAAAAACCCCGGCTATTCAAACACGACGATCCAATATAACATATCCAGCAACACATAACATCACATGTCATCAACGTAAGTAAATATGCGCATCCTAATTGTCGTTGGCATATAGCAACGAGACCGGCGATATCACATATTACACTTACGGTCACAGAAAAGAAAGTGCAAAACTACAACAGTTGGAATCCGCAATCTCTTCAGACATCGCATGCCTGACCAAATGAATTACTTAGACATCACATGCCTAACAATTATAAACCCCGCATTTCAGTCTCAAAATCGAAAACACTTTTCAATATCTAGTTGGGCAATTCAACAAGATTCCCGACAGTCTGATCGAATACTCGTCGCAAACTTTAGTAGGCGGCCGCACTCCAGATACCGTCGACGAAGTGCACCAAGGCGGAACACCGCTACCGCGAGCACCCAGACAGATGCTTTCGGCGACGGGGTTCTCCTACAGTCACTTGGTCGGGGCTATAGGATGCAGCTGTCTATCAAGTCTGTCCGGCGAGTATCCGCGTACGCTACGTGATTGCGACGGACTTTTGATCACATCAAAATTCCGTGGCAACCGATCAAGTGAGACTAAACTGCTATGTTTATAACATTCATTCAGTTATCTCATAACTTATTGTGAATTCCAATTATTGTATCCCATTCCAGATAAACAGAAAATGTTAAACTTTTCGATCGAACAATCGAACACCCAAGTTTTCCCGATATAGATCAACACATGAAATAAGTCTAACAACATTCAGTTCGTGCCTCAGTACCAACGGTCCAGCCGTAGAAGGGTCAAGCCAACGCCTCACATGTGGCATGCCGTACTGCCCCAAACCCGAAGGTTCAAAGGGCAGTTCAAGACGGTCACATAATCGAGTTAAGGTTTGTTGTCTTCTAGAGGGTCCATCGCGTTACTTGCACTACTTAGAACGTCGTCAAACTACGGAAAAATCCAACACTTGGAAATTTCCCGACAGGGGAAAAATTGGGTATTTATATCCGGTCGAACTTTGTAACATAATCAAAAAATTATCCGGAAAGCCAAATAGACAAAATTTGATACCCCGATCGAAACATCGAATCCCCAAAACAATTCCAGAAAATTCAACTCTGGAAAAAAATTTAAAAATTCCCAGAAATCTCAGCATCAGACAAAATGAATTACTGTACAAAAAGTGGATGATGACGTCATCAAGTTGCGGCGGAACCACCGCAGAAGGCAGCCTTCTGCCGCGCTTCCGCCGCGGAATTTACTGTTCATCCAAAAAATTTTGCATGGTAATTCTTATTTTTCCCTGCTGAATTTTTTAGCAATTTTTAATTTGAAAAAATCCACGTTTTCTGAAAACGTCCAGAGAGCATTTTCCGGTTGGGGTTTCGGGTCGTTCGGACTTCAAAATCCGTCTAGACTTCGCCTAAGACTCTAGCTAGGCTCTGATACCACTGTAGGGCAGGCAGCCACCCCATCCAATGGGATCGCCGTGGCACCAACGGGTCCCTCAGCCGCTAGTTTTTACGCATGCCCCCTCGCGAGGACTACAACCCGCCGGAACACCTTCCGGTCTCTAGTGAGTGGATCGTTTGCTAGAAATCTAGGCGAAAAAGTAAACTAGTTAACACTTAACTAATAGATACGGAAATACAACCTTTGTAGACCCGTTTGTCCACCTCCACGGCTCCGAGATGAGGCCCTCTCCGCTGTCCAAATCAAATCCGGGCTCTAGCGTCGGCTTCATCGGAGAATAGGCGATCTAGGTCGTCGATGTCCATGCTGAAGATGATCTACGTCGAGGCATCGCTAGATCAAGCTACACCTTCACCATGTCTTGAAAACTTGTGAAGGAAACACACTCTACTACTTGGCAAGAGGTAGAGGATGAAGAAATAGGAAGTGGGTAGACTTTAGAATTGGATTTCTCACTCATATGCTCAATATGCCATTGATGAAGACAAGCTTCTTCATGAAGAAGAAGAAGAGCAAGAAGAAGATAAGTATTATGATAAGAATTAAAATAAAAGGAAAAATCCATTCTTATCATAATTCTCACCATGGTTAGGTGTAGAGAATTAACTTGAGTTAATAGAAGTGGTTAGGGTTAAGTATGAGACAAAATGGTCAAAGTCTTCATGAAGATTCATGAATGGTCAAAAGAAAGCAACCATTTTCCTCATTATCTTTTCATTTATTCATTTATCAAAAATAAATAGATAATTAAATAAGATAAATGAATAACAAATAATAATAAACCCTAACCATTCCTTTAACCAAGGTTTAATTCTTTATACTTAACCATTTTTTGCATGCACCATCAAATATGATACAAGCAAGTGCACAAATCATATCGCATATGCAATGCGCACATTTGAGCGAGAAAATCCATATAAAGTGAACCGATACTAGTTAATGCAAAGCAATATATCAAATATATTATTATGCATTAAATCATTAAATCAACACTTGATTTAACGATCCGGTCATATCGCATATAACCGACTAGTATCCAATGTATCGGCTTATCGAATCAACGCTTGAATCGATAACTAGGTTATATCGCATACAACCATTCGACGCATTGATCGCGAGAATGAAATACGGTATCACATACACGCATTATTCTCGGTCCCGCACATATCTCATATGCGCTCCTATTTCGTTTCGCTTGAGCCAGGAAATCTCTATATAGGACTCTAAAGACTCGTCAATACGCCGGCAGCAGGTGATGATCATATCAAACACCCACAAGCCGCAAGCGGTCTGCTAAACGTAACGGCCACCCGGGTATTGAGCGATCAGAAGATCGACGAGCAAGCCCGCTCACACTCCTGTGAATCCAACCAGTAACACTACCGTACAGTCCGGTCTGATCGTCTGATATGTCGCATATCTTGCCTAGGGGTGGTAAACGTCAGACCCCAATAGCTCAATAAGTCGTGTCGATATGAGGTCTATAACAATTCGAGAAACTACTGGTAACACTTACCAGTAAATCTCAGCAACCCTGGCCAGGGATTTCCTGTTATAGCCAATCGAACACAGCGCAACATCAACTCCCTATACCGGGAGAGACGAATCCCCTCCTATCGCTCATTGCCTCCATGTGACTCGGGACTGTACCCAAAAACCACCGTTTTGCACGCCCTCTTAGACGTGGTAAGATGGAAATCAAAGCACAGTGGGAACCACACAAGACTCTATGACGATCTCGGGTCAACAGACTACTCTGTACCAGTGTCACCAGAGAACTGCCATCTGACGTGAGGTATAATACCATCTGGGAGTTCTCGGCGAGTCCGTCCAGTGTACCCAGTCTCTACTGAGCACCCGTATATCATCTCTGATGTCAAACACCAATGGATATGGGATCATCCATCGCCCATCTGTATGGGTCGAGAAGGTACACGCTAGTCTACTCTGGTATATCGATGCCCCGTCTCGATATACCCACGACTAGGGACTTTGAAGGATGTACTTATAGACTACCATGTCCCCACTAGTATGATCCGCATCATAGTCCAGGTAGTCAAGCACACATCCTAAGGGCTTTACCAACATGTAACAGAGAGACAAACAGTATACACGTTAAGGTAAAGATCAACCAGATAGCGTACTATCATGTCGAGCAAGAAAGTCCTCTCTATATATGTCCCAGCATCCACTACAATATACATCCTATGTATAGTAATGGCCTCTAGGGCATACATATAACTAACAATTTGGTTTTATCCGTCCACCTCTCCGAAGATGCCAAGTTGATTTATGGCACCGTGTATCGAAGGTTTAGACGGATGCGGCCGATGTAGCAGACTTTGTCAGATTCCCCCTCGCTAGAGGGGTTTTTGATTGTGGGGACGCTCTTCCCTGCAGGCGCAAGCCCCTGCAGTTAATTACGCTACCGCTTCGCGGTAACAACTTTCTCCTTCTCCAGAATTTCACTTCGTGTCGTGGGTGTTTGTTTTGTTTGTGGTTGCCCGTGGATTGTATACGGAGACTGAGTAATGTAGTCGCCCGTAGGACGTGGATTAGTCCAAATCCGTATTTACTTAGATTTGGGTTTGGTGTTTTAGTTTAAGGATGCGTTAGTCGCGTTGCGGCTAAGATCAACTTAAACGTGATTCGTTTAATATATGGTTGTCGGGACTCGTCACCTCTCTGACGTCGTTGAAGGATTACAACGATAAGTGTCAGAGGAGTTCAGAGGTGTACCCTCGAACCGAAGTTGATTTAGGGTTTTGTATTCCATTTGAATGTTTAAGGATACGTTAGCCATGTTTGGGGCTATGATCAACTTAAACGGGACCGTTTAAATCCGGCAAAAGAGCATTTGGAGGCTCTATTGTTCTAGTTTTAAGGACGTAGTGGTCCATAGGTAGTTTAAGGACGTTGCGGTCAATATTCCAGTTTAGAGACGTGGTGGTTCATTATTAGTTTAAGGACGTTTCGGTCCAACGCCAGTTTAGGGACGTAGTGGTCCGTTATTAGTTTAGGGACGTTTCGGTCCAATATTAGTTTAGGGACGTTTCGGTCCGATATTAGTTTAAGGACATTTCGGTCCGATATTAGTTTAGGGACGTTTCGGTCCAATATCAGTTTAAGGACGTTTCGGTCCGATATTCCCATTTAGGGACGAATATTAGTTTAAGGACGTCTCGGTCCATGAGTTTAGAGACCCCGCAGTCCATATCGATGTGTGGTCATTGGGACCCGTCACCTCTTTGACGTCGTTGAGGAATTACAACGATGGATGTCAAAGGAGTTCGGAGATGTACCCTCAAACCGGATGTGAATTGATTTAGGAGGAGCAATCTTGCTCAGTAAATTTAATTTAAGGACTTATGGCCAAAATTGGGCTAAGTCCAGTTGAGAATATTCAACGTTCCATTTGCATTTGGCCTGTTAGGCCTTTTACTAGGGCTGCTCATTTATTTTGGGCTTTGCTCAAACAGAGTATCAATTTAAATGGGGACCTGCCTTTTTATTGCTTTGCAATTTATTTAGACCTGTTAGGTCTTTTTGACTTGGGCCTGGCCCTTTAAGTAATGCATTGCATTTGTGCAAAGCACTGAGAATCTTTGTAGATTCAAGAACAGAAGTGCAAAGCACTTTTCATCCCTTGATCTAAATTTGGATCAAAGAAAAAAAACAAGTTTTTTCTTGTTTCAGAGAACCAAAGGTTCATAGCAAGTGCAAGGCACTATTTTTATTATTTTTATTTATTTATTTATTTATTTATTTATTGAAGATCACTGATCTTGTTCTTAGATCAATGATCTATTCCTAAGAGAATTTTCTCTTATTTTAAAGGTTTTTTACCTTTTTTGTATTCTCAAGGAGTTCTCAAGAGGTCTCTTCTCTTTTTTTTTTAGTCCGATCTCCATGATTTTGAAATGAGGCCTGGGTCCTTTTTACAGTGCTCATAAATTAGTTAGATTTGTTACATAAATCTTTTTCTAAGTGATTTGGGGAATTTTTCCCACCGTTGGATCTTTGATCCAAAGGCCCCGGCCTTATACAAGAAAATCTTCTTGTTTCAACAAGATTTATTCTGTTTTGCGCAACTCCCCCAGTGAGTGACACGTGTCGCACAATGAAGCGCTTGAACAACTGCACAGACACGTGTCGCGCAGCGGTGCGCTTGCGCAGTCGTGCTCGCACAACTGCGCAGACACGTGTCGCGCAGCGGTGGGCTTGCGCAACTGTGTTTGCGCAACTGCGCAGACGCGTGTCGCGCAGCGGTGCGCTTGCGCAGTCGTTCTTGCGCAACTGCGCAGACACGTGTCGCGCAGCGGTGCGCTTGCGCAACTGAGCGTTGCTTTTGTTTTTTAAAGAGCCTTGCTCTGATTGGACGCACTGCCTTGGGCGTTGTGCTGCCGTGTCAACTTCTGACACGTGGCGCGTTGCGCGCAGCGCACGGGATCTAAAGCGTTGCTTCAAAAATTTGAATTTTCAAAATTCAAACAGAGCCTTGCTCTGATTGGAGGAACATGAACGTTTCATATTATCATCGAGTATCATATATTGGTTTTAACTTGAACATCTTGAATCACTATCTAATTATGCGTTTGTTGTGTATTCTTGTTGTATGTGTGTGTTCCGGCTGTCGGGGGTAAGGCTTCTATCCCATTAAGATTGTATAGAGCGAACACCCATTCACTTGTGCTTTCAACCGCTTCGAGTAAATTTCGGCAGCACCTCCCCGCTGTTCTCCGAGTACACTGTAATAGAATAGATAATCATTTCAAATCTGTGAAACAACGTTGAAATGAACATCTAATCTATCTTTGTACACGGAGAACCAGCAGAAAGGTACCGACGAAATATCTCGAAATGGATGAAAACACAAGTGAATGAAGGTGTTTGCTCTATACATTCCTAACTTGTCCATACGGGACAAATCTATCGGTTATCATACGATTGAATCTTCTCGTCACATAGACTATACGACGATTGTTAGTATCGAGCTATACCATCCGATATTTAACAACCTTCGTATAGTTCTATGTCACGACGAATATCGATCGTATGTTAACCGATAGACAGGGACTAAGTGGCGCTTTTAGTTTCATATATGAGTATCGATAAGAATATGAAGGTTTCATATTATCATCGAGTATCATATATTTGTTTTAACTTGAACATCTTGAATCACTCTCTAATGATACGTTTGTTGTGTATTCTTGTTGTATGTGTAACATGATTTTAAACCATTGAGATCAAGATTGATAGAACTGATCATCCACAAAGAGATTAAGGATTGACTTTTAACAGCCTTATGAAGGAAAATTTTCTCCTACGGCAACCTAATAATATACCCATTACCCTCATATATACATATATGCAGGCAGGCATGGATACATACATGCAAATATTTGAAAAATTAATATATCAACCAAAAACTATTATTGCAATGGCATTCATCTATAACAATCAACAATTAAAACTACAAATGTAGGATACCGATATTATAAAGCGTTATACGCAACATATGAATTCACATGACTGAAACATGCATCAAAAAAACATGTTCATCCAAAAGAAAGGCCACTGTCAACAAATATATATAAATACGTCATAAAAACAGTAACTAACAAGTTGATTAGCATCTGGATCAAGAAAATGATAGGAAAAACAATTGACTATGATCTATAATTGTCACGACCCAAAGTTTGGCCCGTGACCGACACTTAGCCACGTAACGTCTACAGGCGTAACGCGACTAAGTGAACCGAAAACCCAGAAATCAAACCAGTAAAAGTATAGAGTGTTTTAAGTTTTGAATGGAAGCATTTACAAGTGATAAGAAATCTTAAGTAAACAATCACCAAGATAGCAATATACGACGCCGTAGCGAAGATCAAGAGCAACAAGTGAGAACATCACAGATAGAATAGACTGCATAAGTAAAGTCGGCTCACAACAAGCTCGACACCAGAATAAAAAAAATATACATCATCGTTCTCACACTGTCTCTAAGTCCAGTACATGTATGGTAGATGGAGAATACTAGATACAAAAATGTGTACAATAAAAGTAACCAGATACCACAACCCACCTAATAACAAAATAACTCTCGCACCAGCTGTAGTGGTATATGTAGCCAAAAGATGAAAAGGGCAGCCTGCCGCGACTACTCCAAGGGGCAACCTGCAAACACTGTGGCACAACGGGGGTGAGTTGCCAACTCGTGAATAGAAATAACATATAAAGGTAATCACGAGCATGCACGTACTGCGCTACTCTAACATATGCCAGCAGATGATATCAATACGTGATAAGCAGTATATGCAATAATCATGCAAGTGCTCTATCAGTGATATAACTACAGGATGAGATGCAATAATGAATGCTGAGCATGGGAATATAACATCTACACGGAATGTCAATGTGGAATATATATATACACACCGCAAATCCCAACAACCCAGACGCCGGCACTCCCATCGACCCTCAAATCCTGTACATCCCTGAGAATCACGAGTGCCCAACATCGGCACCCAAATATCATAAATACTCGTGTCTAGCATCGACACACAAATCCTCCTATATCGGGCATCCGTTAGTCCGGGTCAGCCCTCTCTCTCATACATATCGGGCATCCATCAGTCCGGGTCAGCCCTCTCTTAATATATCGGGAAGCTGTCAGTCCGGGTCAGCCCTCTCTCAATATATCAGGCATCCGTCAGTCCGGGTCAGCCCTCTCTCAATATATCGGGTATCCGTCAGTCCGGGTCAGCCCTCTCTCAGTATATCTCTCTAGCACCGAGAAAACATAGGGTGGAAGCACCGAAATATCATATCAAGGGAACCGGATTTTTAAATAATTACATCTTTGAAATAGCCACGGTTCCCTAATCCAGAAATCACATGTAATCCAAACCAATATGCAAGTCAATGTGATGTGATATGTGCAACAAGTATGAATATCATGTCAAGTCGCATAAAAGATGAGCTACAGCATAATGATAATGGAAATTCTACAGTGTGAGTGTAATAGCAATTACTAACGGTGTGTGTGTAACATGCAGGATAGTGCTCGTGCAATATGAACCGTTAGTAATGGTGCGGTGTTCTATCAAGTCTAGTTTATATACATATAGCAGGGAATGTGGTATGCACTAAATAGCAGCCATGAACAGTCAATGTATAGAAATGTAGCTATAAGGTCCTATCAGCCCTGACGTAGAACGCCATGCGGACGATATCCCCGTAGATATTAAATCTACTCACCGTAGTCTCTCGCTAGGTATAGCCGACGACTTGTTTCCCCTTCTTCGCGGCGTCCGTCGCACTCGCCTGCGAACCTGGAATTTCACAATATGTCACGCATAAGCTCAAAACCATACAACCACGACTTTTAAAGTCTACTAGAAACCCGTGTTGCAAACCAAGCGCGCGTGTACGCGATATGCTAAAACGTGTGATTACGCGCCTGAAGCCACTCTGATGCGTCTCGATACGCAGAAACCCCAAACCCATTCACACATATCACGCGTGTCGCGAAAGATTAAAAATACGGGAAATAGGGTATTCAGCTCCAGATTTTGATACAGAACAGATATTACAAAAATATATATACCAAAATACTACACATAGCAGCAGTCCCCTGTAACCCAAACCCTAACCCAAGACACCCCCATCTGGCTACAATTTGCGGCCAGAATGTATATTTCGGCGGCCTGGGTATGGAGAGGAGCTCCCCGGTTTTGTGTGCACTCTATACCCCCTATACATGCTACAGTAATTCCAATTTCACTCTGAAACATCTCGGGTAGTAGCAGATCCTACAGAGCCTTATTTCAAGTTAAAAACCCCACTTTTGCACTAAATTGATACTTTATGGTATTTTCCTGAAATTTGAAGCAAACCCATGTCTAAAACCACACTAATAACCCATTACCAAGCTAATCAAGCCATAAAAATGCTGATTTTAACATATCACCACAAAATCCCTTCAATATCACTGAAAAGCACATCAAAACATGATTTTTGCTAAAGAATACTACAAGTTTATGGAAAAGGAGTGCTAACACGAGTTAATACCTTCAAAAGAGCTCAAGAACTACCACAAGTCTCAGGCCTAGCCTCAAGTGTACAGATTTTCCTCCAAACACCTCAAAAAGCCCCCTTTTCCATGGTTTTGTGATGAAAATGTGTTGATTTGTGTAGGTTTTTGTGTAGGGATCAAAGGGAAATGAAAAAGGAGAAGAAAAGATGGAGAAAGATGGGGTTTTTCTGCTGGAATTCTGCAGAATTCTGAAGTGAGGAGAAGAGAGAGAGAAGAGAGGGAAATGGGGTCAAAAGTCAATCCTCTTCACCTAACACCATGCTCTCAATTGTTTATTCTCATTTCTTTTTTTGAATTCTAAAAAGGATTTTGTTTTGATTAAAATGGTGGGAAATTAAAATGAACCATGCAACAAAAGAATGGTTAACATGCTACACTAAAGATCTAAGTCACAAAATTGGCTAAGTGTGCAAGTGAACACTACAAAGGAAAATTTTCCAATTAGGGTAAACCCGACTAAAATAACTAATAATCCTATGTACACAAATAGTAACACTCACAATTCTAATTTAACCCGAAAAACATTTTAACTAAGATTCAAAATGTTACAATAATGGCAAGTCTATTACCATGACTCTCGACGAACAAAGGTGGTTTTTCGTCCTCGGTAGCTTGATAATTGGGATTTGATGGCAAATAAAAATATGCATATGACGTTTGACCGGGAACTTCAATAGGAAATTCATGAGGTCAGGTGTACTGAAGTACGCTTTGTATTTCGCTATTTCAGGTGATGAAGCCCTAGCCCCAGCCCCAGCCCCACCCCAACCGAACCCTAGCCTCAGCCCCAGCCCTAACCCCAGCCCCAGCCCAGCCCCAGCCCCAACCCCAACCGAACCCCAACCTGAACCCTAACCCTAACCCCAACCCCAACCCCAACCGAACCCCAACCCCAACCCTAACCCTAACCTAAACCGAACCCGATGCCGATGCCGATGCCTAACCCTCACTCCTACCCGAACCCTGAACCTTAGACCTAACATCATCAAAATTATAAATAATTTGAGATTTTCTAACCAGGCGGTGGAGGAGACGACAGAAATCGGTGGTCGACGACGATCGGCGACGAGTCGCGGACGGTGGCGACGAGGAAGTCGACGAGGAAGTTTTGGGAACGACCGACGAAGGTGGAGACGAGGCGCGGGAACGACCGACGAAGGTGGCGACGAGGCGCGGGAATGAGCGATTGAGGCGTGGGAGATTGAGAGAGAGAATTTTAGGGAACGATGAATGACTTTTCTGTGTTTTTTTATTAATAACCTATTTATATGCCCCTACGGACATAACCGTAGGTCTACCGTTTGCGGCTCCGTAGGGCCAAACAACAAATTACGATTTAATATTTTTAAATTAGAACGTAAGGCACCGTGGGGACAATGATGGGGACCTACGGATAAATCCGTAGGGGCAAGAAATAGTTGCCCCTACGGATTCCTCAGTCCATAGGGGCAACCCCATATTGTAGTAGTGAATCATGATCCTATACATTTACATACCTGTGCGAACTCATTTCATATGACACTTGCACTATTGCTAGGGTTTTATGCAGCACGAGTACTATTCATGCGGACACACACGCCTTGGTAATTGCTATGCCACAATACTAGATAACTTGTATAACCTGAAATCTAGAATAATTTCACCATATATGATGCTTAAACCTGTGCTAATGCACTTAAATTCTTCAGGATGAACATGTAGGACTGCTAGTCATATGCATGTACCTCATTACATCATTCGTCTATGCCTAGCCTATTAGTCATACATTGCAGTTCGACTTATTGCTACTATAGGCATTCATTATCATTGACATATGCACTTATGATCGTTTTCTTGAGGATTTCAGCACTTAAGATTTATGAGATTTTGGGGAAAAGCCGCAAGGATTTAATAAACCTGATATTATTTTTAAACATTGAAAGTTGCGGTTTTTCCCGTGATATGATATATGTGTCGTCCACCATGAGTTTTCTATTGGTTTTTGATACCTGTTTCGAGGAGTTGGATGAGCCGTCTCGGGTACATGGTAGGCCCGGTAAGGTACCCCGGGGCAAGATGATCGAGGTGTCGACGATGAGCCTAGCAGGAGAAGCTACCTACCGGTGATTGTTGGTGAGGCGGATATCCAGAGGATACCGACCGTGGCCGTGAGATATTGAGATTTTGATACTTGAGATGGGTCAGCCGGACGGCTGGGGCCAGAGATACTGTGATATGGATACATGAAATTTGAGATAGTTATTGAGGTGTCGATGCTGGACAATGATTTCTGTTGATTCTATTGATATTATGCTGATATTTCAAAAGAGTTTTCTAAGAAGAAAATAATGATTTTCTATATCAACATATTCAGATCACGAGTTGATTCATGTTGCATACATACCTGCTAGTACATCATGCCAGATAGTATTGTACATAGATTCATGTTGCATACATATCTGCTAGTACATCATGCCATATCAGTATTGTTGATGCCATGACACTTGCGTGCATGCTTACGATAGCCTCTATAAATGTTATTTATTACTCACAAGTTGGCAACTCACCCCCGTTGTGCCACAACCTTTTTGCAGGTCCGCTCCGTCAGCACAGTAGCGGCGGACGCACTTGCTCCTTTTGCTCCTTTTGCCTGGACTTGAGGCTTTTGCTCATGGGTGGGTTATGATATCATTTTGTTTCTACCTTGTATATTCATTGTATCTAGAGTACTCCATCTACTGTATCTACTGTACCTGCTATTGTATTGATGTATATTGACCTAGAGACGAGACAGTGAGATTTATGGACTTTATGTTGTATCTTTGGGGTCAAGCTCCCTTGAGCCGACATGATGTTTATTACTTGTGCCTTTATTGCTTATCTTATACATTGATGATTTATATTTCGTGGGATTTGATTCCGCTTTGACGAAGAGCTAGCTCCCGCTTGGGGATGCTTTTTTTCATGTTATTCATATATTCCTGTTTTGTACCCGTTTGGGAGCCAGTTTTTACAAAGGAGACTCTGCCAAAATTTTCGGAAAAATGGACGTTGCTTTTAAAAAGCTTGAGGTGGCTTATTTGAAAAAAAATCTCTTTCAATAAATTGGTTTTCCTTCACTCTATTTCTTATTTGGGTTTTGATTCTGGGCTTTGGCTTACTTAGATTGCGTACGCCTTAAGACGTTTCGTAATTTAAGTGCCAGTCGCGTTCCGTACCTTTTGGGTCGTGACAAAGTTGGTATCAGAGCGATAGGTTTTACCTTTCTGAGTGTAGGATGACCTTTGATAGATGGAGTAAGTGACTTAAACAGGCTAACATAGCGTGTGTATGTCCGCGGAAAACTTGCGATACGGTACTCCGCCTAAGTGATTTTAGGATATACTTGCTTGAAATTCCTTCTTCAACTCCGTGGATCCTATGATTCCATTGCACTGTTCTTATTATCCTGTTTCTTGTACCAGCCTCTATGCTGCCGAAGGCTACGAGAGCGCAGAGGGCTGCCGCCCGAGATGAGATCCAAGCGGGCTCGTCCGAGACGGGGACTGTTCAGGACGGCATACCTACCACACAGTACAGACTGATCTGCCTTCCCCAGGCTGCATAGATAGGCTAAAGTCTGGTATGGAGGAGCTACGGCAGATGATGGGAGGTATACAGGAGTTACGACAAATGGTGGGATCCTTAGTAGAGGCCAGTCGTGCACCGAGATCGGAGGACGTACCTACCATAGCACAGACTATGATAGTACCTGCTGCCCAGACAGTTACTCCTACTACTACAATGGCTATTCCAGTATCGCTGCAGGATTCATGAGGCTGAGTCCCCCAGTCTTCATAGGCACAGATGCAGCGGAGGATCCACAGATATTCGTTGACAAATTAGCTAGGATTTGACATTCGCTCAGATGTTCTGACGACAGATGGGTGGAGCTTACGAGTTTCCATTTAGAGGGCCTTGCACAGACATGGTGTGAGTCGGTCGAGAGAGGTCGAGCTGCAGGTCTACCTCCTATGACTTGGGCTGAGTTCACAGCAGTATTTCTAGCCCGTTTCCTTCCCGAGAGCGTTCGTGATGCTAGAGTTCGTAGTTTTGAGTCTTTGCGCAAGACTCCAGGGATGACAGTGTCCGAGTATGATGTCCAGTTTTTGCAGTTGTCCAGATATGCTCCGTACTTGGTTGATACGGAAGAGAAGAGGGTAAAGAGGTTCATGCAGGGACTTGACACCCAGTTATTTCTTGCCATCAGCGCCCAGCACGTCGACACTTATGCAGCTGTTATGGACACGGCCTTACGGATGGTGGCGCACATTTCAGAGACTTCGGCCGTTTCTGTGCCGAAGGAGGATTCGTACCGATATGCCAGCTCAGAGGTATCGTGCCAGATTCTTTCCGAGAGATGGTGGCGGCAGAGGAGTTGGACGGGGTCAATTATTTGGTTCTTATCCACAGGGGCAACAGGCATCGCCAGGATGTTTTGGGTGCGGGAGTCCGCACCATCGTATCAGAGATTGTATGGTGAGACGATTGGGAGCGGCGACAGTTCCACACGTGACTTTACCACCTTCACCACCTCCTCAGAAAGCTCTACTTCCTACCCCGGTGGTGCTCCACATCAGTTAGACGCCCCCAGAGACCGTGGACGCGGCGGTCCTGTTCAGAGAGGACGAGGAGGCGGAGGCAGAGGTAGAGGTCAGCCAGCTATTGGTGGGGACAGGCCCAAGTTTTCGCTTTGACACCGCAGGATACGTAGGCATCCAATGCCGTTGTGACAGGTACCTTGACAGTATGTTCTTTCGACGCGTGAGTATTATTCGACCCAGGTTCCACACATTTGTATATATCTACACACTTTGCACCGGTATTGGGCCGTGAGTCATTGCCGTTAGATCAGCCGCTTGTTGTTATTACTCCGGTAGGCGAGTCGTTTGTTGCTCGTTTTGTGTTTCGATTGTGTTCCGTTCGTATCAGGGAGAGGGATTCATCAGTTGATTTGATTCTCTTCGATATGTTGGACTTTGATGTTCTTTTGGGCATGGACTGGCTAGCCACTTGTTATGCATCTGTGGACTGCCGTGAGAAGGCAGTCAGATTTAGATTTCCGGGAGAGCCAGTCCTTGTTATTCAGGGAGACCGTAGTGTCACCCTTCCCAGCTTAATTTCATCTCTTCGCGCCGGTCAGCTCTTAAGGAAGGGATGTCAGGGATTCTTAGTTTCTGTTTGTGATACTTGAGCTGCAGAGGTTCCGTTGGACCAGGTCCCGATTGTGTGTGAGTTCCCTGATGTTTTCCCTGACGAGCTGCCTGGGTTACCGCCTGAGTGCGATATTGAGTTCTTCATTGACTTGATTCCCGGCTCGGGGCCTATTTCTATACCGCCTTATCGGATGGACCCGGTGGAGCTTAGAGAGCTGAAGGATCAGTTGCAGGATTTGTTAGTTAAGGGGCTTATTCGACCTAGTGTTTCTCCGTGGGGTGCTCCTGTCCTGTTCGTCAAGAAGAAAGACGTCAGTTTGCGCTTGTGCATTGATTACCGCTAGCTGAACAGGGTTACCGTACGGAACAGATATCCCTTACCACGTATCGATGATTTGTTCGACCAACTTCAGGGTGTGGGATACTTTTCGAGGATTGACTTGCGATCGGGTTACCATCAGTTGCGGGTGCGGCAGGAGGATATTCCGAGGACGGCTTTTCGCACACGTTACGGGCACTATGAGTTTTTGATGATGTCGTTCGGACTCACCAATGCACCAGCCGCGTTTATGGATTTGATGAACCGCATTTTTAGGTCGTATCTAGATCTGTTCATCATCGTGTTTATTGAAGACATTTTGGTGTATTCCAGGAGCCGCGAGGAGCATGAACAGCATTTGCGGATCACGTTGCATACGTTGAGAGAGCACTAGCTGTTTGCAAAATTTTCTAAGTGTGCATTTTGGCTTGACAGCGTTGATTTCTTGGGTCACGTGATTACGAGAGATGGCATATGTGTGGACCCGAGGAAGATCGAGGCCGTTCAGCATTGGCCCAAACCGACATTAGTTATGGAGATCCGCTGTTTCCTAGGCCTGGCTGGCTACTACTGACGATTCGTTCAGGACTTCTCCCGTATCACTGCACCGTTGACCGGGTTGACCCGTAAGGGAGTTCCTTTTGATTAGACTGAGGCGTGCGAGCATAGCTTCTAGCAGTTGAAGACTCGTCAGACTACTGCACCAGTGTTGTCATTGCCTTCGGGATCGGGCGGATTCTTGGTTTATTGCGACGCTTCGCGAGTGGGACTAGGTTGCGTATTGATGCAACACGACAGAGTTATCACGTATGCTTCTCGGCAGCTGAAGACACATGAACAGAACTATCCTACGCACGATTTAGAGATGGCTGCAGTGGTGTTTGCACTAAAGATCTGGAGACACTACCTATACGGAGATTCGTGCTAGATATTCACGGACCACAAGAGCTTAAAGTACATATTTCAGCAGCGAGACTTGAATCTGAGATAGCGCCGTTGGATGGAACTGGTGAAAGACTATGATTGCGAAATTCTTTACCATCCGGGCAAGGCAAACGTGGTGGCAAATGCTTTGAGTAGGAGGCCCGGAGGTAGTCTATCTTATTTGAGCGCCGTGCAGAGATAGTCGTCGGCAGATTGGCAGATTTTATGCGACAGCCGAGTTGAGTTCGAGTTCACTCCGATAGGGGGACAGCTTACGCATTTTCATGCATGTCCGCAGTTGCTTGACCGTATTCGCGGGGCACAGCCCAGTGATGACCGTCTTTCAGAGATCATGGAGCAGATTAGGCAGGGCAGAGATTCCGAGTTCGTGATCGATGATCAGGGGGTACTGCTGTTGGGGTCAAAATTTGCACCCTTGGTTGACCGAGTCAAAGTCAAGGTCAACCCCAAGCCAGGTGGGCCCAAGCCCAGGTCAAGCGGGCCCATGCCCAAGTCGAGCCCGCGGCCAGCCTCCTCCATGCCAAAATATAGATCATGTAATAAATAATTTTTATGTAATTTTTTATGCATGAATGTATGCAAAATGGGCATAAAGCCAAATTTTTGTAAAGCCCATGGCTTATGTGCAAAAAGAAATGGCACATGAGCCATGGGATGGGCAAATGCCATTTTGTAAAGCCCAAGGGGCTATATGTAAATATATAAGCCTATATAAGGCAACATGATGATGAATAAATAATAATACTTTTCATTCTCTCAAAAACTTAGGGTTTTTATTTCTTTCCCTTCTCTGAAGGTCTCAAATCTTCTTCTTTCTTCTGAATTAAATCAAGAATTTTACTCTTCCTTTTCAAAAATAAAATAGTTCTTCACCACCAAACTCACAAAGGGGAACTTGGATCTGTCTTTAGACCCCAAAATGGAGAGATTTTGAGATCTCACATCTCTTGATCTTCAAGATCCAGCTAACAGAGGAGGAAGAAGAAGAACCCCTTTCACTAAGCCCAAAAAATAAAAACACACTCAGGAGTCCAACTCCTCTCTGATTTCTCTTCCGAGAAATTTTTTAGGCTAAAAGCCACTTTTTCTCGCCAGCGCTCAAGCGCAGAGCGCCCGCGTGCCGACACGTGGCGCGCTTGCGCTCGAGCGCAAGTCGCCCCGGTGCCGACACGTGGCGCGCTTGCGCTCCAGCACGAGCGCTCGAGCGCAAGTCGTCCCGGTGCCGACACGTGGCGCGCTTGCGCTCCAGCACGAGCGCTCGAGCGCAAGTCGCCCCGGTGCCGACACGTGGCACGCTTGCGCTCAAGCGCAAGCGCTCAGGTGCAAGTCGCCCCCGTGCCGACACGTGGCGCACTTGCGCTTAAGCACCCAGCGCTCAAGCGCAAGTCGCCCCCGTGCTGACACGTGGCGCACTTGCGCTCGAGCGTCAGGCACTGGAGCGCAAAGCACCCACGTGCCGACACGTGGCGCGCTTGCTCTCAAGCGCCCAGCGCTCAAGCGTAGAGCGCCCACATGCCGATACATGGCACTCTAGCGCCTGAGCGCACAGCACCTGGGCGCACAGCGCCCAAGGTGCTGCCTCCACGCATCCTTTGGATGCCTTTTCTTCCTTTTTTCCTTATATATATACATATATATACATATGTGCACACACACATACACCACGACACTGTCCCTATTAGAAAAAAAAATTTCTAACGGGGCGCTGCCCCGCACCCCGTAAGGGGGCTGCTAGCCCCATTGACCCCCAGCCCGCTATGCGGGTAGCGGGACCCCCGTAAAAACTCTGCGTGGCCCCTAATATATCCAAAACCCCTTCACTGCACATTGAGTTCGCATGAACAGTTTAACCCGTCAATCACAAGGAGAGGGGTAATTAACGGCAGCTTAGTCCGCGGCTGCCGGAGTTCGGATCCCCACAATCATTAAACCCCGGTCTACCCTAGGCAGGGGGAATCTGTAATGCGCCTGACAAGCGCGCGCGTATTCCCATCTCAATGGGGTGACGAAAAACACCCTACAGATTCTGGCACGCCCGGTGGGACCTATCTCTCCTCCCATATTCGGGTTAGGCGTTCATGCAAACTCAATCAATATACATATCGATTGCCTGTACTGAAATCATGTTTATTTTTGTGCAAAGGGGTTTAACAATTTTCAATTGCCATCTTCGAACGCAAGTCGGTATTTGAACGACTTTCCTTGGCCCCAGTTGGGGGCAAGTCCATCAACACCGACAAAGTAATAAGGCATTTCGAGTAAGCTCCAGCGGTGCCCCTGACAACTGCTCAATCGGGTATCTTCTCCAAGGTTCTGATCCAAAGGACCACCACGTCGTTAAACTGGGAATGATCGACCTCTAAGTCGTTAAACTGGGAATGTAAATATATATATATATATATATGTAAATAAACAAAAAAATGTGTAAATAAATTAAAAATAAAGAAAAGCCGAAATGATGGGGCAACTCGCAATAAAAATCAGCGAGTAAAATAATGATGAAAATAAAGCCGAAATGATAGGGCAATCGCGAATAAAAGCTGAAATGATAGGGCAATCGCGATCTTCGCGATAAGAAAAGCTGAAATGATAGAGCAATCTCGATAAAACAAAAAAATATATACAAAAACACAAAAAAAACAACGGCAAATGATGAGTCGCTCCTGGTACCATATTCCAGTGCAGCGATGCAGACGCCAACCAAAATCCGATTTTCCAAAATTCCCCCGGCCCTACGGCTAGTCCCCAAATTGACTACCCTATACAATCCATGGGCTCAAATAATTCTCATCATACCCATGCCCTACCGTAATCACCAGTTATGCGGCTGGTCTCCGCCTTTGGAATTATGCTCCATTGAGAAGACCCACTCATGTGTCCTCACGATACATGAGGAGAACAAATCTTTGTGGGATCCTTACGACTCATAAAAGAAAAACACACTTAGGAGTCCTCATGCTCCTAAAGAGAAAATACACCTGCGGGATCCTTACGACTCGTAGGGAGAAAATGCTTTTATGGGACTCTCACGGCCCATAAAATTGAAAAGCCTTAGGCAATAGGGATCTAAACCTGTCTCCTAAGCCATCGTTCCCTAATCCCCAAGCGGCGAATGATGAGTCGCTCCTGGTACCATATTCCAGTGCAGCGATGCAGACGCCAACCAAATTTCAAACCCCAATCACAAGTGGCGAATGATGAGTCGCTCTCGGTTACCATCTTCCAGTACAGCGATGCAGACGTCAGCCAAATTCCAAATCCCATACCCCAATGGCGAATGATGAGTCGCTCCTGGTACCATATTCCAGTGTAGCAATGCAGATGCCAACCAAATTCCAAATCCCATACCACAACGGCGAATGATGAGTCGCTCCTAGTACCATATTCCAGTGCAGCGATGCAACCAAATTCCAAACGCAAATCCCTGGCGAATGATGAGTCGCTCCAGTGCATCGATGCAGACTCCAACCAAATTCCAAACGCAAATCCCAACGGCGAATGATGAGTCGCTCCTGGTACCATATTCCAGTGCAGCGATGCAGATGCCAACAAAGTCCCGAAATTTTTCCTTCCCTACGGTCTGGATCATACATCCTGCAAAACCGTATACAATCCACGGGCGTAAAACGATCCCAATCTCTCTCAAGTCCTATCGGCGAGACCACATTCAAAGTCCCACCGGTGGGGAAGATTCAAAAAAAAAGAAGAAAAAAAGAAGGTATGTCCACAAGCAAAATGGGCACGGATGAAAACCCGAAAGGGCTCCGTGAGTAAAAACAGCAGGACTGCCGGCGAGTTTGTGAAAACCCGAAAGGGCGCAAACTCATGAAAAAGAGATAAAATGCACTCGCAAAGTCCTCTTGTCACGCCCCGCTTTCCAGTGTACGACGAAGGGGACGCGGCGAGGCCCGCTACGTATGTACTCAGAAGTAGATACGCTAAGCGTATCTAAGCAATATAAAATAAATACACAAGAGACAAGATTTAAAAGAACAGCAACTTTTATTTATTAACATTCTTTGTACAATGCATGAAAGGAAATACAACTGGAATAAAATATGCCTAAACAGTGGCATAACAGGAAATAAAAAGTACTAAAAAGAAAAGTGTACAATGAAACTACTATGCAGGGTTTTCAGTAAACTGCTCCAAGTCTTCTTGTGATGGCTCGATCTCTGCCGGGTCCAAACCACCTGACGACATTCAAAGAAGAAAGAAATAGAATGTCGTCAGCGAACAGGTCGCTCGGTAAGTCCCAAAGATAAGAGGAGAATAGATAGAGAGTAAGATAGAGAGAGAGAGAGAGAGAGTATATTATTATAGTTATATTATATTGTTATATTGTTGTAGTATTGTGTTAACGCTGTTGTTTGTAGCTTGGTACAGAAGGATGCCAGTGTATACGAGGGGAGTCTCACTTACCCCGGAGACTAAGGTATCAGGAACTCAAGGAACCGTTTAGCCACGGTACAACAGCAACGGAATATAGGTTAGGTGTCTTAATCTGACTACCACCTTTAACACCTTCCGTACCGATCTACCCCTTAAACCCCATAGTGTTTTAACATTATTGTTATCTAGTAAACTGTATTGGTTGTATGATTGATTGACTGACTGACCGAAACCATGATATCAGGAAACGGTTATAACCGTAGAGTCATGTAAATGGAATACTGGGAATCATGTAAAAGAAATATATATCCATGGTTCGGTTCAACCAGATTGTATAAACTGATAATTGTATTCATGGATTCATGTGTTTATATTGAGTTGGATTATTAAGAATATAGATTGACTTGAATCATATTCAAGTCAGAAATAGTCAGACTCTAACCCGAGTCAGACTAAAAGAAAGGTAATTTGAAGTTCTATAATTGTGAGGGTCCTTATTGTGATTTATATAACTTGAGGGGGCTTTATGTAAAAAGTACTATTGTATAGTTTTCAAAATACACCTCAAGTATTATTATTCGTCTTTATAGTTATAATGAGTGTGAATTTTATTTGTGTTATTTTAGTGAATATATCCTAATAAAAGTATTAAGTGATTTATTTGAAATTCATGATATTTTAATGTAACTTTTAATCTTGTAATTTTTAGGAAAAGGTGGAAACTTTATCTTATTATAAAATAGGTGTTTAAATGAAAATTATATATATATTAATACAAGAATAATTGTAAATAAATATTTTATTTTCAAAAAACCTCATTTTTCTTAAATGTCGTATTTTAAACCGTTCGAGACCGAATGCTCCTTGCGGAGGTCTGAATCTCGCACTACTAGCCCGCGGGTGCACGATGAACCGTACTATCCCTGACGGGTTCTCCAAAGGTGGGTTGTAGCGGCGCTTTGCTTAGGTTTAATAAATACTATTCATTTAGAAAAATGGTTTTATAAAAATAGGTATTTATTTGTAAATGGGTATAAATTTCTGTATTTTAGTTTCTAGGGTTTCCTAAGCCAACTAGCCTATTTCTAAGGTCTAAACGATAAGTCATTAGAAGTCTCAAATCGCCTCTTCACCGCCAATTGCGGCCAGGTAAGTGCCGGTAAGTGGGAAGGGACCACAGTAGTGGGCCTAATTAAAAACCACTAGCCTATACACACTTGTCTAGACACCACAAAGTCAGCTTAGATAAATGATCGATGTCCATGACAAATCGTACTTTCATTTTAAAAGATTTTGTTTTAGAATTGTGTACAACTTAAAACTTTTAGAAAAGGTTTATAAAGAATATGGTATTTTAGCAAAAAGTCTTGTATTTTCGTATTCTAAATTTTGGGAATATCAATTAAGCTTATATTTGTGTGTGTGTAGAGGTAGGTCATTACCTCGTGACTTATTTTAAGGTTTAGTGAAGTTTAGAGGTTAAACATGTTAAATTAAACATAAGGGCATTTAAGTGTAAGAATACGGTATTTGAAAACGTTATCATTTCATGTGTGAAAACTCATTCAAATTGATTTTTACAAGTTTATTTATCAAGATGAACATGTTTAGGAATGAGGGAATTGATTAGAAGTAGAAAAATAAACTTTATGGTATTTTTATGAAAAGAATACGATATTACAAGAAACTTATCATTTCATGTGAGAAACTTTGTTTAAATTGATTTCTATGTGATTAATAGTCATCATGGATATGTTTAGGTATTATGGATTAGGTGACAAGTGGGATTTTATAGAAAAAACCGAATCGGAAATCGGGTTGTTCCGATTTCCGTCGGGTTTCATAAAGTCGTATTTTGAGAAATAGAAAAGAGAGAAGAATGGAACTTACAGGGTTCGAATAAGCAAAGGAGTGAAGGAGAACTAAAGGGGTTGCCGAGGCGTTGCTTCGTCGCCGGTTGTTCCTAAAAACGTTGCCGGAATTTCCGCCGGAATTTTGCCGGAGCTTCGCCGCGAACTTGTTTTCAAAGTACACAACTATTGAGAGGATTTTGAGAGATGAGCTTAGGATTTTGGGATATGAAGGTAGAGGGGAGGGGTGTATTTATAGGGTAGGCTAGGGGTAGGGTAGATGAAGAGTTTTTAAATAAAAAATGTAAAAATATATAAAATCATCAAAAGTTGGAGTAAATAGGGTATATGAAAGGTTTTAATGTAAAAATGTATAAAATCATTAAAAATTGGAGTAAATAGGGTATATGAAAGGTTTTAATGTAAAAATGTTTTAAAAAATCATTAAAATTGAGTAAATTGGGTATTTCAAAGGTCTCTGATCTAGGAATTTGAAGTGTATAGGGGGTTTTGGAAGATGAAGAGACACAACCATGAAGAAAAATTGAAAACAAAATAAATATTAAAAATAATGAGGGGCATGGGATTTGAACTCTGGTGGCTTGGTTCAGCAATGCAAGATATTACCAATGAGCTACAAGCTACTTCTTGTAATTAAATTGCTAATCAATTACTTAAGTCTTGTGCTCAGGCAATAAATACCCCTTTATGGATCTTAAAAAAATATTTGAAAAAATTTTTATAGGAAAAAGTGTATAATAAAATTAGGGTTGTTACATTCTACCCTCCTTATAAAAATTTCGTCCTCGAAATTTTTAAAAGGAAAGTGAAACAAATCCAAGAAAAGTTTGGTGCTGGTGTGCTGACAGTATGTGAAAAATAACAAGATGGTGCAAGGGTTTTAGAAATGTGAAGAATGTGTGAAGGAATGAAAGAATGCAGAGGTTTTTGTAAAATTGTAAAAGAGGTGAGGGAATTTTAGGTTATGATAGATTCAAGATATACGATTCAAAGAATAAGAAATGATGGGATTCAAGGAACATGATTGTAAAGAATGTTTTAGTTGCTGGTTCTTGTGTTATATTGCTTAGGTTGTTCACGCAGACCAGAACTGCATGATAGGGATTCATACAGTTTTGACCTGCATGGGCCACCAACAAAACCTGTCATGCCCCGCTTCCCAGTGTACGGCGAAGGGGACGCAGCGAGGCCCGCTACGTATGTACTCAGAAGTACATACGCTAAACGTATCTAAGCAATATAAAATAAATACACAAGAGACAAGATTTAAAAGAACAGCAATTTTTATTTATTAACATTCTTTGTACAATGCATGAAAGGAAATACAACTGGAATAAAAGATGCCTAAACAGTGGCATAACAGGAAATGAAAAGTACTGAAAAGAAAAGTGTACAATGAAACTACTGTGCAGGGTCTTCAGTAAACTGCTCCAAGTCTTCTTGTGATGGCTCGATCTCTGCCGGGTCCAAACCACCTGACGACATTCAAAGAAGAAAGAAATAGAATGTCGTCAGCGAACAGGTCGCTCGGTAAGTCCCAAAGATAAGAGGAGAATAGATAGAGAGTAAGATAGAGAGAGAGAGAGAGTATATTATTATAGTTATATTATATTGTTATATTTTTGTAGTATTGTGTTAACGCTGTTGTTTGTAGCTTGGTACAGAAGGATGCCAGTGTATACGAGGGGAGTCTCACTTGCCTCGGAGACTAAGGTATCAGGAACTCAAGGAACCGTTTAGCCACGGTACAACAGCAACGGAATATAGGTTAGGTATCTTAATCTGACCACCTCGTGCCACCTTTAACACCTTCCGTACCAATCTACCCCTTAAACCCCGTAGTGTTTTAACATTATTGTTATCTTGTAAACTATATTGGTTGTATGATTGATTGACTGACCGATCGAAACCATGATATCAGGAAACGGTTATAACCGTAGAGTCATGTAAATGGAATACTGGGAATCATGTAAAAGGAATATATATCCATGGTTCGGTTCAACCAGATTGTATAAACTGATAATTGTATTCATGGATTCATGTGTTCATATTGAGTTGGATTATTAAGAATATAGATTGACTTGAATCATATTCAAGTCAGAAATAGTCAGACTCTAACCCGAGTCAGACTAAAAGAAAGGTAATTTGAAGTTCTATAATTGTTAGGGTCCTTATTGTGATTTATATAACTTGAGGGGGCTTTATGTAAAAAGTACTTTTGTATAGTTTTCAAAATACACCTCAAGTATTATTATTCGTCTTTATAGTTATAATGAGTGTGAATTTTATTTGTGTTATTTTAGTGAATATATCCTAATAAAAGTATTAAGTGATTTATTTGAAATTCATGATATTTTAATGTAACTTTTAATCTTGTAATTTTTAGGAAAATGTGGAAACTTTATCTTATAAAAAAATAGGTGTTTAAATGATAATTATATATATATTAATACAAGAATAATTTTAAATAAATATTTTATTTTCAAAAAATCTCATTTTTCTTAAATGTCGTATTTTAAACCTTTCGAGACCGAATGCTCCTTGCGGATGTCTGAATCTCGCACTACTAGCCCGCGGGTGCACGATGAACCGTACTATCCCTAACGGGTTCCCCAAAGGTGGGTTGTAGCGGCGCTTTGCTTAGGTTTAATAAATACTATTCATTTAGAAAAATGGTTTTATAAATATAAGGTATTTATTTGTAAAAGGATATAAATTTCCGTATTTTAGTTTCTAGGGTTTCCTAAGCCAACTAGCCTATTTCTAAGGTCTAAACGATAAGTCATTAGAAGCCTCAAATCGCCTCTTCACCGCCAATTGCGGCCAGGTAAGTGCCAGGTAAGGGGGAAGGAACCACAGTAGTAGGCCTAATTAAAAACCACTAGCCTAGACACACTTTCCTAGAAACCACAAAGTCAGTTTAGATAAACGATCGATGTCCATGACAAATCGTACTTTCATTTTAAAAGATTTTGTTTTAGAATTGTGTACAACTTAAAACTTTTAGAAAAGGTTTATAAAGAATATGGTATTTTAGCGAAAAGTCTTGTATTTTCGTATTCTAAATTTTGGGAATATCAATTAAGGTTATATTTGTGTATGTGTAGAGGTAGGTCATTACCTCGTGACTTATTTTAAGGTTTAGTGAAGTTTAGAGGTTAAACATGTTTAATTACATGTTAAATTAAACATAAGGGTATTTAAGTGTAAGAATACGGTATTTGAAAATGTTATCTTTTCATGTGTGAAAACTCATTCAAATTGATTTTTACAAGTTTATTTATCAAGATGAACATGTTTAGGAATGAGGGAATTGATTAGAAGTAGAAAAATAAACTTTATGGTATTTTTATGAAAAGAATACGATATTACAAGAAAGTTATCATTTCATGTGAGAAACTTTATTTAAATTGATTTCTATGTGATTAATAGTCATCATGGATATGTTTAGGTATTATGGATTAGGTGACAAGTGGGATTTTGTAGAAAAAACCGAATCGGAAATCGGGTTGTTCCGATTTCCGTCGGGTTTCATAAAGTCGTATTTTGAGAAATAGAAAAGAGAGAAGAATGGGACTTACAGGGTTCGAATAAGAAAAGGAGTGAAGGAGAACTAAAGGGGTTGCCGAGGCGTTGCTTCATCGCCGGTTGTTCCTAAAATCGTTGCCGGAATTTCCGCCGGAATTTCGCCGGAGCTTCGCCGCGAACTTGTTTTCAAAGTACACAACTCTTGAGAGGATTTTGAGAGATGAGCTTAGGATTTTGGGATAAGAAGGTAGAGGGAGGGGGTGTATTTATAGGGTAGGCTAGGGGTAGGGTAGGTGAAGGGTTTTTAAATAAAAAATGTAAAAATATATAAAAATCATTAAAAGTTGGAGTAAATAGGGTATATGAAAGGTTTTAATGTAAAAATGTATAAATTCATTAAAATTTGGAGTAAATAGGGTATATGAAAGGTTTTAATGTAAAAATGTATTAAAAAATCATTAAAATGGAGTAAATTGGGTATTTCAAAGATCTCTGAAACCGATCTAGGAATTTGAAGTGTATAGAGGGTTTTGGAAGATGAAGAGACACAACCATGAAGAAAAATTTAAAACAAAATAAATATTAAAAATAATGTGGGGCAAGGGATTTGAACTCTGGTGGCTTGGTTCAGCAATGCAAGATATTACCAATGAGCTACAAGCTACTTCTTGTAATTACATTGCTAATCAATTACTTAAGTCTTGTGCTCAGGCAATAAATACCCCTTTATGGATCTTAAAAAAATATTTGAAAAAATTTTTATAGGAAAAAGTGTATAATAAAATTAGGGTTGTTACACCTCTCGACTTTGTGAGGAGAAAATTCCCACGTGAGATCCTTACGACTCACAAAGGAGCAATACACTTGGGTGTCCCCACGACTCCTAAGGAGAAAATACACCTACGGGATCCTTACGACTCGTAGGGAGAAAATGGTTTGTGAGACCCTTACGGCTCACAAAATTGAAAAGTCTTAGGTGATAGGGACCTAAACCTATCTCCTAAGCCTTCGCTTCCTGGTATGCAAGCGCAAATGATGATTCGCTCCTGGTATCATATTCCAGTGTAGCGATGCTGATGCCAAACAAAAAAAACCAGTTCCCAAGTCCTCCCGGGGCAAATGATGAGTTGCTCCTGGCATTATTCCAGTGCAGCAATGCAGATGCCAAACCAAAACCAATCCCAAAATCCTCTCAAAGGCAAATGACGATTCGCTTCTGGTACCATATTCCAGTATAGCGATGCTGATGTCAACCCAAATAAAATCAAACCAACAACCTCTACGGCGGAATCTTACTCCGCCCCAGAATTTACCCCGTGTCGGAATCATGCTTTGCCTCGGGATATCTACCTTCCCTGCCGGAATTATGCTCCGCCTCGGAATCAAATCAACCAACCAGCTCTGCGTCGGAACCATACTTCGTTTCAGAGTGTACCCCGCATCGAAATCAAGCTTTGCCTCGGTGTATCTGCCTTCCCTATCGGAATTATGCTTGGGCTCGGAACTAACCAGCGTCCTCCTCGTCGGAATTAAACTCCATCTCGGAATCAAGTCAATCAACGTGCTCTGCGTCGGAATCATACTTCGTCTCAGAGTGTACCCCGTGTCGAAATCATGCTTCGCCTCGGTGTATCTGCCTTCCCTGTCGAAATTATGCTTCATCTCGGAATCAAGTCGGGCAACAAGCTCTGCGCCGAAATCATGCTCCGTCTCAGAAAGTACCCCGTGTCGAAATCATGCTTCGTCTCGGAGTATTTGCCTTCCCTGTCGGAATTATGCTTCGCCTGGGAATCAACCTCTTCATCAAAATTATGCTTCGGTCAGAATGTCTGCCGCGCTTCGGAATCATGCTCCGACCCTTCGGAATCATGCTCCGCTCTTCGGAATGATGCTCCGAACCCTGGAATGATGCTCCACTTTGGAATGATGCTCCGATCCCCTGGAATCATGCTCCGCTCCTCGGAATGATGCTCCGATCCCTGGAATCACGCTCCGTGCTTCGGAAAGATGCTCCGATCCCTGGAATGATGCTCCGCTTCGGAATGATGCTCCGATCCCTGGAATGATGCTCCGCTTCGGAATGATGCTCCGATCTCTGGAATAATGCTCTGCTCTTCGGAATGATGCTCCGATCTCTGGAATAATGCTTCGCTCTTCGGAATGATGCTCTGATCCCTGGAATCATGCTCTGCTCTTCGGAATGATGCTTCGACCCTTTGGAATCATGATCCGCCCTTCGGAATGATGCTCCGATCCTTGGAAATATGCTCTGCTCTTCGGAATGATGCTCCGATCCCTGGAATGATGCTCCGCTTTGGAATGATGCTCCGATCCCCTGGAATCATGCTCCGCTCTTCGGAATGATACTCTGATCCCCTGGAATCATGCTCCGCTCTTCGGAATGATGCTCCGATCCCTGGAATGATGCTCCGCTTCGGAATGATGCTCCGCTCCCCTGGAATCATGCTCCGCTCTTCGGAATGATGCTCCGATCCTTGGAATGATGCTCCGCTTCGGAATGATGCTCCGATCCCTGGAATGATGCTCCGCTTCGGAATGATGCTCCGCTCTTCGGAATAATGCTCCGCTCTTCGGAATGATGCTCCGATCCCTAGAATTATACTCCGCTCTTCGGAATGATGCTCCGACCCCTTGGAATCATGCTACGTGCTTCGGAATGATGCTCCGATCTCTGGAATAATGCTCCGCTCTTCGGAATGATGCTCTGATCCCTGGAATCATGCTCCGCTCTTCGGAATGATGCTCCGACCCTTTGGAATCATGCTCCGCCCTTCGAAATAATGCTCCGATCCTTGGAACTATGCTCCGCTCTTCGGAATGATGCTCTGATCCGTGGAATGATGCTCCGATCCGTGGAATGATGCTCCGCTTCGGAATATGATGCTCCGATACCCTGGAATCATGCTCCGCTCTTCGGAATGATGCTCCGATCCCCTGGAATCATGTTCCGCTCTTCGGAATGATGCGCCGATCCCTGGAATGATGCTCCGCTTCGGAATGATGCTCCGATCCCCTGGAATCATGCTCCGCCCTTCGGAATGATGCCCCGATCCTTGGAATTATGCTCCGCGTTTCGGAATGATGCTCCGATCTGCTCCGCGCTTCGGAATGATGCTCCGCGCTTCGGAATGATGCTCCGCCCTTCGGAATGATGCTCCGCCCTTGGGAATGATGCTCCGATCCATGGAATTATGCTCCGCGCTTCGGAATGATGCTCCGATCCTTAGGAATCATGCTCCCCGGGATGATGCTCCGCCCCCGGAATGATGTTCCACCTTGAGGTTCAGCTTCAAGATCCATCAATTTCATGCACACAACTCAAATGTGCGGTGTGCATTTATTGATTGGGGGCACTTTGTTGGGGTCAAAATTTGCACCCCCGGTTGACCGAGTCAAAGTCAAGGTCAACCCCAAGCCAGGTGGGCCCAAGCCCAGGTCAAGCGGGCCCATGCCCAAGTCGAGCACGCGGCCTGCCTCCTCCATGCCAAAATATAGATCATGTAATAAATAATTTTTATGTAAATTTTTATGCATGAATGTATGCAAAATGGGCATAAAGCCAAATTTTTGTAAAGCCCATGGCTTATGTGCAAAAAGAAATGGCACATGAGCCATGGGATGAGCAAATGCCATTTTGTAAAGTCTAAGGGGCTATATGTAAATATGTAAGGTTATATAAGGCAGCATGATGATGAATAAATAATAATACTTTTCATTCTCTCAAAAACGTAGGATTTGTATTTCTTTCCCTTCTCTGAAGGTCTCAAATCTTCTTCTTTCTTCTGAATTAAATCAAGAGTTTTACTCTTCCTTTTTAAAAACAAAATAGTTCTTCACCACCAAACCCACAAAGGGGAACTTGGATCTGTCTTTAGACCCCAAAAAGGAGAGATTTTAAGATCTCAAATCTCTTGATCTTCAAGATCCAGCTAACAGAGGAGGAAGAAGAAGAACCCCTTTCACTAAGCCTAAAAAAAATTCAGGAGTCCAACTCCTCTCTGATTTCTCTTCCGAGAAATTTTTTTGGCTAAAAGCCTCTTTTTCTCACCTGCGCTCAAGCACAGAGCGCCCGCGTGCTGACACGTGGCGCGCTTGCGCTCTACCGCAAGTCGCCCCGGTGCCGACACGTGGCGCGCTTGCGCTCAAGCGCAAGTGCTCGAGCGCAAGTCGCCCCGGTGCCGACACGTGGCGCGCTTGCGCTCAAGCGCGAGCGCAAGTCGCCCCGGTGCCGACACGTGGCGCGCTTGCGCTCCAGCGCGAGCGCTCGTCGCCCCGGTGCCGACACGTGGCGCGCTTGCGCTCAAGCGCAAGCGCTCAGGCGGAAGTCGCCCCCATGCCGACACGTGGCGCACAGCCGCTCAAGCGCCCAGCGCTCAGGCGCAAGTCGCCCCCGTGCCGACACGTGGCGCACTTGCGCTCGAGCGTTAGGAGCTGGAGCACAAAGCACCCACGTGCCGACACGTGGCGCGCTTGCGCTCAAGTGCCCAGCGCTCAAGCGTAGAGCGCCCACATGCCGACACGTGGCATTCTAGCGCCTGAGCGCACAGCACCTGGGCGCACTGCGCCCAAGGTGCTGCCCCCACGCATCCTTTGGATGCTTTTTCTTCCTTTTTTTCTTATATATATACATATATATATATACATATATATACATATGTGCACACACACATACACCACGACACTGTCCTTGTTAGAAATTTTTTTTTCTAACGGGACGCTGCCCCGCACCCCGCAAGGGGGCTGCTAGCCCCCTTGACCCCCAGCCCGCTATCCGGATAGCGGGACCCCCGTAAAAACTCTGTGTGGCCCCCAATATATCCAAAATCCCTTTAAAACACAACACTGCACATTGAGTTCGCATGACCAGTTTAACCCGTCAATCAGAGGTTCCCTAGCTCCAAAGGCGAGGGGTAATTAACGGCCGCTTAGTCCGCGGCTGCCGGAGATTCGGATCCCCACAATCATTAAACCCCGGTCTACTCGAGGCAGGGGAAATCTGTAATGCGCTTGACAAGAGCGCGCGTATTCCCATCTCAATGGGGTGATGAAAACACCCTACAACTGCGATTTGGGACTCGATTGTGCATACCAGATTCTGAGGACTGCGGCCTGAGATTCTTGAGGAGGCGCATAGATCGATATATAGCGTTCATCCTGGTTCCACCAAGATGTACCGCGATTTGAGAGATGTTTATTGGTGGGACGGAATGAAGAGGGACGTTACAGACTTCGTGTCGAGATGTCTGACTTGTCAGCAAGTCAAGGCCGAGCACCAGAGACCCGCTGGAGAGTTGCAGCCTTTGCCCATTCCGGAGTGAAAATGGGAGCAAATTTCTATGGACTTCGTTGTGGGTCTACCCAGGACCATTCGAAGGTATGACTCCATTTGGGTGATCGTGGATCGATTGACGAAAGCGGCTCACTTCCTGCCAGTGAAGAACACTTTCGGTTTTGCTCAGTATGCCCAGATTTACATCGACGAGATCGTAAGGTTGCATGGCGTCCCGACTTGTATCATGTCATTCCGAGGCACCCAGTTTACCAGCTGACTATGGCAGAGACTCCAGGAGGCGTTGGGCACCCGTTTGGGTTTCAGCACAGCATTTCATTCGCAGACCGACGGCCAGTCAGAGTGGACTATTTAGACTCTCGAGGACATGCTCTGAGCGTGCGTATTAGATTTTGGTGGTAGCTGGGATCATCATTTACCCTTAGTGGTGTTCTCCTACAACAATAGCTTCCATGAAACTATTCAGATGGCACCTTTCGAGGCCTTGTACGGGAGGAGATGTAGATCGCCCGTTTGTTGGACTGAGCTTAGCGAGAGCAGTATTTTGGGGCCGCAGATCGTGCAAGAAACGACCGAGAAATTACAGTTGATTCGAGATCAGATGAGAGCGGCTCAGAGCAGGAAGAAATCGTATGTAGACAGACGCCGTCGCAGACTAGAGTTCGCAGTTGGCGATCACGTTTTTCTGAGGGTCTCTCTGATGAAGGGCGTGATGAGATTTGGGCAAAAATGAAAGCTTAGTCCCAGATTTGTGGGTCCCTTCGAGATCCTCGAGCGTGTCGGTGCAATTGCATATCGTTTGGCTCTTCCACCCAGCTTTCCGGATGTTCACCCTATATTCCACGTGTCGATACTTCGCAGATATCTTCATGATCCTTCTCACATGATTCAACATCAGACCGTTCAGCTTGAGCGGGATCTTTCGTTCACCGAACAGCCAGTAGTGATATTGGATCGGCAGGTGAAGAAACTTGATCAAAGGTCTTACCATCTGTGATGGTTCTTTGCCGCAGCCTGAATGGAGAAGAGATCACTTGGGAGGCCGAGGGCGAGATGTGGAAGAAATTACCCCATCCCTTTAAAGGTACGCGTAGCTATATATTTAAATTCTGGGACGAATTTTCTTTAAGGGGGAAGATTGTAGCACCTTAGAATGGGATTAGGGGTTATTATGTTTTAATGTGGCGTTTTTAGTAAAAAGTTTACCAAAACGGTTTTCAAATATTTTATCAGGATTTATGAATATTTTATTAGAATTTAATTTGGACTGCACACACTTGTGCATGTTAACTAGGGTTAAGCTTGGGGTTAAACCATGCTTAGATAACCATGGTGGACTAACCCATTTAATTAAGTTAATTTGATTTTATTAGGTGTACTAGTTTTTTTTAAATATAATTTATGTTAGGGGTTGACTTGGGTTGGAGAGAGAGAGAGAGCATGATGGCATGAGCCATGCTTGATAATCATGATGAGAGAGAGAGCGGGAATGGGTTGACTCTCTTTTCTTTGTTTTCAAATCAATTATTTTTCCTTCACACTCATTCTCACATCTCTCTCCCCCTCTCACTTTCACACACACACACACAACTTCACAGCAGCAACAACAGCTGAAGCAACAGCAGCAGCATCAGAAGCATCAGCATCAGCACCAGCTTCAGCAACAGCATCAGTAACAACACTAGCAATAGGAACAACAGCAACACTAGCAGCAGCAGCAGAATTCCCTTCTTCTTCTCCTTCTTCCTGTATCCTAGGATCAAGTGAGGTATAATTTCTTAAACTCAACTCCTTTCTTTGCTAGCATGTGGTTATTTAGCTTCGGGTAGTGTTTAATGTGGATTTGTGTGCTGGTTTGTGGTTTAAGTGGGGTTTAAGCTAAGTTGGGATTATTATGGCTTAATTGACTTAGGTAGGTGTTATTAGTGCTGTTTTAACCTACTAGTGTCATTAGATTTCATTAAAACACCCTAAAGTCTCAAATTTGAAATTTAAAATACGGTTTTGAAGCAAACTATAGGATATTTGAGATCTGCTGCATATGTGATCTTTTTCTAGTTTAGAAAACATGTTCAGTTTAGTGTGCAGGCTTTTTAGAGTAGTGTGTAGGGTTTCGTGCCGGTTTTCCTCCTGAAAATCCGGCGACTTCCCCATAGATTCGGGCGTCGCCGGCCCCCCTAGAGAGTTAGGTGTTAGTGTTTTGGCTAGTGGTGTCTGTGGGGATTTGTCTGTGTTTGGTATTGTTTAGGTTTGGGGTTTTAGCAGTGGGAGAAATCTGGGAGAGTTTGGTTAGTTTTAGTGTTTTGTGGATTTGGACGATATTTTGATGGTTTAGTTGGAGAATAGGGTAAATCAGGGTTTTAAGGTTTGATTAGCTCTAATATATGCTGCTGGTATCACTAAATTCTTGTAAATTCACCTAATTTCACAAAATACCATAATGTTGCAAATTAAGTGTTTTAAAACGTTTTTTAAACTAAACCTTAAGATACGTAGAATGTGTTGTATCTAGGGTAGTAAATTTTGTAAGCAAACATATACATTAGGCTATACTTTGTGCTTGGAATATAGTGTAGAAACCTGGGCCTTTTTCACCTGCTTTTGGCCGCTATCCTACCCATAGTGGCCGGCCCAAATTTTTAGGATCTTGTTGAATTTTTGCAGGTAGTTGTTTGTAGGTAGTGTGAGAGGTTTGGTCTTATTTGATTTTCTTGTTTTTTCTCCAGATGAAATTTGGGACCGTTTACCTATTTTTAGCGTAGCGGGACTTGCGCGACATGTACGATACGAATCGAGTTGGTGTGTTGTGTGCCATAGCGTGTCGCGGTGGTTTTTGACGTATGCACACACGTTACGTATACGTACGCGTTTAGCTTGCGACGCTAGTTTTTCATGTAATCTTGACATCGCGTTTTGCAGGAATTTGCCTTACGTGTGTTGCTTGGTGTAAATTCTAGGTTCGCAGGCGGGGACTTCGAGCGCCGCGGAGAAAGGAAAGAAGGTGGTTGGATACACCTAGCACGAGATCACGGGTGAGTAGATATAACATCTACGGGGGAAAATCGTTTGGATGGCGCAAGACGCCCGATAGTTTGAATAAATTAAAAGATTTCTAGTGGTAATAGTATTTATGAGTATAGTGCCTACTTGAATATTTTGCTGCAATCATGATCCTATATATTTACATATGCGAACTCATTTCATAGGACACTTGCACTATTGCCAGGGTTTTATGCAGCACGAGCACTATTCATGCGGACACACACGCCTTGGTAATTTCTATGCCACAAAACTAGATAACTTGTATAACCTGAAATCTAGAATAATTTCACCATATATGATGCTTAAATCTGTGCTAATGCACTTAAATTCCTTAGGATGAACATGTAGGACTGCTAGTCATATGCATGTACCTCATTACATCATTCGTCCATGCCTAGCCTATTAGTCATACATTGCAGTTGTAGGGTTCCTAAGCACTCTTATGAGGGTTCATAAAATATCAAACATGCCCGAATAAAATTTTAGACGTGCCGAACAACCCAAAACCGGGATCTTTGATAGATTATTAGGGTTTAACATGCAAGATAACATCTTTAATACTAAGTGTGAGGGATTACAACCTTTGTAGTCCGCTCCTTCGCTCCACAAGCTCCGAGTAGAAGTCCCTTCGCTGCGATCCACGATCTCCCGGACTCAAGAGAGGCTCCACGACTCGAACGATCCATGAAAGCTTGTCGTATTCCTTTTCTCCGATGATCTACGTCGAAGTTGCAATAGCTCAAGCTCTCTCACTCTAATGAGGTGAACACCCTAATCCAATGGGCTAGATTAGATGAGGATGATGGAGTAGTATTTATGCTTTCTTTTTATATCATTTTCTAACAAGAAATCATCACAAAAGAAATCACAAGTGAGCTCACTCTAAAACTCAAGAGAGAAGAAGATGAAGAATAATGAGATAATTCCTTTTGTGATGAATAGTAGATAAGAATATATGATTGATATGGAACCATGGTCAAGGATGATAGGCTTAACCTTTGTAGAGAATAAACTAGAGCTAGGGTTTGGTTAGGTTAAGAATGAGTCAAGGATATGCATCAACCATAATATCTTAACCAAGACAAAAAGGAAACCCTTCTAGAATAATCAAGAAAGAGCTAACCCTAATCAAACCCTAATCTCTTTTTATCATCCCTAAACTTGTTTCATAATAAATTATATCATGTCACAATAATATATATATCATATATATATTATATATTTGCAACAAAAGAAAATAATACAATTAACATATATCGCATATATATCAATGTATTAATCCGGTGAGAAAATGAAATAATAAAGCGAGCCAATATTAGATAATGTAATAAAATATATCATATATATCATTATACATTAAATCATCGAATCAACACATGATCCGACGATCCGGTTATATCGAATATAACCGATTAATATATCATGTACCGATTCATCGAATCAACACTTGATCCGATGTCCCGGTTCATATCTAAATATCACGAGAATATAATACGGTATCTCATATCGCATTATCCTCGGTCCTGCACATATCACATATGTGCCTCTACTCCGTTTTGCCTGAGCCAAGAAACCTCTGTGTAGGACTACTCAAGATATCATTGAAATGAACCGACTAGAATCGTCAATACGCTGGTAGCAGGTGATGATCATATCAAACACGCACAAGCTGCAAGCGGTTAGCTAAACGTAACAGCCACCCAGGTATTGAGCGATCAGAAGATCAATAAGCTAGCCTGTCCGTTCTCCTGTGAATCCAATCAGTAACACTCCCGTACAGTCCGGTCTGTTCGTCTGATATGTCGCATATCAAGTCTAGGGGTGGTATACGTCAGACCCCAGTAACCGATAAGTCGTGTCGATGTGAGGCTCATAACAAGTCGAGAAACTACTGGTAACACTTACCAGTATATCTCTATATCAGCCCTGGCCGGGGACTTCCAGTTATAGCCCATCGAACACAGCACAACATCAACTCCCTATACCGGGAGAGACGAATCCCCTCCTATCGCTCATTGCCTCCATGTGATTCGGGACTGTACCCAAAAGCCACCGTTTTGCACGCCCTCTTGGACGTGGTAAGGTGGAAATCAAAGCACAGTGGGAATCACACAAGACTCTATAACGATCTCGGGTCTACAGACTACCCTGTACCAGTGTCACCGGAGAACTGCCATCTGACGTGTGGTATATCACCATCTGGGAGTTCCCGGCGAGTCCGTCCAGTGTACCCAGTCTCCACTGAGCACCCGTACACCATCCTTGATGTCAAACACCGATGGATATGGGATCATCCATCGCCCATCATATGGGTCAAGATGCGTATACGCTAGTCTACTCTGGTGTATCGATGCCCCGTCTCGATATACCCTCGACTAGGAACATTTCTAGGATGTACTCATCGACTACCGTGGCCCCACTAGTATGATCTCATCATAATCCCAGTAGTCGAGTACAGATCCTAAGGGCTTTATCAACATGTGAGAGAAAGACAGTAAACTAATACAAGCCAACATGTTAAGATAAAGTGAAACCAAATAGCATACTATCATGACGAGCAATAAAGTCCTCTCTGTATATATCCAAGCATCCATCATAATATACATCATATGTACAACAATGGCCTCTAGGGCATATACATAACTAACAGCAGTTCGATTTGTTGCTACTATAGGCATTCATTATCATTGACATATGCACTTATGATCGTTTTCTTGAGGATTTCAGCACTTGAGATTTATGAGATTTTGGGGAAAAGCCGTAAGGATTTAATAAACCTGATATTATTTTTAAACATTGAAAGTTACGGTTTTTCCCGTGATATGATACATGTGTCATCCACCATGATTTTTCTGTTGGTTTTCGAGACCCGTTTTGAGGAGTTGGATGAACCGTCTCGAGTACATGGTGGGCCCGGTAAGGTACCCCGGGGCAAGAAGATCGAGGTGTAGACGATGAGCCTGGCAGGGGCAGACTACCTACCAGTGATTATTGGCGCGGCGGATATCCAGAGGATACCGATCATGGCCGTGAGATGTTGAGATTTTGATACTTGAGATGGGTCTGCCGGACGGCTCGGGCCAGAGATACTGTGATATGGATACATGAGATTTGAGATAGTTATTGAGGTGTCGATGCTGGATACGGATTTCTATTGATTCTATTGATATTATGCTGATATTTCAAAAGAGTTTTCTAAGAAGAAAATAATGATTTTCTATATCAACATATTCAGATCACGAGTTGATTCATGTTGCATACATACCTGCTAGTATATCATGCCTGATAGTATTGTACATTGATTCATGTTGCATACATATCTGCTAGTACAGCATGCCATATCAGTATTATTGATGTCATGACACTTACGTGCATGCTTACGATAGCCTTTATAGATGTTATTTATTACTCACGAGTTAGCAACTCACCCCCGTTGTGCCACAGCCTTTTTGCAGGTCCGCTCCGTCAGCACAGCAGCGGCGGACGCACTTGCTCCTTTTGCTCCTTTTGCCTAAACTTGAGGCTTTTGCTCGTAGGTGGGTTATGATATCATTTTGTTTCCACCTTGTATATTCATTGTATCTAGAGTACTCCATCTACTGTATCTACCGTACCTGCTATTGTATTGATGTATATTGACCTAGAGACGAGACAGTGAGATTTGTGAACTTTATGTTGTATCTTTGGGGTCGAGCTCACTTGAGCCGACATGATGTTTATTACTTGTGCCTTTATTGCTTATCTTTTACATTGATGATTTATATTGCATGGGATTTGAGTCCGCTTCGGCGAAGAGCTAGCTCCCGTTTGGGTATGCCTTTTTTTCATGTTATTTACATATTCCTGTTTTGTACCCGTTTGGGGGCCAGTTTTTACAAAGGAGACACTGCCGAAATTTTTGGAAAAATAGACGTTTCTTTTAAAAATCTTGAGGTGACTTATTTGAAAAAAAACCGCTTTCAATAAATTGGTTTTCGTTCACTCTATTTCTTATTTGGGTTTTGATTCTGGGCTTTGGCTTACTTAGATTGCGTACGCCTTGAGACGTTTCGTAATTTAAGTGCCAGTCGCGGTCCGTAATTTTGGGTCGTGACATACGTGCTAGGCGTTTGTAGACTGCCGTGAGGAAACAGTCATGATTTGTTTCCCGGCGAGTCAGTTCTTGTTGTGCGGGGGGGGGGGGGGCAGTGGTGCCGCCTCTCTTGGCTTGAATTCAGCCTTTTTGGCTTGTCGACTTTTGAGGACAGAATGTCGAGGATTCTTGGCTTTCATTTGTGATACCGGAGCCACAGTGGGTTTGTTGGACCGGGTTCCTATTGTGAGGGAGTTTCCGACTTTGTTCCAGATGAGCTGGCAGAGCTTAGGGAGCTTAAGGATTAGCTACAGAGTTGCTAGATAGGGGACTTGTACATCCAAGTGTTTCTCTATGGGGAGCTCCTATTCTGTTCGTCAGGGCGAAAGACGGCAGTTTGAGCTTGTGTATTGATTTATCGTCAATTGAACCGAGTTACGGTGCAGATAGGTATCCTTTACCTCGCATTGACGATTTATTCAACTTGCTCCAGAGTGCGAGACATTTTCTTAGTTTGTTTGGGATCAGGTCATCATTGGTTGCGGGTTCGGAGTGATGACATTCCGAAGACTGCTTTTGTACACGCTACGGGCAGTATGAGTTTTGGTGGTGTCGTTGGACTCACCAATGCCCTAGCAGCATATGTGGATGTGATGAACCAGGTTTCTTCAGGCCGTTCCTCGACCAGTTGATTTATTTGTTATTGATGACGTTCTGGTCTTTTCCAAGAGTCATGAGGAACATGTGCAACACGTGAGGATTTGCTTTGCAGACATTGGGAGAGCACCAGCTGTTTGCTAAATTCTCAGAGTGTTCCTTCAGGCTTGACTGTGTTGTCTTCCTAGGTCTTGTAGTTACGGGAGACGATATTCGTATGGACCCGATGAAGATCGAGGCCGTACAGCTTGGGCCCAGACTTATATCCGGGACGGAGGTCTGCAGATTTTTTTTGGGCTTAACAGGTTTTTACCGCCGTTTCGTGCAGGATTGTTTATGATCGCTGCACCGTTTACTGGACTGACCGGGAAGGAGGTTCCTTTTCTTGGACTGAGGCATGCGTGCGGAGTTTTCAGCAGTTGAAGACTCGGTTGACGACTGCACTGGTTCTATCTTTGTTTCTGGATCGGGCGACTTTGTTGTTTAACTTTGATGTTTCGCGAGTGAGGCTCGATTGTATACTGATGTGGCACTATAGAGTTATCGCTTTTGCTTCCCGACAATTGGAGGAAGTACGAGCAGGATATCCCACTCATGATCTGGAGATGGCCGCGGTGGTCTTGCGTTGGAGATTTGGGGACACTCCTTGTTTGGAGAGTCATGTCAGATTTTCACGGACCACCAGAGCATAATGCACATCTTCCTACAGCGGGTTTTTGATTGTTGAGACAACGCCATTGGATGGAGCTTGTGATGGATTGCGTTTGTGAGATCCTCGTTACCCGTGGTAAGGCGATTGTGGTAGCTGATGCTGGAGTCGTAGGCCCGAGGTTAGCTTGTCCCAGTTATGCACAGTTCTGAGACAGTCTTCTGCAGATTTAGAGTTCTTGTGCGATCGTTGAGTACAGCTTAAGTTCGCCTCTACTGAAGGGACTGCTTGCTCATGTCCGCGCCCGTCCACTTTTACTTAATCGTTTTCGTGAGGCATATCCCACCGATGCTCGTTGTCTGTGATACTTGAGTATATGCGGCAGGGTAAAGATTCAGAGTCCTTGATTTGTGACTAGGGTACTCTACATTTAGGGATGCGTTGTGTGTACCTGATACCGATGGGTAGGGATGCGGAATCCTAGAGCAAGCACATCAGTCAGCTTTCTATGTTCATTCAAGTCCACCAATATGTGGCGTGACTTGTGAGATAGTTACGGGTGGACAGGGATGAAGAGTGAAGTTTCAGATTTCGTTTTGAGGTGTCTGACTTGTTGCGAGCTAAGCTTGAGCATCTAAGACTGGCTGGAGAGTTGCAATCTTTAACCGTTCCGGAGTGGGAATGGGAGCAGATCTTCATGAATTTCGTTGTGGTGTCTACCCAGGTTTAATTAGGGTGTAACTCCATTTGGGTGTTTATTGTCTGGTTATACAAAGTTTGCTCTGTTGTTCTTCGGTAAGTTATGCGTTTGCATGGAGTTCCTTCATGTGTTGTATCCAATAGAGGCATCCAGTTCGCTTGCCGTTGTAGGCTGAAGCTTCGGGGAGTCTTGGGTACTGGTTGAGCTTTAGCTCCGCTTCCAATCTGTAGGACGATGGTCAGTTAGAGTGGACTATATAGACTCTGGAGGATATGCTTATGCGTACGCACTAAGTGTTTGTTGGCAGTTGGCATCGTCACTTGCCATTGTTAGGCTTCTTCTTCGATAGATGTTATCAGGAGACATTCTAATTGGCAACCTTTAGGTTTTGTTTGTTAGGTCGTGTCGATCGCCAGTCTGTTTTACTGACTCTGCGTGAGTAGGATTTTGGACCCCAGCTAGTCCAGAGACGTCGAAGAAGATCCAGATGGTTCAGGTCAGGATGAGAGCAACCCAGTGCAAACAGAAGTCCTATGCCGACCGTAGTTGTCACTGACTTGAGTTCGCAGTGGGAGATTATGTATTCCTACAGATTTTCTGATGAAATGGCATGTTGAGTTTTAGGAAGTTTAGTCCCAGATTGTTTGTCCTTTTTGGATCCTTGAGCGAGTTAGTTCCGTTGCCTAAAATATGGCACTTCCGCCTAGATTTTTGAGTATTCACCCCGTATTCCTTGTGTCGATACTTCGCAATTTCCTTCATGACCTTTCTTACATAATTCAGCATCAGACCATTTAGCTTGGACTTGATTTTTCATTCACCAGCAGCCGATTGTGTTAGTGGATCGACAGGTAGAGAAACTTCGGTCAAAGGTCTTGCTATCTGTGAAGGTTCTTTGGCATAGCCGTCCGGTGAGGTGATCCTTTGAGAGGCTGCGAGCGAGATGTCGAAGGTTTTGTTTTTACCTCATCTCTTCGAAGGTACGCATAGATAAATTCTAAATTTGGGGGCCGAATTTATTTAAGGGGAGAAGATTGTAACGTTTTAGAAATCGTTTTGCGAATTTTCCGTTTTTAGGGTAAATTGGTCGATATTTTCCGTTTTAACCCGATTGTGATCAAACTTCTGTATAGACTTGATGGCACCTAATTTAGATTGAATGAAGCTAGTGCACGGGCTTTGGGGGTCAATTAGAAGTTTTTGTTCATATAGAATTTTTCCTTAATTAAATATTATTTTAAGTTGTTAATTATGCACTTAATTAGTGGTAATTACATTTTTGGTTTGGGTTAATTACTTCTAATGAGAATCTATACTAAACTAATCACTAGAATTAGTCTTAATCCTTTCCCACCAAAATATCTAGATATTTGTGTGAATTTAAAGAAAATTAGAAAAGAAAAGAAATGAGGTGGCTTAAAGAATTGTTAATTAAGCTTTTGTTTTTATTTTTAGCATGAACTTCTACACTTATCCAAACACTTCCATTTTTCCTCCTTCATTTTTGGCCGGCCATTCCTTGCTGCCCTCTCTTTTCTTTCACCCCATTTCAACTCTTTTTAGCTCCAAAAATTCATCAAAAATCCTTAATTTATCCAAGAAACTCAAAAACAAATCATTACCCATTAATCGTTAGCCCTAAACATGCTTGGATCTTCATGAAAAGTCATGATTTTGGAGGCTAAAATTTGGAGGAGTTGTTTGATTTTGGATCTTTTGTGGAGGTATAAACCCTAACCCTAATCTTTATTTGTTGTTTAATCTTTAAGTTAGCTTATTAGATGTGTAATTAAAGCTTTTAATTGCATGTTTAAAAATTCTAGAAATGGTTTTTGATAATCAAGTTAGGGTTTTAATTAATGAAATGGTTAGTTGATAATTTTAGACATATGAAAACTAAACCTACTTGCTAGATTTTTTAAATGATATTTTCCTAATTATCTAATTAGCTTAATTACAAACTAGAATTTTACTAAATCCTAATTAGGTGAGAATAAAATTATAGTAAAGGTATGAATGGTTTAATCTTGCTATATTATAATATCTGTAAATTCTAGTTTTGGTAAAAACTTGTAGTTTTGAGCTAAAATGATATATGTTGCTTACTAGATTTCGGTAAGTTTTGGCATGGGTTTCTTTTGGCGTTGCGACGTTATTTATATTGGATTTCATGTTTATTAGTGTGTTGTGAATGCGTGATTGGTACGATCAGGGTCTAGGCTTGATGGTTGTGTCGTTTAGCGCTCCTAGCTAGGGTTATGCCGATGTCATTCGTGTCTTTGTGTAGCTCTTGCTCTTGAGTTGGTTTCGTAGTGTCGCTATGCGCGTTAGCCACTTGACGAACACTTGAGAGTATGATTGGAGTTGGTGCGTCGGTCAAACGTAGTTTGTATGTGTTATTGGTTGATTGCTAATATATACTTGTTATATTGTTATATGCTTTCAGGATCGCAGCCGGGGACTTCGGGCGCTGCGAAGAAGGAAAAGCGAGTGGTTGGATTTACTTAGCCAGGATTGTTGTGAGTAGATTTAACATCTACAGGGGAATTTCCCACATGGCGTTATGCGTCTGGGCTAGATTAAATGATATGACTATTAGTTAGATATATACGGATATCGATTGTGCATGTGTACCTTTGTTGCATATCTCTTTTCCTATTGTCCATGTACTTAGTATTAATGAGACACAACACCATTATTGACGGTTCATGTTTCACGAGCAATAATTGTATGCTATACACACACCGTCGATAATTTCCATGACATGCACAACACCTATACTTACGTGATAATATATTGTTTAGGGATATTGAGACTCGATCCTTATTTTCTTTATGCATATGATATATAGCATACCTGTATATCTACATGCTCACACATATGCCTTAACATGCATACATGCTAGTTACCCATATACCTATATGGTATTGTACCATTAGTGATAGGTATATACACATATGAGATATAGCTACATGTACATCTTGTATACATACTTACATATACCTGGAGGGTATTACATTATTATGGATAGGTAGATACACATATCATGCTATACCAATATGGTTACGCATACCTAGCTATAACTACATGTTCACCTTTATTTGATATTGTATGGACTTGGAGAAATTAGGAACCGCATAATATATATTAACTTGTTGCAGTTAAATAGCGGTTTTTCCTTTATATGCTCATATTACTGTTTCATGTTGCACATATTACATTCATGGATTTCATATGATATTCTCTGATATTTTTACTCCTAAGCATATACAACAGTGGAATGGGACGCTATTATATATATATATATATATATATATATATATATATATATATATATATTGGTGGAATGGGACGCTAATATATATGTATTGAATCATGCAGTTATACTTATTCATTACTTGATGTTTTCTGGATTTGAGGACCGTGGTTGTTTCATGAAATTATGCATTATATGAAAAACCCAGTTTCTCTTGATATGATATTTCAGCTTCCACCATGAGATTTCTCGGTTCTGAGCTTATATATACCCTATGCGAGGAGGTGTCGTGGGCCGTGTGCGGGTACATGGTGGAACCCGGTTAGTTCTCAGGGGAAAGATGATCGACGGTACATGCCGATGAGCCTGGCTGAGGGCATTTGCCATCCGGTGATAGTATTTGTACTTGACGGATATCTGGGGGATATCGATCGAGGTTATGTACGCACATGCCTTGCAGATTTCGGGTGGTGCTTACCCAGGTTCATAGGATGTACGTACATGACACAGGGGGGCCAGTCCTAAGTGATGGCGCCTGAGATTTGAGTATTTTGTGTCGATACTAGACACTTGTTTTCATGATATTTTTTGGGTGTAGATATTGGACACTCAGGTTTGATGAGATATACTCGATATTGGATACTGGTTATATGAGATTTACTTGATATTGGATACTGGATATATGAGATTTACTTGATATTGGACACTCAGAATATATGATACTTACATGATATGATGGCCAATTTAGGGGCTGATTTGAGAAAATTTGGGATTTAGATTGTCTTGATGGACTTTGGTCCTACCACGAGGTCAGGATTCCATGGGGATGACATGTTTTATTCCATACTTCTCATTTATTCGATATGCATTGATTCATGTATTAGTTGTACCTGATAGAGTACCTTTCATGACTGTTTCATACATATTGCCATTTATTGTTTATGTATTAGTAGTACTTGATAGAGTACCTTACGTGACTGCTGAATACATATTGCCATTCAGACTAGGGAACGGAGCAATTGTTGCTGCCGAAGTTATCGGCGAATATCACCTTGTATTATCAAATGGTAATACATTGATTTTGAACGATTGTTATTTCGTACCATTGATGATGTGCAACATAATATCCGTTTTCTTATTAAGGATATAAATTTGCACTAGAGAAAAATGTTATGAACATTTTCCTAAATCAAGTGTTGATTGGGTTTGGTACGTTATGTAATGGTATATACGTTCTAAATCAAAATACTATTTTAAATATACAGAACACACACAAGAGGAAAAGTTCAGAAATGAACGAAGCCTTCTTGTGATATTGTAGACTTAGTCATATCAATGTGACCAGACTAGCTAAGTTGCATAAAGATAGATATTTCAATCTGTTTGAATTTACATCTTATAAAACTTGCCAGTCTTGTCTCAAATGCAAGATGACCAAAACTCCGTTTACTGGACATGGAGAAAGAGCTACTGAACTCTTGGGACTGATACATAGTGATGTATGCGGTCCTATGTCTACACATTCCAGGAATGGTTTCTCGTACTTCACTACATTCACCGATAATCTCTCAAGATTCGAACATGTGTTCCTGTTGAAATACAAATCTGAAGCTTTTGAGAAATTCAAGGAATATAAGTGCGAAGTAGAGAACCGGACGGGTAAAAGTATTAAAATCCTTCGATCTGATCGAGGTATAGAATACTTAAGCACGGAATTCCGAGATTATCTAAAAGAGAATGGGATTCTCTCTCATTTTACGCCTCTGTATACACCACAACACAATGGAGTATCGGAGTGGAGGAATTGCACCCTATTAGATATGGTGCACTCTATGACGAGTATTGCTGAGTTACCTATTTCCTTTTGGGGTTATGCACTTGAGACCGCTGCATACCTATTGAATCAATTTCCATCAAAAATTTTGCATAAAACACCATATGATATATGGAGTGGAAAGAGACCATATCTTAAACGAGTTAAGATATGGGGTTGTCCGGCCTATGTTAAAAAACAAAATCTGGATAAACTCGAGGCACGATCAGTTCTTTGGAAGTTTGTGGGATATCCAAAGAATTCACATGGATATATCTTCCACCACACTGAGGAACAAAAGGTATTTGTTTCTCAATATGCCGCCTTTTTAGAAAAGGAATTTCTTGTAAAAGAAATTAATGGTAATGAGATAGAGCTAGAAGAAGTTCCAGCTACACAAACAACAACTAATAATTTGGTAGAACCAGAGAATTCAGTAGTCCCCGACGAACCTCAGCCATTCCGCAGATCTAGTAGGGTTTCTCATCCACCTGAGAGATACTACGGTTTTCTCATAGACGGTGAGAGCGAGGATTGCATTATGGAAGATGATGACCCAACTAGTTTCGAGCAGACCATCACAAGTGGGGACTTTGTGAAATGGATGGATGCTATGTGATCTGAGATGGAATCCATGTATACCACCAAAGTATGGACTTTGGAAGTTACTCCTGAAAGGGTAAAACCCATTGGGAGCAAGTGGATCTTCAAGAAGAAAATCGGTGTAGATGGAAAGGTTGAGACCTTCAAAGCTAGACTTGTAGCAAAAGGTTTTCGTCAACGACCAGGTGTCGACTATGATGAAACATTTTCTCCAATGTCTATGCTTAAGTCCATCAGGATCCTACTTGCCATTACTGCATACTATGACTACGAAATCTGGCAGATGGACGTCATGACCACTTTTCTAAATGGTGATTTAGAAGAGAGCGTGTATATGACACAACCATAGGGCTTCCTAGATAGTGGGAGCAACGGAAAGGTATGCAAGCTGCTTAAATCAATCTACGGATTAAAGCAGGCATCGTGGAGTTCGAACATCTGTTTTGATGTAGCAGTCAAAGCGTTTGACTTGATCAAAAATGTAGATGAACTACGTGTATACAAAAAGGTTGTAGAGAGTAAGGTTGTCTTCCTCGTATTGTACGTGGATGACATACTCTTGATAGGAAATGATGTTTCTATGCTGCGCTCGGTCAAACCCTTCCTATCACAAAAGTGTTAGTGTATATGCCCTAGAGGCCATTACTGTATCATACTAGTTTGTATATTACTTAATGGAAGCTTGGGATATTCACCTTGTATATACAATCTTGCTCAAAATAGTAGTATGCTACTTGGTTTGTTTCTACTTCAATGTGTACATGTGTTTATTTTTGTATATCGCCTATACACATTAGTGGAGCCCTTAGGATCTTTGCTTGATTACCAGCGATGTGATGGCCGTCACACTAGTGGGGCTGGGTAATCTATAAGCACATCCTTATGCAGGTCCCTGGTCGCAGAACTATCGAGACAGGGCATCGATACTCCGGAGTAGACCAGCGCATGCGCTTCTCATCCCAGTGTGGGAGACGGTCTGTCCCACAGCCGTCAGTACGTCGTACTTGAGATAGTATGCGGGTGCTCGTTAGGTTACGGGTACACTGGACAGGACTCGTCGGGAACTGACTAGTTGGTATTATACCTATCGTCAGTTATCAGTTCCCAGGTGACATGAGTACAGCTTAGTCCGCTGACTTGACACTGTCACTTCGCCTCGAGTGTGTTCCCACTGTACTTTGATCACTACCCTACCACGGCTCAAAGGAGTCGTGCAAACAGGTAGTGGTTGGGTGCAGTCCCGAAGCACTTGGAGGCAGTGACGGTTAGACAGGATTTGCCTCTCCCGATATTGGGGGTTGACATCGCGCTGTGTCTAGGAGAGCCATTACACGAGTAGTCCCTGGCCAGGGCAAACGAGATATACTGGTAGGTTTCCAGTGTTATCTCAGGGTGTTTTGGGCTTCGCTCCGGCACGACTTGTACCGCTATTGGGGGACTGACGTTTACCGCCCCCTAGGCCCGCCATGCGATGTATCAGACGAACAGACCGGACTGTACGGAGAATGTCACACTCAGGCTCAGTAGGAGTTCAGATGGGTTTCGCCTCGTCGGTCTTCTTGTCGGCATTACCTGGGGACCGTTACGCACAGCTAGTGCCGCTTGCGGTCTGTGGTTAAACCCACTGCCAGCGTAGTGTCGAGTCTTTAGAGTCCCACACAGAAAGCTTTTCGCCTTTAGGCAAAAGAGTAGAGGTCGCATGGTATTGCGACAGGTCGCATGGTTTTGCGACAGGGTTCGGTCACATCCGTGCACTTGTGCACGTACAGTGTCCGGACAGTTTACACTAGCGGGCTTTGGTTTAAGCCAGATCCTAGTGTACCTTATGGGATTGGATTTATCCAGTTTGCATTCGTGTTCCTCGAAATGCGGATGCGGGTGTGTATGCACAGTTGACAGGGAGGCAGAGGCAGCGGATTCTCATTAGGGTTGTTGACAGTTGACCGTTGACTATTTGACTTTTTGCTCAACCCTAATGAGAATTTGATATGTGATTAACTATTATATTAATTAAGTATTATGGTGACATGATTGTTGACTTTTGTTGACTTTGTTGACTTGTTGACTTTTGTTGACTTGTTGACTTTGTTGACCGGTTGACTAGGCTTGACTAGTTGACCATCATGATAACCATAGCCATCATTTCATGACAAAGACTTTTGTTTACTTGCTCATTTGTGTAAAATGAGTGCATGAAATGATATGGTTATGGCTGCTTCAACCATCACATAAGACTTTTGTTAGTATGATGAGTTATGATTGCTTTGGATTATGAGAGGGTGAAAGACAAAAGAGAGCCTCATTCTTTCTTGCTCATTCTCTCTCTTGTTCTTGAGCTCTCATTTTGCTCTCACCCTCAACCTCTTCCTCCCTCTCTTGATTCTATGGTTCTCTTGTCTCATAAGTTGAGAATCAAGAACCATAGATAAAATCCCACACAAAGTATTCTCTACTCATTCTAGTTCACTAGGTTTAGCAAACCAAGTGAACTAGTTTCTTCAAAGAACGAAGAAGGAGCTAAAGGTTGGAGCTTTCAGGTGGATCTATCTTCGGCGTACGGAGACGACGAGAAGAAGCCAATCGGACCACCATCGGAGTTTGAAGACGAAGGAGTTCAAGACAAGCAAGGTATAACCCCCTAACGGGTTTTTCTGTATTGTGATATTTGTATTGAACGTCTACTAATCGCTATATGTCGATTAGTGGGGGTTATACAAATCTGTGATCTGTAATGTTGCTGGAATGTGGATATGAATATGTTGGATTGTCGCGGGTGAATAGCCGGGTGTTGTGAGACGAGAGTTTTCTTTTCTTTCAATTCATGTAAATTTATGAATTGATGTAATAATTATTTGTATGGCCGCACAACCGGGTCGGGGTTGTAGCCGTCATTGTATAATTTCGTTTTACTGTTTTTGTTCCTAGGATAGACCCATGGAGGGGGTGCACAAACTACCGGGTATGCCGAAGTGTCGAGTGGCTTACTCATGGAGATGAGGGAGGTTACTACGCTTCGGGTACTTGGCGGGTAGTTTGCCGCACCCGTAGGGGTCTTGGGTGGGGTTTTGGCTATTCACCGCGACCGTGTAATTTGTCTTTCGTTACAGGCTCGTACGAATTACAGATTCCTAGTATATCCAATGTATTCATCTGTGATCTGAAATGTTTATCATTGCAGTATATCTATATATGATATTATTTAGGCGTTGCTTATGTTTTACAGACGCGCTAGCCCAGCCCCCGCTCTGTCGTTAGTTAAGTAACCTAACGGGTAATGACGGGGCCCCGTGGCGAATGCGAATGGCATAAGCGTACGTCATATTTTGGTTGTTTTCTGCAATGGTAGGATTAAATGATGGGACGCATTAAAAGAACTAATGCAAGAATATCACGCATTAAAAGAACTAATGCAAGATAATAAACCAAGTTAAAGTCGTTGGAACACTTTCGAAAAACCACTCGGTTCTTTTCAAAACCAACTTTTAAATGCGGAGCTTGAGCCACTCCTTTTAAAAGCTATCTCGTTCCATCGACCAAATCAAGTTCACTACGTTCACGGTTTTGCCAAAACCATTCGTAGCCCTCCGTCGTTTCGTATGAATATTTAATAGTATTCAAGCTGTGTTTGTTGACCTTCGTCAAGGCATAGTGATTGGTAGCTGTTGGGTATTCATATGTAGCATAGATAGATGCGTTAGTTTGGGACATTCGCATTACCTTGTTGACCTTCGTCAAGGGTATATATGGGTGGATTCAAATTAACCTGGATAATGACGGGCAAAACTTGACATGTGACTTATGATTTGTTGACCTTCGTCAAGGTCATAAGAGCATGGGGCAAAAATCCACATCGGGAGTTTCATAAGTACTGAAACTTGCTAGATTTGCATACCACTTGGAGTGTGATGATTCTGGTAGGATTCCTTCAGTTTCGTCATGCAATGATATTTGGATCCCGATCCTACTGTGAGTATATGCTACTCCTCGGGAAATTTCTCACTAAACGATCAATGCTATAAACCTAGTAGGTGCCTAGAAAGGTGTTAGCGGGGCTACGCCCCCAGGGAAAAGAGGTTCTTTAATTAAGGAACTTCGCGAAAGCGTTGGAAAACCTCCCTCGAAGTACCGACACCGGCCTGGCTGAATGGTTAAGCAAGTATTGTGCGGTGGGATTGATCCCGGCTAATTCTTCCTTTATGGTTTGAGGAGGGATTCGAGAAACAGTGGGAGCCATCCTGTTTAGACAAACTAAAAACCACTCTAAACTTGCAAGAGCATCATGCTGAGTGTTTCTTCTTCTCTCTCCTAATTGCAGCGACCAAATCGACATGACTGGACTTAAGTTACTCCTAGATAAAAACAAACTGACAGGGCCAAACTACAAAGATTGGCTCAGGAATGTCAAGATAGCAATCACTTATGACAAGCTGGGGTATCTTCTTACCACCAAAGCTCCCCCTGTCCCTGGTCCAACTTCCAGCGTCGCGGATAAGGAAATCCGCAAAACTTGGGAGATTGATAGCGCGAAGGCCAAATGCCTCCTGCTTGCCTCGATGGACAACGAACATCAGAGGAGGCACGAGAATATGGACATGGAATCCATATTGCTTCATACAAAAGAACTGTATGGAGAGCAATCTCGTATCGCAAGATACGAAGCGTCGAAAAAGTTATTTTCGACAAGAATGGCCGTCGGATCATCAGTAGCCGAGCACGTGCTCAAGATGATCGGCTACATTGAGGAGCTCGCTGACCTAGGGATCACATTGGAGAGTGAGCTATATACGGATATAGTTCTCCAGTCCCTTCCTTCCACTTACGCCCAGTTTATACTGAACTTCAACTTACAAGAAAAAGAGGTTGAACTTTCAGAGCTCCTCAACATGCTGAGGAGCACAGAGGGCACCCTACAGAAAGGTAGGGATACATCCACTTTGTTTGTAGGAGGATCATCTTCTTCTAGGTCCAAGGCGAAAGCCAAGGGAAAGAAGAAGAAGGCCCCCGCCAAACCAAGGGGCAGTGTTAGTAAAGTGGATACGAAGGGAAAAGGTAAAGCAACAAAGATAGCGGGGAAGCTTGTGGATAAGGAAGAATGCTTCTATTGTCATAAGAAAGGACACTGGAAGAATGATTGCAGGGCCTGGAAGGGCAGAACACAGGAATTGAAGCAGGTTGCAGCTTCAGCTTCAGGTGCGTGTGTTATTGAAAACTGTCTTTCAATAAACTCTACTTCCTGGGTATTGGATACCGGATCAGGATCTCATATCTGTAATTCTTTGCAGGCGTTGAGAAACCGTAGTGTTTTGAAAGCAGGTGACATGACCCTCAGAGTTACGAACGGAGCTAGCATGGATGCTAAAGCCGTGGGGGACTATCACCTGGGAATGTCAGATGGACATGTTTTGGTTTTGCGTAATTGCTTTTTTGTACCCAACGCAACTTGTAATATCATTTCTGTATCTTTAGTTTCTAAAGAAGGTTATGAATTTGCGTTTGTAAGTAATGTTGTAAACATTCACCTTAATCAAGTTTTGATTGGGTCAGGTACATTGAGTAATGGTATATACGTGTTAAACCAACCACAGATTTTTAATGTCCAGAATACACACAAAAGAAAGTCTCCAGAAATAAATCAGACTTTCTTATGGCATTGTAGATTGGGTCACATCAATGAGAGAAGGTTGACGAAGTTACATACAGAAGGGTATTTGAATGCGTTCGAATATCAGTCGTATGCCACTTGTCAATCCTGTCTCAAAGGAAAGATGACAAAGACTCCGTTTACTGGACATGGAGTAAGAGCGAGCGAGCTCTTGGGACTCGTACACAGTGACGTGTGCGGTCCAATGTCTACACATGCCCGAAGCGGACATTCTTACTTCATTACTTTTACGGATGACTTCTCAAGGTACGGTTATGTCTTCTTAATGAAACATAAGTCCGAGGCCTTTGGAAAATTCCAGGAGTATAAGAATGAAGTAGAGAAACAGACCGGCAAAAGTATTAAGATTCTAAGATCGGATCGAGGTGGAGAATACTTAAGTGCCGAATTCCTGAATTACTTAAAAGAGAATGGTATTCTCTCTCAGCTTACTCCTCCATACACTCCGCAACATAACGGTGTATCGGAGAGACGGAACCGAACCCTATTGGATATGGTTCGGTCCATGATGAGTAACGCTGAGTTACCGCGATCATTCTGGGGATATGCACTAGAAGCAGCTGCGTATCTCTTGAACAAGGCTCCCACCAAGACTGTGCCTACCACCCTATATGAGATGTGGACTGGGAAGAAACCCTGTCTTAAGTATCTTAAGGTATGGGGATGTCCAGCTTTTGTAAAAAAACAGCATGCGGACAAGCTTGAGGCACGTTCAGTACAGTGTAAGTTTGTGGGATACCCAAGGAACTCCAGGGGGTATCTTTTCTATTCCGCTGAGGAACAAAAGGTCTTTGTTTCTCAGCATGCCCGCTTCTTGGAAACTGAGTTTTTGGAAACCCAGATAAGTGGGAACACAATAGAACTGGAAGAAGTTCCAGAACCACAGACTGTTACTGAAAGCTTAGTAGAACCAGAGGGTTCAACAGAACAGGACATTCCTACGCCGCTCTGCAGGAGTAGTAGGCAGTCTCATCCGCCCGAGAGATACTACGGTTTTCTCATAGACGGGGATAGAGAGGATTGCATCATAGATTATGATGAGCCTACTAGCTTCCAGCAGGCCGTTCAGAGCGTTGACTCGGTGAAATGGCTGGATGCAATGCGGACCGAAATGGAGTCCATGTACACCAACAAGGTATGGACGTTGGACATTGCTCCAGACGGGGTAAAACCCATAGGATGCAAGTGGATCTTCAAAAGGAAGATTGGTGTAGATGGACAGGTTGAAACCTATAAAGCTAGGCTGGTAGCAAAGGGTTTTCGTCAAAGACCTGGCTTGGACTATGACGAAACCTTTTCTCCAGTAGCCATGCTGAAATCCATTCGGAATCTTCTTGCCATTGCTGCCTTCCACGATTATGAGATCTGGCAAATGGACGTAAAGACCGCTTTTCTAAATGGAAATTTAGAGGAGTGTGTCTATATGGACCAGCCAGAGGGTTTCATTCAGAGTGGGAGCAGCGGAAAGGTGTGCAAGTTTCTTAAGTCCATCTATGGACTAAAGCAGGCATCGCGGAGTTGGAACATCTGCTTTGATGAGACGGTCAAAGAATTTGGCTTTATCAAAAATCCAGATGAACCATGCATCTATAGTAGATTTGTAGCGAGAACTGTAGTATTCCTCGTTTTATACGTGGATGACATTCTCTTAATAGGAAATGACATTACTATGCTACAATCTGTCAAGGGGTTCTTGTCACACAGGTTCTCCATGAAAGACCTGGGTGATGCCTCGTACATTCTGGGTATCCGGATCTACCGTGACAGATCCAAGAGGATATTAGGACTTTCACAGTCCAGGTACATCGACACCATACTGAAGAGATTCAGTATGGAAGATTCCAAGCGCGGTAACCTACCGGCTTGTCATGGGATCACCTTCTCTAAAGAGATGTCTCCCAAGACTGATTTGGAGAGGGATCGCATGTCTATTATACCCTACGCTTCTGCGGTAGGCTCTATAATGTATGCGATGTTGTGTACCAGACCGGATGTAGCTTATGCACTGAGTGTGGTAAGCCGGTATCAGTCAAACCCTGGGGAGAAACACTGGATAGCGGTAAAGAACATTCTCAAGTACCTGAGAAGGACTAAGGAGATGTTCTTGGTGTATGGCGGAAAAGACCTCCAGATCGAGGCCTTTGCTGACTCCAGCTTCCAGAGTGACAAGGATGATTCCAAGTCCATGTCGGGTTTTGTCTTTACCCTCAATGGAGGGGCGGTGTGTTGGAAGAGTTCCAAACAAGAAACCGTTGCAGACTCGACGATCGAAGCGGAATACATCGCTGCATCTGATGCCGCAAAAGAAGCTGTCTGGATGAGGAAGTTCTTGAAAGAACTTCAGGTTGTTCCGTCCATTGTTGATCCAATACCTCTGTATTGCGACAACAACGGGGCTATAGCGATAGCGAAGGAACCAAGGTCCCATCAGAGATCCAGGCACATCTTAAGGCGGTATCACCTGATCAGGGAGATCGTAGATAGCCAGGAGATTGAGGTTCGGAGAGTCGCTTCAGAAGATAACACTGCAGATCCATTCACCAAGGCCCTGCCCCAGACTCAGTTCGAGCGGCTGATCTAGATGATAGGTCTTCGATACGCCAGTACATGGCCTTAGTGCAAGTGGGAGATTGTTAGTGTATATGCCCTAGAGGCCATTACTGTATCATACTAGTTTGTATATTACTTAATGGAAGCTTGGGATATTCACCTTGTATATACAATCTTGCTCAAAATAGTAGTATGCTACTTGGTTTGTTTCTACTTCAATGTGTACATGTGTTTATTTTTGTATATCGCCTATACACATTAGTGGAGCCCTTAGGATCTTTGCTTGATTACCAGCGATGTGATGGCCGTCACACTAGTGGGGCTGGGTAATCTATAAGCACATCCTTATGCAGGTCCCTAGTCGCAGGACTATCGAGACAGGGCATCGATACTCCGGAGTAGACCAGCGCATGCGCTTCTCATCCCAGTGTGGGAGACGGTCTGTCCCACAGCCGTCAGTACATCGTACTTGAGATAGTATGCGGGTGCTCGTTAGGTTACGGGTACACTGGACAGGACTCGTCGGGAACTGACTAGTTGGTATTATGCCTATCGTCAGTTATCAGTTCCCAGGTGACATGAGTACAGCTTAGTCCGCTGACTTGACACTGTCACTTCGCCTCGAGTGTGTTCCCACTGTACTTTGATCACTACCCTACCACGGCTCAAAGGAGTCGTGCAAACAGGTAGTGGTTGGGTGCAGTCCCGAAGCACTTGGAGGTAGTGACGGTTAGACAGGATTCGTCTCTCCTGGTATTGGGGGTTGACATCGCGCTGTGTCTAGGAGAGCCATTACACGAGTAGTCCTTGGCCAGGGCAAACGAGATATACTGGTAGGTTTCCAGTGTTATCTCAGGGTGTTTTGGGCTTCGCTCCAGCACGACTTGTACCGCTATTGGGGGACTGACGTTTACCGCCCCCTAGGCCCGCCATGCGATGTATCAGACGAACAGACCGGACTGTACGGAGAATGTCACACTCAGGCTCAGTAGGAGTTCAGATGGGTTTCGCCTCGTCGGTCTTCTTGTCGGCATTACCTGGGGACCGTTACGCACAGCTAGTGCCGCTTGCGGTCTGTGGTTAAACCCACTGCCAGCGTAGTGTCGAGTCTTTAGAGTCCCACACAGAAAGCTTTTCGCCTTTAGGCAAAAGAGTAGAGGTCGCATGGTATTGCGACAGGTCGCATGGTTTTGCGACAGGGTTCGGTCACATCCGTGCACTTGTGCACGTACAGTGTCCGGACAGTTTACACTAGCGGGCTTTGGTTTAAGCCAGATCCTAGTGTACCTTATGGGATTGGATTTATCCAGTTTGCATTCGTGTTCCTCGAAACGCGGATGCGGGTGTGTATACACAGTTGACAGGGAGGCAGAGGCAGCGGATTCTCATTAGGGTTGTTGACAGTTGCCCGTTGACTATTTGACTTTTTGCTCAACCCTAATGAGAATTTGATATGTGATTAACTATTATATTAATTAAGTATTATGGTGACATGGTTGTTGACTTTTGTTGACTTTGTTGACTTGTTGACTTTTGTTGACTTGTTGACCGGTTGACTAGGCTTGACTAGTTGACCATCATGATAACCATAGCCATCATTTCATGGCAAAGACTTTTGTTTACTTGCTCATTTGTGTAAAATGAGTGCATGAAATGATATGGTTATGGTTGCTTCAACCATCACATAAGACTTTTGTTAGTATGATAAGTTATGATTGCTTTGGATTATGAGAGGGTGAATGACAAAAGAGAGCCTCATTCTTTCTTGCTCATTCTCTCTCTTGTTCTTGAGCTCTCATTTTGCTCTCACCCTCAACCTCTTCCTCCCTCTCTTGATTCTATGGTTCTCTTGTCTCATGAGGTGAGAATCAAGAACCATAGATAAAATCCCACACAAAGTATTCTCTACTCATTTTAGTTCACTAGGTTTAGCAAACCAAGTGAACTAGTTTCTTCAAAGAACGAAGAAGGAGCTAAAGGTTGGAGCTTTCAGGTGGATCTATCTTCGGCGTACGGAGACGACGAGAAGAAGCCAATCGGACCACCATCGGAGTTTGAAGACGAAGGAGTTCAAGACAAGCAAGGTATAACCCCCTAACCGAGTAGCTAGAAACTCATAGTTAGGATGTTAGATAGATGTTTAACCAAGATCCGGGTTTTAGGTCCATGTTACCACCTCCGTAAAAATCGTTTTTTACCAAATTCCGCATTCCCGAAAGTACCGGGAGAGGTAGCATGGACTTACAAAAAGTTCTCCATGAAAGATCTAGGTGAGGACTCCTACATCCCGGGAATAAAGATCTATAGGGATAGATCTAGAAGAATGTTAGGATTGTCTCAATCTAGGTACATTGACACCATACTAAAGATATTTAGTATAGAATATTCTAAGCGTGGTAATTTACCTGCTAGTTCAGGAATCACTCTCTCTAAAGAGATGTCTCCCAAGACTGATTTAGAGAGGGCTCGCATGACCGTGATACCCTATACTTCTGCAGTTGGGTCCATCATGTATATGATATTATGTACCAGACCGGATGTAGCTTATGCACTAGGTGTGGTAAGTAGCTATCAATCAGACCCAGGGGAGAAGCACTGGATAGCTGTGAAGAACATTCTTAAGTACTTGAGAAGGACTAAAGAGATATTCTTGGTGTATGGTAATGGTGAACTCTAGGTAGAGTCCTTTATCGATTCGAGCTTTGTCATGACCCGAAATTTGGCATGTGATGGCCCTTAAACCACGTAACGTCTCCAGACGTAACGTAATTCAAGTAAGCCGAAAACCCAGCAATCTAAACCATCAAAAGTAGTAAGTGATAATAACATTGTTAAAACTTTTGAAATCTCAATCAAATTCTTTAAAGTCAAAATTTATTTCTTTTAAAAATTTGGCAGCACCTCCTTTGTAAAACAAGCCCCAAAAAGGGTACAACAAAAGATATAAATAAAAGTATCCCCAAACGGGAGCAAATCCACGCCCAAAGGCGGAAAACAACCACCACCACAGATATACGATGCCGTAGCGAAGAAAAAGACGATATAAAGTGAACAGCATGAAAAACTCCAAGTCACAAATAATATACAATATCGTCCTCACAACTCGTCTCAAAGTCAATACATGAAAATGGTAGATGGAGAGTACTGGATACAACGAATATACAATGAGCAATATCGGATAACCGCAATAATCCACCTATAGCAAAACTGCACCCAATCAGCCGTAGCGGTATCCGCTGCAAAATATGATACGATGGATGAAAGCCCTACCGCGACTGCTCTGAGGGACAACCTATACAACCCTATGGCACAACGGGGGTGAGTTGCCAACTCGTGAATAGTAAATAACATATGCTGGTAATCGCAAGTATGCACGTACTGCGGTAATCTAACACATGCAAGCTGATAGCAATAAACAACAATATATATATATATATATATATATATATATATATGCAACGGTCATGAAGGGTACTCTATCAGGTATTACTAATACATGAAGCATTGCATATCAAATAAATGCGGAGTATGGAATAAAACATGTCATCCTCACATCGGGCACATCGGCCCCTCCAATCGGGCACATAGGCCCCTCACATCGAGCACATAGGCCCCCTATATCGATCATTGAATCGGCCCGGCCATTGAATTGGCCCACATATCGACCATAATATCGGCCTGGCCATTGAATCAGCCCACATATATAATGAATAAGTATATTTGCATAGATCATTATGATGATATGTGTATATATATAACAGCGTCCCATACCACTTATATATATATACGATGGGTATACATATATATATCAGCATCCCATACTACTGATATATATACGCAGGAGTAAAACAATCCAAAAAACATTATATGAAAACCATAACTCAATGCAAAATCCATAAAATATAATATATGCAACATGAAACAGTAATATGAGCATATAAGAAAAGCCGCTATTTAACTGCAACAAGTTATTAAGAATATCATGCAGTTCATAATTTCTCCAAAACCAAACGCAACATCAAATAAAGGTGAACATGTAGCTATAGCCAGGTATGCGTAACCATGTCGGTATAGCAAGATATGTGTATCTACCTATCAGTAATGATGTATTACCCTCCAGGTATATGTGTAGCTATATCAAAGTATACGGGTGTACATGTAAATATGTATGCAAGATGTACATATAACTATGTCTCATATGTGTATATACCTATCTCTAATGGTAAAATACCATATAGGTATATGGGTAGCTAGCATGTAGTCATGGCAAGGCATATGTTTAAGCATGTAGGTATATAGGTATGCTATATGTCATATGCACAATGGAATATGAATCAATGTCTCAATATCCCTAAGCAAACAATATCATATATGCATGTGTATTGTACGTGTCATGGCAATTATTGACGGTGTGGGTGGCATACAATTAGTGCACGTGCAACATAAGCCATCAATAATAGTGCAGTGTCCAATGGGTATAAGTCCAAGCACAACAAGTAATAATATGCAATGAAGTTTATGCGCAAACTCTATATGTGCATTATAAACATGCGACTAATATCATATCATATCTAGCCCAGATGCATAACGCCATGCGGGCGATTCCCCTGTAGATGTTAAATCTGCTCACACAAGCTCAAAGATCCTAGCTTCCCAAGCTCCAAGGCATCAAAGAGGAAAAACAAGGTTTATGAAGTGATTTGGGTGTGATTTTGTGAAGTTTTGTGAAAGATTTTTGATGGAAATGATAAGGTTTCAGTTGAGGTGAAGGAATGATGAAAGATAATGATAAAGAGAAGAAGTGGGAGAGAATGAGAGAGGGTGAGATGAAAAGAGAATGAGAGGTGAGCATAGGGTGAGTGCACCTCCATTCATAAATGCAAGCCATGACTCACCTTGCTACCTTTTCTCCGAAACAAAACCCAAATGAAATATCTCACACAAATATCTAGGGTTTTACGGTTAAGGTTAAACAAGGATTAGATTAGCTTAAAGTTATCATGGTCACTAACTAGGTTAGCACAAACAAACCATCACATTAACGTGGACACATGCGTGTAATCCACAACAAATAATAAAAAAAATATTAATTAAATGTTATAAAATGTGAGGAAACCGAATTGGTAAAATTTTTACCAAAAACCCGCACTATCGCTTAATTAAAACTAATCGCGTTCTAAGGTGTTACAATCTCCAACCATAAAGAAAATTCGTCCCCGAATTAAAATTCTTACTATGCATACCTTCAAAGAGACGAGTGCAAAACTCCCAAATCTCGCTCGCAGCCTCCCAAGTGATCTCCTCATTATATGGCTACGCCAAAGAACTCTCCACAGATGGCAAGACCCATGACCGAAGTTTCTCCATCTACCGATCCACTAACACTATCGGCTGCCAGTGAACGAAAAGATTACGTCCAAACTAAATGGTCTGGTGCTGAAACATATGAGAAAGGTCATGATGGTATTTGCAAAGTATCAACACACGGAATACTGGATGAATACTCAAAAATCTGGACGGAAATGCCAAGTTATAGGCAATGGTACTAACTCGCTCGAGGATCTCAAAAGGACCTACAATCTGGGACTAAGCTTCACGAAACTCAACACGCCATTCATTGGAAAAATCCGTAGGAATACATTATCTCCCACTGCGAACTCAAGTCTGCGACAACTACGGTCTGCATAAGACTTCTGTCTGCACTGGGCTGCTCTCATCCTGACCTGAACCACTGAATCATCTCCGAAGCCTCTCAACTAGGTGGGGTCCAAAAATCCTACTCATGCGGAGTCAGTAAAATAGAATAATGAATGACACAACCTACACACAAGGCCTAAAAGTTGCCATTTGAAACGATTCCTGATAACCGTTATCGTAGGAGAACCCTATCAATGGCAAGTGATGATCCCACAGCCAACGAACACTTAGCACGTACGCACAAGCATATCCTCCAGAGTCTGTATAGTCCGCTCTGTCTGACCATCAGCCTACAGGTGGAAAGCGGAGCTAAAGCTCAAACAGCACCCAAGGCTTCCTGAAGCTTCTGCCAATGACGGCCAGCGAACTGGGTGCCTCTATTGGATACAACGCATGAAGAAACTCTGTGCAAACACACAAACTTACTGAAGAACAAATGAGCAAACTGAGCACAACCGGACAACAATCACCCAAACGGAGTCACACCCTGTCTAGACCTGGGTAGACATCACAACGAAATTCAGGGAGATCTTCTCCTATTCCCACTCCGGAACGGTAAAAAGGTTGCATCTCTCCAGCCGGCCTCAAATACTCAACCTTAGCTCGCTGACAAGCCAAGCAATTCAAAACGAAATCCGAAACTTCACTCTTCACCCCTGCCCACCAGTTACCAACTCTCAAGTCAGGTTACATCTCGTTGGCACTTGGATGAACACAGAAAGATGACCGATGTGCCTGATCTAGGACCTCACGTCTCTACCCATCAGTATCGGGTACACGCCATCAAGTCCCTAACGTAGCACACCCTGGTCATAAATCGAGAACTCCGAATCTTTACCCAGCCGAACATGCTCAAGAATCTCAACAAACGATCATCGGCAGGCTGTGCCTCACGAAAACGATTAAGTAAAAGTGGACGGGCGCGGACATGAGCAAGTTGTTCCCTTAGTAGAGGAGAACTGAATCTGTACTCAACAGTCGCACAAGAACTATAAATCTGCAGAAAACTGTCTCCGAATTGCGCACAACCGGAACAACTACCCCCGGGCCTACGAATCAGGCATCAGCTACCACAATCGCGTTGCCACGGGAAATAAAAGATCTCACAATCACAATCCTTCACAAGCTCCATCCAACAACGCTGTCTCAACAATCAAAACACGCTGCAGGAAGATGTACACAAAGCTCTGATAGTCCGTGAAAATCAGACACGACTCTCCGTACAAGTAGTGTCCCCAAATCTCCAGCGCAAGACCACCGCGGCCATCTCCAGATCATGAGTGGGATAAATCCTGCCCATACTTCCTGAAACTGTCGGGAAGTATAAGTGATAACTCTATCATGATACATCAGTACACAATCGAGCCCCACTCGTGAAACATCACAATAAACGACAAGGTCGCCCGGTCCAGAAAGCAAAGAAAAATTTGGTGTAGTCGTCAACCGAGACTTCAACTGCCGAAAACTCTGCACGCATGCCTCATTCTAAAGAAAAGGAACTCCCTTCATTGTCAATCCGGTCAACGGTGCAGCGAATACACAAGAAATCCTGCATGAAACGGCTGTAAAAACCGGCTAAGCCCAAAATGCTGCGGACCTCTGTCCCGGATGCAATTCTGGGCCAAGCTGTACGGCCTCGATCTCCCTCGGGTCCATATGAATACCGTCTCCCGTAACCCTATGACCTAGGAAGTCAACACAATCAAGCCTGAAGGAACACTCCAAAAATTTAGCAAACAGTTAGTGCTCTCTCAATGTCTGCAAGGAAATCCTAACGTGCTACTCACGTTCCTCATGACTCTTGGAATAGACCAGAATTTCATCTATAACACAACAATACACTGGTCGAGGAACAGCCTGAAGAATCTGGTTCATCACATCACGAATGCTGCTAGGGCATCGGTGAGTCTAACGACACCACCAAAAACTCATAAAGCCTGTAGCGCGCACAAAAAGCAGTCTTCGGAATGTCATCACTCCGAACCCACAACTAATGATAACCTGATCCCCAAAACAAACTTAGAAAAAATGTCTCGCACTCTGGAGCTGATAAAAGAAATCGTCAATGCGTGGTAAATGATATCTATCCACACCATAACTTGGTTCAATTGACGATCAATCAATGCATAAGCTCAATCTGCCGTCCCTCTTCTTGACGAAAAGAATAGGAGCTCCGAAAGGCGAAACACTTGGACGTACAAGTCCCCCTATCTAGCAACTCTGCAGCTGATCCATAAGCTCTCTAAGCTCTGCCGGCTCATCAGGAACAACGTCGGGAAACTCTCGCACGATAGGAACCCGGTCCAACAAACCAACTGTGGCTCCAGTATCACGAATGAAAGCCAAGAATCCTAGACATCCTCTCCTCAAAAGCGGACTAGCGAAAAAGGCTGAAATCAAGCTGTGAGGGGCGGCACCACAATTCCCCTGCACAACAAGAACCGAGTCGCTGGAAAAACAAAACCTGACTGTCTTCTCGCGGCAGTCCATAGACGCATAGCACGTAGCCAACCAGTTCGTTCCTAGGAGAACGTCAAAGTCCAACATCTCTAGAAGGATCAAATCGACGGATGAATCTCTATCTCCTATCCAATTGGCACATGACCGAAACACGTGTCGCGCAACCAAAGGATCGCTAACAGGAGTTAACACAATAACGGCTAATCTAGCAAACACGACTCTCGGCCCAACCATGGCATGAAGTGTGTAGAACAAACGAGTGCATAGATCCCGAATTAAACAAACATGTGTAACAAAAGAACATACGAATATGAATACCTGAAAACTCTGCATTGGACGCCCGCGCGTCCCGATGAGTAGAAGCAAACGCTCGTGTCTGCACTCTACCCGCAACTGGCTGAACTCCTCCTCAACCATCCTGTCCTCTAGGAACCAATCCTCCGCGACCATGACCTATCTGAATATAAGTCTGACGCGGATCAACAACTGGCGCAACAGGTGACTCTCCCTGAGGTGAAGGTGGTAAGGTATCATATGGTACAACTGTCCTGCCCTCACGTAGCTCGGAACAATCTCGAACATGATGTCTCAAACTCCCGCACCGGTAACATCCAGATAAAAGCAGCTGACCCTCCTAGGGATAAGAGCTAAATGACTGTCCTTGTCCCAAGCCTCTGCTACTCCCACGACGTAAACGGAATCTGTCTCGGCGATTAAGCCTCTGTCTCTGGGTTGATACACCTGTACGAGCCATCCTCGGTCTCGGAACTCCTAAAGTCTTGGGAAGACGCTCCTCAGCTAAACGGGTTGCATCCACTGCTGCTGTATACGTGACACAATGTTGTGTGCTGATAGCAAGGAATAACTGGGTAACACGGGTGGCAATCTCTTGTCGTTGCGCTCGACTGGCCTCAACCAACGACCTCATCATCTGGCGCAAGTCCTGCATATCTGCCTCAATCCTAGAGATACGATCTATCGAAGACGGATCAATCTGCTCCTATGCAATGAGCATGCTGTCATGGTCAGTCCTCATCCCAAACGAGTCAACTCTGACCTCGGCTCTCGCTGCCTCTCTATAAGCCCTCAAAGTCATCGGCGGCAAAAGGCTATAAATGGAAATAGGATTCGAGAAGAACGTGGGAATCGAATCACAAGGATATGTATCATCATGGAAGGAATTTCAAGCAATTAGTACTTAGGTAACTTTAGGCGGAGTACCATGTCGTAAGTATGCCGCGGACATACACACTACGTTACACTGCTTAAGCTACCTGCTCCATCATACCAAGGTCATCCTATACTCCGAAAGGTAAAACCTAGCGCACTGATACCAACTTTGTCATGACCCAAAATTTGGCATGTGACGACCCTTAAACCACGTAAAGTCTCCAGGCGTAACGTAATTCAAGTAAGTCGAAAACCCAGCAATCTAAACCATCAAAAGTAGTAAGTGATAATAAAATTGTTAAAACTTTTGAAATCTCAATCAAATTCTTTAAAGTCTAAATTTATTTCTTTTAAAAATTTAGCAGCACCTCCTTTGTAAAACAAGCCCCAAAAAAGGTACAACAAAAGATATAAGCAATGCATCCCCAAACGGGAGCAAATCCACGCCCAAAGGCGGAAAACAACCACCACCACAGATATACGACGCCGTAGCGAAGAAAAAGACGATATAAAGTGAACAGCATGAAAAACTCCAAGTCACAAATAATATACAATATCGTCCTCACAACTCGTCTCTAAGTCAATACATGAAAATGGTAGAAGGAGAGTATTGGATACAACGAATATATAATGAGCAATATCGGATAACCGCAAGATCCCACCTATAGCAAAACTGCACCCAGTCAGCCGAAGCGGTATCCGCTGCAAAAAATGATACGATAGATGAAAGCCCTGCCGCGACTGCTCTGAGGGACAACCTGTACAACCCTGTGGCACAACAGGGGTGAGTTGACAACTCGTGAATAGTAAATAACATATGATGGTAATCTCAAGTATGCACATACCGCAATAATATAACACATGCAAGCTGATAGCAATAAACAACAATATATAATATAACACATGCAAGCTGATAGCAATAAACAACAATATATATATATATGTATGTATGTATGTATGTATGTATGTACAACAGTCATGAAAGGTACTCTATCAGGTACTACTAATACATGAAGCAATGCATATCAAATAAATACGGAGTACGGAATAAAACATGTCATCCTCACATCGGGCACATTGGCCCCTCCAATCGGGCACATAGGCCCCTCACATCGGGCATATATGCCCCTTATATCGGGCACATAGGCCCCTCATATCGACCATTGAATCAGCCCGGCCATTGAATGCCCACATATCGACTTTAATATCAGCCCGACCATTGAATTGGCCCACATATAAAATGAATAAGTATATTTGCATAGATCATCATGATGATATATTATGTAGGTGTACATATGTAACAGCGTCCCATACCACTGATATATATGATGGGTATACATATATATCAGTGTCCCATACCACTGATATATATACGCAGGAGTAAAACAATCCAAAAAACATCATATGAAAACTATATCTCAATACGAAATCCATGAAATATAATATATGCAACATGAAACGGTAATATGACCATATATGGAAAAACCGCTATTTAACTGCAACAAGTTATTAAGTATATCTTGCGGTTCCTAATTTCTCCGAAACCAAACGCAACATCATATAAAGGTGAACATGTAGCTATAACCAGGTATACGTAACCATGTCGGTATAGCAAGATATGTGTATCTACCTATCAGTAATGATGTAATACCCTCCAGGTATATATGTAGCTATATCAAGGTATACGGGTGTACATGTAAATATGTATGCAAGATGTACATGTAGCTATGTCTTATATGTGTATATACCTATCTCACACAACACCATGTGGGCGATTCCCTTGTAGATATTAAATCTACTCACACAAGCTCAAGATCTTAGCTTCCCAAGCTCCAAGGCATCAAAGAGGCAATACAAGGTTTATGAAGTGATTTAGGTGTGATTTTGTGAAGTTTTGTGATGGAAATAATAAGGTTTCAGTTGAGGTGAAGGAATGATGAAAGATAATGATAAAGAGAAGAAGTGAGAGAGAATGAGAGAGGGTGAGATGAAAAGAGAAAGAGAGGTGAGCATAGGGTGAGTGCACCTCCATTCATAAATGCAAGCCATGACTCACCTTGCCACCTCCTCTCCAAAACAAAACCCAAGTGAAATATCTCACACAAATATCTAGGGTTTTAGGGTTAAAGTTAAATAATGATTGGATTAGCTTAAAGTTGTCATGATCACTAACTAGGTTAGCACAAACAAACCCTCATATTAACGTGCACACGTGCGTGCAAGTCATAACAAATAATAAAAAAATATTAATTAAATGTTATAAAATGTGAGGAAACCGAATTGGTAAACTTATTACCAAAAACCCGCATTATCGCTTAATTAACACTAATCATGTTCTAAGGTGTTACAAGCTTCCAGAGTGATAAGGACGACAACAAGTCTGTCTCGGGTTTTGTCTTGACCCTCAATGGAGCGGCGGTATGTTGGAAGAGTTCCAAGTAAGATATCGTAGCACTCTCGACGATAGAGGCTGAATACATCGCTGCCAACGATACTGCCAAAGAGGCTGTCTGGATGAAGAAGTTCATTACTGAACTTGGTGTAGTTCCATCCATTGATGATCCAATACCTATTTATTTTGATAACAATGGAGCTGTGGATTTGACCAAGGAACCTGTTCGGTCGAAAATATCGCACTTTGGATATAACATTTTCCTTACTTTTGATAAATATTTAATGGTGTTTATTATAAATATGACACATATGAGGGTTTATCTGTAAAAATATCTATTGTTATATGTTTATATATTATAGTTAACTTTATGAAGGAAAATATATGCATATAATATTTATATAATATTTTTTATTATGCATATCTTATCAAATATTCTAATTAAGATTCTTTAAAAGATATAATATCATACAAATGGTTAGAATAATATCTCTATAACAAATATTACTAACATTATTTATGGATATATTGTGCAAGATTTAGCTCATGTATGGAGATCGGGATATCGAGATGTCGGGAATCAAAAATCCGCCGATAAAGTTAAATAAAATCGAAGAATCAATATTGGAAGAGACTCAGAAAAAATATGAAAATTCTATACATCAAATAAATCTCCATGTGTCACTATGATGAGGCCCCAGAATTTTGAAGCCATGATCTCACCAAACAACCATGGTTGCGCGGACAAAAGACCCAAAATGCTGCAGATCTGCGGTGGATTTAGGGAATTAGGGTTTCAGATTTTTAGGTGTGATTTGCAACAGCAAACCCTAATTCTTAGGATCTAGATTTTCTGGTTTTGGGACTATTTAAAGGACCGAGCACTAAACTTAGAAATCATCACCTTTTACACGAAGCAAATCACCGTCAAAGAACAAGTGATCCACGACAGGTCCGTGATTCGACGTGATAAGGCGACGTGAGATTCGATGGAGCGTATACTTCCTATTAGGCAGAGATCGAGAGCAACTTCTTCTTCCTCTTGTAATCTAAACTCGAAGGTTTTATAATTGTGAATTTGATTAATAAAGGTAGATCATTAGATTAGTTATTTAGCATTTAATTTCTGTATTTACATTATGATCTCCTTCTCTATCCGTTCTTCTTCTATCTCCATCATCCACGAGTAATTCTCCGCTTGATAGGGTTCATAGGATTAGGGTAGAACAATGGATGAGAAAATATTTTAACTTCTTTTAAGTCTTATGAAGTTTATAAACATTAGCAAAAGAATCGTTAACATCCTAATCGGGGGCGCTACAAATTTATTGCTAGTCTCGACCGCGTTTTGAGATTAGATTAACAATTGTTTTATTAAGGGCTAGAAATGAATAGAGATCAATGAAGGGACAAGGGTCAATAGTGTGGAAACCCTAGTTTCTTCCAAGAACCCTAATCCTTATTCATCACTATCAATCTAGTTTTAAATCCATCAAAAGATAAAAGGAGTAATTTTTATTAGTCATCCAGGACTACTAAATCCTAACGAACCCTACAAGCCCTCTTCTTATATATTCTATATCCGTATTTTAAACTAGATCTGTATTCTACATCTGTGTTTAACATAGATCTAGAATCTATAACCATTCTTCCTCTTTTCTAATCAATACGTCTAAAACAAGATTAAAAAATTCAACGTTTCCCTGAGGACGACCCGTACTCATCTCGGCTAACTACACGCGACACCGTTATTAATTGTTGTTACTACTTTACACTTTCACAGATACCAATCAAATGACGCCGTTGCCGGGGATACGTGCGTAAATTTTTTTTCCTTACTATCCGTGTTGAATTCTTATTCGATCCATATCATAAAATAAAACAAAACAGCAAATTGTGTATTGAACGATTAGTGTGCGATTTTTGCGAGGGAATCCGGTGTCTTTTTAGCGAGGATATAAAGATTTAGAGACATTCATCAAGACCCAGAGGAGCAAAGGATGCCACATTGAAAAAATTAAACAAAGAACCCCCTAAAGCTCGGCGGAACCGCGGCTATTGTAGGGAAAGCGCGGCGGAATTGGGGAGTTGTGCCCTTAAATTTCTTTGGTATATTCCTCAACTCTTTCTCTCTCTTCTGAAATCCAATAAAATATTTTTCTGCAGGATTCATTGCAAAATATCGCCGCTCAAAAATCTTTTGCGAGTTTTGTTTTGCGGGTTGTTTTTGCATATTTTAATACGGACTTTAAGAGGCAAGACCAAAATTCAGATTAGGTAGGGATTTCATCGCCCTTCCTTGGCCCCACAAATTACAAAACGAGCATCTGCATCACCCTATTTTAGTTAAAAAAATATCTAGACCAAGACTCTAAGGACCGTCACGCTCAATAGGACAAAGGAAGGTCGTGGGTAATCTATCGCTTATCCGTATTTCTTTTGTGGTGTCTAGACAAGTGTGACTACGGAAAGTGGTTGCTTAATTATGCCCGCTATTTTCGGTGATTCGTATAGCGGATACCTCCCACTTATCTGGCACTTATCTGGCCACAAGAGTAATAAAGAGGTAGTAGAGGATTGATCCCGCGACTTGTCCTTTGGAAGTCTAGGAGCGGTCTAGTGCTTGACCTAGGTGATCTTAGTTTTAGGGTTTGTTTGTGTATTTTTGTGATTTGTCGAGTCAAACCTCAAGTCCTTCTTTCAAAGAAAACCAATCCAACTAAAGCTTAAATCTTTCCCCTTCCTCTTTTCTTTTTACCTTCTTATAATGGGTAACCCAAATAAAAGAACTTTTGCTGAGCTTTTCTATCCAGAACAAGATATTTTTTGTTTTCGTAATCGCTACGGTATACCCTTCGACTCTACCATATCTTTAAGAGATCGGATGGAGCAAGCAGAAAGAAATAGTTAGACACCTCACTCCAGGTCCTATCAATCGCATCAAAATTCTACATCTTCTTATGTTGATACTCTATTTAAAGCGAGTGAGGGAACTTCTAAACGCATGTCCATCGCTGAGCATATAGCGAGGGCTAACGGCCAAAGTTTCAATCCGATCAAACTGTTAGGACAACAAACACCACCACTTTCTAAGGAAGATATTGCTACTCGTTTTGCAGCGTATATGGCATCTGTTGCCAGTCGCCAACTAACCAACCAATATCAATATTCTTCTTATCACAATGTTGATCCTACTCCTGCCCAATTTTCACAACCATTCGATTCCTATCAATCCTACCCGACTTTTACACCTTCTCTAAACATTTCTTCTAATCAGTCATTTATGAGTTTTACCTATCCACAATAATTTCAATATTATACTGAAACCCCTTACCAACACATGTCTAGTCTTGAACGGACAGGGGAAGAATATCGGTTAGCGTCGCGTCGCCACATAGAGGAATTGAATGCGTCTATGGCCGCCCTCATACAACCCAACGAACGAGCAACTGGTTTCCAACTAGCTCAAAATTATTCAATGTATGATACAGAAATAGGACAAATTGAGAATTTAGGTAGTGTGAGAGAGCGGCACACCCTTCCAAATCAAACCTCCCCATCCCAAATTGAAATCCACAATTCCAGTTTCACAAATCTATTGAGTACACCAAATGATTCACCAATTGAAGATAGAAGGTTTGATGAGTTGAGCGACTTTGTAGTGTTTGATTACCCGACTGTGACGGGTCCATTCCAAGTGAAACTATACCCAATCCTTATGATCTCTACACCTCCGCTCTAGAATCGACATTGATTGAAAACCATGCTTTTGATGAGGTGTCTGAGACTTGTAACCTTCACTTGATTGAGGATATTGACGCTGGGGATATATTGGATGATGAACCCACAATTTTGGATGAGTTTTTCCCACCAACTCATCAGGTCATTTCACTTCCGTGTGGACATCATCTCGAACCTTTAACTGTTTTTCCCGAACCCCATATGCGTATGGAAATTGATGATAAATCCATGACCGAAAAGAAGAACGAAATTCAGTCTTCATTTCCCACATCTGGTTCAGCAATACTCGACACCCCGATTTGTTTACCCATTTCATCACCCACTTTCTTTGGTTCTTCTTTTAATCTTCCTTTAATTTTAGCGAGTGTTGATGAATCACAATCCGATATTTCGAGTTCTATGATTCTTGAAAAACCACTTGATTTAGACCCCTTTGAGAATCAGGTAGATGAGTTTTTCAAGGCTTCTACCACTATAATTTTTGATAAATTAAGTGTGTTGAATTCTGGCACGACCGTTATTGACATTGAAACGTTCAATCGGACCATCGATGAAAGTTTCGAACATATTTTTGCCGACGAACTCACATTCCTAAACGACGCGGATTTTGTGATTAATCAACCTCCACCTGAAGAAGTTGAACCACCACCATTTCTTCTTATCCCATACGAGAATGTGACTATTCTTCCTATTCCTAATCATTCACATTCTCGTTTTCGTTCACCATCACTATTTCGTTTCTATCAACCGAGACGTAAACCATACCACCTCTTATCTCCTCCCCACTTCTTCTTGTCTACATATAACATGATCTTATACCAACCTTGGTCTTTGTAAAGCTTTATATTGACCAATAACTTTAACCCCCCCTCATAATTTTAAATGCTTAATACTATTTTACTCAAGTTTGGGGGGGGATATTTTGGCTCTTGAAAGAAAATATTTTTTTACAAAATTATGAGCCAAAAATAAGTTTGGGGGAGAATTTCACTTTCATTATTCATGTCCCCGTTACTAACTTTTTCTCCCAAGTATACAGTTTTTTTTAAGCTTAACATATAACATATTCACGCATTATTTTGAATTATACTATATATAAGCACAATTTTTTTTGATAATGAAAGTTTGAAAGTGAAAAATTACATTTGAAAGATAGGAATAGTTTGAGAAAAGCAAGAAAGTTAGATGTTTTCTTAAACGAAACTAGTAATAAGTAGTTATGAGCCGTTGTCCCAAAAGTTAGTAAGATGAAGGAAATTACTAATCTGAGGATAAAAATAAGTCTGAGAAATAGTCTCTATTCTTGAGGCCAAATATTTGAACGTTAATACTCTACTATACGCACTTACACACATCTCGAAACATGGGATAGTAGAGGATACCTTAAAATTCTCTTGTCTAAAAGCCTTAGTATGAAAAAAAAGTATAAGTATGAAGAAAAAAAGGAACACTGATTTTGTAATTACTTAAGGCAGCATAAAAAAAATATAGCGAGGATGCTTTATCACCTAGTGCCTTAGACCAACTAGTTTGGGAGTCACTGCTAAGCCTTAGGTGTTGCAAGACGATGATAATTACGCCTAAATGAGCGATCACATTTGGTAATCGGTCAGTTAGTACCTCAAGAAGTATTAACGGTCGCATGAAAAATTTGTGAGCAATTTCATCGAAAATATTCACCGACTATAAAGTACTTTGGAAGATGGACAAGAGTATGATAGCTTGAATTGAATTCTCTGAGTGTAGGGATGTCTTTTACACACACGTATGGGTATATGATCGATGTTTGGATAAAAGACAGGGAGGAAGAATAAAGACGATGTTTTATTGAGGGATGATGTGATATCTAACATCTTTTCCTGACCATTAAGATATGACTCTTGGCAACCGAAAAGCTAGTGTAGTTGGAAACTCTTATTTTCAAGTTCTTTCTTTTATAGTTCTTATCTTTGTACGTAACTTTCATCGTCTTTCTTTTATTATGGGATTTTGTGGGTGTAATCTGCTGAAAACCCTCAGGAGACAACACTCCTCCTACTAGGGACACCTAGAGGTTTAACGACTTGTTGCACGTGATCAGTGCAATTGTGTTGCTTAAGAAATGGTGCTACTTAGGTTTTTCTTTTTTCTTTTTCTCCCTCTCTTGAATCAATAGTTTGCTCGGGACGATCAAAGTTAAGTTCGGGGGTATTTGTTCAATTGAAAATATCGTACTTTTGATATAAAATTTTCCTTACTTTTGATAAATATTTAAAGGTGTTTATTATAAATATGACACATATGAGGTTTTATTTGTAAAAATATCTATTGTCATATGTTTATATATTATAATTAACTTTATGAAGGAAAATATATGCATATAATATTTATATAATATTTTTTATTATGCATATCATATCAAATATTCTAATCAAGATTCTTTAAAAGATATAATATCATACAAATGGTTAGAATAATATCTCTATAACAAATATTACTAACATTATTCATGGAGATATTGTGCAAGATTTAGCTCAGGTGAGGAGATCGGGATATCGAGATGTCGGGAATTAAAAATCGGCCGATAAAGTTAAATAAAATCGAAGAATCAATACTGGCAGAGACTCAAAAAAAATATGAAGATTCCAGACATCAAATACATCTCCATGTTTCACTATGAAGAGCCCCATAATTTTGAAGCCATGATCTCACCAAACAACCGCGGTTGCGTGGCCAAAAGGCCCAAAATGTGGCGGATCCGCGGTGGATTTATGGAATTAGGGTTTTGGATTTTTAGGTGTGATTTGAACCAACAAACCCTAATTCTTGGATCTAGATTTTCTGGTTTTGGCACTATTTAAAGGACCGAGGGCTAAAATAAGAAATCATCACCTTTTACACGATGCAAATCGCCGTCAAAGAACAAGTAATCCACGACTGGTTCGCGATTCGATTTGATAAGGCGACGTGAGATTCGATGGAGCAACTACTTCCTACGAGGCAGAGATCGAGAGCAACTTCTTCTTCCTCTTGTAATCTAAACTCGAAGGTTTTGTAATTATGAAGTTGATTAATAAAGGTAGATCATTAGTTTAGTTATTTAGCATTTAATTTCTGTATTTACATTATGATCTCCTTCTCTATCCATTCTTCTTCTATCTCCATCATGCGCGAGTAATTCTCTGCTTGATAGGGTTCGTAGGATTAAGGTAGAACAATGGATGAGAAAATATATTAACTTCTATTAAGTCTTATGAAGTTTATAAACTTAAGCAAAAGAATCGTTAACAACCTAATCGGGCGCGCTACCAATTTATTGCTAGTCTCGACCGCGATTTGAGATTAGATTAACAATTGTTTTGTTAAGGGCTAGAAATGAATAGAGATCAATGAAGGGACAAGGGTCAATAGTGTGGAAACCCTAGTTTCTTCCAAGAACCCTAATTCTCATTCATCACTATCAATCTAGTTTTAAATCTATCAAAAGATAAAAGGAGTAATCTTTATTAGTCATCCAGGACTACTAAATCCTAACGAACCCTACATGCCCTCTTCTTATATATTCTATATCCGTATTTTAAACTAGATCTGTATTCTACATCCGTGTTTAACATAGATCTAGTATCTATAACTATTCTTCAATATTCTTTATTCTTCCTCTTTTCTAATCAACACGTCAAAATAAAGATTAAAAGATTCAACGTTTCCCTGAGAACGACCCGTACTCATCTCGGCTAGCTACACGCGACAGAGTTATTGATTGCGGTTACTACTTACACTTTCACAGAGACCAATCAGAACCCCGGTCCCATCGGAGATCCAGACATATTCTGAGGCGGTATCACCTGATCCGGAGATAGTTGATCGCCGCGTGATCGAGGTTAGGAGAGTTGACATGAAGGACAACACAGCGAATCCACTTACGAAGGCCTTCCCCCATTCGCAGTTTGAGAGAATTTTGGGGATGTTGGGTATGAGATACTACAACAACTGGACTTAGTGCAAGTAGGAGATTGTTATGAATATGTATGTCCTAGAGGCCATTATTGTATGATATAGTGGATGCTTGGACATATATATAGAGGACTTTCTTTCTCGACATGATAGTATACTATCTGGTTGCTCTTTATGTTAACATGTACACTTGTATTATTATTATACTGTCTCTCTGATAAATGTTGATAAAGCCCTTAGGATGTTGGCTTGAACACTAGGACTATGATGCAGATCATACTAGTGGGGCTTGTGTAGTCCACAAGCACATCCTTTAACAGTTCCTAATCGAGGGAGTATCGAGACAGGGCATCGATATTACAGAGTAGACTAGTGTGTATGTTTCTTGACCCTGTATGGGGAGATGGTTGATCCCACAACCATTAGTGTTTGACATCAAAGATTGTACATAGGTGCTCATTAGAGAATAGGTACACTGAACATGACTCACCGAGAACTCCTAGATGGTACCATACCTATCGTCAGATAGCAGTTCTCTGGTAACACTTGTACAAGTTAGTCTGTAGACCCGAGGTCGTCATAGTGTCTTGTGTGGTTCCAACTGTGCTTTGATTTCCTCCCTACCATGGCTCAAAGGACTCGTGCAAACAGGTGGATTTTGGGTACAGTCCCGAGTCACATGGAGGCAGTGAGTGATAGGAGGGGTTTCGTCTCTCCCGGTATTGGGAGTTGATGTTGTGCTATACTCGATTGGCTATAACAGCAAGTCCCTGGCCAGGGATGATGAGATTTACTGGTAAGTGTAATCAGTAGTTTCTTGAAACGTTATAGGCTACACATCGGCACGACTTATCAAGTTACTGGGGTCCGACGATTCCACCCCCAGACTCGATATGCGACATATCAGACGAAGAGACTGGATTGTATGGTAAGTGTTGCTTATAGGGTTTACGGGAGTTTGGACAAGATTGCTTGTTGATCTTCTATTTGTTCAATACCTGGGTAACCGTTACGTCCAGCTAGTACTGCTGACGGCTTGTGGGTATCTAATATGATCATTACCTACTACTGGCGTATTGACGAGTCTTTAGAGTCCCACATAGAGGTTTCCTAGCTCAAGCGAAACGAAGTAGGAAACATATGGAGATATGTGCGGGAGCTTGATTAAATACGAGTATGTGATACCGTATTCTAATCTAGCAATATTTGATATCAGTCAGGTTATATGTGATATAACCGGATTATTAAATCAAGTGTTGATTCAATGGTATATGTATATGTTGTTAATATACATTTGATATATATTTGTATATTTGATATTAGCCGGATTATATTTGATATAGCAGGATTATTGAATCAAGTGTTAATTTAATAATTTGATATATATATATATTATATTAACTAGTATTTAATATTAGACAGTTATATGTGATATAACCGGATTATTGAATCAAGTGTTGATTTAGTAATATGATATACATATATATGTGATATTAGTCGGTTATATATGATATGGCCGGATTATTGAATCAAGTGTTGATTTAATAATTTGATATATGTTTATATATATTTGATATATATATATATATATATATATATATATATAAACTAATATTTTAGCTCACTAAAGATTTTCTTCTCCTTATACATATTCATATATATGTGATTTATAAATATATTTATTATTTATTGCATCATGGTTGATGATACATTAAACTAGGATGCAGGAGATCACACATGAGGATTTGTGATGAGTAGATAATGGTATGATTTATAAATAAAGAAAATGGAAATGAGTCATTACTTGGAGATGCTTGTGGAAGTTTTGAGAAGCCATGACTCACCCCATTCTCTTTGTTTTATTCATAAATATTTTCCCACCATCTCATCACTTCACTTCATGGTTCACTCTCTCCCTATCCAATATCATTCTCATCTTCTCCTTCCTTTCCTCACTATGTTTTTCTTAAGGTGGGAAAAAGAAAAGAAAAGAAGAAATTAAAGTGAGCAAAATTCCTACTCTATCAACCTACATTTTACTAGCCCTTTAGTTTAGGTTGTTTGCTTCACTAATATCTTGATTAGTGAAGAGTGAGCTTGAGTTAGAGAGACTTTAAGGTGGATCATTTTCGAATTTGAAGACTACAAAGCAAGCTCGTTCCTTTCACCAAGTGAAGTCTAAGAAGAGTTCTAGGGACTATTACTTGGAGTTTTAGAAGTGAACGACTGGTCTACAAAGGTTGTAACCCTCTTCACTTAGTGTAGAACTTGTTTTCTTGCTTCAAAACCCTAATTCTCTAGTTAGATTCTAGGTTTTTATAGATTAGCAGACTAGATTTTTTTAAATTGCATACTTGATTCTTGTATAGAACTAGTACAGGTGCTAAGACATACTTTCAAATTAGCGTTAGGGTTTAGGGTGCACTAGTTCCTTCAGTAGGATACTTGATGATAACGTAAATGTAAAACTTTGATGTAAACATAAGAAAACTTTACCCTAAACTAAAAACTTCAAACCCTTAAAAACGAAATGTAAACGTAAACCTATTTATGTTAAATGTTCAAGTTAAAACCAATCTTTGATACTCGATGATAATATGAAACTTTCATATTCTTATCGATAGTTGATTGATGTGTTTTTAAGAAGTGTGTGTTGTAAATAAAGTAACCGCAATCAATAACGGTGTCGCTCGTAGCTAGCCGAGATAAGTACGGTCGTCTTCAGGGAAACGTCGAACCTTTATCTTGCCTTAGACGAGTTGATTGAAAGAAGGGTGATTGGTTGTAGATCTATTTTAATACGAATGTAGATTTTATGAAGAAGAGACTTGTAGGGATCATATGACTTAGTAGTAATGGATGACTAATTAAAATTGACTCATTTTATCTTTTAAAAGTTTAAAACTAGATCGATAGTGATGAACGTGGATTAGGGTTCTTTTGGAAGAAACTAGGATTCCCCACTCTTAACCCTTGTCCTTGCATTGATCTTTATTCATGTCTAGCTCCTAAAAAAACAAGTGTTAATCTAATCTCAAATCGTGGTCGAGACTACAATAAATTGGTAGCGCGCCCGATAAGGATGCTAATATTTATTTTGCTAAAGTTTATAAACTTTAAAATGTATAAAAGGAGTTAAATGATTTTATCATCCATTGATCAACCCTAGCCTACGAGCCCTAGTAAGCGTAGAATTACTCACGCATGTTTTGAGAAGAAGAAGAAGAAGAAAGGATAGAGAATGAGGTCATAATGTAAATGCAGAAAGTAATGCAGAAATCAAATGCAGAAAGTAAAATGCAAAGAACTAAACTAAAAATCTACCTTTATTAATCAACTTTAACATGTACAAATCCTTTGAAATTAGAATACAAAGAACTCTCATGTTGCTCTCGATCTTTATCTCGTAGGAAGTAGATGTTCAGTCGATTGATCACGTCAATTTATCACGTTGATTCGTGGACCTATGTTGGATCTCTTGATCCTGTCAGTGATTTTGGTGATGTAAAAGGTGATTATGTTTCATATGAAGCTCTCGGTAAGCTCTCGGTCCTTTAAATAGTTGTAGAAGCAGAATTCCTAGTTGTCTTGTGTTATGATTTACTGTTAAGATTACAGCCATAAAATCCCAAATCCAACGGCCATCAGAAGGTCGTGGATCCGCCACAGATATGGGGTTTGGCAGCGGTTGGGTCTCATGTTGACACGTGGAGATTGTTGTGATGTCTGGATTCTTTATATCTTCCTCCGAGTCTCTGCCGTTTTATGATTTACGATTTGATTAAACTTTATCGGCAGATTTGGTTCCCGACATCTCGGATATCTCGATCTCCAGACCTGAGTTCATATCTGCATAATATCTCAATTCATAGTATTAGTAATATTTGTTATTTATTTTGAGATATTATCCTAACCATTAGTATGATATGATATTTTAAGAATATTGATTATAGATATTTGATATGATATGCATATTTAAATTGTCAAAATATCATATAAATATTATATGCATATATTTTCCTTAATAATGTTAATTATAATATAGAAATATATGATAAAGAATATTATATAGATAAACCCACATATGTTCCATATTTACAATAAACACCTTTAAGTACTTAACAAAAGTAAGAAAAATGTTGCATCAAATATGCAATATTTTCGACTGAACAATAGTCATATGTGAAAATCAAAGCGCGACTTAGTCCCCGTCTATCGGTTAACATACGTTCGATATTCGTTGTGACATAGAACTATATGAAGGTTGTTAAATATCAGACGGTATCGTTCGGTGCTAACAACCGTCGTGTAGTCTATGTGACGAGAAAGTTCAATCTTATGATAATCGATAGATTTGTCCAGTATGGATAAGTTAGGAATGTATAAAGCAAACACCTGCATTCACTTGTGTTTTCATTCGTTTCGAGTTATTTCGTCGGTACTTTTTTGCTAGTTCTCCTTGTACAAAGATAGATTAGATGTTCATTTCAACATTATTTCACAACATTAAAATGATTATCTATTCTATTACAGTGTACTTGGAGAACAGCGGGGAGGTGCTGCCGAAATTTACTTGAAGTGGATGGAAACACAAGCAAATGGGTGTCTGCTCTATACATTCTTAATGGGATAGAAGCCTTACCACCTGTTGCGCCACGGCAGCGCCCCGGCCTTCTATTAGAGGCCAAAATGCGGAATCAAAATTTTTTCTTAACTTTTAAACTGGCGCTACCACGGACAATAAAACCCGGATCGTAACCATTAACCTAATCCTAGCTATCAAGAGAATGAGGTAGAAGCTATACCGAGCGATCCGTGTCTTTCGGTCTTCGTCTCCACTCCGATCTCCCGCGGAATCTCCGTCCGTCACCTCCTCGTCGGAAAGGGCACCACGTAGACGATTTCTTTTACGGGCTCCCACCTCTGGACCGAGGCAACTCGGGCGCGAAGTTGTCTACCCGACGCGTCCAAGGATACTGTAGGTTGTAGTGTAGAACCTTGTCTCTTGGGGTTTATGAAGTTGCCTTTGATGTTGGAGAAGAGAATGAACTTTGGAGAGGAGGAAGGTGTATTTGTGAAGCATGGAAAAATGAGATGATAATATTTCCCTCATCCAAAAATGAACCTCTCATTTTTTCTCTCCTTCCCTAATGTGGCCGGCCCACCCTTATCACAAAATGGTGGAGGGAAAATCAAAACAAGAAGGAAGGTAAATGTAGTAAAAGCAAAGGGGTGACCACATCCAAAGGAAATGATAACCATCTCAAATCACATTCAAATCAACTCTAATCCTTTCTAATCTCAATAAAACAAGCCATCATGAAAAAGAAAAGATGCTTAACCTTTCATAATGCCACAAATGCAAGAAACCCCCTCCACAAATGTTATTTGCAAACTTGCAAATAACCCCCTCCATCGAAAAGTCCGGCCGTGAAGGAACAAAGGAAAACCGGCTGGAACGGAATGCAAACTAGCAACTTCAGAATACTGATCCCGTAATAAATTACAGGAAAACCCCGCTACTTCATATACATGCCCGCATTTGTATTCCCACTGAACACAAATGCAAAGAGACAATATCTACACTGTCTAATACTAGGATCTGGCTTAAGCCAAAAATCGGCTAGTAAAATCCGTCCGATCACGATCCGTGCAATACCGCACGTATCTGAGCGAACCCTGCCATATCTCCATATGGCCTCTACAGCGTTTCGCCCGAAACCTGAGTAATTGTCTGTGTGGGGGACTCTAAAGACTCGTCAATACTAAGGCCGTGGATTTAACCACTAGCACGTCAGAGGTATTAGCCATACGTGACGGGCTACCAGCTATTGACCAAAAGGGACGTCGATGAGCAAACTCATCCTGACACCCTACTGAGCCTGTCAGTGACAATATCCGTACAGTCTGGTCCGTTTGTCTATGAGTATCGCATGGCGGGCCTAGGGGGTTGGTAAAAGTCAGACCCCCAAAAGCGTTACAAGTCGTGTCGGAGTGAAGCCCAGAACACCCTAAGATACTACTGGAATACCTACCAGTAAATCTCCTGCCTCGGCCGAGGGCTTTGTATAATGGCTCTCCAAGACACAGCGCGACCTCACCCCCAATACCGGGAGAGACGAATGCCTCGGTATTGAGGCGGGAGCCCGTAAAAGACGAAGGCGATGTGGTGCCCTTTCCGGCGAGGAGGCGACGATGTGGAGCCAAGACTTTCCGCGGGAGATCGGGATGATGAAGAGAAGACCGGAGGACTCGGATCACTCGGTATACATCTCTTCCCATCTCTTGTTAGCTAGCGTAGGTTAATGGTTAACGATCCGGGTTTTCTTTGTCCGCGGTAGCGCCGGTTTCCGAGTAAGGAAAAATTTTGATTCCGCAATTTGGCCTCGAGTAAGACGGCCGGGGCGCTGCCGTGGCGCAACATGGTATCAGAGCCACGCCATTAACCTTACCTAGCTTCGTTTGATGTGTTTGCGTTTCCGATCGAACAAAAAATTGCAAAAACCGCATTTTTCATCACATCAGTTTCTGTCGAATTTTTTTGAAGTCCAAAAATTTTTCAGGTTGTTTCAGAATGATGTGTAGGACATTATAAGAGATCTGCAAAAATTTGGAATCGTGAACAGTAAAAATCGCCGCGGAAGCGCGGCCAAATACATGTTTTGGCCGCTCTTCCGCCGCGGGTTCGACTGTTCAGTTACCCAAATTTTTGTAGTATGTTTCTGTGTTGAAAATGTGGTTTCTGGAATGTTAAGTTTGGGCCCAGAATTTCTGTGAGTGCTACAGTTTTGATTGGGGGCCCACTTGTTAATTTTTGGTCAATCGGAAAATTTTAAACACATTTTTCACAGTATTTACATTATTTCTGCGACCGTGAATGTCACTCGATCGGTAAATCCGGTCTAACTGCTATAGCCCGGTTAGACGGATTTGCGAACGTGACTTTCACGTTGATGTTCTATGTTTATGCTGTGATGTTGCGGATCGGTCGGTGGGGATAGCCTGGATGCAATGCCAGTACAGTTTTGTGGTATTATGTACATTTGATATTGCGGGGCGAGCGTCCGACATGTGGACTGCCGTCACTGCCAGTTTGTATTATTCTTTTGGGGCACGACCTGGTTGCGGTCGATGTACCCGGTGTATGTATATTTTACTTTCTGTACTAGGATTGCCCCGCGGTGGGGTGCACGGATAGCCGGGTTCTGGAGGGCAACGGGCCCGCATCTCAGGGCATTGAGACGGAGGGGGCTTCAGTCCAGGATTGGCGGGCTATTCGCCGCACTCGTAGGGGGTACAGGTTGACCCAGGAGGGGTGCCCAAGTTACCGGATTCCGTGAAGTGCTGGGTGGTCCATTCACGGTGCTGGAGGGGGCTGCCTCGCTTCAGGTTTTGGCGGGTGACTTGCCGCGCCCGTAGGTGTCTAGGATTTCATTGCACAGGCTATCCACACGACCAGGGGAACGTCGGGTTTCAGCAGCGGCTCTGTGAAACCCGGGGTTTCCAGATATCTGTATTGTTCTGTGATGCTGTATATTTCTGTGATGTTGCATTTTATCACGCCTTGAGCGAAATATAATATATTGGTATATATATTAGTAGATGTTGTATATGTTTTTCATCCGCGCTAGTCCAGTCCCCGCTCTGTCGTTAGTAAGCTAACCTAACGAGTGATGACGGGACCCAGTGGCGAATGCGGATGGCATATACGTACATCAGTATATTTTCGTTCTTTGTGGTGTGATTAATTGATGGGACTGCGTTGATTCGGATCAATGCAAGATAAACAAACCTATTCTGATGTTGTTGGAACATTTTTTCAAAAAGCTGTTATTGCAAGGACGTTCACTTTTGTTTTGCATCGTGGTATTCATTTGGAATATCCTGCTCCTCAGTCGACGAGGCAAGGGCCGAGATCCCTTCACCGGGAGTGACCCCTTGGACAGAAGTTTGCGTCAGGGCAATAACTTCACTATAGCCGATTACTTTTGCTTTGCATCGTGGTATTCAGTTGGAATATCCTGCACCTCATTCTACGGGGAAAGAGCCGAGATCCCTTCACCGGGAGTGACCTCTTTAGTAAAGGTTTTCGTCACTATATTTTATAAAAGGCTATGCAGTTCCTTCAACGATATCAAGTTCATTACGTTAAAGGTTTTTCGCTAAAAACCATTCGTAGCCCTCCGTCATTTCCTACAGGTATTATTTAGTATTCGTGCTGCGTTTGTTGACCTAGTCAAGACGTAGTGTTCGGTAGCTGAGTGGTACTTGTTTGTTGCATAAGTGGGATTGGTTAGGACAGTCGTGCGGCCTTGTTGACCTAGTCAAGGGCACGTACGGGTGGGTTTAATGCAATCCAGAATAATGACGGGTTGAACTTGACTGGCGGTTTATGGTTTGTTGACCTAGTCAAGGTCATAAACCGCTTGGGGTAAAAATCACATCGGGAGTTTCAAAAGAACTGAAACTTGCCAGGCATGCGCATACCTTCTGGAGTGTGGTGACTTGAGTGGATTCCGTCAAGTTATCATGCGATGATAGTTGGATCCCGATTCCCACTGATGAGTTGGTTTACTCCTCGGGTGATCCCGACTAATTCTTCTTTCAGGTTTGGAGGAGAATTTGAGGTACAGTGGGAGGTTTCCAGATTAGACAAAGTGATAACCATTCTGATCTAGGTTAGAGTGCACGCTGAGTGTTTCTTTTCTCTCTCTCTGGCAGCGACCATTGACCCGACCCTGGACTATGACTCAGTGACCAAGTTGACCGAACCTTCTTAACACTGGTTTTTGGATTGTCAGAGTTGCAGACCTCATTGCCACTCCTACTTTTACCCTTTTCTCCAGGACACCCCGTATTACTACGAACGTCCACTTCCATTGGACAAAACCATCGTATGGTTATATACGAACTCGAAGGACTTCGAGGATGGTTTCTGGTTCTGGAGAAAACGGATAGGACTATTCAGTTGTCTTTTCTTTTCACCTTCTCTCGGGTTGCGAGTACTCCTTGGTTTAGGAGTAGTACACCTATTACGTAAATTGGATAGTCTTCTTCCAAACCATAGGCTGGTGCCGACCGGTAGGGAATGAAGAAAACCAGTTAACCTAGACGGTGTACAGAAGGTATTAAGTTCAGACAAAGAAAGGGATTAGTAGGAGGGCAAAGTAAATTGCGACTGATATTCACGACCAAACCAAGTATTTCTTCGCCAATCCTAAATCACCTTTGTATTTCTCCAGGACACTCCGTATCACTACGAAGATCCACAGTTTATTGGATATTCCATCGTATGGTTATATACGAACTCGAAAGGAACTTGTTCCAGTTCGGGGATGGATTCTGGTTCAGGAGAAATAGGAATAAAGTACATTCAGGTGTCTTTTATCTTCACCTTCTCTCGCATTGCGAGTGCTCCTAGGATTAGGACAGTACACCCTTTATGCTTATTGGATAGTCTTCTTCCAAACCATAGGCTGGTGCCGAACGGTAGGGAAGGAAGAAAACCAATTGGCCTAAAGGGGTGTGCGGACGGTAATGACTAAAGACATATAAAGGGATTTGGACAGATGGCAAAGAGATATACGGTTACAGTTGTGAATCTGGATAATGGAAGAGGCATTACTAGGAATACCAGGATACCCCGACGAAACATTTCAATGTTTCAGTTTCACTGTGTACTGTTAATAGAAAACTGATTTCCCGATTATACACTTACTCCAGGGTATGTATTTACCAGGTATGATTCTCACATCTGTATGGTTTTACAGATGATGAGTGGGAGTAAGTTATTGGGAATTGGGTGATCATCCTCATTATATCGGGATTCGTTGTAATCGGTGATATTTGAGGAAGTCACCTGGGTTGTTTGCCGGTCGGCAAATATTTGGTTTTGAATATCCGCTGTAGTGCACCAATTTCAAATCGATATATCTGTACGTCTATTTTCATAGAGTGAGATATACCTTTTGATATTATGTCGATGACATTTACCTATATCAGTGGGTGGTTAGGTAAGGAGCATTGAACAGCGGTGTAATTCTTCTTAACCATAAGTACAGTTTTCAACCTACGACGCACAGTGAAAGAGTTGTTAGACTCAGCGGACTTATACAGAGTATTGTATGTTGTCCAGTGTCCATTAGGACAGAGGGGTTGGTGCTCGTACTATATTCGGTTTACTTATGGCTTCTCTAGATTTTAGACAGCTGTTTCGTGGAAACACAGGGTCTAAGTTTTGAGGAGTTATAGGTATTTGAATAGAGTAGAGTACCAGGTGTAGCAAGTATCGGGATTCTTCAAAGAGATTGAAGATGTAGATACTTGTGTATGATATTCAGTTGATAGTAATGATGAAGACAGATTGCTTCTCTTTCAGGTTACTCATAATTGGAAGCATTCCTAAGTTGAGTAACGCTGATCGACCTCCTTCCATTTAGTTGACATGCACTGGAGACAGCTGCATGATTTGAATCTGGTTCAATTGAATCAGTGCCTCTGTTTCTATATTGGATATAGAACAGTTCATATCTTAACGATGTTAAGGTACGGGGAGTTGTCCGGCTTATGCTTAAAACCAGACTCCGGATAACTCAAGGCACGTTTCTGTAATGGCTGTTTGTGGGTTAACCCAGGCTATGACGAGGGTTGACTTTCTACCATCTGAATGAACAATAGCAATATTGTTCTAGACTCGCCACAGTTTTTATTAAAAATGGATTTCTTCAAAAACAGCAGTGGGAGTATGGTAGAACTGGAAGTGATTCCAGAACCGCAGACGATTACTGAAGATTTGATAAGGAACCTAAAGATTCAATCTGATTTGACATTCCATTGGCCACTCCGCAGATAAGGTGGGTAACTTCAGGCACCCGAGAGGTACTCCGGTAGCCTCAAGGACGGTGACAGGGAAGTTCTTGTTTACCCACACTTGCCATTGTTGTTGTTCCAGGCTGCGAGACCCGGCAGGAGGATGAGTATAGCGTCGTTCTAAACTAGCTTTAGAAGTGCACGTCTATATGACTCTGGCAGAGGGTTGTCGTAGTCAGTGGGAGCAGCGGAAGCATTGGTGGACTTCATGCTTATATCTATTTATAGACTAAAGCAGATATAGCAGAGTTAGATCATCTGTTTCTGATGTGACAGTCATGGGTTTGACGTCATCAGAATAGGGGATGGATCTGTTGAGAAGGTAGTAGGAAGTGATATTCCTATACTACGATCGGTTATACTTTGGTCGTCACACAGTGTTTTCTCCACATGGGACTTGGATATTTTATCAGACATACTGGTTACTAGATCTATGGTTTTAGATCTAAATTTGGGTGGTTTCCCAATCAGGGTACTTTGACAGCATTCTAAGAGTATTTAGAATGGACGACTCCTGGCATGGTAGTGTACCTGCAGGTAATGGAGTCACCCTCTCTAAAGGTGTCTTACAGACTAAAGGGGAGAGGGATACGCATGATTGACAGATCACTTGCTTAGGCAATTGAGTCAATCATGAGATGTCAAGTACCACACCAGATGTTGTTCTTGCAGTAGGTGCAATAAGTTGATATTAATCCAATCCTGGAAAAACAGTCGGAAGCAGTTTTAGAACATAAGTGAATGTTCTAGGGATATGATAACGGCTGCCTCCTTTAGGAGACGGTTATCACTCCAGGCTTCCAAGGTGACATGGACGACAAGGAGGTTGTCAGAGTTATAGTTCTCCCTCTGACGAGGGGCAGTATTTTGGACAGGTGGTCCAAGGCAATACTGAGGGCGGCATGGCGCAGGATACTGATTAAGTTCAGTTGATGATACAGTCTACGAAGTTTGGATTTGGAGTTCATTTATGAGCTAGGTCCCATCAGACATCCAGACATTCTAAGACAGGTATTGCTCATTTCGGGAGATGGCTTTCTCCGCGAACTTGAGATATAGAGAGACATAGAAAGAAACATCACAGCGGATCCACTCACTGAGGCTATTCCTCGAACGCAATAGTTTCGCAAACGAGTTTTGTGAGACTGACTAGTAGAGGAGTTGGGTGTTCGATATCACACGGGCTGTGAGTATGCGACATCGCAATAATTAGCCTTGAGTGCAAGTGGGAGATTGTTGGAGATAGTGCCCTCAGAGTCAATTATTGGATCACAGGCACGTGATTGCAATGATTGAGGGAGGACCTATCCCAGGAGGACAGTCTTACTCAAGATGATAGTATGCTATCTGGTTTATCTTTATCATCGTGTACTGCTTTAGGTGACCTGACATGTCGCTATTACACGTTGATAGAGCCCCTAGGATTCTTGCTTGACGACCAGCAGTATGATGACGATCATATACGTGGGAGCTGGGGTCTATAAGCACATCCTTAAAAGGTCCCTAGTCGTAGGAGTTTCGAGACAGGGCATCGCTACTCCATTTGTAGACTAGTGTATACAGTCGAGACCCCGACGAGGGGCGGTGGCCGGTCTCACAAGCCACTGGTGTCAGTTGGTTCACCTAAGATGTATACAGGTGCTCATTGGGTTATGAGTACACCGGACAGGACTCGCCGGGAACCTGCTAGTTGGTCTTATACCAGACGTCAGATAGCAGTTCCCAGGTGACATGTGTACAGGTTAGTTCATCGACCTGAGATCGTCATTTGTCTCGTGTGAGTTCCCACTGTGCTTTGATTACTACCCTACCACGGCTCAAAGGAGTCGTGCAAACAGGTTTTAGTTGGGTACAGTCCCGAGCCACATGGAGGCAGTGAGCGGATCTGCAGGGGTTCGTCTCTCCCGGTATTGGGGGTGAGGTCGCGCTGTGTCTAGGAGAGCCATTACGCAAAGCCCTCGGCCGAGGCAGGAGATTTACTGGTAGGTATTCCAGTAGTATCTCAGGGCGTTCTGGGCTACGCTCCGACACGACTTGTACCGCTTTTGGGGGTCTGACTTTTACCAACCCCCTAGGCCCGCCATGCGATGCTCATAGACGAACGGACCGGACTGTACGGATATTGTCACTGACAGGCTCAGTAGGGTGTCAGGATGGGTTCGCTCATCGACGTCCCTTTTGGTCAATAGCTGGTGGCCCGTCACGTATTGGCTTATACCTCTGACGTGCTAGTGGTTAAATCCACAGCCATAGTATTGACGAGTCTTTAGAGTCCACCACACTTTCAGTTACTCAGCTTTCGGGCGAAACGCTGTAGAGGCCGTATGGAGATATGGCAGGGTCCGATCAGATACGTGCGGTATTGCACGGATCAGGATCGGACAGCTTTGTACTAGTAGCCGTATAGGTATATGGCAGGGTTCGATCAGATACGTGCGGTATTGCACGGATCAGGATCGAACGGATTTTACTAGCCGGCTTTGGCTTAAGCCGGTCCCAGTCTAGTACAGTGTAGATTTTGTCTCATTGCATTTGTATCCGGTCGGAATACAGATGCAGGTGTGTATGCACAGTGTCGGGGTTTTTCCTGTAATTTATTACGGGACCAGTTTTCTGGAGTTGCCAGTTTGCATTCCGTTCCGACCGGTTTTCCTTTGTTCTTTCCCGGCCGGACTTTTCTGATGGAGGGGGTAATTTGCAGTTTTGCAAATAACTCTTAGTGGAGGGTTTTCTTGCATAAAGATCTATTATGATAGCTTTCTTTTCTTGCACCTTGACTTTCTTTAATTGTGATTTGGAAAGGGTATGGGCTTGATGTGAGTTGAAGCATGCTTGCATGTTTCTTTGTCTAGGTTGTGGTCACCTTTTCTTTGTTCCTACCATCACCTCCCTCTTGCTATCATATTATGCTTGCTCCACCATTTTCTAAAGATGAGGGTTTTCATTTTTAGAAAAGAGAGAAGAAAAGAGAGAAGAAGGAGAGAGCTTCATCTTCATCTTTGAGAGAGTATATCATTCCTCATCTCATTCCATTGTTAGAAAATTGAAAAGACCAATTTTCTATACACCATTCCTCCATCCATGGCAACCAATACCCCAAAATGAGACAAGCATTTTCTATACTACATTCTACAGCATATCTTGAGCATGTCGAGTTGCCGGCTTCATGCTCGAGTTGCCTTGGTATTGAGGCGGGAGCCCGTAAAAGACGAAGGCGATGTGGTGCCCTTTCCGGCGAGGAGGCGACGATGTGGAGCCAAGACTTTCCGCGGGAGATCGGGATGATGAAGAGAAGACCGGAGGACTCGGATCACTCGGTATACATCTCTTCCCATCTCTTGTTAGCTAGCGTAGGTTAATGGTTAATGATCCGGGTTTTCTTTGTCCGCGGTAGCGCCGGTTTCCGAGTAAGGAAAAATTTTGATTCCGCAATTTGGCCTCGAGTAAGACGGCCGGGGCGCTGCCGTGGCGCAACAACGAACCCCTGCAGATCCGCTCACTGCCTCCATGTGGCTCGGGACTGTACCCAATTAAAACCTGTTTGCACGACTCCTTTGAGTCGTGGTAGGGTAGTAATCAAAGCACAGTGGGAACTCACACGAGACAAATGAAGATCTCAGGTCGATGAACTAACCTGTACACATGTCACCAGGGAACTGCTATCTGACGTCTGGTATAATCCCAATTAGCAGGTTCCCGGCAAGTCCTGTCCGGTGTACTCATAACCCAATGAGCACCTGTATACATCTTAGGTGAACCAACTGACACCAGTGGCTTGTGAGACCGGCCACCGCCCCTCGTCGGGGTCTCGACTGTATACACTAGTCTACTAATGATGTATCGATGCCCAGTCTCGAAACTCCCACGACTAGGGACCTTTTAAGGATGTGCTTATAGACCCCAGCTCCCACGTATATGATCGCCATCATACTGCTGGTAGTCATGCAAGAATCCTATGGGCTCTATCAACGTGCAATAGCGACTCGTAAGGTCACCTAAAGCAGTACACGATGATAAAGATAAACCAGATAGCATACTATCATCTTGAGTAAGACTGTCCTACCGGGATAGGTCCTCCCTCAATCATTGCAATCACGTGCCTGTGATCCAATAATTGACTCTGAGAGCACTATCTCCAACAATCTCCCACTTGCACTCAAGGCTAATTATTGCGATGTCACATACTCACAGCCCATGTGATACCGAACACCCAACTCCTCTACTAGTCAGTCTCACAAAGCTCGTTTGCGAAACTATTGCGTTCGAGGAATAGCCTCAGTGAGTGGATCCGCTGTGATGTTTCTTTCTATGTCTCTCTTTGTCTCATGTTCGCGGGAAAACCATCTCCCGAAATGAGCAATACCTGTCTTAGAATATGTCTGGATATCTGATGGGACCTAGCTCATAAATGTACTCTAAATCCAAACTTCTTAGACTGTATCGTCAACTGAACTTAATCAGTATCCTGCGCCATGCCTTCCCTCAGTATCCACCTGGACTACCTGTCCATAATACCGCCCCTCGTCAGAGGGAAAACTATAACTCTGACAGTCACTCTGTCATCCAGGTCACCTTGGAAGCCTGGAATGATAACCGTCTCCCAAAGGAGGCTGCCGTTATCAAAACCCTAGAACATCAACTTATGTTCTAAAACTGCTTCCGATTGTTTCTCCAGGATTGGATCAATATCAACTCATTGCACCTACTGCAAAAACAACATCTGGTGTGGTACTTGACATCTTATGATTGACTCAATTGCCTAAGCAAGTGATCTGCCAATCATACACATCCCTCTCCCCTTTAGTCTGTAAGACACCTTTAGAGAGGGTGACTCCATCACCTGCAGGTATACTACCATGCCAGGAGTCGTCCATTCTAAATACTCATAGAATGCTGTCAAGGTACCCAGATTAGGAAACCACCCAAATCTAGATCTAAAACCATAGATCTAGTAACCAGAATGTCTGATATAATATCCAAGTCCTGTGTGGAGAAACCACTGTGTGACGACCAAAGTATAACCGATCGTAGCATAGGAATATTACTTCCTACTCTGTGTATGTCATCAAATACCAGGACATCACACCCTACTACCTTCTTAACAGATCCATCCCCTATTCTGATGAAGTCAAACCTATGACTGTCACATCAGAAATAGATGATCTATCTCCGCTATATTTGCTTTAGTCTATAAATAGACATAAGCCAACTGTCCACCAATGCTTCCGCTGCTCCCACTGACTACGACAACCCTCTGGCAGAGTCATATACACGTGCACTTCTAAAGCTAGTTTAGAACGACGTTATACTCATCCTCCTGCCGGGTCTCATAGTCTGGAACAACAGCAATAGCAAATCTGGGTAAACAAGAACCTCCCTGTCACCGTCCTTGAGGCTACCGGAGTACCTCTCGGGTGCCTGAGGTTACCCACCATATTTGCGGAGTGGCCAATGGAATGTCAAACCAGATTGAATCTTTAGGTTCTTATCAAATCTTCAGTAATCGTTTGCGGTTCTGGAATCACTTCCAGTTCTACCATACTCCCACTACTGTTTTCTGAAAAAATTCATTTTTGTTTAAAACTGTGGCGAGTTAAGAATAATATCACTATTGATCTTCCAGATGGTAGAAAGTCAACCCTCGTCATAGCCTGGGTCAACCCACAAACAGCCATTACAGAAACGTGCTTTGAGTTATCTAGAGTCTGGTTTTAAGCATAAGCCGGACAACTCCCCGTACCTTAACAATGTCAAGATATGAACTGTTCAGAAACAGAGGCACTGATTTAATTGAACCAGATTCAAATCATGCAGCTGTCTCCAGTGCATGTCAACTAAATGGAAAAAGGCCAATCAGCGTTACTCAACTTAGGAATGCTTCCAATTATGAGTAACCTGAAAGAGAAGCAAGTTCTCTTAATTATTACTATCAACTGAATACCATTCACAAGTATCTACATCTTCGATCACCTTGAAGAATCCCGATACTTGCAATACCTGGTTCTCTACTTTATTCATATACCTATAACTTCTCAAAACATAGACCCTGTGTTTCTACGAAACACCTGTCTAAGAACTAGAGAAGTCACAAGTAAACAGAATATAGTACGAGAACCAACCCCTCTGTCCTAATGGACACTGGACAATATACAATACTCTGTATAAGTCCCTTGAGTCTAATAACTCATTCACTGTGTGTCGTAGGTTGAAAACTGTACTATGGTTATGAAGAATTACACCGCTGTTCAATACTCCTTACCTAACCATCCACTGATATAGGTAAATGTCATGGACATAATTTCAAAAAGTTATATCTCACTCTATGAAAATAGACGTACAGATATATCAATTTGAAATTGGTGCATAACAACGGATATTCAAAACCAAATATTTGCCGCCCGGCAAACAACCCAGGTGACATCCTCAAATATCACCAATTACAACGAATTCCGATATAATTAGGATGATCACCTAATTCCTAATAAATTACTCCACTCATCATCTATAAAACCATACAGATGTGAGAATCATACCTGGTAAATACATACCCTGGAGTAAGTGTCTAATCGGGAAATCAGTTTTCTTTTAACAGTACACAGTGAAACTGAAACATTGAAATGTTTCGATGGGGTATCCCGGTATTCTTAGTAATGCCTCTTCCATTATCCAGATTCACAACTGTAACTGTATATCTCTTTACCATCTCTCCAAATCCCTTTATATGTGTTTAGTCATTACCTTCTACACCCCTTTAGGCCAAATGGTTTTCTTCCTTCCCTACCGTTCGGCACCAGCCTATGGTTTGGAAGAAGACTATCCAATAAGCATAATGGGTGTACTTTCCTAATCCTAGGAACACTCGCAATGCGAGAGAAGGTGAAGATAAAACACAACTGAATGTACCTTATTCCTATTTCTCCTGAACCATCGTCCATCCCCGAACTGGAACAAGTTCCGTTCGAGTTCGTATATAACCATACGATAGACTATCCAATAAACTTGGGATCTTCGTAGTGATACGGAGTGTCCTGGAGAAATACAAAGGTGATTTAGGATTAGCGAAGAAATATTTGGTTTGGTCGTGAATAGCAGTCGCAATTTACTTTGCCCTCTTACTAATCCCTTTCTTTGTCCTTACTTAATACCTTCTGTACACCGTTTAGGCTAATTGGTTTTCTTCATTCCCTACCATTCGGCACCTGCCTATGGTTTGGAAGAAGACTATCCAATTTGCGCAATAGGTGTACTATCTCCTAAACCAAGGAGTACTTGCAACCTGAGAGAAGGTAAAAGGAAAAGACAACTGAATAGTCCTATTTGTTTTCTTCAGAACTAGAAACCATCCTCGAATTCCTTCGAGTTCGTATATAACCATACGATGGTTTTGTCCAATGGAAGTGGACGTTCGTAGTAATACGGGGTGTCCTGGAGAAAAGGGTAAAAGTAGGAGTCGCAATGAGGACTGCAACTCTGACAATCCAAAAGCCAGTGTTTAAGAAGCTTCGGTTAATTTTGGTCACTGAGTCATAGTCTAGGATCGGGTCAATGGTCGCTGCCAAAGAGAGAGAGAAAAGAAACACTCAGCGTACACTCTAACCTAGATCAGAATGGTTATCACTTTATCTAATCTGGAAACCTCCCACTGTAACGTCAAATTCTTCCCCAAACCTGAAAGAAGAATTAGTCGGGATCACCAGAGGAGTAAACCAACTCATCAGTGGGAATCGGGATCCAACTCCCATCGCATGATAACGTGACGGAATCCGCTCGCGTTATCACACTCCAGAAGGTATGCGCATATCTGGCAAGTTTCAGTTTCTTTAGAAACTCCCGATGTGTGTTTTTACCCCTAGGACCTAAGTGACCTTGACGGAGTCAACAAATCAAAGAGTCCTAGTCAAGTTCAACCCGTCATTATCTGGATTGCATTATACCCACCCGTACGTGCCCTTGACGGAGTCAACAAGGCCGCACGACTGTACTAACCAATCCCATTTATGCAACAAACAAGCACCACTTAGCTACCGTACACTACGCCTTGACGGAGTCAACAAACGCAGCACGAATACTAAATAATACCCATAAGAAATGACGGAGGGCTACGACTGGTTTTTGGCGAAAAACCTTTAACGTAATGAACTTGATATCGTTGAAGGAACTGCATAGCCTTTTTATAAAAATATAGTGGCGAAAACCTTTGCTAAAGAGGTCACTTCCGGTGAAGGGATCTCGGCTCTTTCCCCGTAGAATGAGGTGCAGGATATTCCAACTGAATACCACGATGAAAAGCAAAAGTAATCGGCTATAGTGAAGTAATTTCCCCGACGCAAACTTTTGTCCAAGGGGTCACTCCCGGTGAAGGGATCTCGGCCCTTGCCTCGTCGACTGAGGAGCAGGATATTCCAACTGAATACCACGATGCAAAACAAAAGAGAACGCCCTTGCAATAACAGCTTTTTGAAAAATGTTCCAACAACATCAGAATAGGTTTGTTTAGCTTGCATTGATCGGAATAAACGCAGTCCCATCAATTGATCACACCACAAAAGAACGAAAATAATGATGTACGTATATGCCATCCGCATTCGCCACTGGGTCCCGTCATCACCCGTTAGGTTACTTAACTAACGACAGAGCGGGGACTGGACTAGCGCGGATGCAAAACATATACAACATCTACTAGTATATATATAATATATAATTTTCGCTCAAGGCGCGATAAAATGCAACATCACAGAAATGTACAGTATCACAGAACAATACAGATATCTGGGATCGCCGGGTTTCACAGAGCCGCTGCTGAAACCCGACGTTCCCCTGGTCGTGTGGATAGCCTGTGCAATGAAAACCCTAGACCCCTACGGGGGCGGCAAGTGTCACGACCCGCAGGGTACGGAACGTGACTGGCACTTAAGTTTACGAAACGTCTCAAGACGTCCGTAAAATAAGTAAGCCAAAGCCCAGAAAACCAAAACCACAAAGCAGAAGAGTGAAGAAAACCCAATCAATTGAAAGCGAGTTTATCAAATAAGTCATATAAAACCCTTTTTAAAAACAATATCAATTTTTCCGAAAATTTCGGCAGAGTCTCCTTTGTAAATACTGGCCCCCAAAATGGGTACAACAAGAATATAAATGAATCCAACAAATATGGCATCCCCAAGCGGGAGCTATCTCTTCGCCACAGGGCGGTCACAAATCCCACGCAATGTAAAGCAACAACATGCGAAATAATCATAATGAAGCATAAGAAAAAACAGCATGTCGACTCAAGTGAGCTCGACCCCAAAATACAGCATAAAAGTCCACAAACCTCACAGTCTCATCTCTAGGTCAATATACAACAATACTGGTAGATACAGTAGATGGAGTACTCTAGATACAAAGAATATACAAGGTGGTGCAAAAATAACAATATAACCCACCTAAGAGCAAAACCTCGAGTCCAGGCAAAAGAAACAAGAGCGCCCGCCGCTACTGCACTGACGTAGCGGACCCGCAAAAGGCTATGGCACAACGGAGGTGAGTTGTCAACTCGTGAGTAATAAATAACATCTACACAGGCTATCGTATGCATGCACACAAGCATCCTAGCATCTAAATACTGGTAAGGCAGGACATAATGGCAAGTATGTATGCAATATGAATATACTAGCAGGTATGAATGCAATGCGAGTCAACTCGTGATCTGAATGGGTAAGTATAAGAAATCATGTTTTTCCTTTAAGAATCTCTTTTGAAATACCAGCACAATACCAATAGAATCAACAAGAACCTGTGTCCAGCAACGACACCTCAAAACTATCACAAATCTCATATATCCATGTCATAGTATCTCTGGCCTCAGCCATCCGGCTGACCCAGCTCAATATCAAAATCTCATCATCTCGCGGCTACGGTCGGTATCCTCTAGATATCCGCCGTGCCAAACAGTCACCGGTAGGTAGTCCGTCCCCTGCCAGGCTCAACGTCAACACCACATTCATCTTGTCCTGGGGTACCATACCGGGCCCACCATGTACCCGTGACGGTTCCTCCACTCCTCGACACGGATCTCGAAAACTACAGCAAACTCATGGTGGACGACACTTACATCACTAGAAAACCGCAATTTACATATTTTAAAATATAATAAGTTTAGAAATTTTTGCGGCTTTCCCCCGAAATCCAGAAATATCATAAAATCTCAAGAAATCCTCATAAGTGCATATGTCAGTGATAATGAATGCATATGATATCAATAATCAAGTTGCGATGCGTGATTAATAGACTAAGCATGAACAAATAATATGATGAGGTACATGCACATGAATAGCAATCCTACGATTTCATTTTAAGGAATTAAAGAAATAGCGCGAGTTTAAGTATCAATTAGTAAAAGGTTTCAATTTATAGGTTATCTAGTGTGGTGGCATGGTAATTACCAGGGCGTGTGTGTAAGCATGAATAGTGCTCGTGCTGCATATAAAAACCCTGGCAATGGTGCGGGTGTCCTATAAAAAGGGTTCGCATATGTATGTCAATATAAGGCATGGATGCAGCAAATAATCATATAAGTATTACACCCCTAATTACTAATATCACTAAGAATCTTTTAAGTTACTAAAACTATCGAGCGGCTTGCGCCATCCAACGATAGTCCCCCGTAGATGTTACATCTACTCACCGGAATCCCTAGCTAGCTGTGTCCAATCACCGCTTTCCCCTTTCGTGCCGCGTCTGACGTCTCCGCGACCGGACCTGGAATTTACATTAATACAAACATAAGGTTACAAATCAAGAACGATGCAATTCCCTAACGAAAATACCAACGTTCACTAGTTAGGTACAACATGCACGAGGTGCGCGGAACACACGTGAAAATCGCAAAAACTGCAAAAATCGCCGATTTGGTCGCCCGGCAAAACTAAAACCCGACTACTCAAAAATCCGCACTCACGCATCCTAAATGTCATAGGATAAGCCAATACAATCATCAAGATATCAAAACTAATTTATCACATACTTTTATCACAAAACTAGTAAGCACAAATATTCTAAAAAAACGACGCAACATCGTCGTTATGTGATAAAGTGCTCACAATCCAACACAACATCCAACTAACCCACTAGATAGCCATTACATTAGTTTTAAACCATTAGCAATGCTTAAAAACCTAATTTTCATAAACAAAACCTTTCTTGATTTTCATCATTAGCAATTTCAATCCAAAACTAAACATGACAATACCAAATTAGCACTAATTTGAATCCCACACAAATAAAGTAACCTCATTAACTTAGATTAGCAAACAACTAGATAGCAAAATAGATTTAATTAACTAAATAATGGTTTCTAAAAACCTTAGTTTAATTTCAACCATGAACTTTTAAAAAAAAATCTAGAATGAAACTAACACTAAATTTAACACTAAACAAATTCCAAGGTTCTAGTTTAGCACACTTAAGCTATAATTTAACCATTTGATTAGAAATTATACCTCAAAAGATCAATCATAAGATTGCCTAAGCCTCCCAAGACACCTCCTTTCACCTCGATTTGAACCAAATTAGGTTGGAGAAGAGATGGAATATGGTTTTGCTTTGAAATTGTGAAGAAATTTGTTGATTTTGTTGATTTTTGAGATGAATTTGTGAACAAAAGAAAGAGGAAAAATGAAGGGGGGGAGCTGCTGGTTTCTGGCCAGAAATGAGGGAGAGGGGAGTGGTGTGGGGTGTGGGAAAAGTCTAGGTCAACTCCTACCAACCCACAAAAGACCATACCCAATTAACAATTCAAAAACCTTTTAAAAAAACCCTCATTTCCACACAAAAACAAAGTCAAAGGAGCATGGAATTTTTTTCCCCATGAGCTGCTGGAAATGGCCGGCCTAGGGTGAGGGAAAAGTGAGAGGGAGTGCACAAAAATTTTTTTATGCAAAAAGACCCCCTACAAGTCCAAAATTGCAAGTTTAAGCTTAAATTCAATAAATTTTGTTTCCTATAATTAAAATTAGCTAAAACTCAAAATAAAATACTAAAAATTTATGTTACAATTAGATTTTAATTAACATAATTTTAAAGATTAAAATTAGCCTAAAAAATTTTGTATTTATCGCTAATTTAATGTATTTTCTTACCGGCTTAAAATAATATTAAAAAATTGAAAAATTAGGGAAATTTTTTAAACGGCCAGAATTTCATAAGTAACTCATTAGCTACTAAAAACAAGCAATTACCTATCCATTTTAGGTATAATTAGTCCTAAACTGCAAAATAACAAAAAAGACGGTTTTCGGAAAAATACCGAATTTTCACCGATTTTCAGGAAAACACCAAAACGACTTTTCAAGGCGTTACAGCAAGTCACCCGCCAAAACCTGAAGCGAGGCAGCCCCTTTCAGCAACGTGAATGGACCACCCAGCACTTCACGGAATCCGGTAACTTGGGCACCCCTCCTTGGGTCAACCTGTACCCCCTACGAGTGCGGCGAATAGCCCGCCAATTCTAGAGTAAAGCCCCCTCCGTCTCAATGCCATGAGATGCGGGCTTGTTGCTCTCTAGAACCCGGCTATCCGTGCACCCCTCCGCGGGGTAATCCTAGTACAGAAAATAAAATATACATACAACGGGTACATCGACCTCGACCTGGTCGTGCCCCAAAAGAATAATACAAACAGGCAGTGACGGCAGTCCACATGTCGGACGCTCGCCCCGCAATATCAAATGTACATATAAAATAAAACTGTACTAACATTGCATCCAGGCTATCCCCCACGACCGATCCGCAACATCACAGCACAACACAGAACATCAACGTGAATGTCACGTTCACAAATCCGTCTAACTGGGTTATATCAGTTAGACAGGATTTACCGATCAAGTGACATTCACGGTCGTAGATATAATGTAAATACTGTGAACTAGCATGTTTCAAAAATCCGATCGAACAAATTTATCGAAGTGGGCCCCAAGCAATACTGTAGCACTTACAGAAAATTAGGGCCCAAAAATAATATCCCAAAACCCCTATTTCCAAATCTAAAGCCCTCTGGAAAAATTTGGTGCGTTGTCAAGTAAAAAGCGCGGCGGAACCGCGGCCCAAGCATGGGTTTGGCCGCTGTTCCGCGGCTGTATGGTGAGATCTCGCGACCAAATTTTCACAGATTGCTTAAATTTCCATGCACAGTATTCTGCAACAACCTGAAAAATTTTTGGAGCTAAAAAAATTTCGACAGAAAACTGAGCAAATGAAAATACGGTTTTTGGGCATTTTTGTTCGATCGAGTTCTAAACATGTTAGAGCAAGCTAGGCTAAGGTTAATGGCGTGGCTCTGATACCATGTTGCACCACGGCAGCGCCCCGGCCTTCTACCAGAGACCAAAATGCGAAATCAAAATTTTTTCTTAACTTTTAAACTGGCGCTACCGCGGACAATAAAACCCGGATCGTAACCATTAACCTAATCCTAGCTATCAAGAGAATGGGGTAGAAGCTATACCGAGCGATCCGTGTCCTTCGGTCTTCGTCTCCACTCCGATCTCCCGCGGAATCTCCGTCCGTCACCTCCTCGTCGGAAAGGGCACCACGTAGCCGATTTCTTTTACGGGCTCCCACCTCTGGACCGAGGCAACTCGGGCGCGAAGTTGGCTAGCCGACGCGTCCAAGGGTACTGTAGGTTGTAGTGTAGAACCTTATCTCTTGGGGTTTATGAAGTTGCCTTTGATGTTGGAGAAGAGAATGAACTTTGGAGAGGAGGAAGGTGTATTTGTGAAGCATGGAAAAATGAGATGATAATATTTCCCTCATCCAAAAATGAACCTCTCATTTTTTCTCTCCTTCCGTAATGTGTCCGGCCCACCCTTATCACAAAATGGTGGAGGGAAAATCAAAACAAGAAGGAAGGTAAGTGTAGTAAACGCAAAGGGGTGACCACATCCAAAGGAAATGATAACCATCTCAAATCACATTCAAATCAACTCTAATCCTTTCTAATCTCAATAAAGCAAGCCATCATGAAAAAGCAAAGATGCTTAACCTTTCATAATGCCACAAATGCAAGAAACCCCCTCCACAAATGTTATTTGCAAACTTGCAAATAGCCCCCTCCATCGAAAAGTCCGGCCGTGAAGGAACAAAGGAAAACCGGCCGGAACGGAATGCAAACTGGCAACTTCAGAAAACTGATCCCGTAATAAATTACAGGAAAACCCCGCTACTTCATATACATGCCCGCATTTGTATTCCCACTGAACACAAATGCAAAGAGACAATATCTACACTGTCTAATACTAGGATCCGGCTTAAGCCAAAAACCGGCTAGTAAAATCCGTCCGATCACGATCCGTGCAATACCGCACGTATCTGATCGAACCCTGCCATATCTCCATACGGCCTCTACAGCGTTTCGCCCGAAACCTGAGTAACTGTCTGTGTGGGGGACTCTAAAGACTCGTCAATACTATGGCTGTGGATTTAACCACTAGCACGTCAGAGGTATTAGCCATACGTGACGGGCTACCAGCTATTGACCAAAAGGGACGTCGATGAGCGAACTTATCCTGACACCCTACTGAGCCTGTCAGTGACAATATCCGTACAGTCCGGTCCGTTCGTCTATGAGTATCGCATGGTGGGCCTAGGCGGTTGGTAAAAGTCAGACCCCCAAAAGCGTTACAAGTCGTGTCGGAGTGAAGCCCAGAACACCCTGAGATACTACTGGAATACCTACCAGTAAATCTCCTGTCTCGGCCGAGGGCTTTGTGTAATGGCTCTCCTAGACACAGCGCGACCTTACCCCCAATACCGGGAGAGACGAACCCCTGCAGATCCGCTCACTGCCTCCATGTGGCTTGGGACTGTACCCAACTAAAACCTGTTTGCATGACTCCTTTGAGCCGTGGTAGGGTAGTAATCAAAGCACAGTGGGAACTCACACGAGGCAAATGACGATCTCAAGTCGATGAACTAACCTGTACACATGTCACCAGGGAACTGCTATCCGACGTATGGTATAATCCCAACTAGCAGGTTCCCGGCGAGTCCTGTCCGGTGTACTCATAACCCAATGAGCACCTGTATACATCTTAGGTGAACCAACTGACACCAGTGGCTTGTGAGACCGGCCACCGCCCCTCATCAGGGCCTCGACGAGAAAACCGAATTGGTAAACTTTTTACCAAAAACCCGCATTATCGCTTAATTAACACTAATCGCGTTCTAAGGTGTTACAATCTCCCCCCTTAAAGAAAATTCGTCCCCGAATTAAAATTCTTACTATGCATACTTTCAAAGAGACGAGTGCAAAACTCCCAAATCTCGCTCGCAGCCTCCCAAGTGATCTCCTCATTATATGGCTACGCCAAAGAACTCTCCACAGATGGCAAGACCCATGACCGAAGTTTCTCCATCTACCGATCCACTAACACTATCGGCTGTCAGTGAACGAAAAGATTGCGTCCAAACTAAATGGTCTGGTGCTGAAACATATGAGAAAGGTCATGATGGTATTTTCAAAGTATCAACACACGGAATACTGGATGAATACTCAAAAATCTGGACGGAAATGCCAAGTTATAGGCAACGGTACTAACTCGCTCGAGGATCTCAAAAGGACCTACAATCTGGGACTAAGCTTCACAAAACTCAACGCGCCATTCATTGGAAAAATCCGCAGGAATACATTATCTCCCACTGCGAACTCAAGTCTGCGACAACTACGGTGTGCATAAGACTTCTGTCTGCACTGGGCTGCTCTCATCCTGACCTGAACTACTGGATCATCTCCGAAGCCTCTCGACTAGGTGGGGTCCAAAAATCCAACTCATGCGGAGTCAGTAAAATAGAATAATGAATGACACAACCTACACACAAGGCCTAAAAGTTTCCATTTGAAACGTTTCCTGATAACCGTTATCGTAGGAGAACCCTATCAATGGCAAGTGACGATCCCACAGCCAATGAACACTTAGCACGTACGCACAAGCATATCCTCCAGAGTCTGTATAGTCCGTTCTGTCTGACCATCAACCTACAGGTGGAAAGCGGAGCTAAAGCTCAAACAGCACCCAGGGCTTCCTGAAGCTTCTGCCAAAGACGGCCAGCGAACTGGGTGCCTCTATTGGATACAACGCATGAAGAAACTCTGTGCAAACACACAAACTAACTGAAGAACAAATGAGCAAACTGAGCACAACCGGACAACAATCACCCAAACGGAGTCACACCCTGTCTAGACCTGGGTAGACATCACAATGAAATTCAGGGAGATCTTCTCCCATTCCCACTCCGGAACGGTAAAAAGGTTGCATCTCTCTAGCCGGCCTCAAATACTCAACCTTAGCTCGCTGACAAGCCAAGCAATTCAAAACGAAATCCGAAACTTCACTCTTCACCCCTGCCCACCAGTAACCAACTCTCAAGCCACGTTACATCTCGTTGGCACTTGGATGAACACAGAAAGATGACCGATGTGCCTGATCTAGGACCTCGCGTCTCTACCCATCAGTATCGGGTACACGCCATCAAGTCCCTAACGTAGCACACCCTGGTCATAAATCGAGAACTCTGAATCTTTATCCAGCCGAACATGCTCAAGAATCTCAACAAACGAGCATCGGCAGGCTGTGCCTCACGAAAACGATTAAGTAAAAGTGGACGGGCGCGGACATGAGCAAGTTGTCCCCTTAGTAGAGGAGAACTTAAGCTGTACTCAACAGTCGCACAAGAACTATAAATCTGCAGAAAACTGTCTCCGAATTGCGCACAACTGGAACAACTACCCCGGGCCTATGAATCAGGCATCAGCTACCACAATCGCGTTGCCACGGGAAATAAAAGATCTCACAATCACAATCCTTCACAAGCTCCATCCAACAGCGTTGTCTCAACAATCAAAGCATGCTGCAGGAAGATGTACATAAAGCTCTGATAGTCCGTGAAAATCAGACATGACTCTCCGTACAAGTAGTGTCCCCAAATCTCCAGCGCAAGACCACCGCGGCCATCTCCAGATCATGAGTGGGATAAATCCTGCCCATACTTCCTGAAACTGTCGGGAAGTATAAGTGATAACTCTATCATGATACATCAGTACACAATCGAGCCCCACTCATGAAACATCACAATAAACGACAAGGTCGCCCGGTCCAGAAAGCAAAGAAAAATTTGGTGTAGTCGTCAACCGAGACTTCAACTGCCGAAAACTCTGCACGCATGCCTCATTCTAAAGAAAAGGAACTCCTTTCCTTGTCAATCCGGTCAACGGTGCAGCGAATACACAAGAAATCCTGCATGAAACGGCTGTAAAAACCGGCTAAGCCCAAAAAGCTGCGGACCTCTGTCCCGGATGCAATTCTGGGCTAAGCTGTACGGCCTCGATCTCCCTCGGGTCCATACGAATACCGTCTCCCGTAATCCTATGACCTAGGAAGTCAACACAATCAAGCCTGAAGGAACACTCTAAAAATTTAGCAAACAGTTAGTGCTCTCTCAATGTCTGCAAGGAAATCCTAACGTGCTACTCACGTTCCTCACGACTTTTGGAATAGAACAGAATTTCATCTATAACACAACAATACACTGGTCGAGGAACAGCCTGAAGAATATGGTTCATCACATCACGAATGCTGCTAGGGCATCGGTGAGTCTAACGACACCACCAAAAACTCATAAAGCCTGTAGCGCGCACAAAAAGCAGTCTTCGGAATGTCATCACTCTGAACCCACAACTAATGATGACCTGATCCCCAAAACAAACTTAGAAAAATGTCTCGCACTCTGCAGCTGATAAAAGAAATCGTCAATGCGTGGTAAATGATACCTATCCGCACCGTAACTTGGTTCAATTGACGATCAATCAATGCTGATAGCAAGGAATAACTTGGTAACACGGGTGGCAATCTCCTGTCGCTGCGCTCGACTGGCCTCAACCAACGACCTCATCATCTGGCGCAAGTCCTGCATATCTGCCTCAATCCTAGAGATACGATCTATCGAAGGCGGATCAATCTGCTCTTGTGCAATGAGCATGCCGTCATGGTCAGTCCTCGTCCCAAACGAGTCAACTCTGACCTCGGCTCTCGCTGCCTCTCTATGAGCCCTCAAAGTCATCGGCAGCAAAAGGCTATAAATGGAAATAGGATTCAAGAAGAACATGGGAATCGAATCACAAGGATATGTATCATCATGGAAGGAATTTCAAGCAATTAGTACTTAGGTAACTTTAGGCGGAGTACCATGTCATAAGTATGCCGCGGACATACACACTACGTTACACTGCTGAAGCTACCTGCTCCATCATACCAAGGTCATCCTACACTCCGAAAGGTAAAACCTAGCGCTCCGATACCAACTTTGTCATGACCCAAAATTTAGCACGTGACGACCCTTAAACCACGTAACGTCTCCAGGTGTAACGTAATTCAAGTAAGCCGAAAACCCAGCAATCTAAACCATCAAAAGTAGTAAGTGATAATAAAATTGTTAAAACTTTTGAAATCTCAATCAAATTCTTTAAAGTCCAAATTTATTTCCTTTAAAAATTTGGCAGCACGTCCTTTGTAAAACAAGCCCCAAAAAAGGTACAACAAAAGATATAAGTAATGCATCCCCAAACGGGAGCAAATCCACGCCCAAAGGCGGAAAACAACCACCACAACAGATATACGACCCCGTAGCGAAGAAAAAGACGATATAAAGTGAACAGCATGAAAAACTCCAAGTCACAAATAATATACAATATCGTCCTCACAACTCGTCTCTAAGTCAATACATGAAAATGGTAGATGGAGAGTATTGGATACAACGAATATATAATGAGCAATATCGGATAACCGCAAGATCCCACCTATAGCAAAACTGCACCCAGTCAGCCGTAGCGGTATCCGCTGCAAAAAATGATACGATAGATGAAAGCCCTGCCGCGACTGCTCTGAGGGACAACCTGTACAACCCTATGGCACAACAGGGATGAGTTGCCAACTCGTGAATAGTAAATAACATATGATGGTAATCTCAAGTATGCACATACCGCAGTAATATAACACATGCAAGCTGATAGCAATAAACAACAATATATAATATAACACATGCAAGCTGATAGCAATAAACAACAATATATATATATATATATATATATATATATATATGTATGTATGTATGTACAACAGTCATGAAAGGTACTCTATCAGGTACTACTAATACATGAAGCAATGCATATCAAATAAATGCGGAGTACGGAATAAAACATGTCATCCTCACATCGGGCACATTGGCCCCTCCAATCGGGCACATAGGCCCCTCACATCGGGCATATATGCCCCTTATATCGGGCACATAGGCCCCTCATATCGACCATTGAATCAGCCCGGCCATTGAATGCCCACATATCGACTATAATATCAGCTCGGCCATTGAATTGGCCCACATATATAATGAATAAGTATATTTGCATAGATCATCATGATGATATATTACGTAGGTGTACATATATAACAGCGTCCCATACCACTGATATATATGATGGGTATACATATATATCAGTGTCCCATACCACTGATATATATACGCAGGAGTAAAACAATCCAGAAAATATCATATGAAAACTATATCTCAATACGAAATCCATGAAATATAATGTATGCAACATGAAACGGTAATATGACCATATAAGGAAAAACCGCTATTTAACTGCAACAAATTATTAAGTATATCTTGCGGTTCCTAATTTCTCCGAAACCAAACGCAACATCATATAAAGGTAAACATGTAGCTATAGCCAGGTATACGTAACCATGTCGGTATAGCAAGATATGTGTATCTACCTATCAGTAATGATGTAATACCCTCCAGGTATATATATAGCTATATCAAGGTATACGGGTGTACATGTAAATATGTATGCAAGATGTACATGTAGCTATGTCTTATATGTGTATATACCTATCTCACACAACACCATGCGGGCGATTCCCCTGTAGATATTAAATCTACTCACACAAGCTCAAGATCTTAGCTTCCCAAGCTCCAAGGCATCAAAGTGGCAATACAAGGTTTATGAAGTGATTTGGGTGTGATTTTGTGAAGTTTTGTGATGGAAATAATAAGGTTTCAGTTGAGGTGAAGGAATGATGAAAGATAATGATAAAGAGAAGAAGTGAGAGAGAATGAGAGATGGTGAGATGAAAAGAGAAAGAGAGGTGAGCATAGGGTGAGTGCACCTCCATTCATAAATGCAAGCCATGACTCACCTTGCCACCTCCTCTCCAAAACAAAACCCAAGTGAAATATCTCACACAAATATCTAGGGTTTTAGGGTTAAAGTTAAACAAGGATTGGATTAGGTTAAAGTTGTCATGATCACTAACTAGGTTAGCACAAACAAACCCTCATATTAACGTGCACACGTGCGTGCAAGCCATAACAAATAATAAAAAAATATTAATTAAATGTTATAAATTGTGAGGAAACCGAATTGGTAAACTTATTACCAAAAACCCGCATTATCGCTTAATTAACACTAATCAAGTTCTAAGGTGTTACAAGCTTCCAGAGTGATAAGGACAACAACAAGTCTGTCTCGGGTTTTGTCTTGACCCTCAATGGAGCAGCGATATGTTGGAAAAGTTCCAAGTAAGATATCATAGCACTCTCGACGATGGAGGCTGAATACATCGCTGCCAACGATACTGCCAAAGAGGCTGTCTGGATGAAGAAGTTCATTACTGAACTTGGTGCAGTTCGATCCATTGAGGATCCAATACCTATTTATTTTGATAACAATGGAGTTGTGGCTTTGGCCAAGGAACCTGTTCGGTCAAAAATATCGCACTTTGGATATAACATTTTCCTTACTTTTGATAAATATCTAATGGTGTTTATTATAAATATGACACATATGAGGGTTTATCTGTAAAAATATCTATTGTTATATGTTTATATATTATAGTTAACTTTATGAAGGAAAATATATGCATATAATATTTATATAATATTTTTTATTATGCATATCTTATCAAATATTCTAATTAAGATTCTTTAAAAGATATAATATCATACAAATGGTTAGAATAATATCTCTATAACAAATATTACTAACATTATTTATGGAGATATTGTGCAAGATTTAGCTCATGTATAGAGATCGGGATATCGAGATGTCGGGAATCAAAAATCCGCCGATAAATTTAAATAAAATCGAAGAATCAATATTGGCAGAGACTCAGAAAAAATATGAAAATTCTAGACATCAAATAAATCTCCATGGGTCACTATGAAGAGGCCCCAGAATTTTGAAGCCATGATCTCACCAAACAACCATGGTTGCGCGGACAAAACCCCTAAAATGCGGCAGATCTGCGGTGGATTTAGGGAATTAGGGTTTGAGATTTTTAGGTGTGATTTGCAACAACAAACCCTAATTCTTAGGATCTAGATTTTCTGGTTTTGGGACTATTTAAAGGACCGAGCGCTAAACTTAGAAATCATCACCTTTTACACGAAGCAAATCACCGTCAAAGAACAAGTGATCCACGTCAGGTCCGCGATTCGACGTGATAAGGCGACGTGAGATTCGATGGAGCGTATACTTCCTATTAGGCAGAGATTGAGAGCAACTTCTTCTTCCTCTTGTAATCTAAACTCGAAGGTTTTATAATTGTGAAGTTGATTAATAAAGGTAGATCATTACATTAGTTATTTAGCATTTAATTTCTGTATTTACATTATGATCTCCTTCTCTATCCATTCTTCTTCTATCTCCATCATCCACGAGTAATTCTCCGCTTGATAGGGTTCATAGGATTAGGGTAGAACAATGGATGAGAAAATATTTTAACTTCTTTTAAGTCTTATGAAGTTTATAAACATTAGCAAAAGAATCGTTAACATCCTAATCGGGCGCGCTACAAATTTATTGCTAGTCTCGACCGCGATTTGAGATTAGATTAACAATTGTTTTGTTAAGGGCTAGAAATGAATAGAGATCAATGAAGGGACAAGGGTCAATAGTGTGGAAACCCTAGTTTCCGTTAGTGTATATGCCCTAGAGGCCATTACTGTATCATACTAGTTTGTATATTACTTGATGGAAGCTTGGGATATTCACAGTTGTATATACAATCTTGCTCGAAATGGTAGTATGCTACTTGGTTTGTCTCTGCTTTAATATGTGCATGTGTTTCTTTTAGCATATCGCTGATATACATATTAGTAGAGCCCTTAGGATCTTTGCTTGATTACCAGCGTTGTGATGGCGCTCACACTCGTGGGGGCTGGGTAATCCATAAGCACATCCTTATACAGGTCCCTAGTCGTTGGACTATCGAGACAGGGTATCGATACTACGGAGTAGACTAGCGTATGCGCTTCTCATCCCAGCGTGGGAGACAGTCTGTCCCACAGCCGTCAGTACGTCGTACTTGAGATAGTATGCGGGTGCTCGTTAGGTTACGAGTACACTGGACAGGACTCGTCGGGAACTGTTGGTTGGTATTATACCTATCGTCAGTTATCAGTTCCCAGGTGACATGAGTACAGCTTAGTCCGCTGACTTGACACTGTCACTTCGCCTCGAGTGTGTTCCCACTGCACTTTGATTACTACCCTACCACGGCTCAAAGGAGTCGTGCAAACAGGTAGTTTTTGGGTGCAGTCCCGAAGCACTTGGAGGCAGTGACGGTTACACAGGATTCGTCTCTCCCGGTATTGGGGGTTGACATCGCGCTGTGTCCAGGAGAGCCATTACATGAGTAGTCCCTGGCCAGGGCAAGCGAGATATACTGGTAGGTTTCCAGTGTTATCTCAGGGTGTTCTGGGCTACACTCCGACACGACTTGTACCGCTATTAGGGTACTGACGTTCACCGCCCCCCTAGGCCCGCCATGCGATATATCAGACGAACAGACCGGACTGTACGGAGACTGTCACATACAGGCTCAGTAGGAGTTCAGATGGGGTCACCTCGTCAGTCTTCTTATCGGCATCTACCTGGGGACCGTTACGTACAGCTAGTGCCGATTGCGGTCTGTGGTTAAACCCACTGCCAGCGTAGTGTCGAGTCTTTAGAGTCCTACAGAGAGAGCTATTCGCCTTTAGGCAAAATGAGTAGAGGTCGCATGGTTTTGCGACAGGGTTCGTTCACATCCGCGCACTTGTGCACATTTGCTGTCCGGACAGCTTATACTAGTGAGCTTTGGTTTAAGCCGGATCCTAGTATATGATTTGGGATTGGTTTTATCTCATTGTATTCATGTTCCTCGGATCACGAATACGGGTGCGTATGCACAGTTGCTTGAGACAGAAGGAGAGAACTTTGATTAGGGTTAATCACCATTGTCATTTTATTAACCCTAATGCTTATGTGTGTATTATAGTTAATTGATATTAGTTTAATATAATTGTGCATGGTTATGGTTGTTGACCATTTGACCTTCTTGACTTGTTGACCTAGGTTGACACTTTGACCATCATCATTTCATTTGGAAGATGCTCTTTGATCCTTGCAATTTGCATTAAAAATGAAATGATAATGGTCATGTCTTGATTAAGCCATGACAATTATCTTACTAATTATCAATTTATAATAATTCACACATATATGTGAGAATGCTTCATATTTTCTCTCATTCTATCATATACTTTCTCTCTCTTGCTCTTCCTCTTCCTCAAGCTCTCCCCTCTCATGTGTTGAGAAACACTTGAGCTTGAGAAAAACCACTTCTTGATAATCTCTACTCTCATCCAGGGTTCTAGGATTAGCACTTCTAGCACCCTAGTTACTTCTAGCTTGGAGTTGAAGCCAAAGGTTGAGGCTTTCGGGTGGATCCTTCTTCGACGCGAGAAGACGACAAAGGCGATCCCTTTCTACTACTCCAAGGAGCAAGGAGAGAAGGACATAAAGCCATAGGTATAACCATTCTACCCTTTAGCTAGTTTCTAGTTAGCTTTAGCAAGTTTTTGTTTAGCGAAGATCCGACTTTATCTAGTCCATGTTGCCTAGAGTAGTAAAAATCCGATTTTTATTCCGTTTTCCGCCTCCCCGCAAGCACCGGGGTAGGCAACGTGGACTTACAGTGGTATCAGAGCCTAACAAAACATAAACTAGCTAGGTAGTAAAGTGTATGGAAGTTCAATCGGAAAAATCGCAAAACCGAGTTTACAAAAACCCAAGTTTCTGTTAAAATATTTTCTGTTCAAAATAAAATAAATCGTACGTCATAAATCATCTCAGGGTTTTGTGAAGAAAGCCACCAAAAACGATCCAGTGAATCGCTCAAAGCGCCGCGGTTCCGCGGCAATAGCAAGCTATTGCCGCGCAACCGCGGCCGTTTTGAATCGGTTCTGGGTCGAGTTTGGTGCAGTGTTCTTCTGGCATGGTTTTGGGATTTTTAAGATGGTTTATTTGTGCCAAGGCTTTCCAGAAAAGAAATTTGTTTTTCGGGGCCTATAAATCCGTATTTTTGATCGAACTTCACTACACTTTGACTAAAGGGTTATATTTGTGATGTTTATATGTATTCAACGTCGGCTAATCTGTAATGCCTTGAGAAGTCGTTTTGGTATTTTCCCGAAAATCGGTGAAAATTTGGTATTTTTCCGTAAATCGTCTTTTTGTTATTTTTGCAGTTTAGGCCTAATTATACCTAATTTGGATAGGTAATTGCTAGTTTTTAGTAGCTAATGAGTTACTTATAAAATTCTGGTCATTTAAAATTTTTCCCTAATTTTTCAATTTTTTAATATTATTTTAAGCCGGTAAAAATACATTAAATTAGCGATAAATACAAATTTCTTTGGGCTAATTTTAATCTATAGAACCATGACAACTAAAATCTAGTTTGTAATATAAATTTTTAGTATTTTATTTTAAGTTCTATTTAGTTATAATCGATGGAAAATTAAAATTTTAATTATTTGAACTAAAACTTGCAAATATGATATTGTGGGGGGTCTTTTTGCATGGAATTCTTTTTGTAATCACTCACACACACCCTCACCCCTCCATGGCCGAGCCCACCATCAACAGCCCACTTTTCCCACTCAAAAATTTCTCCATCTCATTTGTATGGGTGAAATAGAGTTTAAAGGTATAGGTTAAAATGTATTGTTTTGGAGGCTTAGTGTACCTTGATTTGAAGGGGGTTGACTTGGAAAATTTTTGCACAACACCCACACCATTCCCCCCATCACCCCATGGCCGAAATTCTGCAGCCCTTCCCCCTTCACTTTCCTCTTTTCATTTCCTTCAATTTTAATCAAAAAAATTGCTCCAAAATCCAATTTAAATCTCACAAATTAATTTCCATTCTTCATCCCATTCTCCCTAGCTTTTATCACTTGGATCATGGTGCTATGAAGCCATCATTGGAGGCAAATTCTTCTTGTTAGATCTCTAGATTTTTAAGGTATAATTTCTACCCATTTAAATTCTTATGGTTAGATTTATTTAATTGAGTTGTTTTAGTGTTAATTTTAGTGCTATTTGCATACTAGTTTTTTTTTAAAAGTTTATGGCTTGAGTTGAATTAGGGTTTTGTTGTGGAAATGGGTTGTGATAAATTGTGCATGGTTTTGTGATGTGGATTAACATATTATGTTTTATAGAAAGCTAATTTAGTTGTTAATTCCAAACCATTACTTATAAAATGCCCTAATTAAGTTATTTTGCTAACTAGAGTTTTGGAAAATTATTAAATGCTTTAGATTAAATTATAATTATGGTTTCATGTCATTATAGATAATATATTGAGTGGTTTAATGCCTTTAGTTCATGAAAATCCTAGCTAAATTGTCGTTTGTGCATTTTTGCTATAAATTGTTAAAAATTGGGTATTTGGTAAACTAGAATTTTGGGGTTAATGGAATTTAATGAGATTAAATTGTGGAAATTGTTTTTATGACTTATTTAAGATATTTAGTGAATATTGTGGCCGCTAGATTCGTTCATACATCGAGTTTTGTACTAAAACGGTGATTTGTGCTTGCTAGATTTTCGGAAAAATGACTTTTTAAGTGAAATTGGAGTTTTTGTGAGTTTTAACCTATTTTATATTAAAATTAGTGTTCGTGAATGTGCAAATGAGTGTATTTGGGTTTTTCTCGATGGTCTGGCATTTGTACGCCGATGCCGAGGGTTTTTGGGTTGATTTGTGGAAGCAACCATAGGTTTTGACCTATGTGGGATTCGTGTGTCGTTTTGGTCATGAGTCGGATTTTAATGCGATGCAGTGCGTTATGATATGTAGGTACCCTCATGTGGACTTCGAGACGGCAAGCAAGCGCATGGCGACGTCGGCACCGACGAGCGAGGACCAGGTGAGTAGATTTATATCTACGGGGAGAAGTCGGGTGGATGGCGTATAGCACCCCCGCAGTCCGTGGTGGTGTATACGGATGCGTATACACACCAACAATTATTATTTGTTATTTGAGATTAATAACGATGTTTAGGATGGATATTGGTGTCTTGGATTATTTTAGTGTTGCGAACACTAGGGTAGTGTTGCACTACACATACACATATACATACTTGTATACATTCCTATTTATATGTGCTCATGGGATTCTCTATAGTTATGTGTTCACATGGGTATGGGACTATGTGTTCACATACAGATTTGAGGACGATACTTGGGATTGAGCTGAGTCGATGAGATTTGTTTTGTGGTGGTGATATCGGTTTGTACGAGACTGTCGATCAGTAGTCAGATCATGACTATATTGATGATTTTAGTATTGTACTAGACATAGGTCAGTACCCTGGACTATGATCTTGGATAAAGAGGATACCAGATGAATAGTGTGATGAATATGATATTAACCCATACCCAGATTTGGGGATGCCGTACGACGGATTTACGTACGAGCTATATTTTGATGATTGATCCGCACTCTTGACATGGGATGTCTGATTATAGATATGGTATCGGATATGATATTATGGAGGCGGGATCACCGACTAATATATATACAGGTATGTATATGTATCGACTCAGATGTTAGACGGTTTCCTTACCTGTAGTCCAGCTTGTTAGCTTAGCCCTTTAGTTTAGTTTAGTTGTTAGATTAGATTCGATTCTTACCTATTTCAAAAACTAACGAATTGTGGGTATTTTAAAAGACAGCCCAAGGGATCCTACGGATATTTCAAAAGACGTATCTTTTCATAAAAACACCATAGCCCCTATTTTCAAAACCCCATGATTCGTGTTATTTCAAAAGGCACCATTTGTAGGACTTATATTAGATTAATGCAGATTAGTTATAGTTGCGTCTAGTATTCAGCTCCCGCTCATTATTGTGGTTCGCTTCGCATCGCATGCTTATATTATGTTTCATACTCCATTATTGATATCATGCTGTTAGGACACCAGCACCATTACCGATGATGCGTATGTACCACGTACACTTACTTGCCGGCTCACACACATCTTCATCGGTAATTGCCATGTCACGTACACCTTAGAAAATATTATTGCTTGACATAGCTTGTTAGCTAATAGTTTAGACATTGTAGTTATTACCTGCTACTTCATGTATACTGTTATTCATTGTTATGCCGCATTCATGGATTCTCACGCATATATTCACTATTTTACGTGTTATTGAGGTTTTGGATTCGGATTTCTATGAGATTTGGAGGAAAACCGCAAAAACATAAATAAACCTTTTCTCTCTTTAAAATAAAAAGTGCGGTTTTCCCATGATGTATGAGTCGTCCACCATGAGTTTGCTGATGGATTTCGAGACCCGATTCGAGGAGTAGAGGAACCGTTTCGGGTACATGGTGGGCCCGGTGCGGTATCCCGGGGCAAGAGGAATGTGTTGTTGACATTGAGCCCGGCAGGGGAGCACTACCGACCGGTGATATTACCCGACGCGTCGGATATCCGGAGGATACCGTCGTGGACTTGAGATGGATGGTAGGGGCCGGTCTGGATTGACGGCACCCTAGATATTGATTTTGAGATATTGAGGTACAGAGATTGTGATACAGAGATATCGAGATATTTGGACACTTGTTTTGTGTCGATGCTGGGCACTGTTTTATGCTGATTTCATTATGATACCTCATTTTAAAAATACAAAGGAAATCTCACTAAATTATGAAAACAGTTCTTCATTTACATGTATTCTGTTTTCATGCATTCATACCTCATTCATATGATATATTGCTACCTGAGGCACAGACACGGGCACATGAGGTTACACTCGGGTTAGATATTTACCCTAGCCTTATTATAGGTTACATGTTATATTTATAATTGAGGATATATTATGATCTTTGACCTAGGCTGCGTTATTTATGCGATTTCTTTCCGTAGATGTTTTTTCTATTCACGAGTTGGCAACTCACCCCCGTTGTGCCCCAGTTTCTTGCAGGTTTGCCGTACAGGTTTCATTACGGCTTGCGGGCATAGTTTCCTTCGGGTGATTTGCTAGTAGGTGGGTTACTTGTATCGTACCCCCATTATATATCTTATATATTATTATTCTGTTGATCTAGAAGTTCCATCAACCAAACATGTATTTATTTTTGAGATAGAGACCAGTGATGTTATTCTTTCGACCTTAGAGTCGCGCGTTATATTTCTGTGGTTTCTTGTGGTTTTGAGTTCCTTTTGAGTTTTGATCCTCGCCCTTGGCGTTGTATATTATATTGCTTGTGTGGTTGTGACCGTCGATTGACGAAGAGCTAGCTCCCGCTTGGGGATGCCTTTTTATTGATTTCGTATACTATTCATGTTGTATCCCGTTTGGGGGCCAGTATTTACAAAGGAGACTCTGCCGAAATTTTCAGAAAATATTTGATGTTTTTAAAAACGCATAATTCGGCTTATGCTATTAAAACTACTTGATTTAAATTGGTTTTCCTTCACTCTACTACTTTTCTTGGTTTGGATTTCTGGATTTTCGGTTTACTTAGATTACGTACGTCTCGAGACGTTTCGTAGTTTAAGTGCCGGTTATGTTCCGTACTTTCGGGACGTGACATAATCGCTATATGTCGATTAGTGGGGGTTATACATATCTGTGATCTGTGTTTGATGTTGGTATATGTATATGAATGCGTTGGATTGTCGCGGGTGAATAGCCGGGGTGGATGTGAGATGAGTGTTTCTTTTTCTTTCATTCATGTAATATGTAAATTGATGTATTATTATTTGTATGGCCGCACAACCGGGTCGGGGTTGTAGCCGACATTGTATAATTCTTTTTTCTGTTTTTGCTCCTAGGATAGACCCATGGAGGGGGTGCACAAACTACCGGGTATCTCGAAGCGCCGAGTGGCCTACTCACGGTGTTGAGGGAGGTTGCTTCGCTTCGGGTACTTGGCGGGTAGTTTGCCGCACCCGTAGGGGTCTTGGGTGGGGTATTTGGCTATTCACCGTGACCGTGTAATCCGCTTTTCGTTGTAGGCTCGAACGGATTGCGGATTCCTAGTATATCCATTGTATTCATCTGTGATCTGTAATGTCTATCATTGCTATATATTTATATATTATAACTATTTAGATGTTGCTTATGTTTTACAGCCGCGCTAGCCCAGCCCCCGCTCTGTCGTTAGTTAAGTAACCTAACGGGTGATGACGGGGCCCCGTGGCGAATGCGAATGGCATAAGCGTACGTTATATTTTTGTTGTTTTCTGCAATGGTAGGATTAAATGATGGGACGCATTAAAAGAACTAATTCAAGAAAATAAACCAAGTAAAAGTCGATTGGAACACTTTGAAAACCACTCGGTTCATTTCAAAACTAAACTTTTAAACGCGGAGCTTGAACCACTCCTTTTAAAAGCTATCTCGTTCCATCGATTATATCAAGTTCACTACGTTCACGGTTTCGCCAAAACCATTCGTAGCCCTCCGTCATTCCACATGAATGGTCAAAAAGTATTCAAGCTATGTATTTTGGCCAAAGTCAAGGCATAGTGATTGGTAGCTATTGGGTATTCATGTGCAGCATAGATAGATGCGTTGGTTTGGGACAGTCGTGCTGCCATTTTGGCCAAAGTCAAGGGTAGGTACGGGTGGGTCCAAATTAACCAGGAGAATGACGGGTAGAACTTGACATGTGACTTATGATATTTTGGCCAAAGTCAAGGTCATAAGAGCATGGGGCAAAAATCCACATCGGGAGTTTCATAAGTACTGAAACTTGCTAGCGCTGCATACCATTTGGAGTGTGATGATTCTGGTAAGATTCCTTCGGTTTTATCACGCGATGATATTTGGATCCCGATCCTACTGTGAGTATATGCTACTCCTCGGGAAAACTCTCACTTAACGATCAATGCTATAAACCTAGTAGGTGTCCAGAAAGGTGTTAGCGGGGTTACGCCCACAGGGAAAAGAGGTTACTTAATTAAGGAACTTCATGAAAGCGTTGGAAAACCTCCCTCGAAGTACCGACACTGGCCTGGCTGAACGTTTAAGCAAGTATTGTACGATGAGATTGATCCCGACTAATCCTTTCTTTAAGGTTTGAGAAGGGATTCGAGAGACAGTGGGAGCCCTCCTGTTTAGACAAACTAAAAACCACTCTAAACTTGCAAGAGCATGATGCTAAAGTGTTTCTTTTCTCTCTCCTAATTGCAGCGACCATTCAACATGACCGGACTTAAGTTATTACTAGATAAAAACATACTGACAGGGCAAAACTACAAAGATTGGCTCAGGAATGTCAAGATGGCAATCACTTACGACAAGCTGGGGTATCTCCTTACCACCAAAGCTCCCCCTGTCCCAGGTCCCAAAACCAGTGTCGTAGATAGGGAAATCTATAAGACCTGGGAAATAGATTGCGCGAAGGCCAAATGCCTCGTACTTGCCTCGATGGACAACGAACATCAGAGGAGGCACGAGAATATAGACCTAGAGTCCATATTTCTTCATACAAAAGAACTGTATGGAGAGCAGTCTCGTATCGCTAGATACGAAGTGTCGAAGAAGTTGTTTTCGGCAAGGTTGGCCGTCGGATCATCGGTAGCAGAACACGTGGTTAAGATGATTGGCTACATAGAGGAACTCGCGGAACTTGGGACCACGTTGGAGAATGAGCTCTATACGGACTTGATTCTCCAGTCCCTTCCTTCCACTTACGCCCAGTTCATCCTGAACTTCAACTTACAGGAAAAGGAAGTTGAACTTTCAGAGCTCCTCAACATGCTGAGGAGTGCAGAGGGCACCCTACAGAAAGGTAGGGAGACATCCACTTTGTTTGTAGGAGGATCTCCCTCTTCTAGATCCAGGGCGAAAGCCAAGGGTAAGAAGAAGAAAGCCCCCACCAAACCAAGAGGCGGTGTCAGTAAAGTGGATACGAAGGGAAAAGGAAAAGCAACAAAGGTAGCAGGAAAGCTGGTGGGGAAGGAAGAATGCTTCTACTGTCACAAAAGTGGTCACTGGAAACAGGATTGCAAGGCTTGGAAGGCCAGAACATAGGATTTCAAGCGAGTTGCGGCTTCAGCTTCAGGTGTGTATGTTATTGAAAACTGTCTATCAATAAACTCTACATCCTGGGTATTGGATACCGGATCAGGATCTCATATCTGTAATTCTTTGCAGGCGTTGAGAAAGCGTAGAGTTTTGAAGGCAGGTGACATGACCCTCAGAGTTGCAAACGGTGCTACCATGGATGCTGAGGCCGTGGGGGACTATCACCTGGGATTGTCGGATGGACACTTTTTGGTTTTGCGTAGTTGTTATTATGTACCAAATCCAACCTGTAATATCATTTCTGTATCTTTATTATCTAAAGAAGATTATGAATTTGCATTTGTAAGTAATGTAGTGAACATTCACCTTAATCAAGTTTTGATTGGGTCAGGTATATTGAACAACGGTATATACGTATTAAACCAACCACAGATTTTCAATGTCCAGAATACACACAAAAGAAAGTCTCCAGAAATCAATAAAACTTTCTTATGGCATTGTAGACTGGGTCACATCAATGAGAGAAGGTTGACTAAGTTACATGCAGAAGGATATTTGGATCCGTTCGAATATCAATCTTATGCAACTTGTCAATCCTGTCTCAAAGGAAAGATGACAAAGACTCCGTTCACTGGATACGGAGTAAGAGCGAGCGAGCTCTTGGGACTCGTACACAGTGACGTGCGCTGTCCAATGTCTACACATGCACGAAGCGGTTATTCTTACTTCATTACTTTTACGGATGACTTTTCAAGGTACGGTTATGTCTTCTTAATGAAACATAAATCCGAGGCTTTTGAAAAATTCCAGGAATATAAGAATGAAGTAGAAAAACAAACAGGCAAAAGTATCAAGGCACTGAGATCTGATTGAGGTGGTGAATACTTGAGTACCGAGTTCCTGCGTTACTTAAAAGAGAATGGAATTCTCTCTCAGCTTACTCCTCCATACACTCCGCAACATAACGGTGTATCGGAGAGACGGAACCGAACCCTATTGGATATGGTACGGTCCATGATGAGTAACGCTGAGTTGCCACGATCGTTCTGGGGATATGCGCTAGAATCAGCTGCATACCTTTTGAACCGAGTTCCAACTAAGACTGTGCCTACTGCACCATATCAGATGTGGTGTGGGAAGAGACCCTATCTTAATCACATTAAGACATGGGGATGTCCAGCTTTTGTAAAAATGCAGCATGCGGACAAGCTCGAGGCACACTCAGTACAGTGCAAGTTTGTGGGATATCCAAAGAACTCCAAGGGATATTACTTCTATTGCGAAGAGGAACAAAAGGTTTTTGTTTCTCGCCATGCCCACTTTCTAGAACACCAGTTCATAGAAAAAGAAATAAGTGGGAGCGCAATAGAACTGGAAGAAATTCCAGAACCACGAGCTATTACTGAAAGCTTAGTAGAACCAGAGGGTTCGAAAGATCAGGACATTCCCAGGCCACTCCGCAGGAGTAGTAGGCAGTCTTATCCGCCCGAGAGATACTACGGTTTTCTCATTGACGTGGATAGAGAGGATTGCATCATAGATGGTGATGAACCTACTAGCTTCCAGCAAGCCATTCAGAGCGTCGACTCGGTAAAATGGCTGGATGCAATGCGGACCGAAATGGAGTCTATGTACACCAACAAAGTATGGACGTTGGACATTGCTCCAGATGGGGTAAAACCCGTAGGATGCAAGTGGATCTTCAAAAGGAAGATTGGTGTAGATGGACAGGTTGAGACCTATAAAGCTAGACTGGTTGCAAAGGGTTTTCGTCAGCGACCTGGTTTGGACTATGACGAAACCTTTTCTCCAGTAGCTATGCTGAAATCCATTCGGATCCTTCTTGCCATTGCTGCCTTCCACGATTATGAAATTTGGCAGATGGACGTAAAGACCGCTTTTCTAAATGGACATTTAGAGGAGTGTGTCTATATGGAACAGCCAGAGGGTTTCATTTAGAGTGGGAGCAGCGGAAAGGTGTGCAAGTTGCTTAAGTCCATTTATGGACTGAAGCAGGCATCGCGGAGTTGGAACATCTGTTTTGATGAGACGGTCAAGGAATTTGGCTTTATCAAAAATCCAGATGAACCATGCATCTATTGTAGATTTGTAGCGAGAACTGTAGTATTCCTCGTTTTATACGTGGATGACATTCTCTTAATAGGAAATGACATTCCTATGCTACAATCTGTCAAGGGGTTCTTGTCACACAGGTTCTCCATGAAAGACCTGGGTGATGCCTCATACATTCTGGGTATCCGGATCTACCGTGACAGATCCAAGAGGATATTACGACTTTCACAGTCCAGGTACATCGACACCATACTGAAAAGATTCAGTATGGAAGATTCCAAGCACGGTAATCTACCGGCTTGTCACGGGATCACCCTCTCCAAAGAGATGTCTCCTAAGACTGATTTAGAGAGGGATCGCATGTCTATTATACCCTACGCTTCTGCGGTAGGCTCTATAATGTATGCGATGTTGTGTACCAGACCAGATGTGGCTTATGCACTGAGCATGGTAAGCAGGTATCAGTCAAACCCTGGGGAGAAACATTGGATAGCAGTAAAACATTGGATAGCAGTAAAGAACATTCTCAAGTACCTGAGAAGGACTAAGGAGATGTTCTTGGTGTATGGCGGAAAAGACCTCCAAATTGAGGCCTTTGCTTACTCCTGCTTCCAGAGTGACAAGGATGATTCCAAGTCCATGTCGGGTTTTGTCTTTACCCTCAATGGAGGGGCGGTGTGTTGGAAGAGCTCCAAACAGGAAATCGTTGCTGACTCGACTATGGAAGCGGAATACATAGCTGCATCTGATGCCGCAAAAGAAGCTGTCTGGATGAGGAAGTTCTTGAAAGAACTTCAGGTGGTTCCGTCCATTGTTGACCCAATATCTCTGTATTGCGACAACAACGGGGCTATAGCTTTAGCGAAGGAACCCAGGTCCCATCAGAAATCCAGACACATCTTGAGGCGGTATCACCTGATCAGGGAGATCGTGGATCGCCAGGAGATCGAGGTTCGGAGGGTTGCTTCAGAAGATAACACTGCAGATCCATTCACCAAGGCCTTGCCCCAGACTCAGTTCGAGCGGCTGATCGAGATGATAGGTCTTCGATACGCCAGTACATGGCCTTAGTGCAAATAGGAGATTGTTAGTGTATATGCCCAAGAGGCCATTACTGTATCATACTAGTTTGTATATTACTTGATGGAAGCTTGGGATATTCACAGTTGTATATACAATCTTGCTCGAAATGGTAGTATGCTACTTGGTTTGTCTCTGCTTTAATATGTGCATGTGTTTCTTTTAGCATATCGCTGATATACATATTAGTAGAGCCCTTAGGATCTTTGCTTGATTACCAGCGTTGTGATGGCGCTCACACTCGTGGGGGCTGGGTAATCCATAAGCACATCCTTATACAGGTCCCTAGTCGTTGGACTATCGAGACAGGGCATCGATAATCCGGAGTAGACTAGCGTATGCGCTTCTCATCCCAGCGTGGGAGACGGTCTGTCCCACAGCCGTCAGTACGTCGTACTTGAGATAGTATGCCGGTGCTCGTTAGGTTACGAGTACACTGGACAGGACTCGTCGGGAACTGTTGGTTGGTATTATACCTATCGTCAGTTATCAGTTCCCAGATGACATGAGTACAACTTAGTCCGCTGACTTGACACTGTCACTTCGCCTCGAGTGTGTTCCCACTGCACTTTGATTACTACCCTACCATGGCTCAAAGGAGTCGTGCAAACAGGTAGTTTTTGGGTGCAGTCCCGAAGCAGTTGGAGGCAGTGACGGTTAGACAGGATTCGTTTCTCCCGGTATTGGGGGTTGACATCGCACTGTGTCCAGGAGAGCCATTACATGAGTAGTCCCTGGCCAGGGCAAGCGAGATATACTAGTAGGTTTCCAGTGTTATCTCAGGGTGTTCTGGGCTACACTCCGACACGACTTGTACCGCTATTAGGGGACTGACGTTCACCGCCCCCTAGGCCCGCCATGCGATGTATCAGACGAACAGACCGGACTGTACGGAGACTGTCACATACAGACTCAGTAGGAGTTCAGATGGGGTCACCTCGTCAGTCTTCTTATCGGCATCTACCTGGGGACCGTTACGTACAGCTAGTGCCGCTTACGGTCTGTGGTTAAACCCACTGCCAGCGTAGTGTCGAGTCTTTAGAGTCCCACACAGAGAGCTATTCGCCTTTAGGCAAAATGAGTAGAGGTCGCATGGTTTTGCGACAGGGTTCGTTCACATCCGCGCACTTGTGCACGTTTGCTGTCCGGACAGCTTATACTTGCGGGCTTTGGTTTAAGCCGGATCCTAGTATATGATTTGGGATTGGTTTTATCTCATTGTATTCATGTTTCTCGGATCACGAATACGGGTGCGTATGCACAGTTGCTTGAGACAGAGGGAGAGGACTTTGATTAGGGTCAATGACCATTGTCATTTTATTAACCCTAATGATTATGTGTGTATTATGGTTAATTGATATTAGTTTAATATAATTGTGCATGGTTATGGTTGTTGACCGTTTGACCTTCTTGACTTGTTGACCTAGGTTGACACTTTGACCATCATCATTTAATTTGGAAGATGCTCTTTGATCCTTGCAATTTGCATTAAAAATGAAATGATAATGGTCATGTCTTGATTAAGCCATGACAATTATCTTACTAATTATCAATTTATAATAATTCACACATATATGTGAGAATGCTTCATATTTTCTCTCATTCTATCATATACTTTCTCTCTCTTGCTCTTCCTCTTCCTCAAGCTCTCCCCTCTCATGTGTTGAGAAACACTTGAGCTTGAGAAAAACCACTTCTTGATAATCTCTACTCTCATCTAGGGTTCTAGGATTAGCACCTCTAGCACCCTAGTTACTTCTAGCTTGGAGTTGAAGCCAAAGGTTGAGGCTTTCGGGTGGATCCTTCTTCGACGTGAGAAGACGACAAAGACGATCCTTTTCTACTACTCCAAGGAGCAAGGAGAGAAGGACATAAAGACATAGGTATAACCATTCTACCCTTTAGCTAGTTTCTAGTTAGCTTTAGCAAGTTTTTGTTTAGCAAAGATCCGACTTTGTCTAGTCCATGTTGCCTAGACTAGTAAAAATCCGATTTTTATTCCGTTTTCCGTCTCCCCGCAAGCACCGGGGTGGGCAACGTGGATTTACAGTTTCTTCCAAGAACCCTAATCCTTATTCATCACTATCAATCTAGTTTTAAATCCATCAAAAGATAAAAGGAGTAATTTTTATTAGTCATCCAGGACTACTAAATCCTAACGAACCCTACAAGCCCTCTTCTTATATATTCTATATCCGTATTTTAAACTAGATCTGTATTCTACATCCGTGTTTAACATAGATCTAGAATCTATAACTATTCTTCACTATTCTTCCTCTTTTCTAATCAACACGTCTAAAACAAGATTAAAAAATTCAACGTTTCCCTGAGGACGACCCGTACTCATCTCGGCTAGCTACACGCGACACCGTTATTAATTGTGGTTACTACTTTACACTTTCACAGATACCAATCAAATGACACCGTTGCCGGGGATACGTGCGTAATTTTTTTTTCCTTACTATCCGTGTTGAATTCTTATTCGATCCATATCATAAAATAAAACAAAACAGCAAATTGTGTATTGAACGATTAGTGTGCGATTTTTGCGAGGGAATCTGGTGTCTTTTTAGCGAGGATATAAAGATTTAGAGACATTCATCAAGACCCAGAGGAGCAAAGGATGCCACATTGAAAAAATTAAACAAAGAACCCCCTAAAGCTCGGCGGAACCGCGGCTATTTTAGGGAAAGCGCGGCGGAATTGGGGAGTTGTGCCCTTAGATTTCTTTGGTATATTCCTCAACTCTTTCTCTCTCTTCTGAAATCCAATAAAATATTTTTCTGCAGGATTCATTACAAAATATCGCCGCTCAAAAATCTTTTGCGAGTTTTGTTTTACGGGTTGTTTTTGCATATTTTAATACGGACTTTAAGGGGCAAGACCAAAATTCAGATTAGGTAGGGATTTCATCGCCCTTCCTTGGCCCCACAAATCACAAAACGAGTATCTGCATCACCCTATTTTAATTAAAAAAAATATCTAGACCAAGACTCTAAGGACCGTTACGCTCAATAGGACAAAGGAAGGTCGTGGGTAATCTATCACTTATCCGCATTTCTTTTGTGGTGTCTAGACAAGTGTGACTACGGAAAGTGGTTACTTAATTATGCCCGCTATTTTCGGTGATTCGTAAAGCGGATACCTCCCACTTACCTGGCACTTATCTGGCCATAAGAGTAATAAAGAGGTGGTAGAGGATTGATCTCGCGACTTGTCCTTTGGAAGTCTAGGAGCGGTCTAGTGCTTGACCTAGGTGATCTTAGTTTTAGGGTTTGTTTGTGTATTTTTGTGATTTGTCGAGTCAACCCTCAAGTCCTTCTTTCAAAGAAAACCAATCCAACTAGAGCTTAAATCTTTCCCCTTCCTCTTTTCTTTTTACCTTCTTATAATGGGTAACCCAAATAAAAGAACTCTTGCTGAGCTTTTCTATCCAGAACAAGATATTTTTTGTTTTCGTAATCGCTACGGTATACCCTCCGACTCTACCATATCTTTAAGAGATCGGATGGAGTAAGCAGAAAGAAATAGTTAGACACCTCACTCCAGGTCCTATCAACCGCATCAAAATTCTACATCTTCTTATGTTGATACTCCATTTAAAGCGAGTGAGGGAACTTCTGAATGCATGTCCATCGCTGAGCATACAGCGAGGGCTAACGGCCAAAGTTTCAATCCGATCAAACTGTTAGGACAACAAACACCACCACTTTCTAAGGAAGATATTGCAACTCGTTTTGCAGCGTATATGGCATCTGTTGCCAGTCGCCAACTAACCAACCAATATCAATATTCTTCTTATCACAATGTTGATCCTACTCCTGCCCAATTTTCATAACCATTCGATTCCTATCAATCCTACCCGACTTTTACACCTTCTTTAAACATTTCTTCTAATCAGTCATTTGTGAGTTTTACCTATCCACAATAATTTCAATCTTATACTGAAACCCCTTACCGACACATGTCTAGTCTTGAACGGACAGGGGAAGAATATCGGGTAGCGTCGCACCGCCACATAGAGGAATTGAATGCGTCTATTGTAAGTGCACGGCGGCGCCCCGGCCGTCAATCCGACGGCCAAACGCGGAAACGGTGATAAACTTTAATTTTTGCGGACTTAGCAAACCGGAACCACCGCGCACTAAACCCCGGATCGTGCCATTAAACTAGTCTAAGCTAACAAGAGGATGGGTTAGAGATATACCGACTGATCCGAGTCCTCCGGTCTTCATCTCCACTCCGATCTCCTCGCGGGATCTCCGTCCGTCTCCTCCTCGTCGGAAAGGGCACCACGAAGCCGGGTACTTTTACGGGCTCCCGCCTCTATACCGAGGCAACTCGGGCATGAAGCCGGCAACTCGACATGCCCAAGGTTTGCTGTAGGATGTGTAGGGTCTATGTCTCATTGGGGTTTTGGTTGCCTTTTGAAGATGGAGGAATGAAGGTATGAAAAATGATGCTTTCATTTTTCCTTGTATCAAAATGAGATGAATGTAATTTGCCACACCACAAAATGAAACTCTCTCTCCCTCACTCAAAGAGGTGGCCGGCCATATCAAGAGAATGGTGGAGCAATCCAAATTGCAAAACTATGAAGGGAGGTTATTGTAGGATAAAGCAAGAGGTGACCTTAAACAAACATCAACCATACTTCATTCACATCCAAATCAAATCCTTTCCAATCTCATTAATGCAAGAATGGTGCAACAAAAGAAAAGATGCTCTCATAATAAATCCTTTTGCAATAAAACCCCTCCACTAAAGTTATTTGCACAATTGCAAATAACCCCCTCCATCGGAAAAGTCCGGCCGGGAAAGAACAAAGGAAAACCGGCCGGAACGGAATGCAAACTGGCAACTCCAGAAAACTGGTCCCGTAATAAATTACAGGAAAACCCCGATACTGTGCATACACACCCGCATCTGTATTCCGTCCGGATACAAATACAAAGAGACAAAATCTACACTGTACTAAACTAGGACCGGCTTAAACCAAAGCCGGCTAGTAATATCCGTTCGATCCTGATCCGTGCAATACCGCACGTATCTGATCGAACCCTGCCATATACCTATACGGCTACTAGTACAAACCGTCCGATCCTGATCCGTGCAATACCGCACGTATCTGATCGGACCCTGCCATATCTCCATACGGCCTCTACAAAGTTTCGCCCGAAAGCTGAGTAACTGAAAGTGTGGTGGACTCTAAAGACTCGTCAATACTACGGCTGTGGATTTAACCACTAGCACGTCAGAGGTATAAGCCAATACGTGATGGGCCACCAGCTATTGACTAAAAGGGACGTCGATGAGCGAACTCATCCTGACACCCTACTGAGCCTGTCAGCGACAATATCCGTACAGTACGGTCCGTTCGTCTATGAGCATCGCATGTCGGGCCTAAGGGGTTGGTAAAAGTCAGACCCCCAAAAGCGGTACAAGTCGTGTCGGAGTGTAGCCCAGAACACCCTGAGATACTACTGGAATACCTACCAGTAAATCTCCTGCCTTGGCCAAGGACTTCGTGTAATGGCTCTCCTAGACACAGCGCGACCTCACCCCCAATACCGGGAGAGACGACCCCCCGAAGATCCGCTCACTGCCTCCATGTGGCTCGGGACTGTACCCAACTAAAACCTGTTTGCACGACTCCTTTGAGCTGTGGTAGGGTAGTAATCAAAGTACAGTGGGAACTCACACGAGACAAATGACGATCCCCAGGTCGATGAACTAACCTGTACACATGTCACCTGGGAACTGCTATCTGACATCAGGTATAAGACCAACTAGCATGTTCCCGGCAAGTCCTGTCCGGTGTACTCATAACCCAATGAGCACCTGTATACATCTTAGGTGAACCAACTGACACCAGTGGCTTGTGAGACCGGCCACCGCCCCTCGTCGGGGTCTCGACTGTATACACTAGTCTACTCTGGAGAATCGATGCCCTGTCTCGAAACTCCCACGACTAGGGACCTTTTAAGGATGTGCTTGTAGACCCCAGCTCTCACGTATATGATCGCCCTCATACTGCTGGTCGCCAAGCAAGAATCCTAGGGGCTCTATCAACGTGCAATAGCGACCTGTCAGGTCACCTAAAGCAGTACACGATGATAAAGGTAAACCAGATAGCATACTATCATCTCGAGTAAGACTGTTCTACCGGGATAGGTCCTCCCTTAATCATTGCAATCACGTTCCTGTGATCCAATAATTGACTCTGAGGGCACTATCTCCAGCAATCTCCCACTTGCACTCAAGGCTAATTATTGCGATGTCGCATACTCACAGCCCGTGTGATACCGAACACCCAACTCCTCTACTAGTCAGTCGCACAAAGCCTGTTTGCGAAACTATTGCGTTCGAGGAATAGCCTCAGCGAGTGGATCCGCTCTGAAGTTTCTTTCTATGTCTCTCTAAAACTCAAGTTCGCGGAGAAAGCCATCTCCCGAAATGAGCACTACCTGTCTTAGAGTGTCTGGATATCTGATGGGACCGAGCTCATAAATGAACTCCAAATCCAAACTTCTTAGACTGTATCGTCAACTGAACTTAATCAGTATCCTGCGCCATGCCACCCTCAGTATTTCCATGGACCACCTGTCCAAAACACTGCCCCTCGTCAGAAGGAAAACTATAACTCTGACAACCTCCCTGTCGTCCATGTCACCTTGGAAGCCTGGAATGATAACTGTTTTCCGAATGGGGCTTTCGTTATCATATCCCTAGAACAGCCACTTATGTTCTAAAACTGCTTCCGACTGTTCCTCCAGGATTGGATCAATATCAACTTATTGCATCTAGTGCAAGAACAACATCTGGTGTGGTACTTGACATCTCATGATTGATTCAATTGCCTAAGCAAGTGATCTGCCAATCATGCGCATCCCTCTCTACTTTAGTCTATAAGACACCTTTAGAGAGGGTGACTCCATTACCTGCATGTACACTACCATGCCAGGAGTCGTCCATTCTAAATATTCTTAGAATGCTGTCAAGGTACCCTGATTGGGAAACCACCCAAATCTAGATCTAAAACCATAGATCCAGTAACCAGTATGTCTGATATAATGTCCAAGTCCTTTGTGGAGAAACCACTGTGTGACGACCAAAGTATAACCGATTGTAGTATAGGAATATCACTTCCTACTACCTTCTCAACAGATCCATCCCCTATTCTGATGACGTCAAACCTATGACTGTCACAACAGAAATAGATGATTTTTCTCCGCTACATCTGCTTTAGTCTATAAATAGACATAAGCCTGATGTCCACCAATGCTTCCGCTGCTCCCACTGACTACGACAACCCTCTGGCAGAGTCATATAGACGTGCACTTCTAAAGAAAGTTTAGAACGACGCTATACTCATCCTCCTGCCGGGTCTCGCAGCCTGGAACAACAACAATGGCAAGTGTGGGTAAAGAAGAACTTCCCTGTCACCGTCCTAGAGGCTACCGGAGTACCTTTCGGGTGCCTGAAGATACCCACCATCCCTGCGGAGTGGCCAATGGAATGTCAAATCAGATTGAATCTTTAGGTTCCTTATCAAATCTTCAGTAATCGCTTGCGGTTCTGGAATCACTTCCAGTTCTACCATACTCCCACTACTGTTTTTGAAAAAATACATTTTTATTAAAACTGTGGCGAGTCAAGAACAATATCACTATTGATCTTTCATATGGTAGAAAATCAACCCTCGTCATAGCCTGGGTCAACCCACAAACAGCCATTACAGAAACGTGCCTTGAGTTATCCAGAGTCTGGTTTTAATCATAAGCCGGACAACTCCCCGTACCTTAACAACGTTTAGATATGAACTGTTCTATATCCAATATATAACCAGAGGCACTGATTTAATTGAACCAGATTCAAATCATGCAGCTATCTCCAGTGCATGTCAACTAAATGGAAGGAGGCCGATCAGCGTTACTCAACTTAGGAATGCTTCCAATTATGAGTAATCTGAAAGAGAAGTAAGTTCTCTTTAACACTACTATCAACTGAATACCATACACAAGTATCTACATCTTCGATCACTTTGAAGAATCCCGATACTTGCAACACCTGGTTCTCTACTCTATTCAAATACCTATAACTCCTCAAAACTTAGACCCTGTATTTCTACGAAACACATGTCTAAGAACTAGAGAAGTTAAAAGTAAACCGAATATAGTACGAGAACCAACCCCTCTGTCCTAATGGACCCTGGGCAACATACAATACTCTGTATAAGTCCCTTGAGTTAGATAATTCATTCACTGTGTGTCGTAGGTTGAAAACTGTACTTATGGTTAAGAAGAATTACACCGCTGTTCAATGCTCCTTACCTAACCATCCACTGATATAGATAAATGTCATCGACATAATATCAAAAGGTATATCCCACTCTATAAAAATAGACGTACAGATATATCAATTTGAAATTGGTGCACAACAGCGGATATTCAAAACCAAATATTTGCCGACCGGCAAACAGCCCAGGTGATTTCCTCAAATATCACCGATTACAACGAATCCCGATATAATGAGGATGATCACCCAATTCCCAATAACTTACTCCCACTCATCATCTGTAAAACCATACAGATGTGAGAATCATACCTGGTAAATACATACCCTGGAGTAAGTGTCTAATCGGGAAATCAGTTTTCCATTAACAGTACACAGTGAAACTGAAACATTGAAATGTTTCGTTGGGGTATCCTGGTATTCCTAGTAATGCCTCTACCATTATCCAGATTCACAACTATAACCGTATAATTCTTTGCCACCTCTCGAAATCCCTTTATATGTCTTTAGTCGTTACCTTCTGCACACCCATTTAGGCCAAATGGTTTTCTTCCTTCCCTACCTTCGGCACCAGCCTATGGTTTGGAAGAAGACTATCCAATAAGCATAATGGGTGTACTGTCCTAGTCCTAGGAGCACTCGCAATGCGAGAGAAGGTGAAGATAAAAGACAACTGAATAAACCTTATTCCTATTTCTCCTGGACCAGAATCCATCCCCGAACTGGAACAAGTTCCTTTCGAGTTCGTATATAACCATACGATGGAGTATCCAATATAAACTGTGGATCTTCGTAGTGATACGGAGTGTCCTGGAGAAATACAAAGATGATTTAGGATTGGCGAAGAAATACTTGGTTTGGTCGTGAATATCAATCGCAATTTACTTTGCCCTCTTACTAATCCCTTGCTTTGTCTGAACTTAATACCTTCTGCACACCATCGTTATGCTAATTGGTTTTCTTCATTCCCCACCGTTCGGCACCAGCCTAAGGTTTGGAAGAAGACTATCCAATTTGCATAATAGGTGTACTATCTCCTAAACCAAGGAGTACTCGCAACCTGAGAGAAGGTAGAAGGAAAAGACAACTGAATAGTCCTTATCTGTTTTCTCCAGAACCGGAAACCATCCTCGAATTCCTTCGAGTTCGTATCTAACCATACGATGGTTTTGTCCAATGGAAGTGGACGTTCGTAGTAATACGGGGTGTCCTGGAGAAAAGGGTAAAAGTAGGAGTGGCAATGAGGTCTGCAACTCTGACAATCCAAAAGCCAGTGTAAAGAAGGTTCGGTTAACTTGGTCTCTGAGTCATAGTCTTAGGGTCGGGTCAATGGTCGCTGCCAGAGAGAGAGAGAAAAGAAACACTCAGCGTGCACTCTAACCAAGATCAGAATGGTTACCAATTTATCTAATCTGGAAACCTCCCACTGTACCTCAAATTCTCCTCCAAGCCTGAAAGAAGAATTAGTCGGGGTGACCCGAGGAGTAAACTAACTCATCAGTGGGAATCGGGATCCAACTATCATCGCATGATAACGTGACGGAATCCGCTCACGGTATCACACTCCAGAAGGTATGCGCATATCTGGCAAGTTTCAGTTCTTTTGAAACTCCCGATGTGGATTTTTACCCCATGCTCTTATGACCTTGGCGTGAGGTCAAAATATCATAAGTCACATGTCAAGTTCTACCCATCATTGTCCAGGTTGATTTGAACCCACCCGTACATACCCTTGACGTAGGCCAAAATAATAGTACGACTGTCCCAAACCAACGCATCTATCTATGCAACAGATAAATACCCGGCAACTACCAAACACTATGCCTTGGCGTGAGGTCAAAATACATAGCTTGAATACTACCGAATATTTAACTGAAATGATGGAGGGCTACGAATGGTTTCTGGCGAAAACCTTTAACGTAATGAACTTGATATCGTTGAAGGAACGGATAGCTTTTTAGAAAATATAGTGACGAAAACCTTTACTAAAGAGGCCACTCCCGGTGAAGGGATCTCGGCTCTTTCCCCGTAGAATGGGGTGCAGGATATTCCAAATGAATACCACGATGCAAAACAAAAGTAATCGGCTATAGTGAAGTTAATGCCCTGACGCAAACTTCTGTCCAAGGGGTCACTCCCGGTGAAGGGATCTCGGCCCTTGCCTCGTCAACTGAGGAGCAGGATATTCCAAATGAATACCACGATGCAAAACAAAAGTGAACGTCCTTGCAATAACAGCTTTTTGAAAAAGTGTTCCAACAACATCAGAATAGGTTTGTTTAACTTGCATTGATCCGAATCAACGCAGTCCCATCAATTGATCACACCACAAAGAACGAAAATATACTGACGTACGTATATGCCATCCGCATTTGCCACTGGGTCCCGTCATCACCCGTTAGGTTAGCTAACTAACGGCAGAGCGGGGACTGGACTAGCGCGGATGAAAAACATATACAACATCTACTAATATATATACCAATATATAGTATTTCGCTCAAGGCGTGAATAAAATGCAACATCACAGAAATGTACAGCATCACAGAACAATACAGATATCTGGGATCCCCGGGTTTCACAGAGCCACTACGGAAACCCGACGTTCCCCTGGTCGTGTGGATAGCCTATGCAATGAAATCCTATACCCCATACGAGTGCGGCGAATAGCCAGCCAATTCTGGAGTGAAGCCCCCTCCGTCCCAATGCCATGAGATGCGGGCTTGTTGCCCTCCAGAACCCGGCTATCCGTGCACCCCTCCGCGGGATAACCCTAGTACAGAAAGTAAAATATACATACAACGGGTACATCGACCGCAACCAGGTCGTGCCCCAAAAGAATAATACAATCCGGCAGTGACGGCAGTCCACAAGTCGGACGCTCGCCCCGCAAAATCAAATGTACATAATACAACAGCACTGTACTAGCATTGCCTCCAGGCTATCCCCACGACCGATCCGCAACATCACAGCAAATACACAGAACATCAACGTGAAAATCACGTTCGCAAATCCGTCTAACCGGGCTATAGCAGCTAGACAGAATTTACCGATCGAGTGACATTCACGGTCGCAGATATAATGTAAATACTGTGAACTATGTGTTTAAGATTTTCCGATTGATCAAACAATTGACAAGTGGGCCCAAAAGAAAACTGTAGCACTCACAGAAATAATTGGCCCAACTTTAATATTCCAAAACCCATATTTTAAGTCCAGAAAGCCTCTGAAAAAAATTGGTGCAGTGATCTCCACAGTGCGCGGCGGAAGGGCGGCGGAATGGGGGGTTATGCGGCGGTTCCGCGCTCCCACTGTGGAATCACTTCATCGAAATTTTACAGAGTTCTTAGATTTTCCAGTACATCAATAATTTACAACCTGAAAAATTTTTAGACTTCAAAAAATTTCAACAGAAACTGATGTGAAGGAAAAATACGGTTTTTGGAATTTTGGTCGATCGGAACTGAAAAACACATCAAACGAAGCTAGACGAAGTTAATGGCGAGGCTCTGATACCACTGTAAGTGCACGGCGGCGCCCCGGCCGTCAATCCGACGGCCAAACGCGGAAACGGTGATAAACTTTAATTTTTGCGGACTTAGCAAACCGGCACCACCGCGCACTAAACCCCGGATCGTGCCATTAAACTAGTCTAAGCTAACAAGAGGATGGGTTAGAGATATACCGACTGATCCGAGTCCTCCGGTCTTCATCTCCACTCCGATCTCCTCGCGGGATCTCCGTCCGTCTCCTCCTCGTCGGAAAGGGCACCACGAAGCCGGGTACTTTTACGGGCTCCCGCCTCTATACCGAGGCAACTCGGGCATGAAGCCGGCAACTCGACATGCCCAAGGTTTGCTGTAGGATGTGTAGGGTCTATGTCTCATTGGGGTTTTGGTTGCCTTTTGAAGATGGAGGAATGAAGGTATGAAAAATGGTGCTTTCATTTTTCCTTGTATCAAAATGAGATGAATGTAATTTGCCACACCACAAAATGAAACTCTCTCTCCCTCACTCAAAGAGGTGGCCGGCCATATCAAGAGAATGGTGGAGCAATCCAAATTGCAAAACTATGAAGGGAGGTTATTGTAGGATAAAGCAAGAGGTGACCTTAAACAAACATCAACCATACTTCATTCACATCCAAATCAAATCCTTTCCAATCTCATTAATGCAAGAATGGTGCAACAAAAGAAAAGATGCTCTCATAATAAATCCTTTTGCAATAAAACCCCTCCACTAAAGTTATTTGCACAATTGCAAATAACCCCCTCCATCGGAAAAGTCCGGCCGGGAAAGAACAAAGGAAAACCGGCCGGAACGGAATGCAAACTGGCAACTCCAGAAAACTAGTCCCGTAATAAATTACAGGAAAACACCGATACCGTGCATACACACCCGCATCTGTATTCCGTCCGGATACAAATGCAAAGAGACAAAATCTACACTGTACTAAACTAGGACCGGCTTAAACCAAAGCCGGCTAGTAATATCCGTTCGATCCTGATCCGTGCAATACCGCACGTATCTGATCGAACCCTGCCATATACCTATACGGCTACTAGTACAAACCGTCCGATCCTGATCCGTGCAATACCGCACGTATCTGATCGGACCCTGCCATATCTCCATACGGCCTCTACAAAGTTTCGCCCGAAAGCTGAGTAACTGAAAGTGTGGTGGACTCTAAAGACTCGTCAATACTACGGCTGTGGATTTAACCACTAGCACGTCAGAGGTATAAGCCAATACGTGACGGGCCACCAGCTATTGACTAAAAGGGACGTCGATGAGCGAACTCATCCTGACACCCTACTGAGCCTGTCAGCGACAATATCCGTACAGTCCGGTCAGTTCGTCTATGAGCATCGCATGTCGGGCCTAAGGGGTTGGTAAAAGTCAGACCCCCAAAAGCGGTACAAGTCGTGTCGGAGTGTAGCCTAGAACACCCTGAGATACTACTGGAATACCTACCAGTAAATCTCCTGCCTTGGCCAAGGACTTCGTGTAATGGCTCTCCTAGACACAGCGCGACCTCACCCCCAATACCGGGAGAGACGACCCCCCGAAGATCCGCTCACTGCCTCCATGTGGCTCGGGACTGTACCCAACTAAAACCTGTTTGCACGACTCCTTTGAGCCGTGGTAGGGTAGTAATCAAAGTACAGTGGGAACTCACACGAGACAAATGACGATCCCCAGGTCGATGAACTAACCTGTACACATGTCACCTGGGAACTGCTATCTGACATCAGGTATAAGACCAACTAGCATGTTCCCGGCAAGTCCTGTCCGGTGTACTCATAACCCAATGAGCACCTGTATACATCTTAGGTGAACCAACTGACACCAGTGGCTTGTGAGACCGGCCACCGCCCCTCGTCGGGGTCTCGACTGTATACACTAGTTACTCTGGAGAATCGATGCCCTGTCTCGAAACTCCCACGACTAGGGACCTTTTAAGGATGTGCTTGTAGACCCCAGCTCTCACGTATATGATCGCCCTCATACTGCTGGTCGCCAAGCAAGAATCCTAGGGGCTCTATCAACGTGCAATAGCGACCTGTCAGGTCACCTAAAGCAGTACACGATGATAAAGGTAAACCAGATAGCATACTATCATCTCGAGTAAGACTGTTCTACCGGGATAGGTCCTCCCTTAATCATTGCAATCACGTTCCTGTGATCCAATAATTGACTCTGAGGGCACTATCTCCAACATCTATGGCCGCCCTCATACAACCCAACGAACGAGCAACTGGTTTCCAACTAGCTCAAAATTATTCAATATATGATACAGAAATAGGACAAATTGAGAATTTAGGTAGTGTGAGAGAGCGGCACACCCTTCCAAATCAAACCTCCCCATCCCAAATTGAAATCCACAATTCCAGTTTCACAAATCTATCGAGTATACCAAATGATTCACCAATTGAAGATAGAAGGTTTGATGAGTTGCGCGACTTTGTAGTGTTTGATTTACCCGACTGTGACGGGTCAATTCCAAGTGAAACCATACCCAATCCTTATGATCTCTACACCTCCGCTCTAGATTCGACATTGATTGAAAACCATGCTTTTGATGAGGTGTCTGAGACTTGTAACCTTCACTTGATTGAGGATATTGACGCTGGGGATATATTGGATGATGAACCCACAATTTTGGATGAGTTTTTCCCACCAACTCACCAGGTCATTTCACTTCCGTGTGGACATCATCTCGAACCTTTAACTGTTTTTCCCGAACCCCATATCCGTATGGAAATTGATGATAAATCCATGACCGAAAAGAAGAACGAAATTCAGCCTTCATTTCCCACATCTGGTTCAGCAATACTCGACACCCTGATTTGTTTACCCATTTCATCACCCACTTTCTTAGGTTCTTCTTTTAATCTTCCTTTAATTTTAGCGAGTGTTGATGAATCACAATCCGATATTTCGAGTTCTATGATTCTTGAAAAACCACTTGATTTAGACCCCTTTGAGAATCAGGTAGATGAGTTTTTCAAGGCTTCTACCTCTATAATTTTTGATAAATTAAGTGTGTTGAATTCTGGCACGACCGTTATTGACATTGAAACGTTCAATCGGACCATCGATGAAAGTTTCGAACATATTTTGCCGACGAACTCACATTCCTAAACGACGCGGATTTTGTGATTAATCAACCTCCACCTGAAGAAGTTGAACCACCACCATTTCTTCTTATCCCATACGAGAATGTGACTATTCTTCTTATTCCTAATCATTCACATTCTCGTTTTCGTTCACCATCACTATTTCGTTTCTATCAACCGAGAAGTAAACCATACCACCTCTTATCTCCTCCCCACTTCTTCTGGTCTACATATAACATGATCTTATACCAACCTTGGTCTTTGTAAAGCTTTATATTGACCAATAACTTTAACCCCCCCATAATTTTAAATGCTTAATACTATTTTACTCAAGTTTGGGGGGGAGGGGATATTTTGACTCTTGAAAGAAAATATTTTTTTACAAAATTATGAGCCAAAACTAAGTTTGGGGGAGAATTTCACTTTCATTATTCATGTCCCCGTTACTAACTTTTTCTCCCAAGTATACAGGTTTTTTTAAGCTTAACATATAACATATTCACGCATTATTTTGAATTATACTATATATAAGCACAATTTTTTTTTATAATGAAAGTTTGAAAGTGAAAAATTACATTTGAAAGATAGGAATAGTTTGAGAAAAGCAAGAAAGTTAGATGTTTTCTTAAACGAAACTAGTAATAAGTAGTTATGAGCCGTTGTCCCAAAGGTTAGTAAGATGAAGGAAATTACTAATCTGAGAATAAAAATAAGTCTAAGAAATAGTCTCTATTCTTGAGGCCAAACATTTGAACGTTAATACTCTACTATACGCACTTACACACATCTCGAAACATAGGATAGTAGAGGATACCTTAATTGTCTAAAAGCCTTAGTATGAAAAAAAAGTATAAGTATGAAGAGAAAAAATGAACACTGATTTTGTAATTATTTAAGGCAGCATAAAAAAAATATAGCGAGGATGCTTTATCACCTAGTGCCTTAGACCAACTGGTTTGGGAGTCACTGCTAAGCCTTAGGTGTTGCAAGACGATGATAATTACGCCTAAATGAGCGAGCACATTTGGTAATCGGTCAGTTAGTACCTCAAGAAGTATTAACGGTCGCATGAAAAATTTGTGAGCAATTTCATCGAAAATATTCACCGACTATAAAGTACTTTGGAAGATGGACAAGAGTATGATAGCTTGAATTGAATTCTCTGAGTGTAGGGATGTCTTTTACACACACGTATGGGTATATGATCGATGTTTGGATAAAAGACAGGGAGGAAGAATAAAGACGATGTTTTATTGAGGGATGATGTGATATCTAATATCTTTTCATGACCATTAAGATATGGCTCTTGGCAACCAAAAAGCTAGTGTAGTTGGAAACTCTTATTTTCAAGTTCTTTCTTTTATAGTTCTTATCTTTGTACGTAACTTTCTTCGTCTTTCTTTTATTATGGGATTTTGTGGGTGTAATCTGCTGAAAACCCTCAGGAGACAACACTCCTCCTACTAGGGACACCTAGAGGTTTAACGACTTGTTGCACGTGATCAGTGCAATTGTGTTGCTTAAGAAAGGGTGCTACTTAGGTTTTTCTTTTTTCTTTTTCTCCTTCTCTTGAATAAATAGTTTGCTCGGGACGATCAAAGTTATGTTTGGGGGTATTTGTTCAGTTGAAAATATCGTACTTTTGATATAACATTTTCCTTACTTTTGATAAATATTTAAAGGTGTTTATTATAAATATGACACATATGAGGTTTTATTTGTAAAAATATCTATTGCCATATGTTTATATATTATAATTAACTTTATGAAAGAAAATATATGCATATAATATTTATATAATATTTTTTATTATGCATATCATATCAAATATTCTAATCAAGATTCTTTAAAAGATATAATATCATACAAATGGTTAGAATAATATCTCTATAACAAATATTACTAACATTATTCCTGGAGATATTGTGCAAGATTTAGCTCAGGTTAGGAGATCGGGATATCGAGATGTCGGGAATTAAAAATCGGCCGATAAAGTTAAATAAAATCGAAGAATCAATACTGGCAGAGACTCAAAAAAAATATGAAGATTCCAGACATCAAATAAATCTCCATGTTTCACTATGAAGAGCCCCATAATTTTGAAGCCATGATCTCACCAAACAACCGCGGTTGCGTGGCCAAAAGGCCCAAAATGTGGCGGATCCACGGTGGATTTATGGAATTAGGGTTTTGGATTTTTATGTGTGATTTGAACCAACAAACCCTAATTCTTGGATCTAGATTTTCTGGTTTTGGCACTATTTAAAGGACCGAGGGCTAAAATAAGAAATCATCACCTTTTACACGATGCAAATCGCCATCAAAGAACAAGTAATCCATGACTGGTTCGCGATTCGATGTGATAAGGCGACGTGAGATTCGATGGAGCATCTACTTCCTACGAGGCAGAGATCGAGAGCAACTTCTTCTTCCTCTTGTAATCTAAACTCGAAGGTTTTGTAATTATGAAGTTGATTAATAAAGGTAGATCATTAGTTTAGTTATTTAGCATTTAATTTCTATATTTGCATTATGATCTCCTTCTCTATCCATTCTTCTTCTATCTCCATTATGCGCGAGTAATTCTCTGCTTGATAGGGTTCGTAGGATTAAGGTAGAACAATGGATGAGAAAATATATTAACTTCTATTAAGTCTTATGAAGTTTATAAACATAAGCAAAAGAATAGTTAACAACCTAATCGGGCGCGCTACCAATTTATTGCTAGTCTCGACCGCGATTTGAGATTAGATTAACAATTTTTTTGTTAAGGGCTAGAAATGAATAGAGATCAATGAAGGGACAAGGGTCAATAGTATGGAAACCCTAGTTTCTTCCAAGAACCCTAATCCTCATTCATCACTATCAATCTAGTTTTAAATCTATCAAAAGATAAAAGGAGTAATCTTTATTAGTCATCCAGGACTACTAAATCCTAACGAACCCTACATGCCCTCTTCTTATATATTCTATATCCGTATTTTAAACTAGATCTGTATTCTACATCCGTGTTTAACATAGATCTAGTATCTATAACTATTCTTCAATATTCTTTATTCTTCCTCTTTTCTAATCAATACGTCAAAATAAAGATTAAAAGATTCAACGTTTCCCTGAGAACGACCCGTACTCATCTCGGCTAGCTACACGCGACAGCGTTATTGATTGCGGTTACTACTTACACTTTCACAGAGACCAATCAGAACCCCGGTCCCATCGGCGATCCAGACATATTCTGAGGCGGTATCACCTGATCCGGAGATAGTTGATCGCCGCGTGATCGAGGTTAGGAGAGTTGACATGAAGGACAACACAGCGAATCCACTTACGAAGGCCCTCCCCCATTCACAGTTTGAGAGAATTTTGGGGATGTTGGGTATGAGATACTACAACAACTGGACTTAGTGCAAGTAGGAGATTGTTATGAATATGTATGTCCTAGAGGCCATTATTGTATGATATAGTGGATGCTTGGACATATATATAGAGGACTTTCTTTCTCGACATGATGGTATACTATCTGGTTGCTCTTTATGTTAACATGTACACTTGTATTATTATTATACTGTCTCTCTGATAAATGTTGATAAAGCCCTTAGGATGTTGGCTTGAACACTAGGACTATGATGCAGATCATACTAGTGGGGCTTGTGTAGTCCACAAGCACATCCTTTAACAGTTCCTAATCGAGGGAGTATCGAGACAGGGCATCGATATTACAGAGTAGACTAGTGTGTATGTTTCTTGACCCTGTATGGGGAGATGGTTGATCCCACAACCATTAGTGTTTGAAATCAAAGATTGTACATAGGTGCTCATTAGAGAATAGGTACGCTGAACATGACTCACCGAGAACTCCTAGATGGTACCATACCTATCGTCAGATAGCAGTTCTCTGGTAACACTTGTACAAGTTAGTCTGTAGACTAGAGGTCGTCATAGTGTCTTGTGTGGTTCCAACTGTGCTTTGATTTCCTCCCTACCATGGCTCAAAGGAGTCGTGCAAACAGGTGGATTTTGGGTACAGTCCCGAGTCATATGGAGGCAGTGAGCGATAGGAGGGGTTTCGTCTCTCCCGGTATTGGGAGTTGATGTTGTGCTATACTCGATTGGCTATAACAGCAAGTCCCTGGCCAGGGATGATGAGATTTACTGGTAAGTGTAATCAGTAGTTTCTTGAAATGTTATAGGCTACACATCGGCATGACTTATCAAGTTACTGGGGTCCGACGATTCCACCCCCAGACTCGATATGCGACATATCAGACGAAGAGACTGGATTGTATGGTAAGTGTTGCTTATAGGGTTTACGGGAGTTTGGACAAGCTTGCTTGTTGATCTTCTATTTGTTCAATACCTGGGTAACCGTTACGTCCAGCTAGTACTGCTGACGGCTTGTGGGTATCTAATATGATCATTACCTACTACTGGCGTATTGACGAATCTTTAGAGTCCCACATAGAGGTTTCCTAGCTCAAGCGAAACGAAGTAGGAAACATATGGAGATATGTGCGGGAGCTTGATTAAATACGAGTATGTGATACCGTATTCTAATCTAGCAATATTTGATATCAGTCAGGTTATATGTGATATAACCGGATTATTAAATCAAGTGTTGATTCAATGGTATATGTATATGTTGTTAATATACATTTGATATATATTTGTATATTTGATATTAGCCGGATTATATTTGATATAGCAGGATTATTGAATCAAGTGTTAATTTAATAATTTGATATATATATATATATATATATATATTATATTAACTAGTATTGAATATTAGACAGTTATATGTGATATAACCGGATTATTGAATCAAGTGTTGATTTAGTAATATGATATACATATATATGTGATATTAGTCGGTTATATATGATATGGCCGGATTATTGAATCAAGTGTTGATTTAATAATTTGATATATGTTTATATATATTTGATATATATATATATATATAAACTAATATTTTAGCTCACTAAAGATTTTCTTCTCCTTATACATATTCATATATATGTGATTTATAAATATATGTATTATTTATTGTATCATGGTTGATGATACATTAAACTAGGATGCATGAGAATCACACATGAGGATTTGTGATGAGTAGATAATGGTATGATTTATAAATAAAGAAAATGGAAATGAGTCATTACTTGGAGATGCTTGTGGAAGTTTTGAGAAGCCATGACTCACCCCATTCTCTTTGTTTTATTCATAAATATTTTCCCACCATCTCATCACTTCACTTCATGGTTCACTCTCTCCCTATCCAATATCATTCTCATCTTCTTCTTCCTTTCCTCACTATGTTTTTCTTAAGGTGGGAAAAAGAAAAGAAAAGAAGAAAATAAAGTGAGCAAAATTCCTACTCTATCAACCTACATTTTACTAGCCCTTTAGTTTAGGTTGTTTGCTTCACTAATACCTTGATTAGTGAAGAGTGAGCTTGAGTTAGAGAGACTTTAAGGTGGATCATTTTCGAATTTGAAGACTACAAAGCAAGCTCGTTCCTTTCACCAAGTGAAGTCTAAGAAGAGTTCTAGGGACTATTACTTGGAGTTTTAGAAGTGAACGACTGGTCTACAAAGGTTGTAACCCTCTTCACTTAGTGTAGAACTTGTTTTCTTGCTTCAAAACCCTAATTCTCTAGTTAGATTCTAGGTTATTATAGATCAGCAGACTAGATTTTTTTAAATTGCATACTTGATTCTTGTATAGAACTAGTACAGGTGCTAAGACATACTTTCAAATTAGCGTTAGGGTTTAGGGTGCACTAGTTCCTTCAGTAGGATACTTGATGATAACGTAAATGTAAAAGTTTACTGTAAACATAAGAAAACTTTACCCCAAACTAAAAACTTCAAACCCTTAAAAACGAAATGTAAACGTAAACCTATTCAAGTTAAAACCAATCTATGATACTCGATGATAATATGAAACCTTCATATTCTTATCGATAGTTGATTGACGTGTTTTTATGAAGTGTGTGTTGTAAATAAAGTAACCGCAATCAATAACGGTGTCGCTCGTAGCTAGCCGAGATAAGTACGGTCGTCTTCAGGGAAACGTCGAACCTTTATCTTGCCTTAGACGAGTTGATTGAAAGAAGGGTGACTGGTTGTAGATCTATTTTAATACGGATGTAGATTTTATGAAGAAGAGACTTGTAGGGTTCATATGACTTAGTAGTAATGGATGACTAATTAAAAATGACTCATTTTATCTTTTAATAGTTTAAAACTAGATCGATAGTGATGAACGTGGATTAGGGTTCTTTTGGAAGAAACTAGGATTCCCCACTCCTAACCCCTGTCCTTGCATTGATCTTTATTCATGTCTAGCTCCTAAAAAAACAAGTGTTAATCTAATCTCAAATCGTGGTCGAGACTACAATAAATTGGTAGCGCGCCCGATAAGGATGCTAATATTTATTTTGCTAAAGTTTATAAACTTTAAAACGTATAAAAGGAGTTAAATGATTTTATCATCTATTGATCAACCGTAGCCTACGAGCCCTAGCAAGCGTAGAATTACTCACGCATGTTTTGAGAAGAAGAATAAGAAAGGATAGAGAAGGAGGTCATAATGTAAATGCAGAAAGTAATGCAGAAATCAAATGCAGAAAGTAAAATGCAAAGAACTAAACTAAAAATCTACCTTTATTAATCAACTTTAACATGTACAAATCCTTTGAAATTAGAATACAAAGAACTCTCATGTTGCTCTCGATCTTTATCTCGTAGGAAGTAGATGTTCAGTCGATTGATCACGTCAATTTATCATGTTGATTCGTGGACCTGTGTTGGATCTCTTAATCTTGTCAGTGATTTTGGTGATGTAAAAGGTGATTATGTTTCATATGAAGCTCTCGGTAAGCTCTCGGTCCTTTAAATAGTTGTAGAAGCAGAATTCCTAGTTGTCTTGTGTTATGATTTACTGTTAAGATTACAGCCACAAAATCCCAAATCCAACGGCCATCAGAAGGTCGTGGATCCGCCACAGATATGGGGGTTTGGCAGCGGTTGGGTCTCATGTTGACACGTGGAGATTGTTGTGATGTCTGGATTCTTTATATCTTCCTTCGAGTCTCTGCCGTTTTATGATTTACGGTTTGATTAAACTTTATCGGCAGATTTGGTTCCCGACATCTCGGATATCTCGATCTCCAGACCTGAGTTCATATCTGCATAATATCTTAATTCATAGTATTAGTAATATTTGTTATTTATTTTGAGATATTATCCTAACCATTAGTATGATATGATATTTTAAGAATATTGATTATAGATATTTGATATGATATGCATATTTAAATTGTCAAAATATCATATAAATATTATATGCATATATTTTCCTTAATAATGTTAATTATAATATAGAAATATATGATAAGAATATTTTATAGATAAACCCACATATGTTCCATATTTACAATAAACACCTTTAAGTACTTAACAAAAGTAAGGAAAATGTTGCATCAAATATGCAATATTTTCGACCGAACAATAGTCATATGTGAAAATCAAAGCGCGACTTAGTCCCCGTCTATCGGTTAACATACGTTCGATATTCGTTGTGACATAGAACTATATGAAGGTTGTTAAATATCAGACGGTATCGTTCGGTGCTAACAACCGTCGAGTAGTCTATGTGACGAGAAAGTTCAATCGTATGATAATCGATAGATTTGTCCAGTATGGATAAGTTAGGAATGTATAAAGCAAACACCTACATTCACTTGTGTTTTCATTCGTTTCGAGTTATTTCGTCGGTACTTTTTCAATGGTTCTCCTTGTACAAAGATAGATTAGATGTTCATTTCAACGTTATTTCACAACATTAAAATGATTATCTATTCTATTACAGTGTACTCGGAGAACAGCGGGGAGGTGCTGCCGAAATTTACTTGAAGTGGATGAAAACACAAGCTAATGGGTGTCTGCTCTATACATTCTTAATGGGATAGAAGCCATACCACCTGTTGCGCCACGGTAGCGCCCCGGCCTTCTACTAGAGGGCAAAATGCGGAATCAAATTTTTTCTTAACTTTTAAACTGGCGCTACCGCAGACAATAAAACCCGGATCCTAACCATTAACCTAATCCTAGCTATCAAGAGAATAGGGTAGAAGCTATACCGAGCGATCCGTGTCCTTCGGTCTTCGTCTCCACTCCGATCTCCCGCGGAATTTCCGTCCGTCACCTCCTCGTCGGAAAGGGCACCACGTAGCCGATTTCTTTTACGAGCTCCCACCTCTGGACCGAGGAAACTCAGGCGCGAAGTTGGCTAGCCGACGCGTCCAAGGGTACTGTAGGTTGTAGTGTAGAACCTTGTCTCTTGGGGTTTATGAAGTTGCCTTTGATGTTGGAGAAGAGAATGAACTTTGGAGAGGAGGAAGGTGTATTTGTGAAGCATGGAAAAATGAGATGATAATATTTCCCTCATCCAAAAATGAACCTTTCATTTTTTCTCACCTTCCCTAATGTGGCCGGCCTACCCTTATCACAAAATGGTGGAGGGAAAATCAAAACAAGAAGGAAGGTAAGTGTAGTAAAAGCAAAAGGGTGACCATATCCAAAGGAAATGATAACCATCTCAAATCACATTCAAATCAGCTCTAATCCTTTCTAATCTCAATAAAGCAAGCCATCATGAAAAAGCAAAGATGCTTAACCTTTCATAATGCCACAAATGCAAGAAACCCCCTCCACAAATGTTATTTGCAAACTTGCAAATAACCCCCTCCATCGAAAAGTCCGGCCGTGAAGGAACAAATGAAAACCGGCCGGAACGGAATGCAAACTGGCAACTTCAGAAAACTGATCCCGTAATAAATTACAGGAAAACCCCGCTACTTCATATACATGCCCGCATTTGTATTCCTACTGAACACAAATGCAAAGAGACAATATCTACACTGTCTGATACTAGGATCCGGCTTAAGCCAAAAACCGGCTAGTAAAATCCGTCCGATCACGATCCATGCAATACCGCACGTATCTGATCGAACCCTGCCATATCTCCATACGGCCACTACAGCGTTTCGCCCAAAACCTGAGTAACTGTCTGTGTAGGGGACTCTAAAGACTCGTCAATACTATGGCTGTGTATTTAACCACTAGCACATCAGAGGTATTAGCCATACGTGACGGGCTACCAGCTATTGAACAAAAGGGACGTCGATGAGCAAACTCATCCTGACACCCTACTGAGCCTGTCAGTGACAATATCCGTACAGTCCGGTCCGTTCGTCTATGAGTATCGCATGGCGGGCCTAGGGGGTTGGTAAAAGTCAGACCCCCAAATGCGTTACAAGTCGTGTCGGAGTGAAGCCCAGAACACCCTGAGATACTACTGGAATACCTACCAGTAAATCTCCTGCCTCGGCCGAGGGCTTTGTGTAATGGCTCTCCTAGACACAGCGCGACCTCACCCCCAATACCGGGAGAGACGAACCCCTGCAGTTCCGCTCACTGCCTCCATGTGGCTCGGGACTGTACCCAACTAAAACCTGTTTGCACGACTCCTTTGAGCCATGGTAGGGTAGTAATCAAAGCACAGTGGGAACTCACACGAGACAAATGACGATCTCAGGTCGATGAACTAACCTGTACACATGTCACCAGGGAACTGCTATCTGACGTCTTGTATAATCCCAACTAGCAGGTTCCCGGCGAGTCCTGTCCGATGTACTCATAACCCAATGAGCACCTGTATACATCTTAGGTGAACCAACTGACACCAGTGGCTTGTGAGACCGGCCACCGCCCCTCGTCGGGGTCTCGACTGTATACACTAGTCTACTAATGGAGTATCGATGCCCAGTCTCGAAACTCCCACGACTAGGGACCTTTTAAGGATATGCTTATAGACCCCAGCTCCCACGTATATGATCGCCATCATACTGCTGGTAGTCAAGCAAGAATCCTAGGGGCTCTATCAACGTGCAATAGCGACTCGTAAGGTCACCTAAAGCAGTACACGATGATAAAGATAAACCAGATAGCATACTATCATCTTGAGTAAGACTGTCCTACCGGGATAGGTCCTCCCTCAATCATTGCAATCACGTGCCTGTGATCCAATAATTGACTCTGAGGGCACTATCTCCAACAATCTCCCACTTGCACTCAAGGCTAATTATTGCGATGTCGCATACTCACAGCCCGTGTGATACCGAACACCCAACTCCTCTACCAGTCAGTCTCACAAAGCTCGTTTGCGAAACTATTGCGTTCGAGGAATAGCCTCAGTGAGTGGATCCGCTGTGATGTTTCTTTCTATGTCTCTCTTTGTCTCATGTTCGCGGAGAAAACCATCTCCCAAAATGAGCAGTACCTGTCTTAGAATATGTCTGGATATCTGATGGGACCTAGCTCATAAATGAACTCTAAATCCAAACTTCTTAGACTGTATCGTCAACTGAACTTAATCAGTATCCTGCGCCATGCCTTCCCTCAGTATCCACCTGGACTACCTGTCCATAATACCGCCCTTCGTCAGAGGGAAAACTATAACTCTGACAGTCACTCTGTCATCCAGGTCACCTTGGAAGCCTGGAATGATAACCGTCTCCCAAAGGAGGCTGCCGTTATCAAAACCCTAGAACATCAACTTATGTTCTAAAACTGCTTCTGATTGTTTCTCCATGATTGGATCAATATCAACTCATTGCACCTACTGCAAAAACAACATCTGGTGTGGTACTTGACATCTTATGATTGACTCAATTGCCTAAGCAAGTGATCTGCCAATCATACACATCCCTCTCCCCTTTAGTCTGTAAGACACCTTTAGAGAGGGTGACTCCATCACCTGCAGGTATACTACCATGCCAGGAGTCGTCCATTCTAAATACTCATAGAATGCTGTCAAGGTACCCAGATTAGGAAACCACCCAAATCTAGATCTAAAACCATAGATCTAGTAACCAGAATGTCTGATATAATATCCAAGTCCTGTGTGGAGAAACCACTGTATGACGACCAAAGTATAACCGATCGTAGCATAGGAATATCACTTCCTACTCTGTGTATGTCATCAAATACCAGGACATCACACCCTACTACCTTCTTAACAGATCCATCCCCTATTCTGATGAAGTCAAACCTATGACTGTCACATCAGAAATAGATGATCTATCTCCGCTATATTTGCTTTAGTCTATAAATAGACATAAGCCAACTGTCCACCAATGCTTCCGCTGCTCCCACTGACTACGACAACCCTCTGGCAGAGTCATATACACGTGCACTTCTAAAGCTACTTTAGAACGACGTTATACTCATCCTCCTGCCGGGTCTCATAGTCTGGAACAACAGCAATGGCAAGTCTGGGTAAACAAGAACCTCCCTGTCACCGTCCTTGAGGCTACCGGAGTACCTCTCGGGTGCCTGAGGTTACCCACCATATCTGCGGAGTGGCCAATGGAATGTTAAACCAGATTGAATCTTTAGGTTCTTATCAAATCTTCAGTAATCGTTTGCGGTTCTGGAATCACTTCCAGTTCTACCATACTCCCACTACTGTTTTCTGAAAAAATCCATTTTTATTTAAAACTGTGGCGAGTTAAGAATAATATCACTATTGATCTTCCAGATGGTAGAAAGTCAACCCTCGTCATAGCCTGGGTCAACCCACAAACAGCCATTACAGAAACGTGCCTTGAGTTATCCAGAGTCTGGTTTTAAGCATAAGCCGGACAACTCCCCGTACCTTAACAATGTCAAGATATGAACTGTTCTATATCCAATACAGAAACAGAGGCACTGATTTAATTGAACCAGATTCAAATCATGCAGCTGTCTCCAGTGCATGTCAACTAAATGGAAAAAGGCCAATCAGCGTTACTCAACTTAGGAATGCTTCCAATTATGAGTAACCTGAAAGAGAAGCAAGTTCTCTTAATCATTACTATCAACTGAATACCATTCACAAGTATCTACATCTTCGATCACCTTGAAGAATCCCGATACTTGCAATACCTGGTTCTCTACTTTATTCATATACCTATAACTTCTCAAAACTCAGACCCTGTGTTTCTACGAAACACCTGTCTAAGAACTAGAGAAGTCACAAGTAAACAGAATATAGTATGAGGACCAACCCCTCTGTCCTAATGGACACTGGACAATATACAATACTCTGTATAAGTCCCTTGAGTCTAATAACTCATTCACTGTGTGTCGTAGGTTGAAAACTGTACTATGGTTATGAAGAATTACACCGCTGTTCAATGCTCCTTACCTAACCATCCACTGATATAGGTAAATGCCATGGACATAATTTCAAAAAGTTATATCTCACTCTATGAAAATAGACGTACAGATATATCAATTTGAAATTGGTGCATAACAACGGATATTCAAAACCAAATATTTGCCGCCCGGCAAACAACCTAGGTGACTTCCTCAAATATCACCAATTACAATGAATTCCGATATAATTAGGATGATCACCTAATTCCCAATAAATTACTCCACTCATCATCTATAAAACCATACAGATGTGAGAATCATACCTGGTAAATACATACCCTGGAGCAAGTGTTTAATTGAGAAATCAGTTTTCTTTTAACAGTACACAGTGAAACTGAAACATTGAAATGTTTCGATGGGGTATCCCGGTATTCCTAGTAATGCCTCTTCCATTATCCAGATTCACAACTGTAACCGTATATCTCTTTGCCATCTCTCCAAATCCCTTTATATGTCTTTAGTCATTACCTTCTGTACACCCCTTTAGGCCAAATGGTTTTCTTCCTTCCTTACCGTTTGGTACCAGCCTATAGTTTGGAAGAAGACTATCCAATAAGTATAATGGGTGTACTGTCCTAATCCTAGGAACACTCGCAATGCGAGAGAAGGTGAAGATAAAAGACAACTGAATGTACCTTATTCCTATTTCTCCTGAACCAGCGTCCATCCCCGAACCGGAACAAGTTCCATTCGAGTTCGTATATAACCATTCGATGGATTATCCAATAAACTTGGGATCTTCGTAGTGATACGGAGTGTCCTGGAGAAATAAAAAGGTAATTTAGGATTGGCGAAGAAATATTTGGTTTGGTCGTGAATAGCAGTCGCAATTTACTTTGCCCTCTTACTAATCTTTTTCTTTGTCTTTACTTAATACCTTCTGTACACCGTTTAGGCTAATTGGTTTTCTTCATTCCATAACGTTCGGCACCTGCCTATGGTTTGGAAGAAGACTATCCAATTTGCGCAACAGGTGTACTATCTCCTAAACCAAGGAGTACTTGCAACCTGAGAGAAGGTAAAAGGAAAAGACAACTGAATAGTCCTATTCGTTTTCTCCAGAACTAGAAACCATCCTCGAATTCCTTCGAGTTCGTATATAACCATACGATGGTTTTGTCCAATGGAAGTGGCCGTTCGTAGTAATACTGGGTGTCCTGGAGAAAAGGGTAAAAGTAGGAGTGGCAATGAGGACTGCAACTCTGACAATCCAAAAGCCAGTGTTTAAGAAGCTTCGGTTAATTTTGGTCACTGAGTCATAGTCTAGGGTCGGGTCAATGGTCGCTGCCAAAGAGAGAGAGAAAAGAAACACTCAGCGTGCACTCTAACCTAGATCAGAATGGTTATCACTTTATCTAATATGGAAACCTCCCACTGTAACGTCAAATTCTTCCCCAAACCTGAAAGAAGAATTAGTCGGGATCACCCAAGGAGTAAACCAACTCATCAGTGGGAATCGGGATCCAACTCTCATCGCATGATAACATGACGGAATCCGTTCAGGTTATCACACTCCAGAAGGTATGCGCATATCTGGCAAGTTTCAGTTTCTTTAGAAACTCCCGATGTGTGTTTTTACCCCTAGGACCCAAGTAACCGTGACGGTGTTAGTTATATGTATGCCCTAGAGACCATTACTGTACATTGGATGTATATAGTAGTGGATGCTGGGACATATATAGGGAGGACTTTCTTGCTCGACATGATAGTATGCTATCTGGTTACTCTTTACTTTAACGTGTATACTGTTTGTCTCTCTGTTACATGTTGGTAAAGCCCTTAGGATGTGTAATTGACTACCTGGACTATGATGCGGATCATACTAGTGGGGATATGGTAGTCCATAAGTACATCCTTCAAGGTCCCTAGTCGTGGGTATATCGAGACAGGGCATCGATATACCAGAGTAGACTAGCGTATACCTTCTCGACCCATACAGATGGGCGATGGATGATCCCATATCCATTGGTGTTTGACATCGAAGATCATATACGGGTGCTCAGTAGAGACTGGGTACACTGGACGGACTCGCCGAGAACTCCCAGATGGTATTATACCTTACGTCAGATGGCAGTTCTCTGGTGACACTGGTACAGAGTAGTCTGTTGACCCGAGATCGTCATAGAGTCTTGTGTGATTCCCACTGTGCTGTGATTTCCACCTTACCACGTCCAAGAGGGCGTGCAAAACGGTGGTTTTTGGGTACAGTCCCGAATCACATGGAGGCAATGAGCGATAGGAGGGGATTCGTCTCTCTCGGTATAGGGAGTAGATGTTGCGCTGTATTCGATTGGCTATAACCGGAAATCCCTGGCCAGGGTTGCTGAGATATACTGGTAAGTGTTACCAGTAGTTTCTCGAACTGTTATAGACCTCATATCGACACGACTTATCGAGCTATTGGGGTCTGACGTTTACCACCCCTAGGCAAGATATGCGACATATCAGACGACGAGACCGGACTGTACGGTAAGTGTTACTGGTTGGATTCACTGGAGTGTGAGCGGGCTTGCTCGTCGATCTTCTGATCGCTTAATACCCTGGTGGCCGTTACGTTTAGCAGACCGCTTGCGGCTTGTGGGTGTTTGATATGTTCATCACCTGCTGCCGGCGTATTGACGAGTCTTTAGAGTCCTACACAGAGGTTTCCTGGCTCAAGCGAAACGAAATAGGAGCGCATATGAGATATGTGCGGGACCGAGAATAATGCGTGTATGTGATACCGTATTCCATTCTCGCGATTTGTAACATTGATCGGTTATATGCGATATAGCCGGGATATCGGATCAAGTGTTGATTCGATAAGATGTTACTGTTGATATTAGTCGGTTATATGCGATATGATCGGATCATTAAATCAAGTGTTGATTTAATGATTTAATGCATAATTATATATTTGATATATTAGTTTGCATTAACTAGTATCGGTTTACTTAAGATGGATTTTCTCACTCGAATATGCACTTGATTGTATCATATTTGATGATACATGTTAACTAACTTGGTTAAGTGTAAAGATTAAACCATGGTTAAGTTAATGATTAGGGTTTTGCTTTTCTTACTTATTTATTCATTTATTTATTTGTTTATTCATTTTGAAAAGATATGAAAAGAATGGTGGCTTTATTTGTTGTTTTGTTAAAGCTTCATGAAGCTTTGACCTAGTCCACCATTCTTGTCTCTTGCTTAACCCTAACCATCATTACTAACCATGGTCTATTCTCTACACTTAACTAAGGTTAAGAATATGATAAGAATGATTTCTTTTTCAATTATTCATAGACTTATCATATTCTTTCTTCTTCTTCTTCATCTTGACAAGAAGAAAAAGCTTGAGTGCTTTAATGGCAACTTGAGAAAATGAGTGACAAATCCAATTCTAAAGTGAACCCACTTCCTATTTCTTCATCCTCTACCTCTTGCCAAGTAGTAGAGTGTGTTTTCTTCACAAGTTTCATGACTTGGTGAAGTGGGAGCTTGATCTTGTAATGCCTCGACGTAGATCATCTTCGGCACGAAGCCGACGACCTTGCCCGCCCATTTCTTCGATGAAGCCGATGCTAGAGTCACGGTTCGATTTGGACAGCGGAGAGGACTTCATCATGGAGCTATGGAGGTGGAGAACCGGATCTACAAAGGTTGTATTTCCGTATTCTAGTAGTTAAGTGTTAACTAGTTTGCTTTGTCGCCTAAAAATCTAGCCAACGATCTTGTTAGGGTTTCTCGGCACCGTTAAAATTTGAAATTGGCATGGTTGATGCTTTGTGAGACCTCATTAGTGTGCCTAGGAACCCTACAGTGGTATCAGAGCCTAGCTAGAGCCTTAGGCGAAGAGTAGACGAAGTTTGAAACCCGATCGACCCGAAACCAAAACCCTAAAATGCTCTCTGGACAATTTCTGAAATCTGGTCTTTTTCGAAATTAAAAATATGCAGAAAATTCAGCAGGAAATTCTAAGAATTATGATGCAAAAATTACCTAATGATCTTTCTAAAGTGCGGCGGAACCGCGGCATTAGCGTGCTAATGCGGCTGTTCCGCGGCCCTTTTGTCTTATCTCCCCTTGAATTTTGCACAGTAATTCCTATTTTGCAGTGCTGGTTTTCCTGGGATATTTTTTTTTATGAACTCAAGAGTTGAGTTTTCTGGGTTGTATTGGGGACTCGGTGTTTCGATCGGATTGTCAGACTTTGTCTATGTGGCTTTCCGGATATTTTAGAGTATGTTAAAAAGTTCGACCGGATATAAATACCCAACTTTTCCCCTGCCGGAAATTTCCAAGTGTTGGATTTTTCCGTGGTTTAAAGACGTTCTAAGTAGTGCAAGTAACGCGATGGACCCTCTAGAAGACAACAAACCTTAACTCGATTGTGTGACCGTCTTGAACTGCCCTTTGAACCTTAGGGTTTGGGGCAGTACGGCGTGCCACATGTGAGGCGTTGGCTTGACCCTTCTACGGCTGGACCGTTGGTACTGAGGCACGAACTGAATGTTTTTAGACTTGTTTCATGTGTTGATCTGTATCGGGAAAACTTGGGTGTTTGAATGTTCGATCGGAAAGTTTAAAATTTTCTAATTATCTGGAATGTGATACAATAATTGGAATTCACAAGAAGTTATGAGATAACTGAATGAATGTTATAAACATAGCGGTTTAGTCTCACTTGATCGGTTGCCACGGAATTTTGATGTGATCAAAAGTCCGTCACAATCACGTAGTGTACGCGGATACTCGCCGGATAAACTTAATAGACAGCCTCACTCCATACCCCCGACCAAGTGACTGTAGGAGAACCCCGTCGCCGAAAGCATCCGTTAGGGTGCTCGAGGCAGCGGTGTTCCGCCTTCGTACACTTCGTCGACGGTATCGGGGGTGCGGCCACCTACTAAAGTTTGCGACGAGCATTCGATCAGGATGTCGGGAATCCTGTTGAATTGCCCGACTTGGTATTGAAAAGTGTTTTCGATAATGAGACTAAAATGCGGGGTTTATAATTGTTAGGCATGCGATGTCTAAGTAATTCATTTGGTCAGGCATGCGATGTCTGAGGTGGTTGCGGATTCCAACTGTTGTAGTTTTACACTTTCTTTTCTGTGACCGTAAGTGTAATATGTGATATAGCCGGTTTCGTTGCTATATGCCAACGATAATTGGGATGCGCATATTTACTTACGTTGATGACATGTGATGTTATGTGTTGCTGGATATGTTATATTGGATCGCCGTGTTTGAATAGCCGGGGTTTTTTATGTGAGATGAGTGTTTTTCATTTTCATTCATGTAAAAACTTGTATGTAATATTCTTTTATTGGGGCACTTCCAGGTTGCGGAAGTTGTCACCGTTGATGTATATTATTTACTTTTCTGCACTAGGATAGACCCAAGGAGGAGGGCACAAGTAACCGGGTTCTGGAGTCCAGTGGGAGACCAACTCGAGGAGTCGAGTCCGGGTCTCCTAACTCCAAAATTGGTAGGGTTGCTTGCCGCTCTCGTAGGGGTCTAGGGGTGTGGGTTTGGCTATTCATCGCGACCGTGGAATCCATGTTTTATACTGGCTCGTATTGAAAACACGGACGTCCTAGTATATCCAATATTTCATATGATTCTTCTGCTGCGATATCTGTGATGTGATCATGTGATGTTCTGTGATAGATACAGTATATAGTATATATGATATATTATATAGGTGTTACTTATGTTTTACACCCGCGCTAGCCCTGCCCCGATCTGCCGTTAGTTACCTAACCTAACGGTGCACGAGAGGACATCGAGGCGAATGTGGATGGCATAAGTGTACGCCGTATTTATCTGTGATGTTTAGGTACTTAAATGATGGGATCTCATTAATGTGATTAATGAAATAAAAGAAACCTAAGATGTTGTAGAATCGAATTTCAAAATAAAACAGGTAGCTACAGTTCTTGCTTTGCACAGCGGTATATATGATATATCCTGCACCTTATTCGATAAGGAAAGGACCGAGATCCCTTCACCGGGAGTGACTCCTTTAGCAATAACTGGCAGATGCTACACACTCGGTTTGTCTTTTGATTGCTTCTATAGTTTCTGCTTTGCACAGTGATATATATGATATATCCCGCACCTCATTCGACGAGGAAAGGACCGACGATCCCTTCACCGGGAGTGACTCCTTTAGCAAAACTAGAAAAGCCTCAAAAGCACTCCATTTTAAAATCATTTGATTCTACAACGATATCAAGTTCATTACGCAATAGGTTTTCAGAAAAACCTGTAGTAGCCCTCCGTCATTTCAGATAAGTTGTATATAGTATTCGTGCTGCATTTGTTGGCTTTCGTCAAGGTGCAGTGTGCGGTAGCTATATGCTGCTTATCTGCCAGCATACGATGCGATTGGATTAGGGTAGTCGTGCGGCTTTGTTGGCTTTCGTCAAGGGTCGTGCGGGTGGGTTTAATTCAATCAAGAAATGTACGGGCTGAACTTGACTAGCGGGCTATGGTTTGTTGGCTTTCGTCAAGGTCATAGCACGTTAGGGGCAAAATATTATCGGGAATTTCAAGTGTTGAAATTTGCAATGAGATTGCATACCTTCTATGAGATAGTTGGATCCCGATACCCGCTGCGAGTAAGAGTTACTCCTGGGAGAGTTTTATACATTACAATTAGCCGATCAAGTAGGTGTCTAGAAAGGTGTCAACGGGGTTACGCCTCTGGGAAAACGAGGTTTACATTAATTAGGTTCGTGCGAAAGCACAGGGGATCTCCCTCAAAGTACCGACACTGGCCTGGCTGAAAGATTGGCGAACTTGTAGTGTGTAATTAATCCCGGCTAGTCTTTCCTTTCAGGGTTTGAAGGAAGATTTGACAAAAACAGTGTGAGCCATCCTGATTAGATAAAATAATAACCAATCTATTCTTGCAAGAGCGCACGCTGAGTGTTTTCTTCTCTCTCTCTCCAGGTAGCGACCATATCACGCCTTAATCAAGATAATAATACGAATTATTGACTGAACCCGCTTGTTATACTGAGCTGGGGAACGTTGGTCCCGCTCCACCTTATAATTGTTATAAGACAGAGCAGGAAATTGGGGAATACCAGATTTCCCGTGCCGCCCAAACGAAGAGAGTGCATGCTGATGCATCATCTTCGGGTGTGTTCATTACAAAGAACCGTTTCTCTGTATCCTCTACGTCCTGGGTATGTGATACCAGATCAGGATCCCAGATATGTAATCTGTTACATAGGGCTACAAATAGGTAGAGAACAGAGAACGGGTGATAAGTTTCATGAGGCAGAAAACGGGGCAAGTGTTGCAGCCAAGTCTGTTGGTCACTGTCACCCTGTATTACCAATACATTGATTCTGAACGAATGTTATTATATACCGAACCTGATATACAAAATCATATCACTCTCTTTATTAGTAAAGAAATGATAAAATTTTGTATTGTTGGATAATGTTTTGAATATTTCCTATATCAAAAGTTGATCGGTTCAGGCACGTTATCTAAAAGCATTGATGTTCTAAATCAAACTATGGTTCTTAGTATATAGAACACACACAAGAGGAAGAGTTCAGAAATGAATGAATCCTTCTTGAGGTATTGTAGACTAGGTCATATCAATGCGACCCGACTAGCTAAGTTGCACATAGATGCATATTTAAATCTGTTTGAATTTGCATCTTGTGAAAACTTGCCAGTCATGTAACAAAGATAATATGACAATAGCTCTGTTTATTGGAAACGGAGAAAGAGTTAGTGAACTCTTGAGATGATACATGTTGATGTATGTAAGGTCCCCTGTCTACACATGCCAAGATCGGTTCTTTTTACTTCATTACATTCTCTGATGATCTCTCAAGATTCAGACATATCTTCCTGTTGAAACACAAGTCCGAACCTTTTGAGATATTCACAGAATATAAGCTAGAAGTAGAGAACCAAAATACGGGTATAAGTATTATGTCCTTTGATGTGATCGAGGAGAAGAATACTTGAGCACTGAAATCCTGGACTATTCTAAAGGAGAATAAGATTCTCTCTCAGAATTACTCCTCCGTATACACCATAGCACGATGGTATATCGGGGCGGAGCAATAGCACCCTATATGATATGGTATGCTCTATGATGAGTACTACTGAGTTACCTATTTCCTTTTAGGGAGTTATGCGCTTGAGAAGTTGCATACCTATTGAATAGGGTTCAAATCAAATCAGTTGCCTACCACTTCATATGTGATATGGAAAGGGAAGAGCCCATATCTTAAGTTAGTTAAGATTTGGGGTTGTCCGGCCTATGTCTAAAAGCAAAATCCGGACAAGCTCGAGGCAAGGTCTGTTATGTAGAACTGGAAAAGTTCCAGCCATACAAACTGCAGCTGATGATTTAATAGAACCAAAAGATTCAGTAGATTCCAACGAACCTCAGCCTCTCCGCCGATCTAGTAGGGTTCCTCACCCACCTAAGAGATACTTTGGTTTCTCTATGACAGTGGGAGCGAGGATTGCATCATGAAATGATGACCCAACTAGTTTCGAGCTGGCCATCAGGAGTGGGACTCTGTAAGAATGGCTGGATGCTTAGCGATCTGAGATGGAATCCTTATACACCAACAAAGTATGGACTTTGGTTGCTATATCTGAAGGGTTAAATCCCCATCAGGAGCAAGTAAATCTTGAGAAGATTACTTGGTGTACATGGAAAGGTTAAGACTTTCAAAGCTAGACTTGGTAAAGGTTTGCATCATTGACCAGGTGTGGATCATGATGAAACTTTTTCTAAGGAGCTATGCTTAAGTCCATCCAGATCCTACTTGCCACGGCTACATACCATGACTATGATATCTGGCGGTTGGGTGCCATGACTGCTCTTCTAAAATAATGTTTTTGGAAGAGAGTGTCTATAAGTACACAGCCAGAGGGCTTCGTAGACAGTGGGAGCAGCGGAAACGTGTGCAAGATGTTTTATGTGATGAAGCAGGCATCGCGGAGTTGGAACATCTGTTTTGATGTGGTAGTCAAACAGTTTGACATCATCAAAATGGTAGATGAACCTTGTATAAACAAAAAAGTAGCAGGGAGTATGGAGGCGATTCTCGTAGAGTACGTGGATGACATACTCTTGATAGGGAAGGAGTTTCCTATGCTACGCTCGGTCGATCTCCGCTTATCACAATGATTCTCCATATAGGATCAAAGTGATACCTACTAAATCCTGGATTTTGGATCTATGAGATAGATCTAAATGGATGTTAGAATACTCACTATATTGTAGTGAGATGGTATCAGTTGATCCTGGGGAAAATCACTGGTAGTGTTCCAGGGTGATAAAGACGACTGAATGTCAGTCACAGGCATTGTCTTTACCCTCAATCGAGGGACGGTATGTTGGAAGAGTTCCAAGCTAAATACCGTGACATACTAGACGATAAAGGCAGGATACATCGCTACTTAAGATGCTACCAAAGAGGCTGTTTGGGTATATATTGGTTCATGAGATGAACTATGTTCCTCCCATTGTGTGACAATGGAGTCGTGGCTTATGCCAAGGAACACAGGTCCCATCAGTGATCCAGACATATTCTAAGGCAGTATCACTCGATTATGGAGATGGTTGATCTCTAAGGGATCGAGGTTAGGAGAGTAGACTCAGAGGACAAAACGGCGGATCCACTCACGAAGGCCTATTCCCAGAGAGAGACTTATTGGGATGGTTGAGTATGAGATACTACAACCACTGCTATCAGATGGCCCTAGTGCAAGTGGGAGATTGTTAGTTATATGTATGCCCTAGAGGCCATTACTGTACATTGGATGTATATAGTAGTGGATGCTGGGACATATATAGGGAGGACTTTCTTGCTCGACATGATAGTATGCTATCCGGTTACTCTTTACTTTAACGTGTATACTGTTTGTCTCTCTGTTACATGTTGGTAAAGCCCTTAGGATGTGTACTTGACTACCTGGACTATGATGCGGATCATACTAGTGGGGATATGGTAGTCCATAAGTACATCCTTCAAGGTCCCTAGTCGTGGGTATATCGAGACAGGGCATCGATATACCAGAGTAGACTAGCGTATACCTTCTCGACCCATACAGATGGGCGATGGATGATCCCATATCCATTGGTGTTTGACATCGAAGATCATATACGGGTGCTCAGTAGAGACTGGGTACACTGGACGGACTCGCCGAGAACTCCCAGATGGTATTATACCTTACATCAGATGGCAGTTCTCTGGTGACACTGGTACAGAGTAGTCTGTTGACCCGAGATCGTCATAGAGTCTTGTGTGATTCCCACTGTGCTTTGATTTCCACCTTACCACGTCCAAGAGGGCGTGCAAAACGGTGGTTTTTGGGTACAGTCCCGAATCACATGGAGGCAATGAGCGATAGGAGGGGATTCGTCTCTCTCGGTATAGGGAGTAGATGTTGCGCTGTATTCGATTGGCTATAACCGAAAATCCCTGGCCAGGGTTGCTGAGATATACTGGTAAGTGTTACCAGTAGTTTCTCGAACTGTTATAGACCTCATATCGACACGACTTATCGAGCTATTGGGGTCTGATGTTTACCACCCCTAGGCAAGATATGCGACATATCAGACGACGAGACCGGACTGTACGGTAAGTGTTACTGGTTGGATTCACTGGAGTGTGAGCGGGCTTGCTCGTCGATCTTCTGATCGCTTAATACCCTGGTGGCCGTTACGTTTAGCAGACCGCTTGCGGCTTGTGGTTGTTTGATATGATCATCACCTGCTGCCGGCGTATTGACGAGTCTTTAGAGTCCTACACAGAGGTTTCCTGGCTCAAGCGAAACGAAATAGGAGCGCATATGAGATATGTGCGGGACCGAGAATAATGCGTGTATGTGATACCGTATTCCATTCTCGCGATTTGTAACATTGATCGGTTATATGCGATATAGCCGGGATATCGGATCAAGTGTTGATTCGATAAGATGTTACTGTTGATATTAGTCGGTTATATGCGATATGATCGGATCATTAAATCAAGTGTTGATTTAATGATTTAATACATAATTATATATTTGATATATTAGTTTGCATTAACTAGTATCGGTCTACTTAAGATGGATTTTCTCACTCGAATGTGCACTTGATTGTATCATATTTAATGATACATGTTAACTTGGTTAAGTGTAAAGATTAAACCATGGTTAAGTTAATGATTAGGGTTTTGCTTTTCTTACTTATTTATTCATTTATTTATTTGTTTATTCATTTTGAAAAGATATGAAAAGAATGGTGGCTTTATTTGTTGTTTTGTTAAAGCTTCATGAAGCTTTGACCTAGTCCACCATTCTTGTCTCTTGCTTAACCCTAACCATCATTACTAACCATGGTCTATTCTCTACACTTAACTAAGGTTAAGAATATGATAAGAATGATTTCTTTTTCAATTATTCATAGACTTATCATATTCTTTCTTCTTCTTCTTCATCTTGACAAGAAGAAAAAGCTTGAGTGCTTTAATGGCAACTTGAGAAAATGAGTGACAAATCCAATTCTAAAGTGAACCCACTTCCTATTTCTTCATCCTCTACCTCTTGCCAAGTAGTAGAGTGTGTTTTCTTCACAAGTTTCATGACTTGGTGAAGTGGGAGCTTGATCTTGTAATGCCTCGACGTAGATCATCTTCGGCACGAAGCCGACGACCTTGCCCGCCCATTTCTTCGATGAAGCCGATGCTAGAGTCACGGTTCGATTTGGACAGCGGAGAGGACTTCATCATGGAGCTATGGAGGTGGAGAACCGGATCTACAAAGGTTGTATTTCCGTATTCTAGTAGTTAAGTGTTAACTAGTTTGCTTTGTCGCCTAAAAATCTAGCCAACGATCTTGTTAGGGTTTCTCGGCACCGTTAAAATTTGAAATTGGCATGGTTGATGCTTTGTGAGACCTCATTAGTGTGCCTAGGAACCCTACAGTGGTATCAGAGCCTAGCTAGAGCCTTAGGCGAAGAGTAGACGAAGTTTGAAACCCGATCGACCCGAAACCAAAACCCTAAAATGCTCTCTGGACAATTTCTGAAATCTGGTCTTTTTCGAAATTAAAAATATGCAGAAAATTCAGCAGGAAATTCTAAGAATTACGATGCAAAAATTACCTAATGATCTTTCTAAAGTGCGGCGGAACCGCGGCATTAGCGTGCTAATGCGGCTGTTCCGCGGCCCTTTTGTCTTATCTCCCCTTGAATTTTGCACAGTAATTCCTATTTTGCAGTGCTGGTTTTCCTGGGATATTTTTTTTTCTGAACTCAAGAGTTGAGTTTTCTGGGTTGTATTGGGGACTCGGTGTTTCGATCGGATTGTCAGACTTTGTCTATGTGGCTTTCCGGATATTTTAGAATATGTTAAAAAGTTCGACCGGATATAAATACCCAACTTTTCCCCTGCCGGAAATTTCCAAGTGTTGGATTTTTCCGTGGTTTAAAGACGTTCTAAGTAGTGCAAGTAACGCGATGGACCCTCTAGAAGACAACAAACCTTAACTCGATTGTGTGACCGTCTTGAACTGCCCTTTGAACCTTAGGGTTTAGGGCAGTACGGCGTGCCACATGTGAGGCGTTGGCTTGACCCTTCTACGGCTGGACCGTTGGTACTGAGGCACGAACTGAATGTTTTTAGACTTGTTTCATGTGTTGATCTGTATCGGGAAAACTTGGGTGTTTGAATGTTCGATCGGAAAGTTTAACATTTTCTAATTATCTGGAATGTGATACAATAATTGGAATTCACAAGAAGTTATGAGATAACTGAATGAATGTTATAAACATAGCGGTTTAGTCTCACTTGATCGGTTGCCACGGAATTTTGATGTGATCAAAAGTCCGTCGCAATCACGTAGTGTACACGGATACTTGCCGGATAAACTTAATAGACAGCCTCACTCCATAGCCCCGACCAAGTGACTGTAGGAGAACCCCGTCGCCGAAAGCATCCGTTAGGGTGCTCGAGGCAGCGGTGTTCCGCCTTGGTGCACTTCGTCGACGGTATCGGGGGTGCGGCCACCTACTAAAGTTTGCGACGAGCATTCGATCAGGATGTCGGGAATCCTGTTGAATTGCCCGACTTGGTATTGAAAAGTGTTTTCGATAATGAGACTAAAATGCAGGGTTTATAATTGTTAGGCATGCGATGTCTAAGTAATTCATTTGGTCAGGCATGCGATGTCTGAGGTGGTTGCGGATTCCAACTGTTGTAGTTTTACACTTTCTTTTCTGTGACCGTAAGTGTAATATGTGATATAGCCGGTTTTGTTGCTATATGCCAACGACAATTGGGATGCGCATATTTACTTACGTTGATGACATGTGATGTTATGTGTTGCTGGATATGTTATATTGGATCGTCGTGTTTGAATAGCCGGGGGTTTTTATGTGAGATGAGTGTTTTTCATTTTCATTCATGTAAAAACTTGTATGTAATATTCTTTTATTGGGGCACTTCCAGGTTGCGGAAGTTGTCACCGTTGATGTATATTATTTACTTTTCTGCACTAGGATAGACCCAAGGAGGAGGGCACAAGTAACCGGGTTCTGGAGTCCAGTGGGAGACCAACTCGAGGAGTCGAGTCCGGGTCTCCTAACTCCAGAATTGGTAGGGTTGCTTGCCGCTCTCGTAGGGGTCTAGGGGTGTGGGTTTGGCTATTCATCGCGACCGTGGAATCCGTGTTTTATATTGGCTCGTATTGAAAACACGGACGTCCTAGTATATCCAATATTTCATATGATTCTTCTGCTGCGATATCTGTGATGTGATCATGTGATGTTCTGTGATAGATACAGTATATAGTATATATGATATATTATATAGGCGTTACTTATGTTTTACACCCGCGCTAGCCCTGCCCCGCTCTGCCGTTAGTTACCTAACCTAACGGTGCACGAGAGGACATCGAGGCGAATGCGGATGGCATAAGTGTACGCCGTATTTATCTGTGATGTTTAGGTACTTAAATGATGGGATCTCATTAATGTGATTAATGAAATAAAAGAAACCTAAGATGTTGTAGAATCGAATTTCAAAATAAAACAGGTAGCTACAGTTCTTGCTTTGCACAGCGGTATATATGATATATCCTGCACCTTATTCGATAAGGAAAGGACCGAGATCCCTTCACCGGGAGTGACTCCTTTAGCAATAACTGGCAGATGCTACACACTCGGTTTGTCTTTTGATTGCTTCTATAGTTTCTGCTTTGCACAGTGATATATATGATATATCCCGCACCTCATTCGACGAGGAAAGGACCGACGATCCCTTCACCGGGAGTGACTCCTTTAGCAAAACTAGAAAAGCCTCAAAAGTACTCCATTTTAAAATCATTTGATTCTACAACGATATCAAGTTCATTACGCAATAGGTTTTCAGAAAAACCTGTAGTAGCCCTCCGTCATTTCAGATAAGTTGTATATAGTATTCGTGCTGCATTTGTTGGCTTTTGTAAGGTGCAGTGTGCGGTAGCTATATGCTGCTTATCTGCCAGCATACGATGCGATTGGATTAGGGTAGTCGTGCGGCTTTGTTGGCTTTCGTCAAGGGTCGTGCGGGTGGGTTTAATTCAATCAAGAAATGTACGGGCTGAACTTGACTAGCGGGCTTTGGTTTGTTGGCTTTCGTCAAGGTCATAGCACGTTAGGGGCAAAATATTATCGGGAATTTCAAGTGTTGAAATTTGCAATGAGATTGCATACCTTCTATGAGATAGTTGGATCCCGATAACCGCTGCGAGTAAGAGTTACTCCTGGGAGAGTTTTATACATTACAATTAGCCGATCAAGTAGGTGTCTAGAAAGGTGTCAACGGGGTTACGCCTCTGGGAAAACGAGGTTTACATTAATTAGGTTCGTGCGAAAGTACGGGGGACCTCCCTCAAAGTACCGACACTGGCCTGGCTGAAAGATTGGCGAACTTGTAGTGTGTAATTAATCCCGGCTAGTTTTTCCTTTTAGGGTTTGAAGGAAGATTTGACAAAAACAGTGGGAGCCATCTTGATTAGATAAAATAATAACCAATCTATTCTTGCAAGAGCGCACGCTGAGTGTTTTCTTCTCTCTCTCTCCAGGTAGCGACCATATCACGCCTTAATCAAGATAATAATACGGATTATTGACTGAACCCGCTTGTTATACTGAGCTGGGGAACGTTGGTCCCGCTCCACCTTATAATTGTTATAAGACAGAGCAGGAAATTGGGGAATACCAGATTTCCCGTGCCGCCCAAACGAAGAGAGTGCTTGCTGATGCATCATCTTCGGGTGTGTTCATTACAAAGAACCGTTTCTCTGTATCCTCTACGTCCTGGGTATGTGATACCAGATCAGGATCCCAGATATGTAATCTGTTACATAGGGCTACAGATAGGTAGAGAACAGAGAACGGGTGATAAGTTTCATGAGGCAGAAAACGGGGCAAGTGTTGCAGCCAAGTCTGTTGGTCACTGTCACCCTGTATTACCAATACATTGATTCTGAATGAATGTTATTAGATACCGAACCTGATATACAAAATCATATCACTCTCTTTATTAGTAAAGAAATGATAAAATTTTGTATTGTTGGATAATGTTTTGAATATTTCCTATATCAAAAGTTGATCGGTTCAGGCACGTTATCTAAAAGCATTGATGTTCTAAATCAAACTATGGTTCTTAGTATATAGAACACACACAAAAGGAAGAGTTCAGAAATGAACGAATCCTTCTTGAGGTATTGTAGACTAGGTCATATCAATGCGACCCGACTAGCTAAGTTGCACATAGATGCATATTTAAATCTGTTTGAATTTACATCTTGTGAAAACTTGCCAGTCATGTCACAAAGATAATATGAACATAGCTCTGTTTATTGGAAACAGAGAAAGAGTTAGTGAACTCTTGAGATGATACATGTTGATGTATGTAAGGTCCCCTGTCTACACATGCCAAGATCGGTTCTTTTTACTTCATTACATTCTCTGATGATCTCTCAAGATTCAGACATATCTTCCTGTTGAAACACAAGTCCGAACCTTTTGAGATATTCACAGAATATAAGCTAGAAGTAGAGAACCAAAATACGGGTATAAGTATTATGTCCTTTGATGTGATCGAGGAGAAGAATACTTGAGCACTGAAATCCTGGACTATTCTAAAGGAGAATAAGATTCTCTCTCAGAATTACCCCTCCGTATACACCATAGCACGATGGTATATCGGGGCGGAGCAATAGCACCCTATATGATATGGTATGCTCTATGATGAGTACTACTGAGTTACCTATTTCCTTTTAGGGAGTTATGCGCTTGAGAAGCTGCATATCTATTGAATAGGGTTCAAATCAAATCAGTTGCCTACCACTTCATATGTGATATGGAAAGGGAAGAGCCCATATCTTAAGTTAGTTAAGATTTGGGGTTGTCCGGCCTATGTCTAAAAGCAAAATCCGGACAAGCTCGAGGCAAGGTCTGTTATGTAGAACTGGAAAAGTTCCAGCCATACAAACTGCAGCTGATGATTTAATAGAACCAAAGGATTCAGTAGATTCCAACGAACCTCAGCCTCTCCGCCGATCTAGTAGGGTTCCTCACCCACCTAAGAGATACTTTGGTTTCTCTATGACAGTGGGAGCGAGGATTGCATCATGAAATGATGACCCAACTAGTTTCGAGCTGGCCATCAGGAGTGGGACTCTGTAAGAATGGCTGGATGCTTAGCGATCTGAGATGGAATTCTTATACACCAACAAAGTATGGACTTTGGTTGCTATATCTGAAGGGTTAAATCCACATCAGGAGCAAGTAAATCTTGAGAAGATTACTTGGTGTACATGGAAAGGTTAAGACTTTCAAAGCTAGACTTGGTAAAGGTTTGCATCATTGACCAGGTGTGGATCATGATGAAACTTTTTCTAAGGAGCTATGCTTAAGTCCATCCAGATCCTACTTGCCACGGCTACATACCATGACTATGATATCTGGCGGTTGGGTGCCATGACTGCTCTTCTAAAATGATGTTTTTGGAAGAGAGTGTCTATAAGTACACAGCCAGAGGGCTTCGTAGACAGTGGGAGCAGCGGAAACGTGTGCAAGATGTTTTATGTGATGAAGCAGGCATCGCGGAGTTGGAACATCTGTTTTGATGTGGTAGTCAAACAGTTTGGCATCATCAAAATGGTAGATGAACCTTGTATAAACAAAAAAGTAGTAGGGAGTATGGAGGCGATTCTCGTAGAGTACGTGGATGACATACTCTTGATAGGGAAGGAGTTTCCTATGCTACGCTCGGTCGATCTCCGCTTATCACAATGATTCTCCATATAGGATCAAAGTGATACCTACTAAATCCTGGATTTTGGATCTATGAGATAGATCTAAATGGATGTTAGAATACTCACTATATTGTAGTGAGATGGTATCAGTTGATCCTGGGGAAAATCACTGGAAGTGTTCCAGGGTGATAAAGACGACTGATGTCAGTCACAGGCATTGTCTTTACCCTCAATCGAGGGACGGTATGTTGGAAGAGTTCCAAGCTAAATACCGTGACATACTAGACGATAAAGGCAGGATACATCGCTACTTAAGATGCTACCAAAGAGGCTGTTTGGGTATATATTGGTTCATGAGATGAACTATGTTCCTCCCATTGTGTGACAATGGAGTCGTGGCTTATGCCAAGGAACACAGGTCCCATCAGTGATCCAGACATATTCTAAGGCAGTATCACTCGATCATGGAGATGGTTGATCTCTAAGGGATCGAGGTTAGGAGAGTAGACTCAGAGGACAACACGGCGGATCCACTCATGAAGGCCTATTCCCAGAGAGAGACTTATTGGGATGGTTGAGTATGAGATACTACAACCACTGCTATCTGATGGCCCTAGTGCAAGTGGGAGATTGTTAGTTATATGTATGCCCTAGAGGCCATTACTGTACATTGGATGTATATAGTAGTGGATGCTGGGACATATATAGGGAGGACTTTCTTGCTCGACATGATAGTATGCTATCTGGTTACTCTTTACCTTAACGTGTATACTGTTTGTCTCTCTGTTACATGTTGGTAAAGCCCTTAGGATGTGTACTTGACTACCTGGACTATGATGCGGATCATACTAGTGGGGATATGGTAGTCCATAAGTACATCCTTCAAGGTCCCTAGTCGTGGGTGTATCGAGACAGGGCATCGATATACCAGAGTAGACTAGCGTATACCTTCTCGACCCATACAGATGGGCGATGGATGATCCCATATCCATTGGTGTTTGACATCGAAGATCATATACGGGTGCTCAGTAGAGACTGGGTACACTGGACGGACTCGCCGAGAACTCCCAGATGGTATTATACCTTACGTCAGATGGCAGTTCTCTGGTGACACTGGTACAGAGTAGTCTGTTGACCCGAGATCGTCATAGAGTCTTGTGTGATTCCCACTGTGCTTTGATTTCCACCTTACCACGTCCAACAGGGCGTGCAAAACGGTGGTTTTTGGGTACAGTCCCGAATCACATGGAGGCAATGAGCGATAGGAGGGGATTCGTCTCTCCCGGTATAGGGAGTAGATGTTACGCTGTATTCGATTGGCTATAACCGGAAATCCCTGGCCAGGGTTGCTGAGATATACTGGTAAGTGTTACCAGTAGTTTCTCGAACTGTTATAGACCTCATATCGACACGACTTATCGAGCTATTCGGAGTCTGTGATTGTGACAAGGTTGTGCTAAGTTAAGAATGCGTTTGGGTACCTGATGTTATCGGGTAGAGACGTGAAATCCTAGAGCAAGCACATCAGTCAACTCTCTATGTTCATTCAAGTTCCGCCAATATTGACGTGACTGGTGAGATAGTTACGGGTGGACAGGAATGTAAAGAGAAATTTCAGGTTTCGTTTCAAGGTGTTTGTCTTGTTGTGCGTTTGTGTTAATTGTTTGCGGCAGTTGGGATCGTCACTCGCCATTGTTAGGATACTTCTTGATAGCTGTTATCAGGAGACATTCCAATTGGCAACCTTTAAGTTTTGTTTGTTAGGTGGTGTCGATTTCCAGTCTGTTTTTCTGACTCTGCATAGTAGGATTTTTGGACCCCAGCTAGTCTAGAGACTTCGGAAATGATCCAGCTGTTTCAGGTAAGGATGATGACAGTCCTGTGCGGACAGAGGTCTTATGCCGACCATGGTGATCGCAGGCTCGAGTTCGCTGTAAGAGATCATGTATTCCTACGAATTTTTCCGATGAAGGACGTGTTGAGTTTTGGGAAGCTTACCCAGAATTGTCGGTCCTTTCCAGATCCTTAAAGTGAGTTAGTTCTGTTGCCTTTAATTTGGTACTTCCGCCCAGATTATTGAGTATTCACCCCGTATTCCTTGTGTCGATACTTTGCAATTTCCTTCACGACCTTTCTCATATGATTCAGCACCAGACCATTTAGCTTGGACGCGATCTTTCGTTCACCAGCAGCCAATTGTGTTAATGGCTAGGCGGGTGGAGAAACTTCGGTCAAGGGTCTTGCCATCTGTGAAAGGTTTTCTTGGACGTAGCCGTATAGTGAGGTAATCACTTGGGAGGCTGCGAAAGAGATATGAGAGTTTAGTAATCCTCTCTTTGAAGGTACGCTTAGTGAAAATTTTAAATTCGGGGACGAATTTTTATAAGGGGGGAGATTGTAACGTTTCAGAAATCGTTTTGCGAATTTTCCCGTTTTAGGGCAAAATTGTCGGTTTTTCCCGTTTTAACCCGATTTCGATCAAACGACCGTATAAGCTTACTGACACCTAATTTGGCCAAAATAAAGGTTGTGCGCAAACTTTAAGGGTATTTGGAAGGTTTTGGTTCAGATAGAATTTTTCCCAAATAAAATATTATTTTAAGCGGTATTTTGTGCACGTAAATCGGAAAATTTTTCTCTTGTGAATAAATTTATTTTTTTGTCGCTAAAATTATTTTAGAAGCTTCTTTTCAAATATCTAGATTTTTCTTTGTGCAAAAGGATTTGGATTAAAAAAGAAAAGAAAAGAGTGAAAGGTGGCAAAATTGCTTTAATTAGCATTTATTTCTCTCTTTCCTAGCTATTTCTTCACAAAATATTCACAAAAATACCCCCCTCACCCCCATGGCCGACCCTTATCTCTAATTTCTGTCCAAAATATTTCCCAAGCTCATTTCTTCATGATTTCTTCAAAATTCTTCAAGAAAAATTCCAAAATAAATCCACAAAAATCCTAAATAAATATAAAACCATCTTTTCCTTCACTAATCCTTCTTGGTTCTTCAACAAGCTTGGGTTTTGATGCTAAGATGATGGATTAAGCTTCATTTTGGTGTTCTTGGGGAGGTATAATTCTTACATTAATCCTTTTATACTTGCTTTAATCTTAAAACTAACTAATTTAGTTAACTATTTAAGTGGTTAGTTTAGCTTTTAATTCATGATTAATTCATTATATTTGGTTTAAGAAATTCATGTTAGGGTTAAATTTTGATTAAGTGATTAGTGTTTAATTCAAATGTTAAATTGTGTTTTGGAAAAGATTAATCTAGTAGAAAGTGTTAAAATTTGCTAATAAGCATTTTGTTTAATTAAGCAAAATTGCTTACTAGATTTTTGCTAAAACTTAATTAAGCAAGTTTAAAAATATAGGATTGGTTTAGATAGCTTAGTTAAGCTATTTTAAGGTATTTGTAATTGTTAGATTTGTGTTATCTTGAATCTAGTGCGATATATTTGTAGGGTTCCTAGGCACTCTCAAGAGGTCTCACAAGGCATCAACCATGCCAATTTCAAATTTTAACGGTGCCGAGAAACCCTAACAAGATCGTTGGCTAGATATTTAGGCGACAAAGCAAACTAGTTAACACTTAACTATAAGAATACGGAAATACAACCTTTGTAGATCCGGTTCTCCACCTCCATAGCTCCATGATGAAGTCCTCTCCGCTGTACTCATGCAATCCCGGGCTCTAGCGTCGGCTTCATCGGAGAAGAAGCGGGCTAGGTCATCGACGACGATGCCGAAGATGATCTACGTCGAGGCATCACTAGATCAAGCTCCAACTTCACCAAGTCAAGAAAACTTGTGAAGGAAACACACTCTACTACTTGGCAAGAGATAGAGGATGAAGAAATAGGAAGTGGGTAGACTTTAGAATTGGATTTCTCACTCATTTTCATCAATCACCATTGATGAAGAAAGGTTTTCTTCAAGTGAAGAAGAAGAAGATAAAGATAATTATGATAAGTATTATAATAAGAATAAGAATAGAAAAGAAAATCAATTCTTATCATAATTGTAACCATGGTAAAGTGTAGAGAGCTAACTATAGTTCAATGAATGGTTACACTAGTAAAATAGGGGGTTGCCCCTACGGATGGAATTATCCGTTGGGGCAGATTTTACTTGGCCCTACGGATTAATCCGTAGGGCTAAAGGTTTGCCCCTACGGGCACTGACGTTCAAGAATTAAAAAATTAATTCTTAATTTGGTATTTGCCCCTACGGTGGCGCAAACAAAGGACCTACGGGTATATCCGTAGGGACAAGTAAATATCGATTTATTAAGACCCCCGACCGATCGCCTACGCTCACTTTCTCTCTCTCTCTCGATCTGGCGCGAGAAAAATCCCCAAATCGCCACGCCGTCGTCGCCACCGTCGTTCTCCTCGTCGCCACCGCCGTTCTCCTCGTCGCCACCGCCGGTTTCCTCGCCACCGCAGTTCTCGTCGCCACCGCAGTTCTCGTCGCCCCAGCCCCAGCAGCAGCCGTTCAGGTGAGTAAATCTCGAGGTAAATTAAAAAAATTTTGGATTATTTTGGGCTTAGGGTTCATGGCTGGGTCTGGGGTTGCGCGCGAGTTGGGGTTGGGCAGGGGTCGCGGTCGCGGTCGGGGTCGCGGTCGGGGTCGGGTTAGGGTTGGGGTTCGGCTGCTGCTGGGGTGGGGCTGGGGTTAGGGTTTGCCTTAGGGTTGGTGTTGGGGTTTATCTGGTCGCGGTCGCGGTCGGGGTCGGGGTCAGGGTAGGGTTAGGGTTGGGGTTCGGCTGCTGCTGGGGTGGGGCTGGGGTTAGGGTTTGCCTTAGGGTTGGTGTTGGGGTTTAGCTGGCCACGCTGGGGTTAGGGTTGGGCTGGGGCTGGGGGCTGGGGCTGGGGCTGGGCCACGCGGGGTTTTGGGATCTTTGTAATTTGCTTGCTCTGTTTGGGGTTTCAGTTGATCCTCATTAAAAAATTGGTGATTGATCTCTTCAATTATATTATTATCTGTATTTAAAATTTTTGTGAAGCCTTCAGAGTTTGGAAAAATCTAGAATTACCGTTGAAATTCTGGGAACATTCAAAAACTGTGTATATGATGTGTGTGTGTATGCATGTATATACATTTGAAATTTATCTTTCTTCTATGATATAAAACGGTTAAACCGAAGAAAATTACTGGGGGAATTTTTGCTAAAATGTCTTGAGAGGGGGTTCAAGTGATGGGATAATTTCATTTGGTAATCTTTTACTTAATTTACATCTCTTATTTTTTCATGCAAAAATCTGAATAGGTTTCTTGCAATTTTGCCTATCGATCAATTATTATATTTATTTCTATTTTTTGTGGATGATTTGGCTTCAATTGAATGGAGGCGATGATGGCTTGCCCTCAAGCTTCCACTTTTATGAGCTTTATAGTTATGAGATTGGCGAGGCAAGCTGGTTTGTAGCCATCTTATTTCTTTTCCTAAATTCAAATCCAAATATAAACTGTCTGATTGAGAGAGAGAGAGTATGGGAGATTATGTATTATTCAATGTGTTTGGAAGCTGGCATGTTCTGAGCGTCATCTCTGCATGAAAGCTATGGTTTTGCAAAGGGTTTGCCCTAACTATTTTCTGTGGGGAAGCTGAAGGCCTGAAGCTTCATCAAACTCAGGATTGGATTCTGGTCGGGTATTGTAAATTCTTGTGAAAGTTCCGTTCAAGATTTGTTCAGAGCTTGCATAACATCCTTTTCATCTTTATGAGATCTTTATGCAGTCATTTTTTTGGGTTTATATATTTCTCGAGCCCGTTTGACTTTGGACTTAGGATAACACCACATCTCTTTCTTATTTTGATTCCTAAGCTGGCATATCTGAGGCTCGTATTCCAGTATCGTTGCTGGAAAAGCTAGGGTTGCGAACATTTTTGCAACGATAATTTCTGTATGACAGCTTAACCACACATAAAACTTAAACAATCTTGAAGCACTGCAGTTTTTCACTAAACTACCTAAAAGTTTTTATATTGCTGCAAGCTTCCTTAAAGTGCTGCATCTAAGTGTATTTTAGTGGGAAAACCCTTGAAAGCCAAACTTCATGGGGTTTGCTGTTTGCCTTCTCTGTAGCTAGTTTGAGGTTTATTTAGTTTTGGATTTGTTTTGCAACACTCTCTGAGTTCCAAATCAACAAAAAGCTGAATGTTGAATCCCAAGCAAGAAGCAGCCAAACTGGCCCTAAAGTAATCCTGAGTGATGATAATTTTCCAGGGAGTTTAAAATTTATAGAAATGGCGAGGCAACATTGGATTGTCTGCAAGTATTCAAGCAACCTGTTTGCAGCCATCATGCTATTTGTGATCCCAGTATAAAACTCAAACATGCCTCTTAGTTAGTTTACTTTAATTTGTTATTTATGTGTGTGTGTCAACATTGGATTGTCCCAAGTATAAAACCAAACCCACAAAACATCAAAACTGTCTCCGACAATCTTATGGTCATTAGACATAAGATTTATGCATATAGGTAACATCTGCCAATATGCCATATCCAGACCGCAATCTATTTTTGGTCGATGAATGCTATTGCAATGTAGGATGATCAGTTCTATCAATCTTGATCTCAATGGTTTAAAATCATGTTACACATACAACACGAATGCACAACAAACGCATAATTAGAGAGCGACTCAAGATATTCAGGTTAAAACCAATATATGATACTCGATGATAATATGAAACCTTCATATTCCCATCGATACCAATATACGCCTCGATATCTTTCCCTCTCGTTCCCAAAATTTTCTCTCGTTCCCGCGTTTCCAATTTTCTCTTCGTCGCCACCGCGCGCCCTCCGTTCTCAGCCAGCCACCGCCCTCGTTCTTCCTCGTCGAGTTCCTCGTCGCCGATATTTGTGCCTACATTGATGCCTCAAGCAACGAATCAAATGATGTGGATCACAAACTAATTAAATAAATCGAAACACACATATATAGAATACAACTCATACATGGGTATCCTCAAATCTAACTTTCATTGAATTTGCACGCGCACTTAAAATAACAACTTTTATACTAAAAAAATTATGTATGCCATTACTTAGTAGTTTATGGTTTTAAGACGCAAAAACCATTTGAGAAATACTTTTCCTACCCACTATTAATCCATATTCTCAATATAGTCATTGAATTTGCACGCGCACATAATAAGAAGGAGAAGACAGTAATGTGGCAGAAGGAGAAGACAGTAATGTGGCGGAAGAAGAAAAAAATGACATTTCTCGTTCTCTGTTTCAGCATCAATCTTCTGATATGAACTAATGATGGCTTTCACATAGGCTTTTCCCATTAGAGACTTCTTAGTGTCCAATGGAAAGCATACATCAGATTTGTGCAGGTCGGGTTCTTCTATGACTTTTAAGAGTCTCAACTGATTCTGTAAATTACACCCTAGTTGGGTGATACTTTTACCACTTCTCACTGCAGGTGCGCTCTCTAATATCCATTTTGAATATCGATACTTATATTCAAAATGGATATTAGAGATCGCACCTGCAGTGAGAAGTGGTAAAAGTACTACCCAACTAGAGTGTAATTTACAGAATCAGTTGAGACTCTTAAAAGTCATAGAAGAACCCGACCTGCACAAATCTGATGTATGCTTTCCATTGGACACTAAGAAGTCTCTAAAGGGAAAAGCCTATGTGAAAGCCATCATTAGTTCATATCAGAAGATTGATGCTGAAACAGAGAACGAGAAATGTCATTTTTTTCTTCTTCCGCCACATTACTGTCTTCTCCTTCTTCCACATTACTGTATTCTCCTTCTTATGATGTTCGCGTGCAAATTCAATGACTATATTGAGAATATGGATTAATAGTGGGTAGGAAAAGTATTTCTCAAATGGCTTTTGCGTCTTAAAACCATAAACTACTAAGTAATGGCATACATAATTTTTTTAGTATAAAGGTTTTTATTTTAAGTTTTCCCTTATAGAGATATGATCTAACTGCATCTATCAACTATAAGTGTGCAGAAAATTATGATAAGAAAGGGTCGTAGCCATGCATAACCTTGAATCTACATACCAAATCATGCAAAAGCATGCACTTATTGTCACCTTGCCTTAGAATATAAAATATCTTGGAAGACTATAAGCGAGCATTTAAATCTCGATAGATTTTGATTTCAACATATATTTTTCTCAAGTACCATGAAATATACTTGCTCCGTATAAACCGTTTTCAGGAAGATGGATTAATAATGACAAATTATCCATTATGGCTCACTAGGTTAGCATTTTCTCTTCTATTGACCATCTTTCTAATCTGCTTGGTAAATTTATTCGGAACCGGCTGCGAATCATTAAAAGACATGCATAAGAAAGAAAACTAAAATATAGATATATAGCATACCGATACATCGAAACTTCATAGTTGCGATGGCAATCCAGAGATATTTATTTCTACACACGTGGTGCGTGCGAATGCGTCAGGCATCATGGACAAATATTTCAGAACATGGAAAGTATTATTCGTATAAAGTAATTAAAACTTTTAAACACCTTGGGTAGATATTTTCTTAGTTGATGCAATCATATCATGAGAACTAAATTTAAGCTATTATACATATGCTTATGTATTTTTCTAATCTAATATATCTCGCACACAGAGAGAGAGAGAGAGGGGGAGAACACCAGGTAGATAGAGAAATCAGGTAGCAGGATCCTGAAGAAATGGAGTCTATAGTATTGCTCATCATCATCATCCGTGATCCCTTTGAAAAAATATTATCAAAGGGATCATGGATGATGATGATGAGCAATGCTATGGACTCTATTTCTTCAGTATCCTGCTACCTGATTTCTTTACCTACCAGGTGTTCTCTCTCTCTCTCTCTCTGTGTGTGTGTGTGATATTTTAGGTTAGAAAAATACATATGCATATGTATAATAGCTTAAATTTAATCCTCATGATATGATTGCATCACCTAAGAAAATATCTACCCAAGGTGTTTAAAAGTTTTAATTAATTTATACGAATAATACTTTCCATGTTTTGAAATATTTGTCCATGATGCCTGACGCATTCGCACGCGCACCACGTGTGTAGAAATAAATATCTCTGGATTGCCATCGCAACTATGAAGTTTCGATGTATCGGTATGCTATATATCTGTATTTCAGTTTTCTTTCTTATGCATGTCTTTTAATGATTCGCAGCCGGTTCCGAATAAATTTACCAAGCAGATTAGAAAGATGGTCAATAGAAGAGAAAATGCTAACCTAGTGAGCCACAATGGATAATTTGTCATTATTAATCCATCTTCCTGAAAACGGTTTATACGGAGCAAGTATATTTCATGGTACTTGAGAAAAATATATGTTGAAATCAAAATCTATCGAGATTTAAATGCTCGCTTATAGTCTTCCAAGATATTTTATATTCTAAGGCAAGGTGACAATAAGTGCATGCTTTTGCATGCTTTGGTATGTAGATTCAAGGTTATGCATGGCTACGACCCTTTCTTATGATTTCTTATCATAATTTTCTGCACACTTATAGTTGATAGATGCAGTTAGATCATATCTCTATAAGGGAAAACTTAAAATAACAACCTTTATACTAAAAAAATTATGTATGCCATTACTTAGTAGTTTATGGTTTTAAGACACAAAAGCCATTTGAGAAATACTTTTCCTACCCACTATTAATCCATATTCTCAATATAGTCATTGAATTTGCACGCGAACATCATAAGAAGGAGAATACAGTAATGTGGCAGAAGGAGAAGACAGTAATGTGGCGGAAGAAGAAAAAAATGACATTTCTCGTTCTCTGTTTCAGCGTCAATCTTCTGATATGAACTAATGATGGATTTCACATAGGCTTCTCCCTTTAGAGACTTCTTAGTGTCCAATGGAAAGCATACATCAGATTTGTGCAGGTCGGGTTCTTCTATGACTTTTAAGAGTCTCAACTGATTCTGTAAATTACACTCTAGTTGGGTGGTACTTTTACCACTTCTCACTGCAGGTGCGATCTCTAATATCCATTTTGAATGTAATATTATAGATATCCATGCCTGTTTATGTCAAAATTACTTATATTGTCAATATTTGATTGTCTAGTTGTTGGTGATGCGTCCATATCAGGGACAGAGGCCACTCCCGTTCCTCCAGGTATGTTTATATATTATATAGGGCATGTATATTGATTTAGAATCCTATATCATAAATATACACACATTTCTTTTGCTCTTAGTCGTCCAACTCATTATCATGGGCTGCTTGATGAGATTAGATTTGCGCCTGATGATCTACAAGAGCTTGTTCACTCCCTGTCATATGTGTAAGCAGCGCTATATGCGAGTTTACCTTGTTAGTATGTATGTACTGAAATTAATTAATATTATTCAAATTTTGATACATGCAGATACCAGAGGAGCACATCTTCTATCTCTGTAGGTAAGGCTTTGAATTTGTTGATTTTGGTATTTCTTGTCAATTTTATAGACCAGTATGTGCTAAATATAATGTTCTGACAGTTGCTAGGGGGAAGGCAACATTCGAGGCTGCTGACCCCAGTCCTGGATACCGCACACGGACGGCACCACGGAGGTTTGGAGATAGGCCGAGGACTGGGCTCTAGCAGGGCCCATATGAGGTTGGACTCCACCCCGGTGGTCACTTCCTCCGTCTCCAGTTAGCGACGTATCCAGCAGGAACAGGAGAGCTTGAAGGCCACCGTTCAGGAGTTGAATGGGATGCTGGTATGTATACTACTTAATAGTAAAATATAATGTCATATTATAGATATCAACATATCCAATATCAGTACATAGCCTGAGCTTATTTGGTTGTAGACTTATGTTTTATTAATCATACATACATATGTAATTGAAATAAACAACGCTTTTCCAAACTAGATATCCAAACAGGGTTTCGAAATAACTTAATAATGATACGAATTCGAATAATAAACAGTTCTTACACGCTTCTTACACAAGTTATATCCAGACGTGACAGGGTAGATCGGCCGAGCCTCCACACGCATCTCCTTCGGCTGCGGTTCCGCAGACAGCTCCTGTAGCTCCACCGCCCACTCAGACTCCCGCTCGCGACGAATTGCAGAGTTTATTGACCGAGGAGCAGGACCGAGTTAGGGTAGATTTTTGGTTCTTTTTTTTTGAAACATGTATTTATTTATATCATACACATTGTACTATATTTTGAAACGATATTCATATTGGTTTGTATTTATATCATATTCAGTTTTTGTGTTTCTTTTGTATATTATATATGATTTGATTGATGTATACATTATTGTGCACAGGACGGGAAAAAATCAAGCAGGACTTTTTTAAAAAAAAAATCAGACAATATGTACCTACGGATTAATCCGTAGGCATACACGTTACCCCTACGGATATATCCGTAGGGGCTAAATATCAGCAGTAACTGATATTTCCCCCAGATGTCAGTGCCAGGTGTTTGGGAATCCCCCTACGGAGATATCCGTAGGGGCCACTGACATTCCCCTACGGCGTTATCCGTAGGGGCACATATCAGGAATCCTGAATTTGTGCCCCTACGGAAAAGTACCTACGAATATATCCGTAGGGGATAGAACATGCCCCTACGGCTATAGCCGTAGGTCCAAGTAATTTATTAAAATAAACCATAAATAATATAAAATCATATACCCTACGGCTTAATCCGTAGGGGAAACGGGACCTACATACATATCCGTAGGGGCAATAATTTAACCGTAGGGATAAGTTCAGGGCCTCGACTTGCACCTGCGGCCTTTGCACCTACGGGGTATTTTTTCGCCCCTACGTATATAACCGTAGGGGCAGTGGGTTGCCCCTACGGATAAATCCGTAGGGGCAACCCTTCTTTGTAGTAGTGTTAGGGTTAATGAGATGAAGACAAAAGGTTTCTTTGGTCAAAGCTTCATGAAGCTTCAACAAGCTTCATGAGGAAAAGCAACCTTTTGTTTTCTTTATCTCTTATCTTTTTAATACAAATGAAAAGATAAAAGAATTAATAAATATATCAAAACCCTAACCATTTACTTAACTAAGGTTTAACTCTTTACACAAACCCTAGCTATCATATACAATCAAGTGCACAAAATATATCACATATACAATGTGCACAGGCGAGTGAGAAAATCCATCTTAAGTAAACCGATACTAGTTAATGCAAAGTAATATATCAAATATATAATTATGCATTAAATCATTAAATCAACACTTGATTCAATGATCCGGTCATGTCGAACATAATCGACTAGTATTCAATGTATCGACTTATCGAATCAACGCTTGAATCGATAACTAGGTTATATAGCATACAACCATTCGATACATTCATCGCGAGAATGGAATACGGTATCACATACACGCATTATTCTCGGTCCCGCACATATCTCATATGCACTCCTATTTCGTTTCGCTTGAGCCAGGAAACCTCTGTGTAGGACTCTAAAGACTCGTCAATACGCCGGCAGCAGGTGATGATCATATCAAACACCTACAAGCCGTAAGCGGTCTGCTAAACGTAACGGCCACCCGGGTATTGAGCGATCAGAAGATCGACGAGCAAGCCCGCTCACACTCCAGTGAATCTAACCAGTAACACTACCGTACAGTCCGGTCTGTTCGTCTGATATGTCGCATATCTTGCCTAGGGGTGGTTAACGTCAGACCCCAATAGCTCGATAAGTCGTGTCGATATGAGGTCTATAACAGTTCGAGAAACTACTGGTAACACTTACCAGCAAATCTCAGCAACCCTGGCCAGGGATTTTCGGTTATAGCCAACCGAACACAGCGCAACATCAACTCCCTATACCGGGAGAGACGAATCCCCTCCTATCGCTCATTGCCTCCATGTGATTCGGGACTGTACCCAAAAGCCACCGTTTTGCACGCCCTCTTGGACATGGTAAGGTGGAAATCAAAGCACAGTGGGAACCACACAAGACTCTATGACGATCTCGGGTCAACAGACTACTCTGTACCAGTGTCACCAGAGAACTGCCATCTGACGTAAGGTATAATACCATCTGGGAGTTCTCGGCGAGTCCGTCCAGTGTACCCAGTCTCTACTGAGCACCCGTATATCATCTCTGATGTCAAACACCAATGGATATGGGATCATCCATCGCCCATCTGTATGGGTCGAGAAGGTATACGCTAGTCTACTCTGGTATATCGATGCCCCGTCTCGATATACCCACGACTAGGGACCTTGAAGGATGTACTTATAGACTACCATGTCCCCACTGGTATGATCCGCATCATAGTCCAGGTAGTCAAGTACACATCCTAAGGGCTTTACCAACATGTAACAGAGAGACAATCAGTGTACACGTTAAGGTAAAGAGTAACCAGATAGCATACTATCATGTCAAGCAAGAAAGTCCTCCCTATATATGTCCCAGCATCCACTACAATATACATCCAATGTACAGTAATGGCCTCTAGGGCATACATATAACTAACAATATTGCGATAGGTTGCTTACTAGATTTCGGGGTTTTTCCGACGTAGGGTTCTTTTGGTAGTTGCGAGGTTATATCCAGTGTATTCCTCGTAATCTTTGTGTTGTGTTGCGCGATCGGGACGATCGGAATCTAGACTTGGTGTTTTGTAGTTTAGCGACCCCAATTAGGGTTTTGGCCGGTATCGTGCGCGATAGATGCGCTAAGCGCGCAGTGTAATTTTCCGGGCGTTTTCGTCGCGTTTCTTTGTCTTTTCGTCATTTTAGGATATTTAGTTTATGTGTTGTGTTTGTGAAATTTTAGGTTCGCAAGCGGGGACTTCGGACGCTACGACAAGGGGATACTGGTGGTAGGCTTCACCTAGCTTGGAGCGTTGGTGAGTAGATTTAACATCTACAGGGGAATCGCCCGCATGGCGTTATGCGTCTGGGCTAGAAATATTTACATTGTCGCATATTCTATGTCATGTTTAGAATTGCGCATTTACCCTATTAGTTAGATTGTAGTGTGCCTGTACTAGTAGTAGTAGGACACTACACATATTATTGACGATTTATGTTGCACTAGCACTGTTTTTATGCTACACACACCGTCAATAATTACCATGTCACACACATAACCACTTATAGATGTTATATTTCTTGGTTAGGGACATTGTGACATTGATTCATATTTCTTATCACATTGACATACAGTTATCTGTTTACCTATAGGGTATTGTACCATTAGTGATAGGTACATACATAGCTACAGGTGTACTTGCATTTTATACTTTACTTATACCTGATAGGTATATCACATCATCATATAGGTAGATACCTATATTTCTGCTATACCATTCATGTGTTCATTTATATCTGGTGAATGCTATGCTTTTCTTTTATACGCTTTCATTACAGTTTTTATGTTGCGTATACATTACTTATGGATTATCGCATTGTTATATGGCTTTTTCATGATGTTTTCTGGATTTGGGAACCGTGGTAGTTCATGAAATTATGCATACATTGAAAAACCCGGTTTCCTTGATATGATATTTTAGCAGCCATCATGAGATTTATCGGTGCTGATATATATACCCTACGCGAGGAAAGGAGGGATCCGTGTATGGGTACATGGTGGGGCCCGGAGGTACCCTGAAGCAAGAACGTTGTCGCTGTGTGAGTCGACATCGCGGTGCTAGGCGATGAGGCTTAGGGGAACCATACTTTTCGGTGACAGGACCATTGACTCATCGGCCATCGAGTGGATACCGACGGGAGTCATGTACGTATGGATACGTCGAGAGGCGAGGGTCAGCGCTAGGCACTCGAGCTTTCGGGATAGCGTATGATACGTACCTATCAGGGGGCCAGTCATGGAGACAGCACCTGATGGATCAGCATTTCTGTGTCGATGCTTGGCACACTGGTTTCATGATATTTCCAATTACTCTTTTGTATATATAACAGGGGATTGAGTCGCTGTTATATATACCCTTACACCAATATTAGTGGAATGGGACGCTAATATATGTGTATTGCCCTCATCATATTTATTTATGACATTATATTAGGATGTTAAAACTGTGCTGGAGATTTGATTTAGGACTTAAGAGATTCATTAGGATTGGATACTGATATTGTACATACGAGATATGTGAGATCCACTTGCTGTTGTACATTTGATATATGTGAGATATACTGATATTGTACATACGAGATATGTAAGATCCACTTGATGTTGTACATTTGATATATGTGAGATATACATGATATTGTACATACTAGATAGGTGAGATCTACTTGATGTTGTACATTCGATACATATGCGAGATATACTTGATATTGTGCAGTTGAGGCGATGTGACACTTAGATGATATGAGAGCCAATTTGGGGGCTGATTTGAGGAATTGGGATTTTGATTTATCTTGCTGGATTATGATCCTACCACGATGTCAGGATTCCGTGGAAATGACATATTTCACTCCATACCTCATCTTTATATACTTGTGCACTGTTCCATGTATTAGGAGTACTTATGAGTGTACCTTTCATGAGTGTTGCACATTTACTTTCTCATATCCCCAGTGTATGATTATTGCATACTGTTGTCATATCATTATTGCTTTATATATTTGTGGTACTTGTTAGTGTACTTTCCATTATTTCGTACTCATGACCTGTTATTACTGCAATTGTCATATATTAGATTCATGCTGTACGTACATTCTTGCGATTACCTGCATATGTTATTTACTATTCACGAGTTGGCAACTCACCCCCGTTGTGCCACAGGTGTTACAGAGTGTTCCCCAGAATAGTCGAGGCTGGCTATTCATCTATCATCTTTTGCTACGGATACCGCATCAGCTCACAGTGTGCAGTTTGCATAGGTGGGTTTTGTGGTTATTCGTTATATTGTATATTCGTTGTATTCCTGTACTCTCCATCTACTATTTTCATATTGACTTAGAGACTTGGTGAGGACGATGTTGTATATTATGTTGGATTTGTTGTCTTTTATACAGTTTCCTTTCTATCGTATTCTATTTCTTCGCTACGGCGTCGTATATTTGTTGTGGTGGTTGTTTTCCGCCGTTGGGCGTGGATTTTGCTCCCGTTTGGGATGCTTTACTTTATATTTATGTTGTACCCATTTTTGGGGCTAGCTTTTACAAAGGAGGTGCTGCCAAAATTTTAAAGAAAAAGTGAACTCTTTTAAAAAATTTGGGTTGTGATTTCAAATGTTTCAAAAACTTTTTTTATTATCTTTTCCGTATTTTTATGGTTTAGATTTCTGGGTTTTGGCTTTCTTTTACTGCGTTACGTCTGGAGGCGTTGCGTAGTATTTGGGCCGTCACGTGCCAATTTCGGGTCGTGACACCCCTTCAGCAACGTGAATGGACCACCCAACAATTCACGGAATCCGGTAACTTGGGCACCCCTCCTTGGGTCAACCTGTACCCCCTACGAGTGCGGCGAATAGCCCGCCAATTCTAGAGTAAAGCCCTCTCCGTCTCAATGCCATGAGATGCGGGCTTGTTGCCCTCTAGAACCCGGCTATCCGTGCACCCCTCCACGGGGTAATCCTAGTACAGAAAATAAAATATACATACAACGGGTACATCGACCTCGACCTGGTCGTGCACCAAAAGAATAATACAAACAGGCAGTGACGACAGTTCACATGTCGGACGCTCGCCCCGCAATATCAAATGTACATATAAAACAAAACTGTACTAACATTGCATCCTGGCTATCCCCCACGATCGATCCGCAACATCACAGCACAACACAGAACATCAACGTGAATGTCACGTTCGCAAATCCGTCTAACCGGGCTATAGCAGTTAGACAGGATTTACCGATCAAGTGACATTCACGGTCGTAGATATAATGTAAATACTGTGAACTAGCATGTTTCAAAAATCCGATCGAACAAATTTATCGAAGTGGGCCCCAAGCAATACTGTAGCACTTACAGAAAATTTGGGCCCAAATATCCCAAAACCACTATTTCTAAGTCTAAAGCCCTCTGGAAAAATTTGGTGCGTTGTCAAGTCAAAAGCGCGGCGGAACCGCGGCCCAAGCATGGGTTTGGCCGCGGTTCCGCGGCGGTATGGTGAGATCTCGCGACCAAATTTTCACAGATTGCTTAAATTTCCATGCACAGTATTCTGCAACAGCCTGAAAAATATTTGGAGCTAAAAAAATTTCGACAGAAAACAGTGCAAATGAAAATACGGTTTTTGGGGATTTTTGTTCGATCGAGTTCTAAACATGTTAGAGCAAGCTAGGCTAAGGTTAATGGCGTGGCTCTGATACCATGTTGCGCCACGGCAGCGCCCCGGCCTTCTACCAGAGGCCAAAATGCGGAATCAAAATTTTTTCTTAACTTTTAAACTGGCGCTACCGCGGACAATAAAACCCGGATCGTAACCATTAACCTAATCCTAGCTATCAAGAGAATGGGGTAGAAGCTATACCGAGCGATCTGTGTCCTTCGGTCTTCGTCTCCACTCCGATCTCCCGCGGAATCTCCGTCCGTCACCTCCTCGTCGGAAAGGGCACTACGTAGCCGATTTCTTTTACGGGCTCCCACCTCTGGACCAAGGCAACTCGGGCGCGAAGTTGGCTAGCCGACGCGTCCAAGGGTACTGTAGGTTGTAGTGTAGAACCTTATCACTTGGGGTTTATGAAGTTGCCTTTGATGTTGGAGAAGAGAATGAACTTTGGAGAAGAGGAAGGTGTATTTGTGAAGCATGGAAAAATGAGATGATAATATTTCCCTCATCCAAAAATGAACCTCTCATTTTTTCTCTCCTTCCCTAATGTGGCCGGCCCACCCTTATCACAAAATGGTGGAGGGAAAATCAAAACAAGAAGGAAGGTAAGTGTAGTAAACACAAAGGGGTGACCACATCCAAAGGAAATGATAACCATCTCAAATCATATTCAAATCAACTCTAATCCTTTCTAATCTCAATAAAGCAAGCCATCATGAAAAAGCAAAGATGCTTAACCTTTAATAATGCCACAAATGCAAGAAACCCCCTCCACAAATGTTATTTGCAAACTTGCAAATAACCCCCTCTATCCAAAAGTCCGGCCGTGAAGGAACAAAGGAAAACCGGCCGGAACGGAATGCAAACTGGCAACTTCAGAAAACTGATCCCGTAATAAATTATAGGAAAACCCCGCTACTTCATATACATGCCCGCATTTGTATTCCCACTGAACACAAATGCAAAGAGACAAAATCTACACTGTCTAATACTAGAATCCGGCTTAAGCCAAAAACCGGCTAGTAAAATCCGTTCGATCATGATCCGTGCAATACCGCACGTATCTGATCGAACCCTGCCATATCTCCATACAGCCTCTACAGCGTTTCGCCCGAAACCTAAGTAACTGTCTGTGTGGGGGACTCTAAAGACTCGTCAATATTATGGCTGTGGATTTAACCACTAGCACGTCAGAGGTATTAGCCATACGTGACGGGCTACCAGCTATTGACCAAAAGGGACGTCGATGAGCGAACTCATCCTGGCACCCTACTGAGCCAGTCAGTGACAATATCCGTACAGTCCGGTCCGTTCGTCTATGAGTATCGCATGGCGGGCCTAGGCGGTTGGTAAAAGTCAGACCCCCAAAAGCGGTACAAGTCGTGTCGGAGTGAAGCCCAGAACACCCTGAGATACTACTGGAATACCTACCAGTAAATCTGCTGCCTCGGCCGAGGGCTTTGTGTAATGGCTCTCCTAGAGACAGCACAACCTCACCCCCAATACCGGGAGAGACGAACCCCTGCAGATCCGCTCACTGCCTCCATGTGGCTCGGGACTGTACCCAACTAAAACCTGTTTGCACGACTCCTTTGAGCCGTGGTAGGGTAGTAATCAAAGCACAGTGGGAACTCACACGAGACAAATGACGATCTCAGGTCGATGAACTAACCTGTACACATGTCACCAGGGAACTGCTATCCGACGTCTGGTATAATCCCAACTAGCAGGTTCCCGGCGAGTCCTGTCTGGTGTACTCATAACCCAATGAGCACCTGTATATATCTTAGGTGAACCAACTGACACCAGTGTCTTGTGAGACCGGCCACCGCCCCTCGTCGGGGTCTCGACTGTATACACTAGTCTACTAATGGAGTATCGATGCCCAGTCTCGAAACTCCCATGACTAGGGACGTTTTAAGGATGTGCTTATAGACCCCAGCTCCCACGTATATGATCGCCATCATACTGCTGGTAGTCAAGCAAGAATCCTAGGGGCTCTATCAACGTGCAATAGCGACTCGTAAGGTTACCTAAAGCAGTACACGATGATAAAGATAAACCAGATAGCATACTATCATCTTGAGTAAGACTGTCCTACCGGGATAGGTCCTCCCTCAATCATTGCAATCACGTGCCTGTAATCCAATAATTGACTCTGAAGGCACTATCTGCAACACCACCGACAGCCGAAACACACACATACAACACTGTTGGGGTTTGCTTGCATCCTGGCCATCTACCATGGCCGATTCAGAACAAAAATGGCGTTTAAAAATTTTGGCGCTAAAAACCCGTCCTAGAATCAAACCATAAACCTAAAACTAGCTACAAAGATAGAAGTGTTATACTAAACGATTCATGTCCTTCGGTCTTCTACCTTCTTCTTTATCTCCTTGAGGTGTCCTTGATTGAGCTTGGCCGCCGGTCTTCCTCCGTCGAAGATGATCCACCCGAGAGATGTAGCTCATGGCTCTAGCTTCACACTAAGAATCTAGTGAAGCAACTAGGGACTCTAAGTTGCTAATATAGAGTGTGTAGGGATGTAGTGAGTAGCTCTAAGTCTGTATCTATCACTCTTCTACCCTTAATTCTCAACACATGAGATGATATGGTAGAAGATTAAGAAGAAGGAAGAGGAGCTCAAGAAAGATAGTGAAGAGGGAAGAAGAAAAATGGTGAGAGTTTTTTCCAAATGACCATCCATCAAGTGAGAGAAAATATGAAGCAAGGTTTTGTAAAACCATATTTTTCAATAAACATAATGCAACTATACTTGAATATGTAGGATATATGTATGCCCTAGAGGCCATTATATGATAGTGGATGTATTTATACATGTATATATATATATATATATATTCAGTGTACATTCTTGCTCGACATGATAGTATGCTATCTGGTTCTTCTTTATCTGACATGTTGATTTGATCATGGTTTTATTCATTCATACATGTTTATAAAGCCCTGAGGATATAGGCTTGACTACTGTGATTATGATGGAGATCATACTAGTGGGACATCTGTAGTTTATAAGCATATCCTAAAATGTCCCTAGTCGTAGGTGTATCGAGACGGGGCATCGATATACCAGTGTAGACTAGCGTATATGATACTAGACCCATATGATGGGCGATGGATGTTCCCACATTCATCGATGTTTGACATCGAGATCGTATACGGGTGCTCAGTGGTGACTGGGTATACTGGACGGACTCGCCGAGAACTCCTATATGGAATTATATCTATCGTCGGATAGCAGTTCTCAGGTGACGCTGGTGCAGGTTAGTCTGTAGACTCGAGATCGTCATAGAGTCTTGTGTGTTCTCCCACTGTACTTTGATTACCACCCTACCACGGCTCTACTAAGTCATGCAAACAGGTAGCCGTTGGGTACAGTCCCGAGACACACGAAGGCGATGAGCGATAGGAGGGGTTTCTTCTCTCCCGGTATTGGGAGTTGATGCTGTGCTGTGCTCAACTAGCTATATCAGTAAGTCCCTGACCAGGGCTGTTGAGATTTAATGATAAGTGTTATCAATAGTTTCTCGATCTGTTATAGACCATTCATCGACACGACTTATTGAGTTATTGGGGTCGACGTTACCATCCCTAGACTCGATATGCAGCATATCCGACGAAGAGACCAGACTGTACGGTAGTGTTGCCGGTTGGCTCGACGGGAGTTGTAGCAGGTTCGCTTGTTTTCTTCTGATGGCCCAATACCCGGGTGGCCGTTACGTTTAGCTGACCGCTTGCAGCTTGGGGGTGCTTGATATGATCATCACCCACTGCCGGCGTATTGACGAGTCTTTGAGTCCCACAATAGAGTTACCTAGTCCAGGCGAAAAGTTGTGGTGCGCATATGCGCGTGGACCCGGTTAAAATGCGCGTATGAGATACCATATATTAATCGGGCGGCTTGCTTTTTGTCGGGTCGTATGTGATATGACCGGGTTGCTAAATCAAGTGTTGATTTATCATTTAACCATTAGTTTCTCACTAGAAATCCTTTTCTTGTCTTATTTAGGAGTATGCATGCATGTATGCATTCATTCTTGTTCATGCACATATGGATGTGCATGCACACATATATGCATACATCATTCTATCATGGTTGTATATATAGAAGATGGTGGCAATATAAGACTCACACCTTATGATTATATAGGGATATATATTTGTATTTGTTTTAAAACAAAAGAAAAGAAAAAGATTAATCCATGGTTATCTTCTACACTCTTCTTTGAACTAACCTTTATTCACCCACTTTTTAACCATGGGTTAATCTTCCTTTTGTCTTTTAACTCAAGTACAATAATATCTTTATGATGTAACCATGGTTTGAGATGAAGAGTAGAAAATATATATACTTTTATTTTCTATTTTTCATAAGAGATTATCATTCTCTTGAGTTTTCTAGAGCCATCATCTTCTTCCTCCTCTCTCTTGCTCTCTTGATTTTTCAAGTGAGCAAAATACTTATCAAGTTAGGATTTTGAAGTGAGAAAACCAACCACAACACCATTCTACACAAGTCTTGCCCACTTGTGAAGAGTGTTAGCTTCCATTTCTTCTCTTGATCTTGTGAAGTTTCAAGCTTAGACAAAGAGAACTCCGGGTAGATCATCGTGGACCTAGAGGTTCTCAAGCGGACGTTTTCCAACCCTCAAGTATCCAAGGAGTCTAGCGTAGGGAGCTACAAAGGTTGTACTCTCAAAACCCTAGCTTTATCTACTTGTGTTGTTGCTAATGTTAAGAAACCCTAAAATTCTAGTGATGATTCTTTGTATGTTCACTTAGCACCTTAAAAATTTGATTTTGAGACATGTGATGCTTCCTAACCCTTCATGAGGTGCTAGGTAAACCTAACATTGGTATCAGAGCCGACCTAGAACTTTTGGCGATACTTTAACGAAGTTAAAACTCCGATCGAACCAAAATACGGACTTTTTGAACCCTCTCTGGACATTTTTTCAAACCTTTGAATTTCCAGAATTAAAAATATATAAAAAATTCAGCAGGGAATTCTAAGAATTTTTGTAAAAAACGAAGCCCTAATCCTTATATCCAACCGCGGAACCGCGGCCAAAGCTCGCTTGAGCCGCGGTTCCGCGGCCGTACAGATCCATTAAGGCCTCGTTTTTATACAGTGATCTTATTACCTGCTTGTAGATGTTTTTGGGTATTTTTAATCTGGTTTTAATGATATATGTTCTGGAGATTATTTTGGATTTGGTGATTCGATCGGAATTTTAATCTCGTGCCTTTTTCGGATAATTTAAAAAGTATTAAAAAGTTCGAACGGATATCATTAACTCACTTTTTCCCGGCACGAAAAATTTTCAAGTGTTGAATCTTTTCTCGAGTTTAAATCTTTCGGAAATACGTGCAAGTTTTGTGGTGGACCCTCTAGAAGACAACAAACCTTAATTCGATTATGTGACCGTCTTGAACTGCCTTTTGAACCTTAGGGTTTGGGGCAGTACGGCGTGCCACATGTGAGGCGTTGGCTTGACCCTTCTACGGCTGGACCGCTACTACTATGACACATTCCTGGTTTTTTGAACTCCGCTCAAGTGTTGAGCTTTAGGAAATTTTGGGTATTTGATTATTCGATCGAAAAGTTTAATACTGTCTATTTATCTGGAATGTGATACAATATGTGGAATTCATATAGTTAGGCATGAAATGCGAAGTATGTGATATTTCGGATTTACGATGTCTAAAGATAATGTGGATTCTAAATGTTGTAGTTTTACACTTTCTTTTCTGTGACCGTAAGTGTAGTATGTCGCTTATCGCCGGTTTCGTTGCTATACATCAACGACAATCGGGGTACGCATACTTACTTACGTTGATGATATATGATATTATGTGTTGTTGAGATGTGATGTGCAGGATTGTCACGATAGAATAGCCAAGGTTTTTTTATGTGAGATGAGAGTTTTCTTTTCATTCATGTAAAATTCAAATGTAATGTAATATTCTTTTATTTGGGGCACTTCCGGGTTGAGTTTGATGCCACCAGTGTTGTATATTATTTACTTTTCCGCATTAGGATAGACCCAAGGAGGGGAGCACAAGTGACCGGGTTCTGGGGTTCAGTGGGAGGCCATCTCGAGGAGTCGAGACCGGGTCTCTTATACTCCAAGATTGGTAGGTTCGCTTGCCGCTCTCGTAGGGGTCTAGGGGTATGGGCTTGGCTATTCATCGCGACTGTGGAATCCGTATATTCTATTGTTGGCTAAATACTAAATACGGACGTCCTAGTATATCCCACATTATATCTGTGTTTCTGCTGCCTGTGTTCTGTGATATCTGAGTCGAATGATATATTATATATGAGATATATAGTAGACGTTGCTTATCTTTTACACCCGTGCTAGTCCCGTCCCAGTATGCCGTTAGTTAAGTAACATAATGGTGCATAACGGAACATTGCGGCGAATGCGAATGGCATAAGCGTACGTTGTATTTTCGTTTCTTTTCTGTGATTGGCTTAAGGACTTAAATGATGGGACTACATTAATATGATTAATGTAATGAAAATAAACCTAAAAACATGTTGTAGAATCGGATTTAAAAACCACTCGGCTCTTTATGAAAAAGCTACATTTCAAAACTGCGGAGCACAAGCCACTCCTTTTGAAAACCATTTGATTCTACGACGATATCAAGTTCAAAGCGTTAAAGATTTTCTTAAAAATCATCCGCAACCCTCCGTCATTTTAGGAAGTAGAGTACTTAGTATTCGTGCTACGTTTGTTGACTATAGTTAAGGCGTAGTGTACGGTAGCTAAGTGATGTCTTCCTACACTGCATATGATGCAGATTAATTAGGACATTCATGCGAATTTGTTGACCATAGTTAAGGGCCATATGGGTGGGTCTAATTAATCATGAAATGACGGGTAGAACTTGACTGGTACTTATGATTTGTTGACCATAGTTAAGGTCATAAGTACTAGGGGTAAAAACCACATCGGGAATTTCAAGTGTTGAGATTTGCAATGAGATTGCATACCTTCCATATGATGGTTGGATCCCGATCCTACTGTGGGCAATAGTTGCTCCCAGGAGAGTTTTGCAGTTTACAATTAGCTAACCCATTAGGTGTCTAGAAAGGTGTTAACGGGGCTACGCCTCTGGGAAAACGAGGTTTACTTTAACTAGGTCCGTGCGAAAGCACGGGGAACCTCCCTCAAGTACCGACACCGGCCTGGCTGAACGGTTAGCGAAATTGTAGACTGTAATTAATCCTGGCTAGTTTTCTTTTTAAGGTTTGAAAGAAAAACTTGATTAAAGCAGTGAGAGACATCGATTAAATAAGATAATAACCAATCTGATCTTTGCAAGAGCTTTCGCTGAGTGTATTCTTTTCTCTCTCTTAATGGCAGATACCAATGACTGGACTCAAGCTTCTACTAGACAAAAATAAACTGAATGGGACCAATTATAAAGACTGGCTGAGGAATCTGAAAATAGCCTTGACTTATGATAAAGTATCATATGTCCTCACGGCTTCAGCCCCGCCCGTCCCAGGTCCAAAATCCTCAGTTGCGGACAAAGAAGTCCGCAAGACATGGGACGCTGACTGTGCCACGGCCAAATGCCTCGCACTCGCATCGATGGACAACACACATCAAAAGCAGCACGAGAATATGGACATTCAAGCAATATTTCTCCATACAAAGGAGTTGTATGGAGAGCAATCCTGCGTATTACGATACGAAGCATCAAAGAAATTGTTTCAGATGCAAATGGCCCCTGGCACACCAGTAGGAGACCATGTTCTGAAGATGATAGCTCTCATAGAAGAGCTTGAGGACCTTGGATGGACGATGGACAATGAACAATATACGGATATTATTCTGCAGTCCCTCCCCTCCACCTTTGCTCAATTCATAGTTAACTTCAACATGCACAACATGGAGAGGGAACTACCTGAACTCCTTAATATGTTAAGGAGTGCAGAGAGCACACTGAAATCAGTGAAAACTCCCGTTATAACTGTTGGACAATCTTCCTCTTCTCGCCCAAAGGCTAAGGCCAAGGGAAAGAAAAAGAAGAAGCCCACCAATCCTAAGGGTGGAGTTAAAAAGTTTAAGGGGAAGGAAAAGTCCAAAGCTGGTGAATCGAGGAAAGGTGAATGTTTTCATTGCCACAAAACAGGACATTGGAAGCGCAACTGTACGGAGTACTTAAATCTCAAGAAGAAGCATGGGGATGCTTCCGCTTCAGGTGTGTTTGTGACAGAAAACTGTTTTTCAATAAACTCTGCTTTCTGGGTATTAGATACCGGTTCAGGTTCTCACATTTGCTATTCTATGCAGGGGCTGAGAAATAGCAAGGTTTTGAAGACAGGTGACCATACTCTCCGCGTTAGAAATGGTTCCAATGTACATACAGTCGCAGTGGGAGAGTATCACTTGGGGTTGCCATCTGGGTGTATATTGGTTATGAACCCATGTTATTTTGTACCAAGTATGCTATGTAATATAATATCTGTTTCTTTGTTAGACAATGAAGGATATAACTTTATATTGCAGAACAATGTTATGAATATTCACCTGAATCAAATGTTGGTTGGGTATGGTACACTTAATAACGGGATATATATCCTAAATCAACACACAGTTTTCAGCATACAACACACTAATAAAATAAAACTTTCAGAAATAAATGAAGATTTTCTTTGGCACTGTAGATTTGGTCATATTAACGAAACAAGACTAAACAAGTTACACAAAGATGGATATTTAAACTCCTTTAAATATAAATCTTATGCGACTTGCCAGTCTTGTATCAAGGGTAAAATGACCAAAACTCCGTTTACCGGACACGGAGAAAGAGCTACCGAGCTCCTAGAACTCATACATAGTGATGTATGTGGGCCAATGTCTACACAGGCTAGAGGCGGTTTTTCTTACTTCATTACTTTCAATGACGATTTCTCAAGATTCGGTCATGTATTTTTATTAAAGCACAAATCCGAAGCTTTCGAGAAATTCACTGAATATAAACAAGAAGTAGAAAAACAAACCGGCTTGAGTATCAAAATGCTTCGATCAGATCGAGGTGGGGAGTACCTCAGTACAGAATTTGCAAACTTCCTAAAAGAGAATGGGATTCTCTCTCAGCTCACTCCTCCTTACACCCACAGCACAACGGTGTGTCTGAACGACGGAATCGGACCCTATTAGATATGGTCCGTTCCATGATGAGTGATGCTGAGTTACCTGTCTCATTTTCGGGGCATGCATTAGAGACTGCAACATTTCTTTTGAACAGGGTTCCAACCAAAACCGTGTCTACCACGCCATATGAGATATGGCATGGGAAGAGACCATCTCTTAAGAGCATTAAGATTTGGAGTTGCCCGGCCTATTTTAAAAAGCAGAATCCGGACAAACTCGAGACACGGTCGGTCATGTGTAACTTTGTGGGATATCCAAGGAACTCTTATGGATATCTATTCTACCACAAGGAGGAACAAAAGGTGTTTGTTTCTCAGTATGCCACATTCTTAGAAAAAAAGTTTTTCACAGATAAAGATGATGGCAAGGTAGTGGATCTAGAAGAGGTTCTAGAGACACAAACTACAAATGATGACTTGGTTGAACCGACTGTTGCAATAGAAACTGAGGAACTTGCTGGTAGGACTTCTCGCCCACCGGAGAGGTACTACGGTTTCCTCATTGATGGTGACAGGGAAGACTGCATCATGGAGGATGATGATCCTACCAGTTTTCAGCAAGCTATCACGAGTGGTGACTCTGTGAAGTGGCTGGATGCCATGAGATCCGAAATGGAGTCTATGTACACCAACAAAGTATGGACTTTGGACGTTGTACCCCCTGGGGTAAAACCTATGGGGTGCAAATGGATCTTTAAAAGAAAGATTGGTGTAGATGGGCAGGTAGAGACTTATAAGGCAAGACTTATGGCGAAGGGTTTTCGTCAAAGACCGGGTTTGGACTATGACGAGACTTTTTCGCCCGTAGCCATGCTTAAATCCATTCGAATCCTACTTGCTATTGCTGCTCACTACGACTATGAAATCTGGCAGATGGACGTTAAAACAGCATTTCTAAATGGGGATTTAGAAGAATGCGTTTATATGGATCAGCCAGAGGGCATCATTGACAGTGGGAGCAGCGGGAAAGCATGTAGATTGCTTAAATCCATATATGGGTTAAAGCAGGCATCACGGAGTTGGAACATCTGTTTCGATGATGTTATCAAAGAGTTTGATTTCATCAAAAATCCAGATGAACCTTGTGTTTATAAGAAGGCTGTAGGGAGAGCTGTCACATTCCTCGTATTGTACGTGGATGACATTCTTCTGATAGGAAATGACATTCCTATGCTACAGTCGGTCAAATCTTTCTTATCACTAAGGTTCTCCATGAAGGACCTGGGTGATGCCACATACATCCTGGGCATAAGGATTTATAGGGATAGATCCAAGAGGTTATTGGGATTGTCCCAAACCAGGTACATTAACACCATCCTAAAAAGGTTTAGTATGGAAGACTCCAACCGGAGTGCCTTACCCGCTTGCCATGGGGTCACTCTCTCCAAGGACTCTTGCCCAAAGACTGATGAAGAGAGAGCTCGCATGAGCATTATACCCTCTGCTTCGGCAGTAGGATCTATAATGTATGCGATGTTATGTATACGCCCAGATGTAGCTTATGCACTTAGTGTTGTAAGCAGGTATCAATCCAACCCAGGGGAGAATCACTGGATAGCTGTGAAGAACATTCTTAAGTACTTGCGAAGGACTAAAGAATTGTTCTTGGTGTATGGTAATGGAGATCTCCAAATAGAGGCCTTTACCGATTCGAGCTTCCAGAGCGATAAGGACGACAGCAAATCTATCTATGGATTTGTATTTACCCTCAATGGAGGGGCGGTAAGTTCGAAGAGTTCCAAACCGGATACCGTTGCAGACTCTACGATAGAGGCTGAGTACATTGCAGCAAATGATGCCGCCAAGGAAGACGTCTGGATGGGGAAGTTCATCTCGGAGCTAGGAGTAGTTCCAACCATTATTGATCCAATACCATTGTATTGTGATAATAATGGGGCTATGGCGTTAGCCAAGGAGCCCAGGTCCCATCAGCGATCCAGACACATCCTGAGGCGCTTTCATTTGATCCGGGAGATTGTAGATCGCCGCGAGATCGAGATTAAGAGAGTAGACACAAAGAATAACACCGCGGATCCACTCACCAAGGCCCTCCCTCAGCCGCAGTATGAGCGACTTTTTGAGATGTTGGGTATGAGATACGCCAATAACTGCCTTAGTGCAAGTGGGAGATTGTAGGATATATGTATGCCCTAGAGGCCATTATATGATAGTGGATGTATTTATACATGTATACATATATTCAGTGTACATTTTTGCACGACATGATAGTATGATATCTGGTTCTTCTTTATCTGACATGTTGATTTGATCATGCTTTTATTCATTCATACATGTTGATAAAGCCCTGAGGATATAGGCTTGACTACTGTGATTATGATGGAGATTATACTAGTGGGACATCTGTAGTTTATAAGCATATCCTAGAATGTCCCTAGTCGTAGGTGTATCGAGACGGGGCATCGATATACCAGTGTAGGCTAGCGTATATGATACTAGACCCATATGATGGGCGATGGATGTTCCTACATTCATCGATGTTTGACATCGAGATCGTATACGGGTGCTCAGTGGTGATTGGGTACACTGGACGGACTCGCCGAGAACTCCTATATGGAATTATATCTATCGTCGGATAGCAGTTCTCAGGTGACACTGGTGCAGGTTAGTCTGTAGACCCGAGGTCGTCATAGAGTCTTGTGTGTTCTCCCACTGTACTTTGATTACCACCCTACCACGGCTCTACTGAGTCGTGCAAACAGGTGGCCGTTGGGTACAGTCCCGAGACACACGAAGGCGATGAGTGATAGGAGGGGTTTCATCTCTCCCGGTATTGGGAGTTGATGCTGTGCTATGCGCGACTGGCTATATCAGTAAGTCCCTGGCCAGGACTGTTGAGATTTAATGATAAGTATTATCAGTAGTTTCTCGATCTGTTATAGACCATTCATCGGCACGACTTATTGAGTTATTGGGGTCGACGTTACCATCCCTAGACTCGATATGCAGCATATCTGACGAAGAGACCGGACTGTACGGTAGTGTTGTCGGTTAGCTCGACGGGAGTTTTAGCAGGTTCGCTTGTTTTCTTCTGATCGCTCAATACCCGGGTGGCCGTTACGTTTAGCTGACACTTGCGGTTTGGGGGTGCTTGATATGATCATCACCCACTGCCGGCGTATTGACGAGTCTTAGAGTCCCACAATGGAGTTACCTAGTCCAGGCGAAAAGTTGTGGTGCACATATGCGATATGCGCATGGACCTGGTTAAAATGCGCGTATGAGATACCATATATTAATCGTGCGGCTTGCTTTTGGTCAGGTCGTATATGATATGACCGGGTTGCTAAATCAAGTGTTGATTTATCATTTAACCATTAGTTTCTCACTAGAAATCCTTTTCTTGTCTTATTTGGGTGTATGCATGCATGTGTGCATTCATTCTTGTTCATGCACATATGGATGTGCATGCACACATACATGCATACATCATTCTATCATGGTTGTATATATAGAAGATGGTGGTAATATAAGGCTCACACCTTATGACTATATATGGATATATATTTGTATTTGTTTTAAAATAAAAGAAAAGAAAAAGATTAATCCATGGTTATCTTCTACACTCTTCTTTGAACTAACCTTTGTTCACCCACTTTTTAACCATGAGTTAATCTTCCTTTTGTCTTTTAACTCAAGTACAATAATATCTTTATTATGTAACCATGGTTTGAGATGAAGAGTAGAAAATATATATACTTATATTTTCTATTTTTCATAAGAGATTATCATTCTTTTGAGTTTTCTAGAGCCATCATCTTCTTCCTCCTCTCTCTTGCTCTCTAGATTTTTCAAGTGAGCAAAATCCTTATCAAGTTAGGATTTTGAAGTGAGAAAACCAACCACAACACCATTCTATACTAGTCTTGCCCACTTGTGAAGAGTGTTAGCTTCCATTTCTTCTCTTGATCTTATGAAGTTTCAAGCTTGGACAAAGAGGACTCCGGGTGGATCATCGTGGACTTAGAGGTTCTCAAGCGGACGTTTTCGAACCCTCAAGTAGCCAAGGAGTCTAGCGTAGGGAGCTACAAAGGTTGTACTCTCAAAACCCTAGCTTTATCTAATTGTGTTGTTGCTAATGTTAAGAAACCCTAAAATTCTAGTGATGATTCTTTGTATGTTCACTTAGCACCTTAAAAATTTGATTTTGAGACATGTGATGCTTCCTAACCCTTCATGAGGTGCTAGGTAAACCTAACAGAATATTTTGCACAAATGAATTAACAATTCATTTGTCAACACTGTTCAAGCATTCTTCTCACCATTCTCTCTTCATCACCTTTACATCTCATTTCTATTTAAATAAATAAATGGATAATCCAAAATGAGGTGTCCAGCTTCTAAAATGTTTTCCGTATAAATACGGATTACACTCAACTCTATATACATACCTGTATTCGTACCAAAATATGAATACCCAAAGAGATAGAATAACACAAATAACATAATACTGGAATGTACATAACGAAATATGTATACGTAAATTATTAAATCAATACCTGATTTAATAATCTGGCTCAAACCCAAGCTGGCTAGTATTATCAACCGTCCGATCGAAAGTCCGGGTAACTATTGAAAGTCGACCCTAGAACCACCATGAGGTCCAAGAGGCATCAAGTATATCAAATTCAAATTTTTAGTAGTGTTAAGCTAGACTATCCAAGATCGTTGCTAGATTATTAGGGTTTGCGTTTGTGATGTGAACAACTAGAGAAAGTGAAAGGAGGTTTGTCACGACCCAAAAATACGGAACGTGACTGGCACTTAAACTACGAAACGTTTTAAGGCGCAACGTAATCTAAGTAAGCCAAAGCCTAGAAAACTAAACCGTTTGACAATTAGAGTGAAGGAAAACTTGTTTTAAAACAAGTGGTTTTAACAAAATAAGTAGCATTAAACATTTAAAAGCAACATCATATTTTCTCGAAAATTTCGGCAGAGTCTCCTTTGTAAATACTGGCCCCCAAACGGGTACAATACATGAAAATACATATAAATGATGAATAAAGGCATCCCCAAGCGGGAGCTAGCTTTTCGCCCATGGCGGAATCACAACCACATGCAATATGTATATCAAAAGTGCACAATAAGCATCTGAAACCAAGAAATAAGAAAATATCATGTCAGCTCAAATGAGCATCTACACCAAACACCACAAATACAAGTCTCACGAGTCTCACTGTCTAGTCCAATATGCAAAGGTAGATGGAGTACACTAAATACAAATAATAATACAAGATGAAATAAAAGTATCCTCGCAACCCACCTATGAGCAAAATTGCAAATCGATGCAATGAAGCAAAAAGAGAATGTACGTCCGCCGCTACTGTGCTGACGGGTCAGACCTGCAGGATACTGTGGCACAGCGGGGGTGAGCTGCCAACTCGTGAGTAGTAAGTAATATCTAATAAGGCTATCGTAAGTATGCACGCAAATGCGTTACAGCCTAATATACTAATATGATACGATGTACTAGCATGAATGCATAATAAAACACGAAACCTGAATACATCTGGTATGAGAAAATATTTATTCTTATCTTAGAAAAACCTCTTTGCAACAAACCGAAGCATCACCAATGAAATCAACAAATCCGTGTCAAATATCGACACAATATATACATATCCTAATATCTCAATGTCTCAATATCTCAATATCTCAATGTCTCAATATCTCAATATCTCAGGCTCCGTCAGTCTGGATCAGCCCATATTATCAAATCTCATGACTACGTCGGTATCCCCTGGATATCCGCCGTGTCATGCATCATCGGTAGGTAGTCCGCCCTTGCCAGGGTCATAGTCATCCCTACAAAAACACTCTCACCCCGGGGTACCATACCGGGTCCACCGTGTACCCGAAACGGTTCATCCTACTCCTCGAATCGGGTCTCGAAAACCAACAGAAACCAAGAAAACTCATGGTGGATGACACATACATCATATCATGAGAAAACTGGAACTTGCATTTTTAAAGTGATAATAAGTTTATAAATCCTTACGTCTTCCTCCTAAAAATCCAGAAATCTCATAAGTACTGAAATCCTCAAGAAGAATCACAATATGTAAACATGTCGGTGAAGATGAATGTCCATAGTATCACTAATATGATATACGACGTGTGACTAGAAAACAATGCATGAATGATGATGTAATGAGGTATATGTACATATGACTAGAAATCTTATGTATCCATCCTAATGAAATTAATATACAACAAGTTAAATATCATAATTAATGAGATGTTAAGATACTGATTTAAACAAGTTCTAGAGTTCTCGTGACATAGCAATTACCAATGGCGTGTGTGTTCGCATGAATGGTGCACGTGCGGCATGAACCAATGGTAATGGTGCAAGTGTCCTATGAGCTGATATAACATACACACGCGTATAAGATGATGCAATGCAATGAGATGAATAACTAGGAAACTACGCATATAAACGCAAACACTACTAGTAATTCTACTGTTGGGCGCCTCGCGCCATCCAGACGATTCCCCCATAGTTGTGTATATCTACTCACTGGGATACCTCGGCTAATATGATCCGATCTCAGCCTTGCCTTTTCCGCGCCACATCCGACGCCTCTGCACCCGATCCTAGAATCGCACACAAGTAAATAAGATGATAGATATAAAAATAGTCACGGACACAAACGATACATGTCAACCACGCGCACTAACTGGACGCGCACGCACTTGGTGCATAAAACGCGCTCGCGACAATGCCACAAACCACAACTAGGGTCGATATACGTAGCAATCCCCTAACCTAGAACCCAATCGTACCAATCACGCATTCGAAACACACTAATTATATTAGTGAATAGGTTATAGATCATTCCAACCTCAAACTTGAATAAAGTCTATTTATTCCCAAAACCTAGTAAGCAACAATTTATCATTTTAGTGCAAATCTAGATGTTTTATCAAACCTAGTGGCCATAAAGTTCACTTAATAACTTAATTAGGTCACACCATTATTAACTATATTTTAATCTCACCTATTTACACACCAATTAAATAATTAGTTTGCATGCACAATTAATTAGGACAATTAAAAGTGAAGATTAGCAAATTAACAACTAGATTAGATTTTGCAAGTCTTTTAGATGTTATGCTACACATAGTTAACTTAGTTAAATGATAAAAACCCTAACTTGAACCCAAACCCTTCTCTTTAAATCTCAAACTTTCAAATTAGAACTATATCAACACTTAATTAATTTAGATTCAAGTAATTAACCAACAAAGTAATTATTGTGTCAAGATTCATACCTCAAGATTATAGAATTTAACTTGCAACTTGTCCTCCCTAAAATGGTCTCTTGCTCCAAGATTCAAGCTAGATTTAGCTAAGGAGAAATGGATGAAGAATTAGCTTTTAATTGTAGGGTTCCTAGGCACACTAATGAGGTCTCACAAGGCATCAACCATGCCAATTTCAAAAATTACAAGTGCCGAGAAACCCTAATACGGATCGTTGACTAGAGTTTAAGCGAAACTACAAGCGACTAAACTACTTTAGTGCTAAGTGAACGGAAATACAACCTTTGTAGATCCGGTCCTCCACCTCCAAAGCTCCGTGAAGAAGTCCCTTCGCTGCGATCATTGGATCCCGGGCTCTAGCGTCGGCTTTATCGGAGAAATGGACGGGCTAGGTCGTCGACTTCGATGCCGAAGATGATCTACGTCGAGGCAACACAAGTCAAGCTCCAACTTCACCAAGCCATGAAACTTGTGAAGAAAACACCCTATACTACTTGGCAGGTAGTAGAGGATGAAGAAATAGGAAGTGGGTTCACTTTAGAATTGGATTTCTCACTCTTTTTCTCATTTCACCATTGAAGCTAGCAAGCTTCTTTCTTGAAGAAGAAGAAGATGATGATAATATGATAAGAATTCTTGAAAAATATAAAATAAGTCATTCTTATCATTTTATCAACCATGGTCAAGTGTAGAGAATAAACCAAGGTTAGGTTAAGGCTAAGAGACAAAATGGTCAAAGCTTCATGAAGTTTCATGAAAAAAACAAAGAAAGCCACCATTTTATTCTTGCCAAAATGAATTAATAAACTAAAAATGAATAAGAAATAAAATCAAAATCCTAACCATGGTTTAATCTAAACATACACCCAAACAATTATGTATCATCAAACATGATACAATCAAGTGCACAAAAAATATATCACATATACAATGTGCACATTAAGTGAGAAAATCCATCTTAAGTGAACCAATACTAGTTAATGCAAAGTAATATATCAAATATATAATTATACATTAAATCATTAAATCAACACTTGATTTAACGATCCGGTCATATTGCATATAACCGACTAATATCCAATGTATCGGCTTATCGAATCAATCCTTGATTCGATAACTAGGTTATATCACATACAACCATTTGATACATTCATCGCGAGAATAGAATACGGTATCACATACACGCATTATTCTCGGTCCCGTACATATCTCATATGCGCTCCTATTTCGTTTCGCTTGAGCCAGGAAACCTCTGTGTAGGACTCTAAAGACTCGTCAATACGCCGGCAGCAGATGATGATCATATCAAACACCCACAAGCCGCAAGCGGTCTACTAAACGTAACGGCCACTCGGGTATTGAGCGATCAGAAGATCGACGAGCAAGCCCACTCACACTCCTGTGAATCCAACCAGTAACACTTACCGTACAGTCCGGTCTCGTCGTCTGATATGTTGCATATCACGCCTAGGGGTGGTAAACGTCAGACCCCAATAGCTCGATAAGTCGTGTCGATATGAGGTCTATAACTATTCGAGAAACTACTGGTAACACTTACCAGTAAATCTCAGCAACCCTCGCCAGGGATTTCCGGTTATAGCCAATCGAACACAGCGCAACATCAACTCCCTATACCGGGAGAGACGAATCCCCTCCTATCTCTCATTGCCTCCATGTGATTCGGGACTGTACCCAAAAACCACCGTTTTGCACGCCCTCTTGGACGTGGTAAGGTGGAAATCAAAGCACAGTGGGAATCACACAAGACTCTATGACGATCTCGGGTTAACAGACTACTCTGTACCAGTGTCACCAGAGAACTGCCATATGACGTAAGGTATAATACCATCTGGGAGTTCTCGGCGAGTCCGTCCAGTGTACCCAGTCTCTACTGAGCACCCGTATATCATCTCTGATGTCAAACACCAATGGATATGGGATCATCCATCGCCCATCTGTATGGGTCGAGAAGGTATATGCTAGTCTACACTGGTATATCGATGCCCTGTCTCGATACACCCACGACTAGGGACCTTTAAGGATGTACTTATGGACTACCATGTCCCTACTAGTATTATCCGCATCATAGTCCAGGTAGTCAAGTACACATCCTAAGGGCTTTACCAACATGTAACAGAGAACAATCAGTGTACACGTTAAGGTAAAGAGTAACCAGATAGCATACTATCATGTCGAGCAAGAAAGTCCCCCCTATATATGTCCCTGCATCCACTACAATATACATCCTATGTACAGTAATGGCCTCTAGGGCATACATATAACTAACAATCTCCCACTTGCACTAGGGCCATCTGTAGCAGTGGTGGTAGTATCTCATACTCAACCATCCCATAAAAGTCCCTCTCTGGGAAAAGGCCTTTGTGAGTGGATCCGCCGTGTTGTCCTCTGAGTCTACTCTCCTAACCTCGATCACCCTGGAGATCAACTATCTCCATGATCAGGTGATACTGCCTTAGAATATATCTGGATCACTGATGGGACGGACGTTCCTTAGCATAAGCCACAACTCCATTGTCACACAATGGGAGAAACTAAGTTCATCTTATGAACTAATATGCACCCCGACTTCCTCTTTGGTAGCATCTTAAGTAGCGATGTATCCAGCCTTTATCGTCTAGTATACCACGGTATCTAGCTTGGAACACTTTCAACATACCGTCCCTTTACTGAGGGTAAAGACAATGCCTGTGACTGACATTCAGTCGTCTTTATCACCCTGGAACCCTTCCAGTGATTCTCCTCAGGATCGATTGTTACCATCTCACTACATGTAGTGAGTATCCTAACATCCAATTACATCTATCTCATAGATGAAAACTCAGGATTTAGGAGGTATCATTTTGATCCTATATAGAGAATCATTGTGACAAACGGAGATTGACCGAGCGTAGCATAGGAAACTCCTTCCTTATCAAGAGTATGTCATCCACGTACTCTATGAGGATCACTACCATACTCCCTACTACCTTTTTGTATATACAAGGTTCATCTACCATATTGATGATATTAAACTGTTCGACTAACTCATCAAAACAGATGTTCCAACTCCGCGATACCTGCTTTATCACATAAAACATCTTGCACACGTTTCCGCTGCTCCCACTGTCTACGAAGCCCTCTGACTATGTACTTACAGACTCTCTTTTCTGAAACATCATTTTTAGAAAAGCAGTCATGACACCCAACCACCAGATATCGTAGTCATGGTATGTAGCCGTGGCAAGTAGGATCTGGATGGTCTTAAGCATAGGCCTAGAAAAGGTTTCATCATTAGCCACAACTGGTCTATGATGCAAACCTTTAACAAGTCTAGCTTTGAAAGTCTCAACTTTTCCATGTACACCAAGTAATCTTCTCAAGATATACTTGCTCCTGATGGGGATTTAACCCTTTAGATATAGCAACCAAAGTCCATACTTTGTTGGTGTATAAGGATTCCATCTCAGAACGATAAACATCCAGCCATTCTTACAGAGTCTCACTCCTGATGGCCAGCTCGAAACTAGTTGGGTCATCATCTCATGATGCAATCCTCGCTCCCACTGTCATAGAGAAACCGAAGTAACTCTCTGGTGGGTGAGGAACCCTACTAGATCGGCGGAGAGGCTGAGGTTTGTTGGTATCTACTGAATCCTTTGGTTCTACCAAATCATCTGCTGTAGTTTGTATAGCTGGAACCTTTCCAGTTCTACATAACAGACCTGGCCTCGAGCTTGTCCGGATTTTGGTTTTAGACATAGGCCGGTCAACCCCAAATCTTAACTAGCTTAAGACATGGTCTCTTCCCATACCATATCTCATATGGAATGGTAGGCTGTGATCAGATTCGAACCTAATTCAATAGGTATGCAGCTTCTCAAGTGCATAACCCCAAAAAGGAAACAGGTAACTCAGTAGTACTCATCATAGAGCACACCTTATCATATAGGGTATGATTGCTCCGCCCCGATATACCATCGTGCTATGGTGTATACGGAGGAGTAATGCTGAGAGAGAATCTCATTCTCCTTTAGAATAGTCCAGGATTTCCGTGCTCAAGTATTCTCCTCCCTGATCTCATCAAAGGACATAATACTTATACCCGTATTGGTTCTCTACTTCTAACTTATATTCTGTGAATATCTCAAAAGGTTCGGACTTGTGTTTCAACAAGAACATATGTCTGAATCTAAAGAGATCATCAGAGAATGTAATGAACTACAAAGAACCAGTCTTGGCATGTGTAGACAGGGGACTTTACATACATCAACATGTATCAATCCCAAGAGTTCACTAACTCTTTCTCTGTTTCCAATAAACAGAGCTATGGTCATTTTATCTTTGTGACATGACTGGCAAGTTTCATAAGATGTAAATTCAAACTGATTTAAATATGCATCTAAATGTAACTTTAGCTAGTCAGGTCACATTGATCTGACCTAGTCTACAATACCTCAAGAAGGAATCGTTCAATTCTAAACTCTTCCCCTTGTTTGTGTTCAGTATACTAGGAACTGTAGTTTGATTTAGAACGTCAATGATTTTAGATAACGTGCCTGAACCGATCAATTTTTGATATAGGAAATGTTCAAAACATTATCCAACAATACAAAATTTTATCATTTCTTTACTTATAAAGAGACTGATATGATTTTGTATATCAGGTTCGGTATCTAACAACATTCGTTCAGAATCAATGTATTTGTAATACAGGGTGACAGTGACCAACAGACTTGGCTGCAACACTTGCCCCGTTTTCTGTCTCATGAAACTTATCACCTGTTCTCAGTTCTGTACCTTTCTGTAGCCCTATATAGAAGATTACATATCTGGGATCCTGATCCGGTATCAAATACCCAGGACGTAGAGGATACAGAGAAACAGTTCTTTGTAACGAACACACCCGAAGATGATGCATCAACATGCACTTTCTTCGTTTGGGGGGCACGGGAAATCTGGTATTCCCCAATTTCCTGCTCTGTCTTACAACAATTATAAGTTGGAGCGGGACCAACGCTCCCCAGCTCAGTAAAACAAGCGCGTTCGGTCAATATTCCGTATTATGATCTTGATTAAGGCGTGATATGGTCGCTACCTGGAGAGAGAGAGAGAAGAAAACACTCAGCGTGCGCTCTTGCAAGATCAGATTGGTTATTATTTTATCTAATCAGGATGGCTCCCACTGTTTTCATCAAATCTTCCTTCAAACCCTAAAAGGAAAGACTAGCCGGGATTAATTACACACTACAAGTTCGCCAATCTTTCAGCCAGGCCAGTGTCAGTACTTTGAGGGAGGTGCCCCGTGCTTTCGCACGGACCTAATTAATGTAAACCTCGTTTTCCCAGAGGCGTAACCCCGTTGACACCTTTCTAGACACCTACTTGATCGGCTAATTGTAATGTGTAAAACTCTCCCAGGAGTAACAATTACTCGCAGTGGGTATCGGGATCCAACTATCTCATAGAAGGTATGCAATCTCATTGCAAATTCAACACTTGAAATTCTCGATAATTTTGCCCCTAGCACCCTATGACCTTGACGGAGGTCAACAAACCATAGGCTACTAGTCAAGTTCAACCCGTCATTTCTTGATTGAATCAAACCCACCCGCACGACCCTTGACGGAGGTCAACAAGGTCGCACGACTACACTAATCCAATCTGCATCATATGCATAAGCAGATAAATACTAGTTAGCTACCGCACACTACGCCTTGACGGAGGTCAACAAACGTAGCACGAATACTAAGTAGGACTTATCTGAAATGACGGAGGGCTACGACAAGTTTTTCTGAAAACCTATTGCGTAATGAACTTGATATCGTTGTAGAATCAAATGATTTTAAAATGGAGTGTTTTTTAGGCTTTTCTAGTTTTGCTTAAGGGGTCACTCCCGGTGAAGGGATCGTCGGCCCTTTCCTCGTCAAATGAGGTGCGGGATATATCATATATATCACTGTGCAAAGCAGAAACTATAGAAGCTATCAAAAGACAAACCGAGTGTGTAGCATCTGCCAGTTATTGCTAAAGGGGTCACTCCCGGTGAAGGGATCATCGGCCCTTTCCTCATCGAATAAGGTGCAGGATATATCATATATACCGCTGTGCAAAGAAAGAACTGTAGCTACCTGTTTTATTTTTGAAATTCGATTCCACAACATCTTAGGTTTCTTTTACTTTCATTAATCACATTAATGAAGTCCCATCATTTAAATTACCTAAACATCACAGATAAATACGACGTACACTTATGCCATCCGCATTCGCCTCGATGTCCCCTCTGTTGGATATATGTATGCCCTAGAGGCCATTATGTGATAGTTGATGTATCTATACATGTATATATATTCAGTTTGCATTCTTGCTCGACATGATAGTATGCTATCTGGTTCTTCTTTATCTGACATGTTGATTTGATCATGCTTTTATTCATTCATACATGCTGATAAAGCCCTAAGGATATCGGCTTGACTACTCTGATTATGATGGAGATCATACTAGTGGGACATCTGTAGTCTATAAGCATATCCTGAAATGTCCCTAGTCGGAGGTGTGTCGAGATAGGGCATCGATATACCAGAGTAGACTAGCGTATATGATACTAGACCCATGTGATGGGCGATGGATGTTCCCACATTCATCGATGTTTGACATCAAGATCATATACGGGTGCTCAGTGGTTACTGGGTACACTGGACGGACTCGCCGAGAACTCCTATATGGAATTATATCTATCGTCGGAAAGCAGTTCTCAGGTGACACTGGTACAGGTTAGTCTGTAGACCCGAGATCGTCATAGAGCCTTGTGTGTTCTCCCACTGTACTTTGATTGCCACCCTACCACGGCTCTACTGAGTCGTGCAAACAGGTGGCCGTTGGGTACAGTCCCGAGACACACGAAGGCAATGAGCGATAGGAGGGGTTTCGTCTCTCCCGGTATTGGGAGTTGATGCTGTGCTGTGCTCGACTGGTTATAACAGCAAGTCCCTGGCCAGGGCTGCTGAGATTTGCTGATAAGTGTTATCAGTAGTTTCTCGATCTGTTATAGACCATTCATCGACACGACTTATTGAGTTATTGGGGTCGACGTGACCATCCCTAGGCTCGATATGCAGCATATCTGACGAAGAGACCGGACTGTACGGTAGTGTTGCCGGATGGCTCGACGGGAGTTGTAACAGGTTCGCTTGTTTTCTTCTTATCGCTCAATACCCGGGTGGCCGTTACGTTTGGCTGACCGCTTGCGGCTTGGGGGTGCTTGATATGATCATCACCCACTGCCGGCGTATTGACGAGTCTTAGAGTCCCACATAGGAGTTACCTAGTCCAGGCGAAACGTTGTGGTGCGCGTATGCGATATGCGCTTGGACCCGATTAAAATACGTGTATGGGATACCGTATATTAATTGGGCGGCTTGCTAATGGTCGGGTCATATGTGATATGATCGGATTAGTGAATCAAGTGTTGATTCATCATTAGTTTCTCACTACAAATCCTATCTTGATAATATATGATGTATGTATGCATGTGTGCTTGCACATCCATATGTGCATGAACAAGAATGAAGCTTGGACGGGAAAACTCCGGGTGGATCGTCGTGGACGTGGGAGGAGTACAAGCGGACCTTCATCCAACACCCAAAGAGCCTAAGGAGCGAAGCAAAAACGGGAGCTACAAAGGTTGTAGCCTTCAAACCCTAACTTTGTTAGCTTATAGTTTTGTAACCCTAATCTTTCTAGGATCGATTCCTTTGCTTGTTAGTTTAGCACCATAAAAATGAAAACTTTAGGTCATGTGATGCTTGAAATCTCTTCATAGGGTGCTAGACTAATCTTACATTGGTATCAGAGCTTTGGTCATTTTACCCTTGATACAAGACTGGCAAGTCGCATAAGATTTATATTCAAAAGAATTTAAATATCCATCTTTGTGTAACTTGTTTAGTCTTGTTTCGTTAATATGACCAAGTCTACAGTGCCAAAGAAAAGCTTCATTTAATTCTGAAAGTTTTCTTTTATTAGTGTGTTGTATACTGAAAGCTGTGTGTTGATTTAGGACATATATTCCGTTATTAAGTGTACCATACCCAACCAACATTTGATTTAGGTGAATGTTCATAACAGGAGTCTTTGCTGACTTCATAGTGCTCTCTGCACTCCTTAACATATTAAGGAGTTCAGGGAGGTCCTTCTCCATGCCATGCATGTTGAAGTTCACTATGAACTGAGCAAAGGTGGAGGGGAGGGACTGCAGAATAATATCTATATATTGTTCATTTTCCATTGTCCATCCAAGGTCCTCAAGCTCTTCTATAAGAGCTATCATCTTCAACACATGGTCTCCAGGGCATACATATATCCAACAATCTCCCACTTGCACTAAGGCCAGTTATTGGCATATCTCATACCCAACATCTCAAAAAGTCGCTCATGCTGTGGCTGAGAGAGGGCCTTGTTGAGTGGATCCGCGGCGTTGTTCTTTGTGTCAACTCTCTTAATCTTGATCCGGGAGATTGTAGATCGCCGCGAGATCGAGATTAAGAGAGTTGACATAAAGAACAACGCCGCGGATCAACTCACCAAGGCCCTCCCTCAGCCACAGCATGAGCGACTTTTTGAGATGTTGGGTATGAGATATCCAATAACTGGCCTTAGTGCAAGTGGGAGATTGTTGGATATATGTATGCCCTGGAGACCATGTGTTGAAGATGATAGCTCTTATAGAAGAGCTTGAGGACCTTGGATAGACAATGGAAAATGAACAATATATAGATATTATTCTGCAGTCCCTCCCCTCCACCTTTGCTCAGTTCATAGTGAACTTCAACATGCATGGCATGGAGAAGGACCTCCCTGAACTCCTTAATATGTTAAGGAGTGCAGAGAGCACTATGAAGTCAGCAAAGACTCCTGTTATGAACATTCACCTAAATCAAATGTTGGTTGGGTATGGTACACTTAATAACGGAATATATGTCCTAAATCAACACACAGTTTTCAGTATACAACACACTAATAAAAGAAAACTTTCAGAATTAAATGAAGCTTTTCTTTAGCACTGTAGACTTGGTCATATTAACGAAACAAGACTAAACAAGTTACACAAAGATGGATATTTAAATTCTTTTGAATATAAATCTTATGCGACTTGCCAGTCTTGTATCAAGGGTAAAATGACCAAAGCTCTGATACCAATGTAAGGTTAGTCTAGCACCCTATGAAGAGATTTCAAGCATCACATGACCTAAAGTTTTCATTTTTATGGTGCTAAACTAACAAGCAAAGGAATCGATCCTAGAAATATTAGGGTTACAAAACTATAAGCTAACAAAGTTAGGGTTTGAAGGCTACAACCTTTGTAGCTCCCGTTTTTTCTTCGCTCCTTAGGCTCTTTGGGTGTTGGATGAAGGTCCGCTTGTACTCCTCCCACGTCCACGACGATCCACCCGGAGTTTTCCCGTCCAAGCTTGCAACTTTGAAAAACAAAGAGAACACTCTAATCAAGTGAGCTAGACTCGATTAGAATGAAGTTATGGCTATGGATCTCACTTCAAAATCTTATTTTTATGAGTGATTCACTCTCTTGTATGAACTAGAGAGCAAAAGCATGGAGGTTGATGAATATGGTGGATTTTAGAAGAGGAGAATGAATTATCTTATGAAAGAGAAAAGGAAAATAGCTATATATATTTTTCTTTCTCTTAACCAACCATGGTTAAATAAATAGATAACATTTTATTTTAAATTAAAAGCATGATAAGAAAATAAACTATGGGTTAAATGTTAGGTGAGCATGGTTGAGTTAGAAGAGTGTAGAAATACTTAAGTGATTTAACCCATTTTTCATTTTCTTTTGCTTTAATTTAAATCCAATAATTATCCAAATACAACCATGGTGTAATTCTTACACATCCACCCTTCCCATTGTATAAACAACCATGATAATATATGATGTATGTATGCATGTGTTCTTGCACATCCATATGTGCATGAACAAGAATGAATGCACACATGCATGCATACATACAACATAAACAAGATAGGATTTGTAGTGAGAAACTAATGATGAATCAACACTTGATTCACTAATCCGGTCATATCACATATGATCCGACCATTAGCAAGCCGCCCAATTAATATACGGTATCCCATACACGTATTTTAATCGGGTCCAAGCGCATATCGTGTAAGTCCATATTGCGACCCCCGGTTCTTACGGGGAGGCGGAAACGGTATAAAAAACGAATTTTTATCGCAAGAGGCAACATGGGCTAAACTATGGTCGGGATCGTTGTCTAAACTAAAACTAGCAAACTATGCTAAAGAGAGTTAGCTACTCGGATGAAGATGGTTATACCTAGACTTGAACTCCTTCTCTTCGAGCTCCGGTGGTGGTCCGATGGCTCCTTCTCGTCGTCTCCGTATGCCGAAGATAGATCCACTTGAAAGCTCCAACCTTTAGCTCCTTCTTCGGTCTTTGAAGAAACTAGTTCACTTGGTTTGCTAAACCTAGTGAACTAGAATGAGTAGAGATGATTTAGAATGGGATTTTATCTATGGTTCTTGATTCTCAACTCATGAGACAAGAGAACCATAGATCAAGAGAGGGAGCAAGAGGTTGAGGATGAGAGCAAGAGGAGAGCTCAAGAACAAGAGAGAGAATGAGCAAGAAAAAAATGAGCAAGTATTTTGTCTCTCACCCTCTCATAATCCAAAGCAATGATAACTCATCATATCAACCAAAGTCTTATGTGATGGTTGAAGTAACCATAACCTTATCATGTCATGCACTCATTTTACTCAAATGAACAAGCAAGAAAAAGTCTTTGGCATGAAATGATAACCATGGTTATCATGATGGTCAACTAGTCAAGCCTAGTCAACCGGTCAACAAGTCAACAAAAGTCAACAAGTCACCAAAGTCAACAAGTCAACAAAAGTCAACAAGTCAACAACCATATCACCATAACACTTAATTAATATAATAGTTAATCACATATCATATTCTCATTAGGGTTGAGCATAAAGTCAAAAAGTCAACGGTCAACTGTCAACAACCCTAATGAGAATCCGCTGCCTCTGCCTCCCTGTCAACTGTGCATACACACCCGCATCCGCGTTCCGAGGAACACGAATGCAAACTGGATAAATCCAATCCCATAAGGTACACTAGGATCTGGCTTAAACCAAAGCCCGCTAGTGTAAACTGTCCGGACACTGTACGTGCACAAGTGCACGGATGTGACCGAACCCTGTCGCAAAACCATGCGACCTGTCGCAATACCATGCGACCTCTACTCTTTTGCCTAAAGGCGAAAAGCTTTCTGTGTGGGACTCTAAAGACTCAACACTACGCTGGCAGTGGGTTTAACCACAGACCGCAAGCGGCACTAGCTGTGCGTAACGGTCCCCAGGTAATGCCGACAAGAAGACCGACGAGGCGAAACCCATCTGAACTCCTACTGAGCCTGAGCGTGACATTCTCCGTACAGTCCGGTCTGTTCGTCTGATACATCGCATGGCGGGCCTAGGGGGCGGTAAACGTCAGTCCCCTAATAGCGGTACAAGTCGTGCCGGAGTGAAGCCCAATACACCCTGAGATAACACTGGAAACCTACCAGTATATCTCGTTTGCCCTGGCCAGGGACTACTCGTGAATGGCTCTCCTAGACACAGCGCGATGTCAACCCCCAATACCGGGAGAGACGAATCCTGTCTAACCGTCACTGCCTCCAAGTGCTTCGGGACTGCACCCAACCACCACCTGTTTGCACGACTCCTTTGAGCCGTGGTAGGGTAGTGATCAAAGTACAGTGGGAACACACCCGAGGCGAAGTGACAGTGTCAAGTCAGCGGACTAAGCTGTACTCATGTCACCTGGGAACTGATAACTGACGATAGGTATAATACCAACTAGTCAGTTCCCTACGAGTCCTGTCCAGTGTACCCGTAACCTAACGAGCACCCGCATACTATCTCAAGTACGACGTACTGACGGCTGTGGGACAGACCGTCTCCCACACTGGGATGAGAAGCGCATGCGCTGGTCTACTCCGGAGTATCGATGCCCTGTCTCGATAGTCCTGCGACCAGGGACCTGAATAAGGATGTGCTTATAGATTACCCAGCCCCCACTAGTGTGACTGCCATCACAACGCTGGTAATCAAGCAAAGATCCTAAGGGCTCCACTAATGCGTATAAGTGATATACTGAAATAAACACAAGTACACATTGAAGTAGAAACAAACCAAGTAGCATACTACTATTTTGAGCAAGATTGTATATACAAGGTGAATATCCCAAGCATCCATTAAGTAATATACAAACTAGTATGATACAGTAATGGCCTCTAGGGCATATACACTAACAATCTCCCACTTGCACTAAGGCCATGTACTGGCGTATCGAAGACCTATCATCTCGATCAGCCGCTCGAACTGAGTCTGGGGCAAGGCCTTGGTGAATGGATCTGCAGTGTTATCTTCTGAAGCGACTCTCCGAACCTCGATCTCCTGGCGATCCACGATCTCCCTGATCAGGTGATACCGCCTCAAGATGTGCCTGGATCTCTGATGGGACCTGGGTTCCTTCGCTAAAGCTATAGCCCCGTTGTTGTCGCAATACAGAGGTATTGGATCAACAATGGACGAAACCACCTGAAGTTCTTTCAAGAACTTCCTCATCCAGACAGCTTCTTTTGCGGCATCAGATGCAGCGATGTATTCCGCTTCCATCGTCGAGTCTGCAACGGTTTCTTGTTTGGAACTCTTCCAACACACCGCCCCTCCATTGAGGGTAAAGACAAAACCCGACATGGACTTGGAATCATCCTTGTCACTCTGGAAGCTGGAGTCAGCAAAGGCCTCGATCTGGAGGTCTTTTCCGCCATACACCAAGAACATCTCCTTAGTCCTTCTCAGGTACTTGAGAATGTTCTTTACCGCTATCCAGTGTTTCTCCCCAGGGTTTGACTGATACCGGCTTACCACACTCAGTGCATAAGCTACATCCGGTCTGGTACACAACATCGCATACATTATAGAGCCTACCGCAGAAGCGTAGGGTATAATAGACATGCGATCCCTCTCCAAATCAGTCTTGGGAGACATCTCTTTAGAGAGGGTGATCCCGTGACAAGCCGGTAGGTTACCGCGCTTGGAATCTTCCATACTGAATCTCTTCAGTATGGTGTCGATGTACCTGGACTGTGAAAGTCCTAATATCCTCTTGGATCTGTCACGGTAGATCCGGATACCCAGAATGTACGAGGCATCACCCAGGTCTTTCATGGAGAACCTGTGTGACAAGAACCCCTTGACAGATTGTAGCATAGGAATGTCATTTCCTATTAAGAGAATGTCATCCACGTATAAAACGAGGAATACTACAGTTCTCGCTACAAATCTACTATAGATGCATGGTTCATCTGGATTTTTGATAAAGCCAAATTCTTTGACCGTCTCATCAAAGCAGATGTTCCAACTCCGCGATGCCTGCTTTAGTCCATAGATGGACTTAAGCAACTTGCACACCTTTCCGCTGCTCCCACTCTGAATGAAACCCTCTGGCTGGTCCATATAGACACACTCCTCTAAATTTCCATTTAGAAAAGCTGTCTTTACGTCCATTTGCCAGATCTCATAATCGTGGAAGGCAGCAATGGCAAGAAGGATCCGAATGGATTTCAGCATGGCTACTGGAGAAAAGGTTTCGTCGTAGTCCAAGCCAGGTCTTTGACGAAAACCCTTTGCTACCAGCCTAGCTTTATAGGTCTCAACCTGTCCATCTACACCAATCTTCCTTTTGAAGATCCACTTGCATCCTACGGGTTTTACCCCGTCTGGAGCAATGTCCAACGTCCATACCTTGTTGGTGTACATGGACTCCATTTCGGTCCGCATTGCATCCAGCCATTTCACTGAGTCAACGCTCTGAACGGCCTGCTGGAAGCTAGTAGGCTCATCATAATCTATGATGCAATCCTCTCTATCCCCGTCTATGAGAAAACCGTAGTATCTCTCAGGCGGATGAGACTGCCTACTACTTCTGCGGAGCGGCGTAGGAATGTCCTGTTCTTCCGAACCTTCTGGTTCCACTAAACTTTCAGTAACAGTCCGTGGTTCTGGAATTTCTTCCAGTTCTACTGTGCTCCCACTTATCTGGTTTTCCAAAAACTCAGTTTCCAAGAAGTAGGCATGACGAGAAACAAGAACTTTTTGTTCCTCTTCACAGTAGAAGAAATATCCTTTTGAGTTCTTTGGATACCCCACAAACTTGCACTGTACTGAGCGTGCCTCGAGCTTGTCCGCATGCTGCTTTTTGACAAAAGCCGGACATCCCCATGTCTTAATGTGCTTAAGATAGGGTCTCTTCCCACACCACATTTCATATGGTGTGGAAGGCACAGTCTTAGTCGGAACTCGGTTCAAAAGGTACGCTGCTGATTCTAGCGCATACCCCCAGAATGATCGCGGTAACTCAGCATTACCCATCATGGACCGCACCATATCCAATAGGGTGCGGTTCCGTCTCTCCGATACACCGTTATGTTGCGGGGTGTATGGAGGAGTAAGCTGAGAGAGAATTCCGTTCTCTTTTAAATAGTCCAGGAACTCGGCACTTAAGTATTCTCCACCTCGATCCGATCTTAGAATCTTAATACTTTTGCCGGTCTGTTTCTCTACTTCATTCTTATACTCCTGGAATTTTCCAAAGGCCTCGGACTTATGTTTCATCAAGAAGACATAACCGTACCTTGAGAAGTCATCCGTAAAAGTAATGAAGTAAGAATGTCCGCTTCGGGCATGTGTAGACATTGGACCGCACACGTCACTGTGTACGAGTCCCAAGAGCTCGCTCGCTCTTACTCCATGTCCAGTAAACGGAGTCTTTGTCATCTTTCCTTTGAGACAAGATTGACAAGTGGCATACGATTGATATTCGAACGCATTCAAATATCCTTCTGTATGTAACTTAGTCAACCTTCTCTCATTGATGTGACCCAATCTACAATGCCATAAGAAAGTCTGATTTATTTCCGGAGACTTTCTTTTGTGTGTATTCTGGACGTTGAAAATCTGTGGTTGGTTTAACACGTATATACCATTACTCAATGTACCTGACCCAATCAAAACTTGATTAAGGTGAATGTTTACAACATTACTTACAAACGCAAATTCATAACCTTCTTTAGAAACTAAAGATACAGAAATGATATTACAAGTTGCGTTGGGTACAAAAAAGCAATTACGCAAAACCAAAACATGTCCATACTGACATTCCCAGGTGATAGTCCCCCACGGCTTTAGCATCCATGCTAGCTCCGTTCGCAACTTTGAGGGTCATGTCACCTGCCTTCAAAACCCTACGGTTTCTCAACGCCTGCAAAGAATTACAGATATGAGATCCTGATCCGGTATCCAATACCCAGGAAGTAGAGTTTATTGAAAGACAATTTTCAATAACATACACACCTGAAGCTGAAGCTGCAACCTGCTTCAATTCCTGTGTTCTGGCCTTCCAGGCCCTGCAATCATTCTTCCAGTGTCCTTTCTTATGACAATAGAAGCATTCTTCTTTATCCACAAGCTTCCCCGCTATCTTTGTTGCTTTACCTTTTCCCTTCGTATCCACTTTACTAACACCGCCCCTTGGTTTGGCGGGGGCCTTCTTCTTCTTTCCCTTGGCTTTCGCCTTGGACCTAGAAGAAGATGATCCTCCTACAAACAAAGTGGATGTTTCCCTACCTTTCTGTAGGGTGCCCTCTGCGCTCCTCAGCATGTTGAGGAGCTCTGATAGTTCAACCTCTTTTTCTTGTAGGTTGAAGTTTAGTATAAACTGGGCGTAAGTGGAAGGAAGGGACTGGAGAACTATATCCGTATATAGCTCACTCTCTAATGTGATCCCTAGGTCAGCGAGCTCCTCAATGTAGCCGATCATCTTTAGCACATGCTCGGCTACTGATGATCCGACGGCCATTCTTGTCGAAAATAACTTTTTCGACGCTTCGTATCTTGCGATACGTGATTGCTCTCCATACAGTTCTTTTGTATGGAGCAATATGGACTCCATGTCCATATTCTCATGCCTCCTCTGATGTTCGTTGTCCATCGAGGCAAGCAGGAGGCACTTGGCCTTCGCGCTATCAATCTCCCAAGTCTTGCGGATTTCCTTATCCGCGACACTGGAAGTTGGACCAGGGACAGGGAGAGCTTTGGTGGTAAGAAGATACCCCAGCTTGTCATAAGTGATTGCTATCGTGACATTCCTGAGCCAATCTTTGTAGTTTGGCCCTGTCAGTTTGTTTTTATCTAGGAGTAACTTAAGTCCAGTCATGTTGATTGGTCGCTGCAATTAGGAGAGAGAAGAAGAAACACTCAGCATGATGCTCTTGCAAGTTTAGAGTGGTTTTTAGTTTGTCTAAACAGGATGGCTCCCACTGTTTCTCGAATCCCTCCTCAAACCATAAAGGAAGAATTAGTCAGGATCAATCCCACCGTACAATACTTGCTTAACCGTTCAGCCAGGCCGGTGTCGGTACTTCGAGGGAGGTTTTCTAACGCTTTCGCGAAGTTCCTTAATTAGAGAACCTCTTTTCCCTGGGGGCGTAGCCCCGCTAACACCTTTCTAGGCACCTACTAGGTTTATAGCATTGATCGTTAAGTAAGAAATTTCCCGAGGAGTAGCATATACTCACAGTAGGATCGGGATCCAAATATCATCGCGTGACGAAACTGAAGGAATCCTACCAGAATCATCACACTCCAAATGGTATGCAAATCTAGCAAGTTTCAGTACTTATGAAACTCCCGATGTGGATTTTTGCCCCATGCTCTTATGACCTTGACTTTGGCCAACAAATCATAAGTCACATGTCAAGTTCTGCCCGTCGTTCTCCAGGTTAGTTTGAATCCACCCGCACCTACCCTTGACTTTGGCCAACAAGGCAGTACGACTGTTCCAAACCAACGCATCTATCTATGCTGCACATGAATACCCAATAGCTACCAATCACTGTGCCTTGACTTTGGCCAACAAACACAGCTTGAATACTATTGACTATTCATGTGAAACGACGGAGGGCTATGGATGGTTTTGGCAAAACCGTGAACGTAGTGAACTTGATTTGGTCGATGGAACGAGATAGCTTTTAAAAGGAGTGGCTCAAGCTCCGTATTTAAAAGTTGTTTTGAAAAGAACCGAGTGGTTTTTCGAAAGTGTTCCAACGACTTTAACTTGGTTTATTATCTTGCATTAGTTCTTTTAATGCGTGATATTCTTGCATTAGTTCTTTTAATGCGTCCCATCAATTAATCCTACCATTGCAGAAAACAACCAAAATATGACGTACGCTTATGCCATTCGCATTCGCCACGGGGCCCCGTCATTACCCGTTAGGTTACTTAACTAACGACAGAGCGGGGGCTGGGCTAGCGCGTCTGTAAAACATAAGCAACGCCTAAATAATATCATATATAGATATACTGCAATGATAAACATTTCAGATCACAGATAAATACATTGGATATACTAGCAATCTGTAATTTGTACGAGCCTGTAACAAAAACAGATAACACGGTCGCGGTGAATAGCCAAAACCCCACCCAAGACCCCTACGGGTGCGGCAAACTACCCGCCAAGTACCCGAAGCGTAGCAACCTCCCTCATCTCCATGAGTAGGCCACTCGACACTTCGGCATACCCGGTAGTTTGTGCACCCCTCCATGGGTCTATCCTAGGAGCAAAAACAGTAAAAAGAAATTATACAATGACGGCTACAACCCCGACCCGGTTGTGCGGCCATACAAATAATTATTACATCAATTTACAAATTTACATGAATTGCAAGAAAAGAAAACTCTCGTCTCACAACCCCCCGGCTATTCACCCGCGACAATCCAACATATTTATATACACATTCCAGCACATTACAGATCATGTATAACCCCGACTAATCGACTTATAGCGATTAGCCGACGTTCAATACATGCAAGCATCACAGATATAACCATCATAGTCAAAGTGCAGTGAAGTTCGGAAAAAATACGGAATTATAGGACCCCAAAAGGAAATTTTTTTTCTGGACAATCTGGGCACATATAATATATTTTAAAAATCCCAAAACCAACACACAAACACACTGCACGAAAAACGATGCAGAGAAGACACCAAGTCGCGGCGGTTCCGCGGCGGCTAAGAAGGATCACGCGGCTGAAGCGCGGCACTTTAGGCGAATCACTGTATCGTTTTTCTTGGGTGTTCACACAAAACCCTGAGCCGAATTTACAAGTGTAAAGTTTTTCATTTTGAGCAGAAAAAATTTCAACAGAAACTCAGTTTTTGTGAAGTTTGGTTTTTTTGGATTTTTCCGGTTCCGAACTTCGTTACACTTCACTACCAAGCTAGTTTAAGTTTAGTTAGGCTCTGATACCACTGTAAGTCCATATTGTGACCCCCGGTTCTTACGGGGAGGCGGAAACGGTATAAAAAACGAATTTTTATCGCAAGAGGCAACATGGGCTAAACTATGGTCGGGATCGTTGTCTAAACTAAAACTAGCAAACTATGCTAAAGAGAGTTAGCTACTCGGATGAAGATGGTTATACCTAGACTTGAACTCCTTCTCTTCGAGCTCCGGTGGTGGTCCGATGGCTCCTTCTCGTCGTCTCCGTATGCCGAAGATAGATCCACTTGAAAGCTCCAACCTTTAGCTCCTTCTTCGGTCTTTGAAGAAACTAGTTCACTTGGTTTGCTAAACCTAGTGAACTAGAATGAGTAGAGATGATTTAGAATGGGATTTTATCTATGGTTCTTGATTCTCAACTCATGAGACAAGAGAACCATAGATCAAGAGAGGGAGCAAGAGGTTGAGGATGAGAGCAAGAGGAGAGCTCAAGAACAAGAGAGAGAATGAGCAAGAAAAAAATGAGCAAGTATTTTGTCTCTCACCCTCTCATAATCCAAAGCAATGATAACTCATCATATCAACCAAAGTCTTATGTGATGGTTGAAGTAACCATAACCTTATCATGTCATGCACTCATTTTACTCAAATGAACAAGCAAGAAAAAGTCTTTGGCATGAAATGATAACCATGGTTATCATGATGGTCAACTAGTCAAGCCTAGTCAACCGGTCAACAAGTCAACAAAAGTCAACAAGTCACCAAAGTCAACAAGTCAACAAAAGTCAACAAGTCAACAACCATATCACCATAACACTTAATTAATATAATAGTTAATCACATATCATATTCTCATTAGGGTTGAGCATAAAGTCAAAAAGTCAACGGTCAACTGTCAACAACCCTAATGAGAATCCGCTGCCTCTGCCTCCCTGTCAACTGTGCATACACACCCGCATCCGCGTTCCGAGGAACACGAATGCAAACTGGATAAATCCAATCCCATAAGGTACACTAGGATCTGGCTTAAACCAAAGCCCGCTAGTGTAAACTGTCCGGACACTGTACGTGCACAAGTGCACGGATGTGACCGAACCCTGTCGCAAAACCATGCGACCTGTCGCAATACCATGCGACCTCTACTCTTTTGCCTAAAGGCGAAAAGCTTTCTGTGTGGGACTCTAAAGACTCAACACTACGCTGGCAGTGGGTTTAACCACAGACCGCAAGCGGCACTAGCTGTGCGTAACGGTCCCCAGGTAATGCCGACAAGAAGACCGACGAGGCGAAACCCATCTGAACTCCTACTGAGCCTGAGCGTGACATTCTCCGTACAGTCCGGTCTGTTCGTCTGATACATCGCATGGCGGGCCTAGGGGGCGGTAAACGTCAGTCCCCTAATAGCGGTACAAGTCGTGCCGGAGTGAAGCCCAATACACCCTGAGATAACACTGGAAACCTACCAGTATATCTCGTTTGCCCTGGCCAGGGACTACTCGTGTAATGGCTCTCCTAGACACAGCGCGATGTCAACCCCCAATACCGGGAGAGACGAATCCTGTCTAACCGTCACTGCCTCCAAGTGCTTCGGGACTGCACCCAACCACCACCTGTTTGCACGACTCCTTTGAGCCGTGGTAGGGTAGTGATCAAAGTACAGTGGGAACACACCCGAGGCGAAGTGACAGTGTCAAGTCAGCGGACTAAGCTGTACTCATGTCACCTGGGAACTGATAACTGACGATAGGTATAATACCAACTAGTCAGTTCCCTACGAGTCCTGTCCAGTGTACCCGTAACCTAACGAGCACCCGCATACTATCTCAAGTACGACGTACTGACGGCTGTAGGACAGACCGTCTCCCACACTGGGATGAGAAGCGCATGCGCTGGTCTACTCCGGAGTATCGATGCCCTGTCTCGATAGTCCTGCGACCAGGGACCTGAATAAGGATGTGCTTATAGATTACCCAGCCCCTACTAGTGTGACTGCCATCACAACGCTGGTAATCAAGCAAAGATCCTAAGGGCTCCACTAATGCGTATAAGTGATATACTGAAATAAACACAAGTACACATTGAAGTAGAAACAAACCAAGTAGCATACTACTATTTTGAGCAAGATTGTATATACAAGGTGAATATCCCAAGCATCCATTAAGTAATATACAAACTAGTATGATACAGTAATGGCCTCTAGGGCATATACACTAACATATCGCATACGCGCACCACAACGTTTCGCCTGGACTAGGTAACTCCTATGTGGGACTCTAAGACTCGTCAATACGCCGGCAGTGGGTGATGATCATATCAAGCACCCCCAAGCCGCAAGCGGTCAGCCAAACGTAACGGCCACCCGGGTATTGAGCGATAAGAAGAAAACAAGCGAACCTGTTACAACTCCCGTCGAGTCATCCGGCAACACTACCGTACAGTCCGGTCTCTTCGTCAGATATGCTGCATATCGAGCATAGGGATGGTCACGTCGACCCTAATAACTCAATAAGTCGTGTCGATGAATGGTCTATAACAGATCGAGAAACTACTGATAACACTTATCAGCAAATCTCAGCAGCCCTGGCCAGGGACTTGCTGTTATAACCAGTCGAGCACAGCACAGCATCAACTCCCAATACCGGGAGAGACGAAACCCCTCCTATCGCTCATTGCCTTCGTGTGTCTCGGGACTGTACCCAACGGCCACCTGTTTGCACGACTCAGTAGAGCCGTGGTAGGGTGGCAATCAAAGTACAGTGGGAGAACACACAAGGCTCTATGACGATCTCGGGTCTACAGACTAACCTGTACCAGTGTCACCTGAGAACTGCTATCCGACGATAGATATAATTCCATATAGGAGTTCTCGACGAGTCCGTCCAGTGTACCCAGTCACCACTGAGCACCCGTATATGATCTTGATGTCAAACATTGATGAATGTGGGAACATCCATCGCCCATCACATGGGTCTAGTATCATATACGCTAGTCTACTCTGGTATATCGATGCCCTGTCTCGATACACCTCCGACTAGGGACATTTCAGGATATGCTTATAGACTACAGATGTCCCACTAGTATGATCTCCATCATAATCAGAGTAGTCAAGCCGATATCCTTAGGGCTTTATCAGCATGTATGAATGAATAAAAGCATGATCAAATCAACATGTCAGATAAAGAAGAACCAGATAGCATACTATCATGTCGAGCAAGAATGCAAACTGAATATATATACATGTATAGATACATCAACTATCACATAATGGACTCTAGGGCATACATATATCCAACAATCTCCCACTTGCACTAAGGCCAGTTATTGGCGTATCTCATACCCAACATCTCAAAAAGTCGCTCATGCTGTGGCTGAGGGAGGGCCTTGGTGAGTGGATCCGCGGCGTTGTTCTTTGTGTCAACTCTCTTAATCTCGATCTCGCGGCGATCTACAATCTCCCGGATCAAATGAAAGCGCCTCAGGATGTGTCTGGACCGCTGATGGGATCTGGGCTCCTTGGCTAACGCCATTGCCCCATTATTGTCACAATACAAAGGTATTGGATCAATAATGGTTGGAACTACTCCTAGCTCCGAGACGAACTTCTTCATCCAGACGGCTTCCTTGGCGGCATCATTTGCAGCAATGTACTCAGCTTCCATCATAGAGTCTGCAACGGTATCTTGTTTAGAACTTTTCCAACTTACCGCCCCTCCATTGAGGGTAAATACAAACCCTGAGATAGATTTGCTGTCATCCTTATCGCTCTGGAAGCTCGAATCGGTAAAGGCCTCCATTTGGAGATCTTTATTACCATACACCAAGAACAATTCTTTAGTCCTTCGTAAGTACTTAAGAATGTTCTTCACAGCTGTCCAGTGGTTCTCCCCTGGGTTGGATTGATACCTGCTTACAACACTAAGTGCATAAGCTACATCTGGGCGTGTACATAACATCGCATACATTATAGACCCTACTGCCGAAGCATAAGGTATAATGCTCATGCGAGCTCTCTCTTCATCGGTCTTTGGACAAGAATCCTTGGAGAGAGTGACTCCATGGCAAGCGGGTAAGGCACCCCGCTTGGAGTCTTCCATACTAAACATTTTTAGGATGGTGTTGATGTACCTGGTTTGGGACAATCCCAATAACTTTTTGGATCTATCCCTATAGATCCTTATGCCCAGGATGTATGTGGCATCACCCAGGTCCTTCATGGAGAACCTCAATGATAAGAATGATTTGACCGACTGTAGCATAGGAATATCATTTCCTATCAGAAGAATGTCATCTACGTACAATACGAGGAATGTGACAGCTCTTCCTACAGCCTTTCTATAAACACAAGGTTCATCTGGATTTTTGATGAAATCAAACTCTTTGATAACATCATCGAAACAGATGTTCCAACTCCGAGATGCCTGCTTTAACCCATATATGGATTTAAGCAATCTACATGCTTTCTCGCTGCTCCCACTGTCAATGAAGCCCTCTGGCTGATCCATATAAACGCATTCTTCTAAATCTCCATTTAGAAATGCTGTTTTAACGTCCATCTGCCAGATTTCATAGTCGTAGTGAGCAGCAATAGCAAGTAGGATCCGAATGGATTTAAGCATGGCTACGGGCGAAAAAGTTTCGTCATAGTCCAGACCTGGTCTTTGACGAAAACTTTTCGCCACAAGTCTTGCCTTATAGGTCTCTACCTGCCCATCCACACCAATCTTTCTTTTAAAGATCCATTTGCACCCCACAGGTTTTACCCCAGGGGGTACAACGTCCAAAGTCCATACTTTGTTGGTGTACATAGACTGCATTTCGGATCTCATGGCATCCAGCCACTTCACAGAGTCACCACTCGTGATAGCTTGCTGAAAACTTGTAGGATCATCATCTTCCATGATGCAATCTTCTCTGTCACCATCAATGAGGAAACCGTAGTACCTCTCCGGTGGGCGAGAAGTCCTACCAGACCTACGGAGTGGCCGAGGTTCTTCAGTTTCTGTTGTAACAGCCGGTTCAACCAAATCGTCATTTGTAGTTTGTGTCTCTAGAACCTCTTCTAGATCTACCACTTTGCCATCATCTTTATCTGTGAAAAACTCTTTTTCCAAGAATGTGGCATGTTGAGAAACAAACACTTTTTGTTCCTCTTTGTGGTAGAATAGATATCCATAGGAATTCTTTGGATATCCGACAAAGTTACACATGACTGACCGTGTCTCGAGTTTGTCCGGATTCTGCTTTTTGACATAGGTCGGGCAACCCCAAATCTTAATTCTCTTAAGAGATGGTCTCTTCCCATGCCATATCTCATATGGCGTGGTAGACACGGCTTTGGTTGGAACCCTGTTTAGCAGAAACGCTGCAGTCTCCAATGCATGCCCCCAAAACGAGACTGGTAACTCAGCGTCACTCATCATGGACCGGACCATATCTAATAGGGTCCTATTCCGTCGTTCTGACACACCGTTGTGCTGTGGTGTGTAAGGAGGAGTGAGCTGAGAGAGAATCCCATTCTCTTTTAGGAAGTTTGCAAATTCTGTACTGAGATACTCACCACCTCGATCTGATCGAAGCATCTTAATACTCAAGCCGGTTTGTTTTTCTACTTCTTGTTTATATTCAATGAATTTCTCGAAAGCTTCGGACTTGTGCTTTAATAAAAATACATGACCGAATCTTGAGAAATCGTCGGTGAATGTAATGAAGTATGAAAAACCGCCTCTAGCCTGTGTAGACATTGGCCCACATACATCACTATGTATGAGGCCAAGGAGCTCAGATCCCATCAGCGGTCCAGACACATCCTGAGGCGCTTTCATTTGATCCGGGAGATTGTAGATCGCCGCGAGATCGAGATTAAGAGAGTTGACACAAAGAACAACGCCGCGGATCCACTCACCAAGGCCCTCCCTCAGCCACAGCATGAGCGACTTTTTGAGATGTTGGGTATGAGATATGCCAATAACTGGCCTTAGTGCAAGTGGGAGATTGTTGGATATATGTATGCCCTAGAGGACCATGACCTAAAGTTTTCATTTTTATGGTGCTAAACTAACCTTACACCCTCGTGCACCGTTAGGTTAGGTAACTAACGGCAGAGCAGGGCAGGGCTAGCGCGTGTGTAAAACATAAGTAACATCTATAAAATATATCATATATACTATATACAGTATTTATCACAGAACATCACATGATCACATCACAGATATCGCAGTAGAAGAATCATATGAAATATTGGATATACTAGGACGTCCGTGTTTTCAATACGAGCCAGTATAAAACACGGATTCCACGGTCGTGATGAATATCCAAACCCACACCCCTAGACCCCTACGAGAGCGGAAAGCAACCCTACCAATTCTAGAGTTAGGAGACCCGGACTCGACTCCTCGAGTTGGTCTCCCACTGGACTCCAGAACCCGGTTACTTGTGCTCCCCTCCTTGGGTCTATCCTAGTGCGGAAAAGTAAATAATATACAAAAGGTGACATCTTCCGCAACCTGGAAGTGCCCTAATAAAAGAATATTACATACAAGTTTTTACATGAATGAAAATGAAAAACACTCATCTCACATAAAAAAACCCCGGCTATTCAAACACGACGATCCAATATAACATATCCAGCAACACATAACATCACATGTCATCAACGTAAGTAAATATGCGCATCCCAATTGTCGTTGACATATAGCAACGAAACCGGCGATATCACATATTACACTTACGGTCACAGAAAAGAAAGTGTAAAACTACAACAGTTGGAATCCGCAACCTCTTTAGACATCGCATGCCTAATTAAATGAATTCCTTAGACATCGCATGCCTAACAATTATAAACCCCGCATTTCAGTCTCATTATCGAAAACACTTTTCAATATCAAGTCGGGCAATTCAGCAAGATTCCCGACATCCTGATCGAATGCTCGTCGCAAACTTCAGTAGACGGCTGCACCCCCGATGCCGTCGACGAAGTGCACCAAGGCGGAACACCGCTGCCGCGAGCACCCGAACAGATGCTTTCGGCGACGGGGTTCTCGTACAGTCACTTGGTCGGGGCTAACGGGTGTAGCTGTCTATTAAGTTTATCGGCGAATATCCGCGTACGCTACGTGATTGCGACGGACTTTTGATCACATCAAAATTCCGTGGCAACCGATCAAGTGAGACTAAAGTGCTAGATTTATAACATTCATTCAGTTATCTCATAACTACTTGTGAATTCCAATTATTGTATCCCATTCCAGATAAATAGAAAATGTTAAAATTTCTGATCGAACATTCGAACACCCAAGTTTTACCGAAACAGCTCAACACATGAAACAAGTTTAAAAACATCCAGTTCATGCCTCAGTACCAACGGTCCAGCCGTAGAAGGGTCAAGCCAACGTCTCACATGTGGCACGCCGTACTGCCCCAAACCCTAAGGTTCAAAGGGCAGTTCAAGACGGTCACATAATCGAGTTAAGGTTTATTGTCTTCTAGAGGGTCCATCGAGTTACTTGCACTACGTAGAACGTCTTTAAACCACGGAAAAATCCAACACTTGAAAATTTTCCGGCAGGGGAAAAATTGGGTATTTATATCCGGTCGAACTTTTTAATATATTCAACAAATTATCCGGAAAACACATAGACAAAGTTTGATAATCCGATCGAATCTACGAACTCCCAATACAACCCAGAAAACTCAACTCTTGAGTAAATATTAAAAATTCCCAGAAAACTTCAGCATTAAAATAAAGAAGTTACTGTGCAAAAATAGTTGACTGAAGAGACTAATTGGCCGCGGAACCGCCGCAGAAGCCATGCTTCTGCCGCGGTTCCACCGCGCTTTGGCCGTATCATTTGCTCGTTTTTGCACCGTAATTCTTAGAATTTCCTGCTGAATTTTTTAAGCATTTTTAATCTGGAAAAAACCCAGTATTTAAAAAATGTACAGAGAGCAATTTGAGATTAGGGTTTCGGTTCGATCGGACTTCTAACTCCGTCTACGCATCGTCTAAGGCTCTAGCTAGGCTCTGATACCACTGTTTTGCCAGGCAACCACCCCATCCAATAGGGTCGCCATGGCACCAACGGGTCTCTCAGCCGCTACTTTTTACGCATGCCCCCTCGCGAGGACTACAACCCGCCGGAACACCTTCTGGTCTCGGGACACCCTTGGGGTAAGAGCCTATGCTTCGCCACACTGTCACACAGTGAGAACCCCCATAGGTCGTCATCCAATACCTAGTAGCTCTGATATCCTAGGCACAATAATGAGGTCTCACAAGGCATCAACCATGCCAATTTCAAAAATTAGAAGTGCCGAGAAACCCTAATACGGATCGTTGACTAGAGTTTAAGCGAAACTACAAGCGACTAAACTACTTTAGTGCTAAGTGAACGGAAATACAACCTTTGTAGATCCGGTCCTCCAACTCCAAAGCTCCGTGAAAAAGTCCCCTCGCTGCGATCATCGGATCCCGGGCTCTAGTGTCGGCTTCATCGGAGAAATGGACGGGCTAGGTCGTCGACTTCGATGCCGAAGATGATCTACGTCGAGGCAACACAAGATCAAGCTCCAACTTCACCAAGCCATGAAACTTGTGAAGAAAACACCCTATACTACTTGGCAAGTGGTAGAGGATGAAGAAATAGGAAGTGGGTTCACTTTAGAATTGGATTTCTCACTCTTTTTCTCATTTCACCATTGAAGCTAGCAAGCTTCTTTCTTGAAGAAGAAGAAGAAGAAGATGATAATATGATAAGAATTCTTGGAAAATATAAAATAAGGCATTCTTATCATTTTATCAACCATGGTCAAGTGTAGAGAATAAAACAAGGTTAGGTTTAATGGTTAGGTTAAGGCTAAGAGACAAAATGGTCAAAGCTTCAAAGCTTCATGAAGTTTCATGAAAGAAACAAAGAAAGCCACCATTTTATTCTTGCCAAAATGAATTAATAAACTAAAAATGAATAAGTAAATAAAATCAAAACCCTAACCATTACATAACCATGGTTTAATCTAAACATACACCCAAACAATCATGTATCATCAAACATGATACAATCAAGTGCACAAAAAATATATCACATATACAATGTGCACATTAAGTGAGAAAATCCATCTTAAGTGAACAAATACTAGTTAATGCAAAGTAATATATCAAATATATAATTATACATTAAATCATTAAATCAACACTTGATTTAACGATCCGGTCATATCGCATATAACCGACTAATATCTAATGTATCGGCTTATCGAATCAATCCTTGATTCGATAACTAGGTTATATCACATACAACCATTCGATACATTCATCGCGAGAATAGAATACGGTATCACATACACGCATTATTCTCGGTCCCGTACATATCTCATATGCGCTCCTATTTCGTTTTGCTTGAGCCAGGAAACCTCTGTGTAGGACTCTAAAGACTCGTCAATACGCCGGCAGCAGATGATGATCATATCAAACACCCACAAGCCGCAAACGGTATGCTAAACGTAACGGCCACCCAGGTATTGAGCGATCAGAAGATCGACGAGCAAGCCCGCTCACACTCCTGTGAATCCAACCAGTAACACTTACCGTACAGTCCGGTCTCGTCGTCTGATATGTTGCATATCTCGCCTAGGGGTGGTAAACGTCAGACCCCAATAGCTAGATAAGTCGTGTCGATATGAGGTCTATAACTATTCGAGAAACTACTGGTAACACTTACCAGTAAATCTCAGCAACCCTGGCCAGGGATTTCCGGTTATAGCCAATCGAACACAGCGCAACATCAACTCCCTATACCGGGAGAGACGAATCCCCTCCTATCTCTCATTGCCTCCATGTGATTCGGGACTGTACCCAAAAACCACCGTTTTTCACGCCCTCTTGGACGTGGTAAGGTGGAAATCAAAGCACAGTGGGAATCACACAAGACTCTATGACGATCTCGGGTCAACAGACTACTCTGTACCAGTGTCACCAGAGAACTGCCATCTGACGTAAGGTATAATACCATCTGGGAGTTCTCGGCGAGTCCGTCCAGTGTACCCAGTCTCTACTGAGCACCCGTATATCATCTCTGATGTCAAACACCAATGGATATGGGATCATCCATCGCCCATCTGTATGGGTCGAGATGGTATACGCTAGTCTACACTGGTATATCGATGCCCTGTCTCGATACACCCACGACTAGGGACCTTGAAGGATGTACTTATGGACTACCATGTCCCCACTAGTATGATCATCATCATAGTCTAGGTAGTCAAGTACACATCCTAAGGGCTTTACCAACATGTAACAGAGAGACAATCAATGTACACGTTAAGGTAAAGAGTAACCAGATAGCATACTATCATGTCGAGCAAGAAAGTCCTCCCTATATATGTCCCAGCATCCACTACAATATACATCCTATGTACAGTAATGGCCTCTAAGGCATACATATAACTAACATTAATTTATGAGATTAAATGTGGATTTTTGATGGATTTGGAGATGAGATGAGATGGGGAAAATAGTGATTTTCTGCAGTTGGGGTTTCGGCTATATGAGAGGAAGAGAGGGTGAGGGTGTGTGTGTGTGAGCCAAGTCAAGAAAAAACCCACCATGCCTCAAGTCAACATTCCCATACTTCTTTGTTTATTAATTTCTTTTAATTTTCCTTTTCTATTTAACCCTTTCTATGCAAATATAACTAGAACCATCCCATTTTTTTTTGAAAGAATATATTACAATATATGTTTAGATATGTCATGGTGCACTAAAGTATAATGAACCCATTCCAAATTGTAATAATCACTAATTAAATGTATTAGTGAAAGCTTAAAAATAATATTTAAAACAATTAATTAATAAAAATATTTAAGTAAACTAGAAATTTATAAGTGACCAATTGAATACCAAATACTAGCAATTACATAGCTAGAATAGGTATATTTAAATTTATGTGGAAAAATAATTATATCTTGGTTTTTACGAAAAACACGTAATATCACAAATTAATACATAATTAACCGAATCGAATTTTCAGAACGTTATAATCTTCCCCCCTTTAAGAAATTCGGTTCCCGAATTTAAAATCTAACTACATATACCCTCGAAGAGATGGGAATATCTCATCCTCATCACGTCCTCGGCTTCCTACATAACCTCTTCGTTGTTCGGGCCACGCCAAAGAACTTTTTACGGACGGTATGTCCTCGGACCTCGGTTTCTTCACCTGCCGATCTAGAATGACTATCGGCTCCTCTGTGAAAGAAAAATCGCGCTCCAGCCGAATTGTATGGTACCGAATCGTGTGAGAGGGGTCATGAAGGTACATGCGGAGTATCGATACATGAAACACGGGGTGAATATCTGGAAAGCTTGGTGGAAGAGCCAAACGATAAGCAACTGCGCCGACACGCTCGAGAATCTCTAAGGGACCTACATATCTGGGACTAAGGTTCCCTTTCTTTCCGCATCTCAACACGCCCTTCATCGGAGAGACCTTCAAGAAAACATAATCTCCTACTGTAAACTCAAGTCTGCGCTAACATCGGTCTGCATAAGATTTCAACATGCTTTGGGCCGCTCTCATCCTATCCCAAATCAACTGAATCTTTTTGGTCGTCTCCTGCATAATCCATGGTCCTAAAATACTGCTCTCACTGAGCTCTGTCCAACAAACGGGCGATCGACATCTCCTCCTATATAACGCCTCGAAGGGTGCCATCTGAATCTCCTCCTAGAAGCTGTTATTACAGGAAAACTCTATCAAGGACAAGTGGCAATCCCAACTGCCACAAAATCTAGAACGCAAGCTCGGAGAATATCCTAAAGAATCTGAATGGTCCGCTCTGATTGACCGTCGGTCAGCGGATAGAAAACTGCACTGAAACTCAATCTGGTACTCAAAGCCTCCTGAAGTTTCTGCCATAGTCAGCTGGTGAACTGGGTGTCCCGGTCGAACATAATATAAGTCGGAACTCCATGTAGTCGCACAATCTCATCAACATACGTCTGAGCATACTGAACGATCCGAACATCGGTCTGCATAAGATTTCAACATGCTTTGGGCCGCTCTCATCCTATCCCAAATCAACTGAATCTTTTTGGTCGTCTCCTGCATAATCCATGGTCCTAAAATACTGCTCTCACTGAGCTCTGTCCAACAAACGGGCGATCGACATCTCCTCCTATATAACGCCTCGAAGGGTGCCATCTGAATCTCCTCCTAGAAGCTGTTATTACAGGAAAACTCTATCAAGGACAAGTGGCAATCCCAACTGCCACAAAATCTAGAACGCAAGCTCGGAGAATATCCTAAAGAATCTGAATGGTCCGCTCTGATTGACCGTCGGTCAGCGGATAGAAAACTGCACTGAAACTCAATCTGGTACTCAAAGCCTCCTGAAGTTTCTGCCATAGTCAGCTGGTGAACTGGGTGTCCCGGTCGAACATAATATAAGTCGGAACTCCATGTAGTCGCACAATCTCATCAACATACGTCTGAGCATACTGAACGATCCGAAAATGGTCTTACCAGCAGAAAGTGAGCTGCTTTTGTCATTCAGTCTACGATCACTCAAATAGGGCCATACTCTCGACTGGTCCTAGGTAGACCCACGATACAATCCATAGAAATCTTTTCCCACTTCCACTCCAGAATGGGCAAAGGCTGCAACTCTCCAGCTAGCCTCTGGTGCTCGGCCTTGATTTGCTGACAAGTCAGGCATCTCGAAACAAAGTCTGTGACATCTCTCTTCATCCCTTCACACTAGTAGACTTCTCTCAAATCACAATATATCTTGGTGGAACCCAGATGAACACTATATGCTGACTGATGCGCCTCCTCTAAGATCTCGTGTTTCAGTCCCTCGGAATCTGGCGCACACAGTCGAGTCCCAAATCGTAGTACTCTCTGATCATCAATCATGAACTCTGAATCTCTGCCCTGTCCAACCTGCTCCAAGATCTCTGACAAACGAACTTCATCGGACTATGCCTTACGGATATGATCAATTAACTGTGGATGTGCACGGACACGGACAAGTTATCTCCCGGTCGACGTAAACTCGAACTGCACTCGGCTGTCATAAGGAATCTGCTAATCTGCCGTCGACAGTCTCTGAACTGTGCTCAAACAAGAAAAGCTATCTCCGGGCCTCCGACTTAAGGCATCTGCCACAACATTCGCCTTGCCCGGACGATAAAGAATCTCACAGTCATAGTCTTTCACTAGAACTATCCATCTGTGCTATCTTAAATTTAGATCTCGCTGCTGAAAGAAATGTACCTTAAACTCTTGTGGTCTGTGAATATCTGGCACGACTCGCCGTATAAGTAGTGTCTCCAAATCTTAAGTGTAAAAACCACCGCTGCCATCTCTAAATCATGCGTGGAATAGTTCTGCTCGTGCTTCTTCAACTGCCAAGAAGCATCGCAATAACCAACAAAACAACCTGATCCTAAAGGCAAAAATAATACTGGCGACGTAATCAAACGAGTCTTCAACTGCTGAAAGCTCTGCTCGCATAACTCAGTCCAACGAAAAGAAACTCCCTTCCGAGTCAACCCGGTCAACGTTGCAGCTATATGGGAAAAATCCTGCATGAAATATCAATTGTATCCATCCAAACCCAAAATGCTGCGAACCTTCGTTACTGATATAGGTCTGAGCCAGTACTGAATGGCCTCGATCTTTTTCGGTTCCATACGTACCATCTCTAGTAACTACGTGACCCAAGAAGTCAACACCATCCAACCAGAAAGCACACTTGGATAATTTAGCGAATAGCTGGTGCTCCCTCAAAGTCTGCAACAAAATCCTTAAATACTGCCCAGGCTCCTCTCGGTTCCAAAAGTATACTAAAGCGTCATCAAAGAACACGATAATAACTGATCAAGAAATGGACTGAATATATGGTTCATCCAATCCATGAACGCTGCGGGACATTGGTGAGTCCGAACGATATCACCAAAAATTCATAATGTCTGTAACGTGTGCGAAAAGCAGTCTTCGGAATATCATCCTCTCGAATCCACAACTAATGGTCACCTGATCGCAAATCATTCTCCGAGAAATGTCCCGCACCCTGGAGCTAATCAAATAAATCGTCGATACGAGTTAAGGGATATCTGTTCCGTACAATAACCTGATTCAACTGACAAAAATCAATGCACAAACACAACTGCCGTCTTTCTTCTTGACAAACAGAATAGGAGCTCCCCAAAGTGACGCACTCGGACGAACAAGCCCTTTATTCAACAAATCTTGCAACTGATCCTGCAGTTCTTTAAGCTCTGATGAGTCCATTCGATATGGCGGTATAGAAAAAGGCTCCGTGCCGGAAATCAAGTCAAAGCAGAACTCAATATCGTGCTTTGGAGACAAACCAACCAACTTGACAGGAAAACATCTGGAAACTTTCTCCCAATCGGGACCTGGACCAACGGGACCTCTGCGGCTCTAACATCATAAACATACGCCAAGAATTCTTGACATCCATTTCCAAAAGATGATTAGCGCGAAAAGAAGAAATCAAACTGGGAAAGGTGACGCTACGGTCTCCCAAAAAAAAACAAGAACTGGCTTACCCAGAAAACTAAATCTAACTGCCTTCTCACGGCAGTCCATGGATGCATAACACGTGGCTAACCACTCCAAGCCCATAAGAACTTCGAACTCAAACATATCGAGAAGAATCAAATTGACAGTAGAATCCCCATCTCCGATACAAACAAAACAAACACGAATGAGAAACACATAGAGCTATAAAAGACTTGCCTGTGGAAGAAATCACAACAAGGGGCTGATTTAGCAAGGACTACTATCGGCTAGACTTCGATAAAAAATATGTGGATACCTTTTCAAGCAACACCAGAAAGAAATACGCATCGGAAGAAAACACCAAAAGAATACCTGTCACAACGGCGTCTATCTAACCGCCTTTGAGCTGGCATACCGGTACAAATACGCTTCGATCAAAAAACGACTGAAGTCTCATAAATGCGCCCCTCCAACAGTAAGGTTGCGTTCATAGCAGCGGCGTAAGTGTCAAAATGCTGGGCACCAACAGCAAGAAATAACTGCATGTCCAATCTCCACACGAACCTCTCTATCCGTTTCTTTTCAATGTCCACCAGGAAAGGAGCATATCGGACTGCTAAGAAAACTAAATGTCGTACTCGGACACTGTCATCCCTGGAGTCTTGCGCAGAGACTCAGAACTATGGGCTCGGGCATCTCGAACGCTCTCCGGAAGGAAATGAGCAAGAAGTACAGCTGTGAACTCCTCCCAATTCATAGGAAGTAGGTCTGTAGCTCGGCCTCTCTCAACCGACTCCCACCACGTCTGAGCAAGACCTCTCTAGACGAAAACTGGCAAGCTCAATCCATATCTCGTCAGAACATCTCTGTGAATGACAAATCCTAACCATCCTGTCGAGGATTGTCTATGGATCCTCCGCGGCATTTGTGCCGGTAAAAACTGGAGGCTTCAGCCTAAAAAACTACTGTAAGGATACGGAATAATTTCGGTAACAACAGAAACAGCTGCCTGAGCAGCAGGTATGATCACAGTCCCCGCAGTAGGAGGGACATCATCAGCTCTCGGAGCTCGGCAAGCATCAACTAACAATCCAACCATCTGTCACAAGTCCTGAATACTCGACTCCAGCCTAGCTATCCGTCCTGAAGAAGGAGGGACACTCTGTCCCTGAGGGGTAGGCATACCGTCCTGATCGGTCCTCGTCTCAAACGAGTCTACTCTAATCTCATCTCTGGCGGCAGCCCTCTTGCCCTCATAGTCTACGGCGGAATAGTGGCTTGAACAAGAAACATGATTGATAGGAACATTGCAATCAAATCAAAGGTCATATGGAATCAAGGAAGGAAGTACAAGCAATCATATATCCTAAGGTCACTTAGGCGGAGTACCGTATCGTAAGTATGCTGCGGAACATACACACGCTACGTCACTCTGCATAAGTCACCTACTCCATCTACCAAGGGTCATCCTACACTCAGAAAGGTAAAACCTATCGCTTTGATACCAACTTTGTCACGACCCGAAGGTACGGAACATGACTGGCACTTAAACTACGAAACTTCTCAAGGAGTGACGTAATCTAAGTAAGCTAAAGCCTAGAAAACTAAACCTTTTGACAATTAGAGTGAAGGAAAACTTGTTTTAAATCAAGTGGTTTTACCAAAATAAGTAGCATTAAACATTTAAAAGCAACATCATATTTTCCAAAAAATTTCAGCAGAGTCTCATTTGAAAATACTGGCCCCCAAACGGGTACAACACATGAAAATACATATAAATGATGAATAAAGGCATCCCCAAGCGGGAGCTAGCTCTTCGCCCATGGTGGAATCACAAACACATGCAATATGTATATAGAAAGTACACAAAAAGCATCTGAAAGCAAGAAATAAGAAAATACCACGTCGGCAGTAAGTAACATCTAATAAGGCTATCGTAAGTATGCAAGCAAATGCGTCATAGCCTACATATATTAATATGATACGATGTACTAACATGAATGCAACATGAATGCATAATCAAACACGAACCTGAATACATCTGATATGAGAAAATCTTTATTCTTATCTTAGAAAAATGTTTATGTAAACTACAAATTTATAAGTGACCAATTGAATACCAAATACTAGCTATTACATAACTAGAATATGTATATTTAAGTCTATGTAGAAAATAATTATATCTTGGTTTTTAAGGGAAACACGTAATATCACAAATTAATACATAATTAACCTAATCGAATTTTCAGAACGTTATAATCTTCCCCTCTTAAAAAAATTCAGTCCCCGAATTTAAAATCCAACTACGCGTACCCTCGAAGAGATGGGAATATCTCATCCTCATCACGTCCTCGGCTTCCTATGTAACCTCTTCGCTGTTCGGGCCATGCAAAATAACCCTTTTACGGACGGTATGTCCTCGGACGTCGGTTTCTTCACCGGCCGATCTGGAATGACTATCGACTGCTCTGTGAAAGAAAAATCGTGCTCCAGCCGAATTTTCTGGTACCGAATCGCGTGAGAGGGGTCATGAAGGTACTTGCGGAGCATCGATACATGAAACACGGGGTGAATATCTGGAAAGCTGGGTGGAAGAGCCAAACGATAAGCAACTGCGCCGACACGCTCGAAAATCTCTAAGGGACCTACATATTTGGGACTAAGATTCCCTTTCTTTCCGCCATTGGCAAAGAGCTAGCTCCCGCTTGGGATACCTTTATTCATCATTTATATGTATTTTCATGTGTTGTACATGTTTCGGGGCCAGTATTTACAAAGGAGACTCAGTTGAAATTTTCGGGAAATTTGATACATTAAAATAATTTAAGGTGACTTTATTTTACAAAAATTATCTTTTTAAGTTAAGTTTTCCTTCACTCTATTTCATTAAAATGGTTTAGATTTCTGGGCTTTGGCTTACTTAGATTACGTTACGCCTCGAGGCGTTTCATAATTTAAGTGCTAGTAACGTTCCGTACCTTCGGGTCGTGACAAAATGATAGATATAAAAATAGTCGCGGACACAAACGATACAAGTTAACCACGCACACTAACTGGATATCCACGCACTTGGTGCACAATACTCACTAGCGACAACGCCACAAACCATAACTAGGGTTGCTATACGTAGCAATCCTCTAACCTAGAACCCAATCGTACCAATCGCGCATTCGAAACACACTAATTATATTAGGGAATAGGTTATAGATCATTCCAACCTCAAACTTGAATAAAATCTATTTATTCCCGAAACCTAGTAAGCAACAGTTTGCCATTTTAGTGAAAATCTAGATGTTTTAACAAACCCAGTGGCCTCAATATTCACTTAATAACTTAATTAGGCCACACCATTATTAACTATATTTTAATCTCACCTATTTACACACCAATTAAATAATTAGTTTGCATGCACAATTAATTAGGATAATTAAAAGTGAAGATTAGCAAATTAACAACTAGATTAGATTTTGTTAGTGTTTATGCCCTAGAAGGCCATTACTGTATCATACTAGTTTGTATATTACTTAATGGAAGCTTGGGATATTCACATGTATATAACAGTCTTGCTAAACATGGTAGTATGCTACTTGGTTTTTCTATCTTAATATGTGAGTGTACGTATTGATAGAGCTCTTAGGATCTTGCTTGTCTACCAGCGTTGTGATGGCAGTCACACTTGTGGGTGCTGGGTAGTCTACAAGCACATCCTTATTCAGGTCCCTGGTCGTTGGATTATCGAGACAGAGCATCGATACTCCGGAGTAGACTAGTGTGTACGCTTCTCATCCCAGTTGGGGAGATGGTCTGTCCCACAGCCATCAGTATGTCGTACTGGAGATAGTATGCAGGTGCTCGTTGGGTTACGGGTACACCGGACAGGACTCACAGGGAACTGTTAGTTGGTTTTATACCAGTCGTCAGTGAACAGTTCCCAGGTGACATGAGTACAGCATAGTCCGCAGACTTGACACTGCTACTTCGCCTCGAGTGTGTCCCACTGTTATTAGATTGCTACCCTACCACGGCTCAAAGGAGTCGTGCAAACAGGTAGCAGTTGGGTACAGTCCCGAGCACTTGGAGGCAGTGGCGGTTAGACAGGATTCGTCCCTCCCGGTATTCGGAGTAGATATCGCGCTGTGTCAGAGAGCCATTACGCAAAGTCCCTGACCAGGGCAAGCGAGATTTGCTGGTAGGTTCCAGTAGTTTCTCAGAGTGTAATGGGCTTCGCTCCGACACGACTTATACCGCTATTAGGGGACTGACGCTTGCCGCCCCCTAGGCCCGATATGCGATAGTCTTGGACGAACGGACCGGACTGTATGGAGATTGTCACATCAGACTTAGTAGGAGTTCGGAAGGGTTTCCTCATCGGCCTTCTTATCGACAACTACCTGGGGACCGTTACGTACAGCTAGTGCCGTTTGCGGTCTGTGGTTAAACCCACTGCCAGCGTAGTAGTCGAGTCTCTAGAGTCCCACACAGAGAGTTTCCTATTCCAGGCGAAACGATATAGAGGTCGTATGGTTTTACGACAAGGGTTCGGACGCATACGTGCGTTTACGCGCGTACGACTTTCGGACAGTTTTTACCAGTCGGCTTTGGTTTAAGCCAGTTACTGGTATCCGGTTATTGGATTTTTACAGTCTAAAGTTTTTCCGTATTTTTGCGGATTGGAGGGGCGTTCTCGTAATTGTACGAGAAGCTTCTAGAAGTGGTGACTAAGGAGGTTTAGGTGTCATTTGCATTAAATGAGTTTAGTGAGTCATGGGGGTGATTCATGCATATCATTAATGCATGATAAATGCTTAATGAGTCATGACAATGAATCACCATTAGATATTTGTGAAGCATGCTTATTCATTATGTATTATTCTTTTCTTCAAAAATAAGAATGCTTCATATTTATTATGATAACTTACTATTCTCATATGATAATAATTCTCACCTTCTCTCTCCTCAAGCTCTCTCTCTTCAAATGACTAATCCTCACCCCTCATGTGTTGAGATCTAGGATTAGTTAGACTAAACAATCCATAACCATCACTCTATCTCAATCTATCTTCTTTGATTAGCAATCCAAGAAGGTTAGTTGCCTCAAGTTTAGAGGCTAAGCTTGGAGTTTTGCTCTCGGGTGGATCGTCTACTACTTCGAGAAGGCCGAGGAGAACAAGGAGTTCGTAAAGACGAAGGAGTTGGTTCATTAGGTATAATCCCTAAACACAGTAGTTTAGAAACACTTTGTGTTTGGTTATCTATAGTTTAGCTTCGATTCAAGCGGTTAGTCGATGTTCGTTCACTAAACAAGTTCGTTTTGGAAAATTCCGCCTCCCCATAAGCATTGGGGTGTAGTACATCGACTTACAGATTTTGCAAGTCTTTTAGATGTTAAGCTACACATAGTTAACTTAGTTAAATTATAAAAACCCTAACTTGAACCCAAACCTTCTATTTAAATCTCAAACTTTCAAATTAGAACTATATCAACACTTAATTAATTTAGATTCAAGTAATTAACCAACAAAGTAAGTATTGTGTCAAGATTTATACCTCAAGATTATAGAATTTAACTTGCAACTTGGCCTCCCCAAAATGGTCTCTTGCTCCAAGATTCAGGCTAGATTTGGCCAAGGAGAAATGGATGAAGAATTAGCTTTGAATTTGTGAGATTAAATGTGGATTTTTGATGAATTTGGAGATGAGATGAGATGGAGAAAATAGGGATTTTCTGCAGTTGGGGTTTCGGCCAGATGAGAGGAAGAGAGGGTGAGGGTGTGTGTGTGAGAGCCAAGTCAAGAAAAAACCCACCATGCCTCAAGTCAACATTCCCATACTTCTTTGTTTATTAATTTCTTTTAATTTTCCTTTTCTATTTAACGCTTTCTATGCAAATATAACTAGAACCATCCTATTTTTTTTGAAAGAAAATGTTACAATATATGTTTAGATGTGTCATGGTGCTAAAGTATAATGAACCTATTCCAAATTGTAATAATCACTGTATTAGTGAAAGCTTGAAAATAATATTTAAAACAATTAATTAAGAAAAATATTTATGTAAACTAGAAATTTATAAGTGACCAATTGAAATAAAATACTAGCAATTACATAGCTAGAATAGGTATATTTAAGTTTATGTGGAAAAATAATTATATCATGGTTTTTACGGAAAACACGTAATATCATAAATTAATACATAATTAACCTAATCGAATTTTCAGAACGTTACAAGGTTATACCAATGTAGATCGAGTCCTTCACTTCACATGCTCCGTGTAGTAGTCCCGCGACTCCACTAGGCTCCACTTGAAGCTTTGGAAAAACTTCCTCCGATGAACTCCGTGCCGAAGATGATCCACGTGAAGTCCTTCCAACTCAAACTACCTCACTAAACTATTTAGCGTAGTAAACACACTACACTCGATCACTAGTCAAGTATAGGATGGTAAAGTAGGGGATGTTAAAAGCTCACAATTTTGTGTTCAAGCTTCATGGTTCACATCACATGTGAGGGTTGAAGCTTGAACTATAGCAATTGAGGAAGAAGAAGAAGCTAGAGAGCAACCATGGGAGCAACCCAAGAAAAATGGCTAAGTGTTGAGAATGAGACTAGAATGAATAGCAACTCTTGACCCTCACACATTCAACCATAGAATTTTGCAATATAAAATTGCAACCATGCTTGAATAGTAAGTCAAGATGAATAAACAAATATAACTCCCATGCTTACAACCATGCTCTCAATTTACACCTCATTTCTATTTTTCTCAAAAATAGAAAATCAAGCCATGCTTCATTATTATATATATATATATATATCAAATATATTAATATATATAATGAAGAATAATTAGTGAGCTAATGATATTAGTTAAGATATAATTATATCACATATAATGTATATCACATTATTAAATCAACACTTGATTTAATAATCCGGTTATATCACATATGACCAACTAATATCATTTATCAGTATATCACATTGCCAAATCAACACTTAATTCGACAATCTGGTTATATCACATGTTAGTGTATGTTGCATGCTCCCACAACTCTTGTGAGGCGGCGGAAGCCATAAACAAAAATTTTCTTTGCATACAACACGCACTTTTCTAAAGATCTTGTCTAAACCATAACTAGAAAAACCTAACTAGAGATCTTATCTACTATATTAGGGATTATACCTTAATGATACGGTCTTTCGGGTCTTCTCTTTGATGCAACTCCTTTGCTCCTTGCCACTCCTTAGCTCCTTTGAATATTGCCGATGTTCTCGATCTCCGGCCACCCTACGACCTAGATGTTCCACGCGAGAGTTGTCGTGCAAGCTAGAAACTCTTCATAAGAGCTTAACCTAGAGTCCAAGTTTGCTAGAAGAGGTCACTACGATCATGTAGTGATTAGGGTATTGGATTATCTTTAATCCTAAACTTTTGTTTCACAACACATGTGAAGGGTAAAGCTTAGGATGAAGGAGGAGAAGAGAAGAAGGAGAGAGAAAGTGTTTGTGATAATGAGAGATTTCAAGCATGAGAAAATGATATATTGCAAATGAAATAATTGAAGCATATAATATAAAATTAGCACCATGCTTCAATAGTAATTCCAAAACAATATAAAATTAAATAACCCATTCTTGCAACCATACTTGAACTTTCTTATTTCCACCTCATTTATTTATTTTTATAAAATAAATAATGTCATTATGAGGTGGCACCTTCTAGAAGGTATTCTTGTAACAATTACAAGAATACCCCTCCGCCGTATACCGTATACTTTATACTCGTATCCGAATTCCGAAAAATACGAATATCATTAATCCAATAATATAATACCGGTATCCGGCTTAAACCAAAGCTTACCAGTATTATTGTTCCGATTATTATTCCTGTAACAATTACACGAACATAATCGAAACCCTATCGTAACACCTTACGACTGTCGTAACAACTTACGGCCTTTACATCTTTCGCCTGAACTAGAGAACTCTCTGTATGGGCCTCTGAAGACTCGACAGTACGTTGACAGTGGGTTTAAACACAAGTGTGTCAGTGGCACTAGCTGTGCGTAACGGCTACCCAGGTACATGACGAAAAAGTGGCCGACGAGCGAACTCATCACAACCCAACGAGCCTGCAAGCAACACTTACCGTACAGTCCGGTCTCTTCGTCTGATACGTCGCATATGAAGTTTAGGGGTGGTAAATGTCAGACCCCAGTAACTTTATAAGTCATGCTGATTTACGGCCCATAACGGTTCGAGAAATTACTGATAACACTTATCAGTAAATCTCGAGAACACTGGCCGGGGATTTGATGTTATGGCCGATCAAGCATAGCGCGACACCAACTCCCTATACCGGGAGAGACGAAACCCCTTCTATCGCTCACTGTGTTCATGCGATTCAGGACTGTACCCAAAATCCACCTGTTTGCACGACTCGTCAGAGTCACGGCAGGGAGGAAATCAAAGCACAGTGGGAATCACACAAGACACTATGACGATCTCGGGTCTACAGACTAACCTGTACAAGTGTCGCCAGAGAACTGCTATCTGACAATAGGTATATATACCATCTAGGAGTTCTCGGCGAGTTCTGTTCGGTGTACCCATTCTCCAATGAGCACCTGTGTACAATCTCTGATGTCAAACACCAATGGTTGTGGAATCAACCATCGCCCCCCAGGGTCAGGAAACGTACACACTAGTCTAACTTGGTAATACCGATGCCCTGTCTCGATATACCCTCGACTAGGAACAATTAAAAGATATACTTATAGACTATCCAGGCCCCACTAGTATGATCTTATCATAATCCTGGTAGTCAAGCATAATCCTAAGGGCTTCATCAACATGCATATAAAGATATGAAATATAGCACATGTTAAGATGAAGATAAACCAGATAGCATACTATCATTTCGAGCAAAGATTGTTTCTGCACATATACATGCCTAGCATCCTATACAATACAGGCCTCTAGGGCATACATATCTAACAATCTCCCACTTGCACTAAGGCCTGTAGTTGATGCAATAAGTACCAACTGTCTGTACTAGAACCAGTTACCTACGTACCGCATGCCCAACAGCTCGAACAGTTTCTCAAACTGGACCTGAGGGATGGCCTTGGTGAATGGATCTGCTGTGTTGTCCTTCGTGTCTACTCTCTGTACCTCGATGTCCTGGCGATTCACTATCTCCCTGATGAGGTGATACCGCCTCAAGATATGTCTGGATTTCTGATGGGACCTCGGTTCCTTTGCCAAAGCCATGGATCCATTGTTATCGCAATACAGAGGTATTGGATTAGCAATGGATGGAACCACTTGAAGTTCAGAAATGAACTTTCTCATCCAGACTGCCTCTTTTGCGGCATCATTAGCAGCAATATACTCAGCTTCCATCATGGAGTCAGCGACGGTATCTTGTTTGAAACTCTTCCAACATACCGCCCCTCCGTTTAGGGTAAATACAAACCTTGAGATGGACTTACTATCATCTTTGTCGCTCTGGAAGCTGGAGTCGATAAATCCCTCCATTTGGAGATCTCCGTTACCATACACTAAGAACATTTCTTTAGTTCTTCTCAAGTACTTTAGAATGTTCTTCACAGCAGTCCAGTGTTTCTCCCCTGGGTTGGATTGATACCTGCTTACTGCACTCAGTGCATAAGCTACATCTGGGCGAGTACACAACATCGCATACATTATAGATCCTACTGCTGAAGCGTAGGGAATGATGCTCATGCGAGCCCTCTCTTCATCAGTCTTTGGAGAGGGTGATCCCATGACATGCGGGTAAATTACCCCTCTTGGAATCTTCCATACTAAACCTCTTTAGTATGGTGTCAATGTATCTCGATTGGGACAATCCCAATAATTTCTTATATCTATCTCTATAGATGTTAATCCCCAGAATGTACGAGGCATCGCCCAGGTCTTTCATGGAGAACCTTTGCGATAAGAATAGTTTGACCGATTGTAGCATAGGAATATCATTTCCTATTAAGAGAATGTTGTCCATGTACAATACGAGGAATATAACTGTACTCTCTACAATCCTTTTATAAATGCATGGTTCATCCACATTTTTGATAAAACCAAACTCTTTGATTGTATCATCAAAGCAGATGTTCCAACTCCGTGATGCCTTCTTTAATCCATAGATGGATTTAAGCAGCCTGCATGCTTTTCCGCTGCTCCCACAATCAATGAAGCCTTCTGGGTGATCCATAAAAACGCATTCTTCTAAATCACCATTTAGGAATGCCGTTTTAACATCCATGTGCCAGATCTCATAATCATAGTGAGCAGCTATAGCAAGCAGGATCCGAATGGATTTGAGCATCGCGACTGGTGAAAAGGTTTCATCATAGTACAGTCCTGGTCTTTGAGGAAATCCTTTTGCTACCAGCCTAGCTTTATAGGTCTCCACATGACCATCCACACCGATCTTTCTTTTAAAGATCCATTTGCACCTTATGGGTTTTACTCCAGAAGGTGCAACCTCCAAAGTCCATACTTTGTTGGTGTGCATGGATTCCATTTCGGATCTCATGGCATCCAGCCACTTCACCGAGTCACCACTCATGATAGCTTGCTGAATACTAGTAGGGTCATCATCATCCATGATGCAATCTTCTCGATCACCATCAATTAGAAAACCGTAGTATCTATCAGGTGGGCGAGAAGTTCTACTAGATCTACGGAGTGGCTGAGGTTCGTCAGGTTCTATTGAAATCTCAGGTTCAACCAAATCATCGGTAATTGTTTGTGTATCTAGAATTTCTTCCAATTTTACCGCATTGCCAATAGTATCATTTGCAAAAAATTCATTTTCTAAAAATGTGGCATACTGAGAAACAAACACCCTTTGTTTCTCCTTGTGGTAGAAGAGATATCCATACGAGTGTTTTGGATATCCCATAAATCTACACAAAACCGATTGTGTCTCGAGTTTGTCTGGATTCTGCTTTTTCACATAAGCCGGACAACCCCATATCTGTTAGTTATGTATATACCCTAGAGGCCATTGTTGTACATATGATGTATATTATAATGGATGCTTGGATATATATAGAGAGGACTTTCTTGCTCGTCATGATAGTATGCTATTTGGTTTCACTTTATCTTAACATGTTGATTTGAATTGGTTTACTGTCTTTCTCTCACATGTTGATAAAGCCCTTAGGATCTGTACTCGACTCCTGGGACTATAATGAGATCATACTAGTAGGCCACGGTAGTCGATGAGTACATCCTATAACTATTCCTAGTCGAGGGTATATCGAGACAGGGCATCGATACACCAGAATAGACTAGCGTATACGCATCTTGACCCATATGATGGGCGATGGATGATCCCATATCCATCGGTGTTTGACATCAAGGATGGTGTACGGGTGCTCAGTGGAGACTGGGTACACTGGACGTGTTAGTAGTATGTATGCCCTAGAGGCCAGTATTGTACAGATATTGTATATTATATTGGATGCTTGGACATATATAGAGATGACTTTCTTGCTCGATATGATAGTATGCTATCGGGTTACTCTTTATCTTAACATGTACACTTATCTCTTTAAACTGTCTTATAGTTACATGTTGGTAAAGCCCTTAGGATGTGTACTTGACTACCTGGACTATGATGCAGATCATACTAGTGGGGACATGGTAGTCCATAAGTACATCCTTCAAGGTCCCTAGTCGTGGGTGTATCGAGACGGGGCATCGATATACCAGAGTAGACTAGCGTATACGCTTCTCGACCCATGTGATGGGCGATGGATGATCCCATATCCATTGGTGTTTGACATCAGAGATGGTGTACGGGTGCTCAGTGGAGACTGGGTACACTGGACGGACTCGCCGAGAACTCCCAGATGGTATTATACCTCACGTCAGATGGCAGTTCTCAGGTGACACTTGTACAGGTTAGTCTGTAGACCCGAGATCGTCATAGAGTCTTGTGTGATTCCCACTGTGCTTTGATCTCCACCTTACCACGTCCATGAGGGCGTGCAAAACGGTGGTCTTTGGGTACAGCCCCGAGTCACATGGAGGCAATGAGCGATAGGAGGGGTTTCGTCTCTCCCGGTATTGGGGGTTGATGTTGCGCTGTGCTCGATTGGCCGTAACAGGGAAGTCCCTGGCCAGGGCTGATCAGAGATTTGCTGATAAGTGTTACCAGTAGTTTCTCGACCCGTTATGAGCCTCGTATCGGCATGACTTATCGGTTATTGGGGTCTGACGTTTACCACCCCTAGACTTGATATGCGACGTATCAGACGAACAGACCGGACTGTACGGTAAGTGTTACCGGTTGGATTCACAGGGGTATGAGCGGGCTAGCTCGTCGATCTTCTGATCGCTCAATACCCGGATGGCCGTTATGTTTAGCAGACCGCTTGCGGCTTGTGGATGCTTGATATGATCATTATCTGCTACCGGCGTATTGACGAGTCTTTAGAGTCCTACACAGAGGTTTCCTGGTTCAAGCGAAACGAAATAGGAGCGCATATGAGATATGTGCGGGACCGAGAATAATGCGTGTATGTGATACCGTATTTCATTCTCGCGATAAATGTTTCGATTGGTTATATACGATATGACCTAGTTATCGAATCATTAATTCGATAAATCGATACATTAGATACTAGTCGGTTGTATGCGATATAATCGGATCGTTAAATCAAGTGTTGATTTAATGATTTAATGTATAATTATATATTTGATATATTATTTTGCATTAACTAGTATTGGTTCACTTTAAATGGTTTTTCTCACTTGATGTGCAAAAGGTATATGTGATATACTTTTGTGCACATTTTTTGTATCATGTTTGATGATACTTGATAATGTGGTTAAGTGTAAAGGTTTAAACCATGGTTAAGTGATGATTAGGGTTTTGATTTTTCATTTATTTATTTGGAAAGGATTAAGTTAAGAATGGTGGCTTATTTTGGAGCTATGTTGAAGCTTCTTGAAGCTTTGACAAAGTCCACCATCCTTATCTCATCCTTAACCCTAACCACTCCAACTAACCTTGGTTTAATCTCTACACTTGACCATGGTCAAGATATGATAAGTATTCATATTAGTTTTATTTTAAAATTAGAAGACTTATCATTCTTTCTTGATCTTCTTTTTCTTCCTTAAAGAGAAAGCTTGATGCCATCAATGGCAACTTGATTTCTAAAGTGAGAAATCCAATTCTAAAGTGAACCAACCTCCTATTTCTTCACCCTCTACCTCTTGCCAAGTTGTTTTGGGTGTTTTCTTCATAAGTTTCACCACTTGTTGAAGTCGAAGCTTGAACTTGCGATGCCTTGAGGTAGATCGTCTTTGACACAAAGCCGACGACCTAGCTCGCCCGTTTCTCCGATGAAGCCAACGTTCGAGTTTGGGAATCGAAGTGGACAGTGAGAGGATGCCTTCGTGGAGCCAAGGAAGAGGATAACCGGATCTACAAAGGTTGTAGCATCTAACCTTTAGTTAATATGTTAACTAGTTTTGTATTTCGCCTAGAAATCTAGTCTACGATCCGCGTTAGGGTCTCTCGGCACCCATAAAATTTTAAATTGGCATGTTCGATGCCTTGTGAGACCTCTATAGGGTGCCTAGGAACCTTTCACTAGTATCAGAGCCTAGCTAGAGCCTTAGGCGAAGTCTAGACGACGTTTGAAACCCGATCGAACCGAAACCCAAAACCCTAAAATGCTCTCTGGACTTTTTCTAAAAATTGGGTTTTTTGTCAATTAAAAATATGCAGAAAATCAAGCAGGGTGTTATTTGAATTACTGTGAAATACGAGGGCCTGAATCGACTTTTCCACCGCGGAACCGCGGCACGTGCTATACATATTGCGGCGGTTCCGCGGCCGTACTGTTCCCTTGCATGATTATTTCTGCACAGTAACTCATGTAATATAATGCTATATTTTCTGGGACATTTTTATTGTGACTCTACAGAAGAGTATTTTAGGGTTGTATTGGGAATCAAAGATTCGATCGGATTATCAAATTTCGTCTTTTGTGTATTTCCGGATAATTTTCAGAATATGTTAAAAAGTTTGACCGGATATAAATACCCATTTTTTCCCCTGTCGGGAAATTTCCAAGTGTTGGATTTTTCCGTAGTTTAACAACGTTCTAAGTAGTGCAAGTAACGCGATGGACCCTCTAGAAGACAACAAACCTTAACTCGATTATGTGACCATCTTGAACTGCCTTTTGAACCTTCGGGTTTGGGGCAGTACGGCGTGCCACATGTGAGGCGTTGGCTTGACCCTTCTACGGCTGGACCGTTGGTACTGAGGCACGAATTGAATGTTGTTAAACTTATTTCATGTGTTGAGCTGTATCGGGAAAACTTGGGTATTCGACTGTTCGATCGGAAAGTTTAACATTTTCTGTTTATCTGGAATGTGATACAATAATTGGAATTCACAAGTAGTTATGAGATAACTGAATGAATGTTATAAATCTAGCAATTTAGTCCCATATGATATTGAAAAGAGTTTTCGATAATGAGACTAAAATATGGGATTTATATCTGTTAGGCATGCGATGTCTAAAGAGGTTGCGGATTCCAACTGTTGTAGTTTTACACTTTCTTTTCTGTGACCGTAAGTGTAGTATGTACATATCGCCGGTTTCGTTGCTATACGTCAACGACAATTGGGGTATGCATACTTACTTACGATGATGACATGTGATGTTATGTGTTGCTGGATATGTTATATTGGATCGTCGTGTTTGAATAGCCGGGGGGTTTTTATGTGAGATGAGTGTTTTTCATTTTCATTCATGTAAAAACTTGTATGTAATATTCTTTCATTTGGGGCACTTCCAGGTAGCGGAAGTTGTCACCCTTTGTATATTATTTACTTTTCCGCATTAGGATAGACCTAAGGAGGGGAGCACAAGTAACCGGGTTCTGGGGTCCAGTGGGAGACCAACTCGAGGAGTCGAGTCCGGGTCTCCTAACCCTAGAATTGGCAGGGTTGCTTGCCGCTCTCGTAGGGGTCTAGGGGTGTGGGATTGGCTATTCATCACGACCATGGAATCCGTGTTTTATACTGGCTCGTATTGAAAACACGGACGTCCTAGTATATCCAATATTTCATATGTTTATTCTGCTGCGATATCTGTGTTGTGACTCTGTGATGGATATAGTATATAGTATATATGATATATTATATAGACGTTACTTATGTTTTACACCCGCGCTAGCCTTGCCCTGCTCTGTCGTTAGTTACCTAACCTAACGGTGCACGAGGGGACATCGAGGCGAATGCGGATGGCATAAGTGTACGTCATATCTATCTGTGATGTTTAGGTATTTAAATGATGGGACTTCATTAATGTGATTAATGAAAGATAAGAAACCTAAGATGTTGTGGAATCAAATTTTTAAATAAAACAGGTAGCTACAGTTTTTTGCTTTGCATAGCGGTATATATGATATACCCTGCACCTTATTCGATGAGGAAAGGACCGAGATCCCTTCACCGGGAGTGACTCCTTTAGCAGTAACTGGCAGATGCTACACACTCGGTTTGCTTTTGACTGCTTTTGGGTTTTTGCTTTGCACAGCGATATATATGATATATCCAGCACCTCATTCGACGAGGAAAGGACCGAGATCCCTTCGCCGGGAGTGACTCCTTTAGCAAAACTAGAAAAGCCTCAAAATCACTCCATTTCAAAACTTCATTAGATTCTACAACGATATCAAGTTCATTACGCTCATGGTTTTTTCTGAAAGAACCCGCGTAGCCCTCCGTCATTTCAGATAGATATTATTTAGTATTCATGCTGTGTTTGTTGACTTAGTCAAGGCATAGTGTATGGTAGCTAAATTATGTTTATCTGTAACAACATGAGATGTGATTGGATTAGAGCATTCGCACGGCCTTGTTGACTCAGTCAAGGGTCGTACGGGTGGGTTTAATTCAATCGGGAAATGTACGGGTTGAACTTGACTTGCGATTTATGGTTTGTTGACTTAGTCAAGGTCATAGATCGCTAGGGGCAAAAGCATTATCGGGAATTTCAAGTGTTGAAATTTGCAATGAGATTGCATACCTTCTATGAGATAGTTGGATCCCGATACCCACTGCGAGTAAGAGTTACTCCTGGGAGAGTTTCACACATTACAATTAGCCGATCAAGTAGGTGTCTAGAAAGGTGTTAACGAGGTTACGCCTCTGGGAAAACGAGGTTTACATTAATTAGGTTCGTGCGAAAGCACGGGGGACCTCCCTCAAAGTACCGACACTGGCCTGGCTAAAAGATTGGCGAACTTGTAGTGTGTAATTAATCCCGGCTAGTCTTTCCTTTTAGGGTTTAAAGGAAGATTTGATAAAAAGCAGTGGGAGCCATCCTGATTAGATAAGATAATAACCAATCTGATCTTGCACGAGCATACGATAAAGTGTTTTCTTCTCTCTCTCTCCAGGTAGCGACCATTTCATGCCTTAATCAAGATAATAATATGGATGTATTGACCGAACCCGCATGTTATACTGTGCAGGGGAACGTTAGACCCGTTCTATCTTATAAATGTTATAAGACTGAACAGGAAACAGGAGAATATCTGGATTCTCACACCGCCCAAACGGAGAACATGCATGTTGATGCATCATCTTCGGGTGTGTTTGTCATTGAGAACTGTTTCTCAGTTCACCCTACGTCCTGGGTATTAGATACCGGGTCAGGATCCCACATATGTAAGATGTTACATGGGCTGCGAAAAGGTAGAGAACTGAGAAAAGGTGATCATTCCGTTCATGTAGGGAATGGGGCAAATGTTGCAGCCAAAGCAGTTGGCATATATCACCTGGTATTACCAAATGGTGATACACTAGTCCTGAATGAGTGCTATTATATACCGAACATGATGTGCAACATTATATCAGTTTCTTTATTAAGTAAAGAAGGATATAATTTTGTAGTAAATGATAATGTTATGAACATATTCCTGGATCAAAAGTTGATTGCATCAGGCTCGCTACATAATGGCATATTCATTCTCAATCAAAATACAGTCTTCAATATACAAAACACACACAAAAGGAAAAGCTCAGAAATGAATGAATCCTTCTTGTGGCACTGTAGACTTGGCCATATCAATGAGACACGACTAGCTAAGTTGCATAAGAATGGATATTTGAATTCATTCGAATTATCATCTTATGACACTTGCCATTCATGTCTCAAAGGAAAAATGACCAAAACTCCGTTTACGGGACACGGAGAAAGAGTTACTGAACTCTTGGGACTGGTGTATAGTGATGTATGCGGTCCAATGTCTACACACGCCAGAAATGGTTCTTCCTACTTCATTACATTCACTGACGATCTCTCTAGATACGGGCATGTGTTCTTGTTGAAACACAAGTCTGAAGCTTTTGAGAAATTCAAAGAATATAAGCACGAGGTAGAGAACCAAACGGGCAAAAGTATTAAGGTTCTTCGATCTGATCGAGGAGGTGAATACTTAAGCAGTGAATTCCTGGATTATCTAAAAGAGAATGGGATTCTCTCTCAGCTTACTCCTCCTTATACACCACAGCACAACGGTGTATCGGAACGAAGGAATCGCACCCTATTAGATATGATGCGTTCAATGATGAGTAATGCTGAGTTACCTATTTCCTTTTGGGGGTATGCGCTTGAGACAGCCATATACCTATAGAATCTGGTTCCGTCTAAATCTGTACCTACCACACCATATGAGATATGGAGTGGGATGAGACCATATTTTAAACGAATTAAGATATGGGGTTGTCCGGCCTATGTCAAAAAGCAAAATCCGGACAAACTCGAGGCACGATCAGTCCTTTGCAAGTTTGTGGGATATCCTAAGAATTCTCAAGGATATTTTTTCTACCAAGCTGAGGAATAAAGAGTGTTTGTTGCTCAACATGCCACCTTTTTGGAAAGGGAATTTCTTGCAAAAGAAATTAATGGCAAAGAGGTAGAGCTGGAAGAGGTTCCAGCACCACAAACTGCAACTAACGATTTAGTAGAACCAGAGGATTCAGTGGTGCCCGACGTACCCCAGCCTCTCCGCCGATCTAGTAGGGTTTCTCGTCCACCTGAGAGATACTATGGTTTTCTCATTGATGGTGGCAGTGAGGATTACATCATGGAGGATGATGACCCAACTAGCTTCGAGCAGGCCATCACGAGTGGGGACTCAGTGAAATGGCTGGATGCTATGCGGTCCGAGATGGAATCCATGTACACCAACAAAGTATGGACTTTGGAAGTTGCTCCTGAAGGGGCAAAACCCATTGGGAGAAAGTGGATCTTCAAGAAAAAACTTGGTGTAGATGGGAAAGTGGAGACTTTCAAAGCTAGACTTGTAGCAAAGGGTTTTCGTCAAAGACCAGGTGTGGACTATGACGAGACCTTTTCTCCAGTGGCTATGCTTAAATCCATCCGGATCATGCTTGCCATCGCTGCATATCATGACTACGAAATCTGGCAAATGGATGTTAAGACCGCCTTTCTAAATGGTGATTTAGAAGAGTGCGTGTACATGACTCAGCCAGAGGGCTTCGTAGACAGTGGGAGCAGCGGGAAGGTGTGCAAGCTGCTTAAATCCATTTATGGATTAAAGCAAGCATCGCGGAGTTGGGACATCTGCTTTGACGTCGTTATCAAAGAGTTTGATTTCGTCAAAAATCCAGATGAACCTTGTATCTACAAGAAGGTGGCAGAGAGTAAGGTTGTCTTCCTCGTATTGTACGTGGACGACATACTCTTGATAGGAAATGATATTCCTATGCTGCAATCGGTCAAGCTCTTCTTATCACAAAGATTCTCAATGAAAGATCTTGGTGATGCCTCCTGCATATTGGGAATAAGGATCTATAGAGATAGATCCAAACGGATTTTGGGATTGTCCCAATCCAGGTACATTGACACCATACTAAAGAGGTTTAGTATGGAAAAGTCCAAGCGTGGGAACTTACCCACGATCTCTGGAGTCACTCTCTCCAAAGAAATGTCTCCCAAGACTGATTTGGAGAGAGCTCGCATGCAAGGGATACCCTATGGTTCGGCAGTAGGCTCTATCATGTATGCGATGCTATGTACCAGACCCGATGTAGCATACTCACTAAGTATAGTGAGCAGGTATCAAGCTGATCCTGGAGAGAGTCACTGGACAGCTGTGAAGAGCATTCTCAAGTACTTGCGAAGGACTAGAAATATGTTCTTGGTGTATGGTAACGGAGAACTCCAAGTGGAGTCCTTTACCGATTCGAGCTTCCAGAGTGATAAGGACGACTCTAAGTCGCAGTCGGGTTTTGTCTTTACCCTTTACGGAGGGGCGGTTAGCTGGAAGAGTTCCAAGCAGGAAACCGTGGCAGACTCAACGATGGAGGCTGAATACATCGCTGCCAACGATGCTGCCAAAGAGGCTGTCTGGATCAAGAAGTTCATTACTGAACTTGGAGTGGTTCCATCCATTGAGCATCCAATACCTTTGTATTGCGATAACAATGGAGCGGTGGCTTTGGCCAAGGAACCCAGGTCCCATCAGCGATCCAGGCATATTCTGAGGCGGTATCACCTGATCCGGGAGATAGTTGATCGCCGGGAGATCGAGGTCAGGAGGGTTGACACAAAGAACAACACGGCGGATCCACTCACGAAGGCCATTCCCCAGACACAGTTTGAGAGACTCTTCGGGATGCTCGGTATGCGATACTATAGCAGCTGGCCCTAGTGCAAGTAGGAGATTGTTAGTAGTATGTATGCCCTAGAGGCCAGTATTGTACAGATATTGTATATTATATTGGATGCTTGGACATATATAGAGATGACTTTCTTGCTCGATATGATAGTATGCTATCTGGTTACTCTTTATCTTAACATGTACACTTGTCTCTTTAAACTGTCTTATAGTTACATGTTGGTAAAGCCCTTAGGATGTGTACTTGACTACCTGGACTATGATGCAGATCATACTAGTGGGGATATGGTAGTCCATAAGTACATCCTTCAAGGTCCCTAGTCGTGGGTGTATCGAGATGGGGCATCGATATACCACAGTAGACTAGCGTATACGCTTCTCGACCCATGTGATGGGCGATGGATGATCACATATCCATTGGTGTTTGACATCAGAGATGGTGTACGGGTGCTCAGTGGAGACTGGGTACACTGGACGGACTCGCCGAGAACTCCCAGATGGTATTATACCTCACGTCAGATGGCAGTTTTCAGGTGACACTTGTACAGGTTAGTCTGTAGACCCGAGATCGTCATAGAGTCTTGTGTGATTCCCATTGTGCTTTGATCTCCACCTTACAACGTCCATGAGGGCGTGCAAAACGGTGGTCTTTGGGTACAGTCCCGAGTCACATGGAGGCAATGAGCGATAGGAGGGGTTTCGTCTCTCCCGGTATTGGGGGTTGATGTTGCGCTGTGCTCGATTGGCCGTAACAAGGAAGTCCCTGGCCAGGGCTGATCAGAGATTTGCTGATAAGTGTTACCAGTAGTTTCTCGACCCGTTATGAGCCTCGTATCGGCACGACTTATCAGTTATTGGGGTATGACGTTTACCACCCCTAGACTTGATATGCGACGTATCAGACGAACAGACCGGACTGTACGGTAAGTGTTACCGGTTGGATTCACAGGGGTATGAGCGGGCTAGCTCGTCGATCTTCTGATCGCTCAATACCCGGATGGCCGTTATGTTTAGCAGACCGCTTACGGCTTGCGGATGCTTGATATGATCATCATCTGCTACCGGTGTATTGACGAGTCTTTAGAGTCCTACACAGAGGTTTCCTGGTTCAAGCGAAACGAAATAGGAGCGCATATGAGATATGTGCGGGACCGAGAATAATGCGTGTATGTGATACCGTATTTCATTCTCGCGATAAATGTTTCGATTGGTTATATACGATATGACCTAGTTATCGAATCATTGATTCGATAAATCGATACATTAGATACTAGTCGGTTGTATGCGATATAATCGGATCGTTAAATCAAGTGTTGATTTAATGATTTAATGTATAATTATATATTTGATATATTACTTTGCATTAACTAGTATTGGTTCACTTTAAATGGTTTTTCTCACTTGATATGCAAAAGGTATATGTGATATACTTTTGTGCACATTTTTTGTATCATGTTTGATGATACTTGATAATGTGGTTAAGTGTAAAGGTTTAAACCATGGTTAAGTGATGATTAGGGTTTTGGTTTTTCATTTATTTATTTGTTTATTTATTTGGAAAGGATTAAGTTAAGAATGGTGGCTTATTTTGGAGCTATGTTGAAGCTTCTTGAAGCTTTGACAAAGTCCACCATCCTTATCTCATCCTTAACCCTAACCACTCCAACTAACCTTGGTTTAATCTCTACACTTGACCATGGTCAAGATATGATAAGTATTCATATTAGTTTTATTTTAAAATTAGAAGACTTATCATTCTTTCTTGATCTTCTTCTTCTTCCTCAAAGAGAAAGCTTGATGCCATCAATGGCAACTTGATTTCTAAAGTGAGAAATCCAATTCTAAAGTGAACCCACCTCCTATTTCTTCACCCTCTACCTCTTGCCAAGTTGTTTTGGGTGTTTTCTTCACAAGTTTCACCACTTGTTGAAGTCGAAGCTTGAACTTGCGATGCCTCGAGGTAGATCGTCTTTGACACAAAGCCGACGACCTAGCTCGCCCGTTTCTCCGATGAATCCAACGTTCGAGTTTGGGAATCGAAGTGGACAGCGAGAGGATGATTTCGTGGAGCCAAGGAAGAGGATAACCGGATCTACAAAGGTTGTAGCATCTAACCTTTAGTTAATATGTTAACTAGTTTTGTATTTCGCCTAGAAATCTAGTCTACGATCCGCGTTAGGGTCTCTCGGCACCCATAAAATTTTAAATTGGCATGTTCGATGCCTTGTGAGACCTCTATAGGGTGCCTAGGAACCTTTCAGGACGGACTCGCCGAGAACTCCCAGATGGTGATATACTACACATCAGATGGCAGTTCTCCGGTGACACTGGTACAGGGTTGTCTGTAGACCCGAGATCGTCACAGAGTCTTGTGTGATTCCTACTGTGCTTTGATTTCCACCTTACCCTATCCAAGAGGGTATGCAAAACGGTGGCTTTTGGGTACAGTCCCGAATCACATGGAGGCAATGAGCGATAGGTGGGGATTCGTCTCTCCCGGTATAGGGAGTTGATGTTGTGCTGTGTTCGATTGGCTATAACTGGAAGTCCCTGGCCATGGCTGATATAGAGATTTACTGGTAAGTGTTACCAGTAGTTTCTCGACCCGTTATGAGCCACACATCGACACGACTTATCGGTTACTGGGGCCTGACGTATTCCACCCCTAGACTTGATATGCGACATATCAGACGAACAGATCGCACTGTACGGGAGTGTTACTGATTGGATTCACAGGAGAATGTACAGGCTAGCTTGTTGATCTTCTGATCACTCAATACCTTGGTGATTGTTACGTTTAGCTGACCGCTTGTAGCTTGTGGGTGTTTGATATGATCATCACTTGCTACCGACGTATTGACGATTCTTTAGAGTCCTACACAGAGGTTTCTTGGCTCAGGAAAAACGGAGTAGTGGCACATATGCGATATGTGCAGGACCGAGGATAATGCGATATGAGATACCGTATTATATTCTCGCGATATTTATATATGAACCGGGTCATCGGATAAAGTGTTGATTTGATGAATCGGTACATGATATATTAGTCGGTTATATTCGATATAGCCGGATTGTCGGATCAAGTGTTGATTCGATGATTTAATGTATAATAATATATATGATATATTATACTACATTATCTAATATTGGCTCGCTTTATTATTTCATTTTCTCACCGGATAATACATTGATATATATGCGATATATGTTAATTGTATTATTTTCTTTTGTTGCAAATATATAATATATATGTGATATATATTATTGTGACATGATATGATTAATAATGGAATATGTTTAGTGGAGATTAAAAAAGGTTAGGGTTTGATTAGGGTTAGCTCCTTCTTGCACCATCTAGAAGCTTTCCTTTTGTCATGAGTTAGATATTATGCTTGATATTTATCTATGACTCATTCTTTAACCCAACCAAACCCTAGCTCTAGTTTATTCTCTACAAGGGTTATCCTTGTCATCTCTTGACCATGGTTCCATTATTAATTCATATATACATTTCATTATTCATCACAAAAGGATTAACTCTTTTTCCATCATCATCTTCTCTCATGAGCTTTGAAAAAGCTTGCTAGTTTTTCTTTTTGTGATGATTTCTTGTGAGAATTTGATATAAAAAGATAGCATAAATACTACTCCATCATCCTCATCTAATCTAGCCCATTAGATTAGGGTGTTCACCTCATTAGAGTGAGAGAGCTTGAGTTATTGCAATTTCGACGTAGATCATCGGAGAAATGGAACACTACAAGCTAGCATGGATTGTTCGAGTCGTGGAGCTTCTCTTAAGTCCGGAAGATCGTGGATCGCGGCGAAGGGACTTCTACTCAAAGATTATGAAGCGAAGGAGCGGACTACAAAGGTAGTAATCCCTCACACTTAGTAGTAAAGATGTTTACTTGCATGTTAAACCTTAATAATCTAGCAATGATTCCAGCTTTGGGTTGTTCGGCACATCTAAAATTTTATTCGGGCATGTTTGATGCCTTATGAACCCTCACAAGAGTGCCTAGGAACCCTACAGTGGTATCAGAGCCTAGCTAAAGCATTAGACGACGTGTATACGAAGTTAAAACTCTGATCGAACCCCAAAACAACGTTTTGAACCCCTCTATGGATATTTTTTACAAACTGTGATTTTTCATAATTAAAAATTCTTTAAAATACCAGCAGGGAAATATAAATATTACTGTGAAAAACGTGTTAGCAATCCGTACATACCACCGCGGAACGGCGGCCGTACCTCGCTTGGGCCGCGGATCCGCGGTGATACTGTGGAATTGGGTCTTAGGTTTTCAACAGTAATATCCGTATCTATATGTTGTATTTTCTGGGTATTTTTAATCTAACTCAAGTGTTGAGTGTTCTGGGGTTTATTTTGTAATCGTTGATTCGATCGGAAAATTTAAATTCGTTTTTATTTCCGGATATTTAGAAACTGTTAAAATGTTCGAACGGATATCATTAAACTCACTTTTCCCGGCACGTAAAATTTTCAAGTGTTGAATTTTTATCGGGTTTAAATCTTTCGGATAAACGTACAAGTAACACGGCGGTCCCTCTAGAAGAACACAAACCTTAACTCGATTATGTGACCGTCTGAACCGCCTCTAAATCTTAGGGTTTGGGGCAGTACGGCGTGCCACATGTGAGGCGTTGGCTTGACCCTTCTACGGCTGGATCATCGGTACTGTGACAGATTCTGGGATTATTTGAACTCCGCTCAAGTGTTGACCTATTTAGGAAATTCTGGGTATTTGATTATCTGTTCGGAAAGTTTAATACTGTCTATTTATCTGGAATGTGATACAATATGCGGAATTCATATAGTTAAGCATGAAATGCGAAGTATGTGATATTTCGGATTTACGATATCTAAAGTGATTGTGGATTCCAAATATTGTAGTTTTACAATTTCTTTTCTGTGACCATAAGTGTAGTATGTAGTTGTATTGCCGGTCTTCGTTGCTATACATCTACGACGATCGGTGTATGCATACTTACTTACGTTGATGATATGAGATATTATGTGTTGCTGTGATATATTATATTGGATCGTCGTGTTCTGAATAGCCGGGGGTTTTATGTGAGATGAGAGTTTTTATTTTCATTCATGTAAAATTCATTTGTATGTAATATTCTTTTATTGGGGCACTTCCTGGATGAGGTTGATGTCACCAGTGTATATTATTTACTTTTCCGCATTAGGTAGACCCAAGGAGGGGAGCACAAGTAACCGGGTTCTAGGGTTCAGTGGGAGGCCATCTCGAGGAGTCGAGACTGGGTCTCCTAACCCTAGAATTGGCAGTGTTACTTGCCGCTCTCGTAGGGGTCTAGGGATGTGGGTTTGGCTATTCATCACGACCGTGGAATCCTTTTTTATACCGGCTCTATTAAAAACACGGACATCCTAGTATATCCAATATTTCATATATGTTCTTCTGCTACAATGTTCTGTGATGAGATCATATTACTGCCTGAGATGAATGCTTATACTATATATATATATGCTGATATATAAATATTACTGCTTTCGTTTCTTCTGTGATGCTTAGGAAGCATAAGCTGATGGGATTTTATTAATGAGATTAATAGAAAGAAAAGAAACCTAAAAGATGTTGTAGAATCAAAACTTTATAAAAAGGGTAGCTACAGTTTTGCTTTGCATAGTGGTATATATGATATACCCTGCAACTTATTCGATAAGGAAAGAGCCGAGATCCCTTCACCGGGAGTGACCTCTTTAGCGAAACTGGCAGATGCTACAAACTCGTGGTTTAGTTTTTGACAGCTTATATAGTTCTTGCTTTGCACAGTGGTATATATGATATACCCTGCACCTTATTCGATGAGGAAAGAGCCGAGATTGTTAGTTGTATGTATGTCCTAGAGGCCAGTATTGTACAGATGATGTATATTATATTGGATACTTGGACATATATAGAGATGACTTTCTTGCTCGATATGATAGTATGCTATCTGGTTGCTCTTTATCTTAACATGTATACTTGTCTCTTTATACTGTCTTATAGTTACATGTTGGTAATGCCCTTAGGATGTGTACTTGACTACCTGGACTATGATGCAGATCATACTAGTGGGGACATGGTAGTCTATAAGTACATCCTTCAAGGTCCCTAGTCGTAGGTGTATCGAGATGGGGCATCGATATACCAGCGTAGATTAGCGTATACGCTTCTCGACCCATAAGATGGGCGATGGATGATCCCATATCCATTGGTGTTTGACATCAGAGATGGTATACGGGTGCTCAGTGGAGACTGGGTACACTGGACGGACTCGCCGAGAACTCCCAGATAGTATTATACCTCACGTAAGATGGCAGTTCTCTGGTGACACTTATGCAGGTTAGTCTGTAGACCCGAGATCGTCATAGAGTCTTGTGTGATTCCCACTGTGCTTTGATTTCCACCTTACCACGTCCATGAGGGCGTGCAAAACGGTGGTTTTTGGGTACAGTCCCGAGTCACATGGAGGCAATGAGCGATAGGAGGGGTTTCGTCTCTTCCGGTATTGGGGGTTGTTGTTGCGCTGTGCTAGATTGGCCGTAACAGGGAAGTCTCTGGCCAGGGCTGTTTTAGAGATTTACTGGTAAGTATTACCAGTAGTTTCTAGACCCGTTATGGGCCTCACATCGGCACGACTTATCGGTTATTGGGGTCTGACGTTTACCATCCCTAGGCCCGATATGCAGCATATCTGACGAAGAGACCGGACTGCACGGTAGTGTTGCCGGTTGGCTCGACGGGAGTTGTAGCAGGTTCGCTTGTTTTCTTCTGATCGCATAATACCCGGGTGGCCGTTACGTTTAGCTGACCGCTTGCTGCTTGGGGGTGCTTGATATGATCATCACCCACTGCCAACGTATTGACGAGTCTTAGAGTCCCACAAAGGAGTTACCCAGTCCAGGCGAAACGTTGTGGTGCGCGTATGTGATATACGCATGGACCCGGTTAAAATGCGCATATGAGATACCGTATATTAATCGGGTGGCTTGCTTTTGGTCCGGTCGTATGTGATATGGCCGGATTGATAAATCAAGTGTTGATTTATCATTTAACCATTAGATTTGTAAGTCCATGTCACGCACCCCACTAACTTGCGGGGAGGCGGAATATATGAAAAACGATTATCAAAGCTTCGTAACACGGACTTGAGCGCATGAATCGTAATCTAAACCATTGCTAACGTTACACTAGAGGTTTAACTACTCGGTACCGGAGTTATACCTCTTGTTACATGTCCTTCGGGTCTTCATCGCTGTCCTCCACTCCTCGTAGGCTCCTTGGAACATCGGCAACTTCACGGCCTCCTCGAATCAAAGACAATCCACCCGAAAGCTCCTACGCCAAGCTAAATCTCAAACTTGAGATAACTAGGTTGCTTAAAGTGCTAATCTAAGCTACCTAGGGGATATAGAGTGAGGTTATGGATATTTTAGTCTAGCTAACCCTTGATCTCAACACATGAGAGGTTAGGGTTAGGGTTTCAAGAGAGAGTGAGCTTGAGGAGAGAGAAGGAGAAGATGAGAATGAAAAGAATAATGAGCTCATTTTGAATATATCAACCATAACCATTTAATCAAATAAATAAATAAATGATTTAATCATTATGGTTGATGCATTCACCTTGTGTGATTCATCATATGACTCATTATCTCATTAATGAGTCATTAAGTGCAAAGGATGAATCATACAAATGAGTCATTAATCAATTAATGCTCATGCCACCTTAACCCCTTAGTCACCACCTTCTAGAAGGTTCCCGACAAATTACGAGAACGCCCCTATAATCCATGAAAACACGGAAAAACTTTATACTGTATAAATCCAATAACCCGATACTAGAAACTGGCTTAAACCAAAGCCGGCTAGTAAAAAATTGTCCGAAAAGTCGTACGTGCGTAAACACACGTACGCATCCGAACCTTTGTCGTAAAACCATACGACCTCTATATCGTTTCTCCTGGAGCAGGGAAACTCTCTGTGTGGGACTTGATCAGTCGAAAATATTGCATATTTTAACCGGCAATTTCCTTATCATTTGCATCCATATAGAAGTGTACGGTATTCATAATTCACATATTAGCAAATCGGTCGCAAAATATCAAATTACATGTATTCAACCTTAAAACCGGCATTTCTAGGGAAATTGACTGCATTGCATTACATGGCATATTTTCTATATCTTGCAACCCGTGTTTCGAAGTCTGTGCAGGAAAAGAAGCTTGCTCGACCATTACACCGCTCGTAAACTCACTGAACTCAAATCTGGTACCAATCAAAAGGAGCAACTGCAAATAAAAACATCAGATAAAAGTCCAAATGTGCACCAAAGACCACAGAAGAAGGCACAGATCCCAAGGCCATCAATGAGCCGCGTAAGCGCGGCCTATAGGTACCTTTGGCGGCGGATCCGCGGTTGACCAAGGGAATTAGCTCCTCAAATTGCACCATAATTCTTCATTCAGTGCCCACAGTTCAGAAATACACTCAAAGTTCCAGAAGGCTCCTGAACTTTCTACCAGATCAGCAAACACCTTGAGTTACATTACATTAGCCTAATCATTCTAGAACTTTCCCTAAACCCTAGCTTAAACCCTAAGCTAACTCCTAACAAACTTCTTCTAGAAACTCTTCAACAAACTTTGGGAGGGAAAGTTCCAATTCAAACCTAAGCCTGGGGTTTGGGAGTTCTATAAATAAGACCCTAGGCTCACTCATTAATCATGTATGCAACCTTGGGAAAGCTTAGAAAAATCAATCTCTTTCTTCATCCCCTCTTCCTCAAGTTTAGTGAGAGAGCTTGTAGGAAACCCTAACCCTAAATCCAACCACAATTCAAGATCTTGAGTGCAAGCCAAGCAAGATGCCTTCAACCCTTTTATGAGCCGAGCCGATTTTCAATTGGGCAAGAGATCAAAGTAGATCCACGATCCACGGAGACGAGCGAAGCCGAGTCAACGATCGATTTCTTCTTCTTGTAAATCTTGAAAGAGTGTATTGAAATTGTTGATTAAATAAAAGGCGATATTTCTTCTATCTTGTTTTCTTTAAATTCCGCATCATGTTATCTTTACAAGTCTTTAATATTGTCTTTGTGGTGATGTGTGAATAAAACTCCGCTCGTCGAGGAGTCGAGACGGTTAATAGAATGATGATGTAACATAGCTTTAATCGATTCTTGAGTCCTACGAGTTTTGTAAACCCTAGCAAGATCAAGAAACGACGACCCATTTTGTTTCGATGCTTTCTTGATTGACATCGTTCGAAATTGGGAGTATGGATCGTTTCTTGAATTTGGTAGAGGCTAGAAAAGGAATGATATCGATGAAAGAACAAGGGTTATGAGATGAAACACTAGTTTCACGAAGAAGCCCCAACTCTCATCGATCATCATCAATCTAGTATCAATTCTTCGAAGGACAAGAACACGATATCTTTAGATTACATCACGTCTATCGACCCGATCGATTCCTACGAGCCTCTCTTATATTCTTGATTGTTGATTGGAAATATTATCGAACCGATTCTTGATTGTTTATAGTTTCTTGATTCTTGAGTAAAGAATAGTGACACTTGAATACAAATCATTCTTGAATCATGTTTTCGTTTATTGTTGCTTAACATTTCATTTCAAACGTATCAAAATACAATTGAATCGTGCAATCCCTGTGGACGATCCGCACTCATTACAATCTACATCCGACACCGTAGTTTGATTGCGGTCAATATAAATTTTTGATTCGATACGACACATCCGAAATTTACAGTCAATAAAAATGGCGCCGTTGCCGGGGATCGCGCTAATTCATTTGCATTTTTAGTTTGAAGTGAAAGAATTATTACATTTTACTTCTTGAAATCAAAATTCGTACAAACTCTTACACGTGTGTTGTGATCTGATTGCAAGGTGATCTGGAGCATTCTGTGCTGTGAAAAGTTTATTTGGGATATACCAGAGAGCTGAGGGAGTTTACAGGAAGCTCCTGAAGAAATTTGGTGCACTGATTTCAATACTCAACCGCGGAAGCGCGGCTAATACACAGGAATCGCGGCGGAAACGCGGCTGCATTGAGGGATCTCAGGAAAATTTTCCAGCGGGTAATTTCTTGCTCTCTCCCCTCGCCCTTTTTAGCTCCAACTAACACTTTGCTGCAGGATTCTTTGCAAATAAATCGCAGCGCGCAAAAGCAAAATAAAAATTGTGTGTGATTTTGATTTCTTGGTTGTTTTGCATATTAAATACGGAAATTTAAGGGGCACGACCAAATCCAAATTAGGTGGGGATTTCATTACCCTTCCTAGGCCCCGAAAATCGCCAAACTTGCATCCGCATTTACCCCCATTAACTAAAAGAAATCTAGAGAAGACTCTAAGGACTGTCGCGCTCAATAGGACAAGAGAAGGCCGTGGGTAATTCATTGCTTATCCGTGTTTTCTTGTGGTGCCTAAGACGAGTGTGTCTAAGGCTAGTGGTTTTTAATTAGGCCCACTACTTACGTAGTGGAGTACCTTCCCACTTACCTGGCACTTATCCGGCCACAGGGGGACAAAGAGGCAGTGGAGGATTGATCCTGCGACTTGTCTTTTGGCAGTTAGGAGCGGTCTAGAGCCGGACCTAGGTGACCACTAGATTCTAGGGTTGGTGTGCTGCATTTGGTTGTCGCATCATTTTTTCAAAATCCGTCCCTTTTTCAAAAGCAAACACCGCATTCATTTTACCCCTAATTATAAGTCAACGCTGCCACTTGTACTAACCCTTTTTAGTGCAAGATAGGCTGGACACGGGATTCTAGTGCCCGTTTAGTCCGCGTACCCTTTATCGACTCCGAAGTCGATAATTCTTCATTTACCTTTTCTTTACCCACTACCACACCCACACCGATGGATCCGAATCCATCAAACTTCTTTAACCCTAATCTGCCGCCGTCCGTTGGTGCGCAGAATCCTCCCCACATTTCTCTCCAGGAAAGATGCTATCCACATAGAGGTCCTCTTTCGACCTGCTTATCCACACCACCAGCCAATGGGTATAACTTTGAGATAAAGCCCCAGTATATCAATCTTTTACCCAAATACCACGGACTCGAGACCGAGGACGCTTACGTTTTCATTACCAAATTTGAAAACGTATGCGCAATGATGGGTACGTCTCAACTTTCAGTGGATGCGATGCGTCTACGACTTCTTCCATTTACATTGTGCGATATAGCCGAGAAGTGGCTATATAACACTACCGCACATTCTATTACGAATTGGGAAGAATTCGTCGCTGCATTCCTTAAGAAATTTTACCCAGTCCAAAAGACGGCTCGAATCCGTAGCGAACTGAACCAATTTGCCCAGCTCCCTACCGAACCATTTTCTAAATACTTTGAACGTTTCAAGGATCTCTTGGTTCAATGTCCTCATCACGGCATCCCGAGATGGGAGCTTTGCCGAATCATATATGAGGGCAGTAACCCTAACACTAAACAGAGCCTTGAAAACATGTGTCAAGGTACATTTATGACCAAAGATGATGGGGAAGCTTGGCGATACTTAGAAGAGTTCGCTGAAAAATCACTAATTTGGGAGAGTGGAACCCAACCATTGAATAGGGGTGGCGTACACCAAATAGATGTGTCCATAGGTGTTCGAGCAGAAATGGCAGCAATGCAAAAGAAGCTCGACGCTATGGAACACAAATTTGCAGCAGCCTCCCTAAACCCAATGTCGCTCCCTAAAACTGTTTGTGGGTGCTGTTCTGATCCGTCACATTTAACGGAAGAATGTCCTTTAAACTCGGCGTTTCAAGGTCACGAGCATTCTAATGCCGCATTTCAAAGACCTCGAAACGATCCATATTCTTCCACGTACAATCAGGGTTGGAGGAACCACCCGAATTTTGCTTGGAACCAAAATCAATCTCAAAACACGGTTCCAAACACGAATTAATTTCAACGGGCTATTCCTCCACCACAACAGCAACCCCTTCAACTCACTCAGCACCCCTACCAGTCACAAAATTTCCAAAACCAGGGCAACACTTCTGCACAGTCTAATCCTATGCAGCCCTGTTCTGACGATTTCTCTCAATTCACTCAAACCATGAAATCACTTGTATCAAATTTCATGGACGTTTCAACTGAGGTTAAATCTTCCGTCAATGAGATAAAGAAAAACTCAGCGTCACAAGCTGAGAGTATCAGATCGATGGAAGCTGAAATCGCACGCCTCAAAGCTGAAATGAGTGCGAGAGAAAAAGGGAAACTTCCCTCTCAACCCCTACAGAATCCTGGGCATTACAATGTAAATGCCATCACAACGTTGAGATCGGGAAGAGTGCTGAATAATAATGTCGGGGAAGATATTGATAATACTGAAAATCATATCAACACCCCGGCTGAGTCCTTTCCACACACACACACTTCTCCTTCTGATCCTTCTTCTTCTACCAAACCACCTTCGCACGAGCCTATTCTCCAGTTCCCTTTAAGCTCAACACCTTCACCCAACCCTTATAGTTCTCCACAGACGGTCCCCACACCTCCTTTAGGACCTCGTCTACCCCCCTTTCCTTCTCCTGTGATGGACCCTGTGCTTATTGCGAAAGCACCTTACCCGAACCGGTTAAGGGCAAATAGAACGAGTCCTCATATGGAGAAAATTATAGAGATGTTTAAACAGGTTAACATCAATATCCCTCTCCTAGATGCGATTCAGCAAGTCCCCGCTTATGCGAAAATTCTTAAGGACTTGTGCACTAGGAAGAGGAAGACTCAAGTGCCGAAGAAGGTCTTTATGTCTAATAATATCAGCACTGCTTTTATACCCAGCATCCAAAGAAAAGAAAGGACCCAGGATGTCCTACAATATCGATTTCGATTGGGGGTAAAAACATAAATCGTGCTCTTTTAGACCTTGGCGCGAGTGTTAACCTGCTCTCTTATTCTGTCTATGAGCAATTAGGGATTGGAGAGTTGAAACCTGCTCACTGCACTCTCCAGATGGCAGACCGATCTATCACCAAACCAAGGGGTGAATTAGAGGATGTGCTGATAAAGGTCAGGGAATTTGTTTTCCCTGTAGACTTCATTGTGCTCGACACACATCCTGTAGCAAACCCCCGGGGCCAAATTCCGGTGATTCTGGGTCGTCCTTTCCTTGCCACTTTCAACGCTGTTATAAACTGTAGAAATGGTTCAATGAACTTATCATTTGGAAATATGACCATTGAACTAAATATCTACAAAGTTGGAAGTCAGCCATCAGAACCCTCTGCTCATATTTTAGATGTGTGCTCTGTCCATGAGATCGCTCCCGATAGTTGTGGAGCCGAGGATCTTTGCTTTACTGATCTCGATGACATTAGCACATCTCTGTTTGACTTTGCACAAGATCTTAGTGAGGACACTTCACTTACACATGAGTCCTGCACTTCTGACTTTTCTCCACCCGAGTCTGTATCTTTCACAGGCTCTGAGCTTCTTTGTAGATCCAAAAATCAATCTATGACCCTTCCTTCTATCATTTCTCCGCCTGAGTTAGATCTCAAAATTTTACCTTCTCACCTGAAATATGCTTATCTTGGTGAGAACGAGTCATTACCGGTTATCATTTCCGCTTCTCTTGCATCAGAGCAAGAGAATGCACTTTTATCGGTATTGAGATCTAACAAGGAGGCGTTTGGTTGGAGTATGGCGGACATCAAAGGGATTAGTCCCTTGATAGTTGAACACCATATACATGTGATGGATGATGCCAGACCGACCCGAGAACCACAGAGACGGTTGAATCCCGTCATGAAGGAAGCTGTCATGAAAGAGATCGTCAAATGCTTAGATAGTGGTATTATATACCCCATCTCCGATAGCCAGTGGGTGAGTCCTATACATGTCGTTCCTAAGAAATCCGGCATCACAGTTATCACAAATGAGGCGAATGAGTTGATTCAGACACGCGCCCAAACTGGGTGGCGTGTATGCATCGATTATAGAAAACTCAACGCTGCTACGAGGAAAGACCATTTTCCTCTACCATTTATTGATCAAATGCTGGAACGCTTAGCGGGACGAGAGTTCTATTGTTTTATGGAAGGATACTCAGGCTATAATCAGGTCCCCATCGCCAAAAAGGATCAAGATAAAACCACTTTTACTTGTCCTTTTGGTACCTTTGCTTACAGTCGCATGCCCTTTGGGCTATGCAATGCTCCCGCTACCTTTCAGCGGTGTATGATGGGGATATTCTCTGATATGGTAGAGAATTTCCTGGAGATCTTTATGGACGACTTCTCGATTTTTGGAGACTCTTTTTCAGATTGCCTAGCGAATCTGGACGCTGTTCTTACTCGATGCAAAGAGAAGAACTTGACTTTAAACTGGGAAAAATGCCACTTTATGGTCCAAGAAGGAATAGTCCTTGGACATGTCATTTCACAGAAAGGCATTGAGGTTGACAGAGCTAAAGTAGATGTTATTCAAAACCTCCCTCATCCCAAAAGCGTCAAAGATATTCGCTCTTTCCTTGGCCATGCGGGCTTTTATAGGAGATTCATTAAGGACTTTAGCAAAATTGCTAGACCTTTAACACTACTCCTGGCCAAGGATACGACCTTCCATTTTGACTCGGATTGCGAGACAGCTTTCGACTCACTTAAACACTCACTCACTTCAGCCCCCGTTTTATCATCACCAAATTGGGACTACCCCTTTGAGCTGATGTGTGACGCATCTGATTTTGCAGTAGGTGCAGTCCTAGGACAGCACATCGAAAAGATGCCACACGTGATATACTATGCTAGTAAGACCCTGAATGATGCGCAAATCAATTATACAACCACAGAGAAAGAACTTTTAGCGGTTGTATTTGCATTAGAAAAATTCAGGCCTTACTTAATCGGCTCACCTATTGTTGTATATACTGACCATTCCGCTTTAAAACATCTGTTGGCGAAGAAAGATGCCAAAGGTCGACTAATACGTTGGATCCTTCTTTTACAAGAATTCGATCTTGTTATCAAAGATAAGAAAGGATGTGAAAACGTAGTAGCTGACCACCTTTCACGCATCGTTTCTTCCCCTGTGACCCTGCCGATCAATGATTCATTCCCTGATGAACAACTCTTGAGCATATCCGCTGAACCATGGTTCAGGGATATCGTGAACTATCATGCCACAGGACTGATACCGAGCGATTGGTCAAAACAGGACAAATACCGTTTTCTATCCCAAGTAAAACACTTTTACTGGGACGAGCCCTATTTGTTTAAATATTGTCCTGATCAGATCATTCGCCGGTGCGTCCCAAATGAAGAGTTCAAGAGTGTTCTTTCATTTTGTCATGATCAGGCCTGTGGGGGTCACTTTGGTCCTAGAAAAACAGCGGAAAAGGTTTTGCAATGTGGATTTTATTGGCCGACCTTATTCAAGGACGCATTTGAATATTGCAAAACCTGTACACAATGTCAGTATACGGGTAGAATATCCCAGAGGAATGAAATGCCTCAGCAACCCATCTTGGTTGTTGAAATGTTTGATGTTTGGGGCATAGATTTTATGGGTCCTTTTCCCAACTCCTTTGGGAACCTGTACATATTGCTGGCGGTTGATTATGTCTCCAAGTGGGTAGAAGCCATTCCATGTCGCACTAATGAAAGGAAAGTTGTCATTAAGTTCTTGAAAGAGAATATCTTTTCGCGATTTGGACATCCACGCGCTATTATTAGCGATAATGGGACACATTTCTGCAACAGGTCTTTCGAGACTCTGATGCGAAAATACTCAATCAACCACCGATTTTCTACACCCTATCACCCCCAAACAAGCGGGCAGGCTGAGATCTCAAACAGACAAATCAAACTTATCCTGGAGAAAACTGTTGCTAAAAATAGAAAAGACTGGTCGACCAAATTGACGGATGCTCTTTGGGCATTCAGGACTGCATATAAGACCGACCTAGGAATGTCTCCATATAGGATAGTGTTTGGAAAAGCATGTCATCTACCTGTTGAGATAGAACATAAAGCATTGTGGGCTATAGAGGAAATAAATTTTGATCTAAACCTTGCTTGCAACTTTCGGAAGCTGCAACTTAACGAGCTAAGCGAACTCCGCGATGAAGCTTATGATAATGCTGTAATCACAAAGAATAGGACTAAGGTTTTTCACGATAAAAGCATTTTAAGGAAAACATTTTTACCTGGTCAACAAGTCCTTCTTTATGATTCACGATTACACCTTCATGCGGGTAAGCTCCGATCTCGTTGGAAGGGACCTTTTATTGTGCGGACTGTATACCCGCACGGGGCAGTAGAAGTTGAAAATGTTAAAAACGGCATTGTTTTCAAAGTAAATGGACATAAATTAAAGCCGTATTTTTCCACTGACCCCACGGAGGAGCTCTTGTTCTTACAAGAGCCAGTTTATTTGGATTAAAATTCCTCCGTATCACCTTCATATCCTGTATATCACTGCATCATCTTTTGAATGAAAGTGAGTGAAAGATAAGTTTGGGGGAAGTTCTTCACTTATATATTTTGCCCCCACTAATAATTCCCCCCAGTCTTACAGATTTTTGTAGGTATAGCTGTCGGCAACAGTGAGGACACTGTTGAAAACAAGTTTGGGGGAGGTTTGTGCTTATTTTCGCATCATTTGCATATCATCGGCATAAGCACAAAACATTTCTTTTTAAAATCTATAAAAATTGAAAAATTTTCAAAACTCATAAAAATTTAAAAAAAAAATTTCAAATATAAAAATAATTTTAATATTTACACTTTTTTGTACATAAATAAGATAATGAAAGTTTAGACAGTGAACAATTACACCAATGAGATTGGAAAAATTTTAGAAAACTAAGAAAATTAGAAGTTTTCTTATACGAACTAGTAATAAGTAGTTATGAGCCGTTGTCCCAAGGGTTAGTAAGATGAAGGACGTCACTAATCTGAGGATAAAAATAAGTCTGAAAAATAGTTTCTATTCTGGAAGCCAAACATTTTGAACGTTGCTACCCTGCTATTCGCACTTACACACGTCTTGAAGCCTGGGATAGTAGAGGATACATTGAAATGCTCTTGTCTTAAAGCCAAAAGTATGAAAAAAAAATATGTGTTTTAAAGTGGTGAGAAAAATGGACACTGGTTTTGTTATCACCAAGGGTAATAAAAAAAATATATAGCAAAAGGGTGCTTCTTCACCTAGTGCCCCAAGGTCAACTGGTCTGGGAGTCACTGCTATGCCTGAGGTGGTGCAAGACTAGGAAAATACACCAAGTTAGCAAGCACATTAGTAATCGGTCGGTTAGTACCTCAGGAAGTATTAACGGTCACATAAAAGTGTGTAAGCAATCTCGTTTGCCAAGTAGTACTGAGGTCGATGGGCAAGAGTATGATAGCTTGAATTGAATTCTCCGGGTGTAGGGATGTCTTTACACACACGCAGGATGATATGATCGATGTTTGGAAGAAAGATAGGAATGAAGAATAAGACGATGTTTTATTGAGGGAGGACGTGATTTCTAACATCTTTTCATGACCATTAAGATAGGGCTCATGACAAACGAAAAGCTAGCTTAGTTGAAAACCCTAATTTTCAAGGCTTTTCTTTTACAATTCTTTTCTTTAAATGTAATATTCATGATCTTGCTTTTATTATTGGATTTTGTGGGTGCAATCCGCTGAAAACCCTCAGGAGACAACACTCCTCCTACTAGGGACACCTAGAGGTTTAAAGGCTTGTTGCACGTGCTCAGTGCAATCGTGTTGCCTACGAAAGTGTGCTAGTTAGTTTTTCTCTTTCTTTATTTTCTCCTTCTCTTTTTAATAAAACATTCGCTCGAGACGATCGAAATTAAGTTTGGGGGTATTTGATCAGTCGAAAATATTGCATATTTTAACCGGCAATTTCCTTATCATTTGCATCTATATAGAAGTGTACGGTATTCATAATTCACATATTAGCAAATCGGTCGCAAAATATCAAATTACATGTATTCAACCTTAAAACCGGCATTTCTAGGGAAATTGACTGCATTGCATTACATGGCATATTTTCTATATCTTGCAACCCGTGTTTCGAAGTCTGTGCAGGAAAAGAAGCTTGCTCGACCATTACACCGCTCGTAAACTCACTGAACTCAAATCTGGTACCAATCAAAAGGAGCAACTGCAAATAAAAACATCAGATAAAAGTCCAAATGTGCACCAAAGACCACAGAAGAAGGCACAGATCCCAAGGCCATCAATGAGCCGCGTAAGCGCGGCCTATAGGTACCTTTGGCGGCGGATCCGCGGTTGACCATGGGAATTAGCTCCTCAAATTGCACCATAATTCTTCATTCAGTGCCCACAGTTCAGAAATACACTCAAAGTTCCAGAAGGCTCCTGAACTTTCTACCAGATCAGCAAACACCTTGAGTTACATTACATTAGCCTAATCATTCTAGAACTTTCCCTAAACCCTAGCTTAAACCCTAAGCTAACTCCTAACAAACTTCTTCTAGAAACTCTTCAACAAACTTTGGGAGGGAAAGTTCCAATTCAAACCTAAGCCTAGGGTTTGGGAGTTCTATAAATAAGACCCTAGGCTCACTCATTAATCATGTATGCAACCTTGGGAAAGCTTAGAAAAATCAATCTCTTTCTTCATCCCCTCTTCCTCAAGTTTAGTGAGAGAGCTTGTAGGAAACCCTAACCCTAAATCCAACCACAATTCAAGATCTTGAGTGCAAGCCAAGCAAGATGCCTTCAACCCTTTTATGAGCCGAGCCGATCTTCAATCGGGCAAGAGATCAAAGTAGATCCACGATCCACGGAGACGAGCGAAGCCGAGTCAACGATCGATTTCTTCTTCTTGTAAATCTTGAAAGAGTGTATTGAAATTGTTGATTAAATAAAAGGTGATATTTCTTCTATCTTGTTTTCTTTAAATTCCGCATCATGTTATCTTTACAAGTCTTTAATTTTGTCTTTGTGGTGATGTGTGAATAAAACTCCGCTCGTCGAGGAGTCGAGACGGTTAATAGAATGATGATGTAACATAGCTTTAATCGATTCTTGAGTCCTACGAGTTTTGTAAACCCTAGCAAGATCAAGAAACGATGACCCATTTTGTTTCGATGCTTTCTTGATTGACATCGTTCGAAATTGGGAGTATGGATCGTTTCTTGAATTTGGTAGAGGCTAGAAAAGGAATGATATCGATGAAAGAACAAGGGTTATGAGATGAAACACTAGTTTCACGAAGAAGCCCCAACTCTCATCGATCATCATCAATCTAGTATCAATTCTTCGAGGACAAGAACACGATATCTTTAGATTACATCACGTCTATCGACCCGATCGATTCCTACGAGCCTCTCTTATATTCTTGATTGTTGATTGGAAATATTATCGAACCGATTCTTGATTGTTTATAGTTTCTTGATTCTTGAGTAAAGAATAGTGACACTTGAATACAAATCATTCTTGAATCATGTTTTTGTTTATTGTTGCTTAACATTTCATTTCAAACGTATCAAAATACAATTGAATCGTGCAATCCCTGTGGACGATCCGCACTCATTACAATCTACATCCGACACCGTAGTTTGATTGCGGTCAATATAAATTTTTGATTCGATACGACACATCCGAAATTTACAGTCAATCAGGACTCTAAAGACTCGACACTACGCTGGCAGTGAGTTTTACCACAGACCGCAAGTGGCACTAACTATACGTAACGGTCCCCAGGTAGATGTCGATAAGAAGGCCGATGAGGAAAATCATCCGAACTCCCACTGAGCCTGATGTGACAATCTCCGTACAGTCCGGTCTGGTCGTCTAAGACTATCGCATATCAAGCCTAGGGGGCCGCAAGCGTCAGTCCCCTAATAGCTGTATAAGTCGTGTCGGAGCGAAGCCCATTACACCCTGAGAAGCTACTGGAACCTACCAGTATATTTCGCTTGCCCTGGCCAGGGACTTTGCGTAATGGCTCTCTGACACAGCGCGATATCATCTCCCAATACCGGGAGAGACGAATCCTATCTAACTGCCACCGCCTCCAAGTGCTCGGGACTGCACCCAACTGCCACCTGTTTGCACGACTCCTTTGAGCCGTGGTAGGGTAGCAATCTAAGAACAATGGGACACACTCGAGGCGAAGCAGCAGTGTCAAGTCTGCGGACTATGCTGTACTCATGTCACCTGGGAACTGTTAACTGACGATGGGTATAATACCAACCAATCAGTTCCCCGGCGAGTCTTGTCCGGTGTACCCGTAACCTAATGAGCACCTGTATACTATCTCCAGTACGACGTACTGATGGCTGTGGGACAGACCATTTCCCCAACTGGGATGAGAAGCGTATACACTTAGTCTACTCTGGAATATCGATGCCCTATCTCGATAATCCAACGACCAGGGACCTGTATAGGATGTTGCTTACAGACTACCTATCCCCCACTAATGTGATTGCCATCACGACGCTGGTAATCAAGCAAAGATCCTATGGGCTCTACTAATATGTATAAGTGATACGTTACAAGAGACATATGTACATATTAAAGTAGACACAAACCAAGTAGCATACTACCATTTTTAGCAAGACTGTATATATAACTGTGAATATCCCAAGCTTCCATTAAGTAATATACAATCTAGTATGATACAATAATGGCCCCTAGGGCATATACACTAACAATCTCCCACTTGCACTAGGGCCATGAGCTGGCATATCGTAGACCTATCATCTCGAATAGCCTCTCGAACTGCGTCTGAGGAATGGCCTTTGTGAATGGATCAGCAATGTTATCATCCGTCTTTACTCTCTTCACCTCGATCTCCCGGCGATCTATGATCTCCCTGATCAGGTGATACCGCCTTAAGATGTGTCTGGACTTCTGATGGGACCTGGGTTCCTTCGCTAAAGCTATAGCGCCGTTGTTGTCACAATACAGAGGTATTGGATCAACACTGGTAGGAACCACCTGAAGTTCTGTGAGGAACTTCTTCATCCAGACTGCTTCTTTTGCGGCATCGCAAGCAGCTATGTACTCTGCTTCTATCGTTGAGTCAGCAACGGTCTCCTGTTTGGAACTCTCCCAACAGACCACCCCTCCATTGAGGGTAAAGACATAACCCGACATGGACTTGGAGTCATCTTTGTCATTCTGGAAGCCGGAGTCGGCAAAGGCCTCCATCTGAAGGTCTTTTCCGCCATATACCAAGAACATCTCCTTAGTCCTCCTCAGGTACTTGAGAATGTTCTTTACTGCTATCCAGTGATTCTCCCCTGGGTTTGCTTGATACCGGCTTACTACACTCAATGCGTATGCTACATCTGGTCTGGTACATAACATCGCATACATTATAGAGCCTACCGCAGAGCGTAGGGTATAATCGACATGCGATCCCTTTCCAAATCAGTCTTGGGAGACATATCTTTGGAGAGGGTGATTCCGTGACAAGCCGGTTGGTTACCGCGCTTAGAATCTTCCATACTGAATCTCTTCACTATGGTGTCTATGTACCTGGACTGTGAAAGTCCCAATATCCTCTTTGATCTATCACGATAGATCCGGATCCTTAGAATGTAGGTGGGATCACCCAAGTCTTTCATGGAGAATTTATGTGACAAGAATCTTTTGACTGACTGTAATATAGGAATATCATTTCCTATTAGGAGAATGTCATCCACGTACAAGACGAGGAATACTACAGCTCTCCCTACAATCTTACTGTATATGCATGGTTCATCTGGATTTTTGATAAAGTCAAATTCTTTGACAGCATCATCAAAACAGATGTTCCAACTCCGCGATGCCTGCTTTAGTCCATAAATGGACTTAAGCAGCTTGCATACTTTACCGCTGCTCCCACTCTGAATGAATCCTTCTGGCTGATCCATATAGACGATTTCTTCCAAATTACCATTTAGAAAGGCCGTCTTTACGTCCATCTGCCAGATTTCATAATCGTGGAAGGCAGCAATAGAAAGAAGGACCCGAATAGATTTAAGCATAGCCACTGGAGAAAAGGTTTCGTCATAGTCCAAACCAGGTCTTTGATGGAAACCCTTTGCAACAAGTCTAGCCTTATAGGTTTCAACCTGTCTATCTACACCAATCTTCTTTCTGAAGATCCATTTGCATCCTACGGGTTTTACCCCATCTGGAGCAATGTCCAAAGTCCATACTTTGTTGGTGTACATGGACTCCATTTCGGTCCGCATTGCATCCATCCATTTTACTGAGTCACCGCTCTGAATGGCTTGCTGGAAGCTAGTAGGCTCATTGTAATCAATAGTGCAATCCTCTCTATCCCCGTCTATGAGAAAACTGTAGTATCTCTCGGGCGGATGAGATTGCCTACTACTCCTGCGGAGTGGCGTTGGGATATCCTGTTCTTCTTGAACTTCTGGTTCTACCAAACTTTAAGTAATAATTTGTGTTTCTGGAATTTCTTCCAGTTCTATTTCGCTCCCACTAGTTTCCTTTTCTAAAAACTGATATTCTAGAAAATGGGTATTACGAGAAACAAAAACCTTTTGTTCCTCTGCGTAATAGAATAGATATCCCCTGGAGTTCTTTGGATATCCCACAAACTTACATAGTACTGATCGTGCCTCGAGTTTGTCCGCATGCTGCTTTTTAACATAAGCCGGACATCCCCAAATCTTTAGATACTGAAGATAGGGTTTCTTCCCACTCCACATCTGATATGGTGTGGTAGGCACAGTCTTGGTGGGAACCTGGTTCAAAAGATATGCAGCTGATTCTAGTGCATATCCCCAGAATGATCGCGGTAACTCAGCGTTACTCATTATGGAACGAACCATATCCAATAGGGTTCGATTCCTCCTTTCTGAAACACCGTTATGTTGTGGTGTGTATGGAGGAGTAAGCTGAGAGAGAATTCCATTCTCTTTTAAGTAACCCAGGAACTCGGCACTTAAGTATTCACCACCTCGATCAGATCTTAGTGTCTTTATACTTTTGCCTGTTTGTTTTTCCACTTCATTCTTGTATTCTTGGAATTTTTCAAAGGCCTCGGATTTATGCTTCTTTAAGAAGAAATATCCATACCTAGAGAAATCATCCGTAAAAGTAATGAAGTAGGAATAACCACCTCGCGCATGTATAGACATTGGACCGCACACGTCACTGTGTACGAGTCCTAAGAGCTCGCTTGCTCTTACTCCGTGTCCAGTGAACAGAGTTTTTGTCATCTTTCCTTTGAGACAAGATTCACAAGTAGCATAAGATTGATATTCGAACGGATTCAAATATCCTTCTTTTTGTAACTTAGTCAACCTTCTCTCATTGATGTGACCTAGTCTACAATACCATAAGAAAGCCTGATTTATTTCTCGAGACTTTCTTTTAAGAGTGTTCTGGACATTGAAAACCTGAGCTTGACTTAATACGTATATACCGTTATCTAATGTACCGGACCCAATCATAACTTGATTTAGGTGGATGTTAACTACATCACTTATGAATGTAAAATCATATCCCTCTCTCGAAAGTGAGGACACTGATATGATATTACAAGTCATACTAGGTACATATAAACAGTTATGTAAAATCAATATATGCCCAGTTGTCAAACCTAGGCGATATTCTCCTACGGATTTAGCGTTCACTGTCATTCCGTTTGCAACTCTGAGAGACCAATCACCTACCTTTATAACTCTACTGTTTCTCAAAGCATGTAATGAATTACAGATATGAGATCCTGCTCCGGTATCTAGTACCCAGGAAGTAGAGTTTATTGACATACAATCTTCAATTACAAATACACTTGAGGCTGAAGCCACAACATGCTTCGTATCCTGGCTACTGGCTTCAAAAGCTTTGCAATCTTTCTGCCTATGCCCAATCCCATAACAATAGGAACGTCCCTCTTTTACTATATCCTGTCCCGAAACTTTTTCCCTTCTCTTTCCTTCTACTTCCCTGGTTTTCTTCAGGATAGAAGGTAGAGACTATAGAATCAAGTCAGTATCTGACCTGTTTCCCAACGTGGTCTGCAAGTCCCGGAGCTCATCAATATAACTAGTCATTGTAAGGACGTTGTCCCCTACAGATGACCCGTCAGCCAACCTCGCTTGAATTAATTCGTTCGAGATCTCATATCTTGCGATATGAGATTGCTCTCCATATAAATCTTTGTTATGGAGAAAGATGGAAACTAAGTCCATCTTCTCGTGCTGCTTCTGGTATACACCATCAACTGAAGCTAACACGAGGCACTTGGCTTTTGCTTTATCTTTTCCCTTTGTCTGACGGATATCCATATCCGCGACAGTGGAATCTGAACCTGGGACGGCGGGATCTTGAGTAGGAATAGGGTGGTCCAACTTGTCATAGGCAATGGACATCTGGACAGACTTCTGCCAGTCAAATAAGTCAGATTCAGTCAAATTATTATCTAGATGTAACCTATGTGTGGTCACAAGGTCGCTGCAATTTAAGAGAGAGAAGAAAATACAATTAGCATGATGCTGTTGCAAGTTTAGAGTGGTTTAATTTATCTAAACAGGATGGCTCCCACTGTTTCTCGAATCCTTCCTCAAACCATAAAAGAAGAATTAGCCAGGACCATTCTCACCGTACAATACTTGCTTAACCGTTCAGCCAGGCCAGTGTCGATACTTCGAGGGAGGTTTTCCAACGCTTTCGCGAAGTTCCTTAATTAAATAACCTCTTTTCTCTGGGGGCGTAACCCCGCTGACACCTTTCTAGGCACCTACTTGGTTTATAGCATTGATCGTTAAGTGACAAATCTCCTGATAAGTAGTATATACTCACAGTAGGATCGGGATCCAAGATATCATCGTATGATAATGTTGATGGAATCCTACCAACATTCATCAAACACCAAAATGGTATGTTCCTCTCTGCAAATTTCAGTTTCCTTAGAAATTCCCGATGTGGATTTTTGCCCCATGCTCTTATGACTTTGACTAAGGGCCAAATATGTCATAAGTCACATATCAAGTTCTACCCATCATTATCCAGGTTAATTTGAACCCACCCGTACATACTCTTGACTAAGGGTCAAGAAAAGCAATACGACTGTTCCAAAACAACGCATCTATCTATGCAACAAATGAATACCCTAGCAGCTACCAAGCACTATGTTTTGACTAAGGGCCAAATATACATAGCTTGAATACTACTGAATACCCAAATGAAATGACGGAGGGCTACGAATGGTTTTAGCAAAACCGTGAACGTAGTGAACTTGATATAATCGAAAGAACCTGATACTTTTTAAAAGGAGTGGTTAAAGCTCCGCAATTTAAAAAATCCGATCTTTTAAAATAACCGAGTGGTTTCTTTTAAATTTGTTCCAACGATTAAACTATGGTTTATTTTCTTTGCATTATAATAATGCGTCCCATCATTAACCTATCATTGCAGAAAACAACGAAAATACAACGTCCTCTTATGCCATCCGCATTAGCCACGGGGTCCCGTCATCACCCGTTAGGTTACTTAACTAACGACAGAGCGGGGGCTGGGCTAGCGCGGGTGTAAAAACATAAGTGACGTCTAATAGCTATTTATATATAGATATTGTACATTCGTCAGACGCAATAATAAGCATTCCAGATCACAGATAAACTTTATTGGATATGCAAGTAATCCGCGTTTCTTTTGAGCCTGCAAGTAAAGACGGATTACACAGTTGTGATGAATAGCCATTACCCCACCCCAGACCCCTACGGGTACGGAAACTTCCCGCCAAGTACCAGAAGTGAAGCGGTCTGCCTCAACACTTCAAAATACCCGGTAGTTTGTGCACCCCACCTTGGGTCTATCCTAGGACCAAAAACAGTAAAAAGAAATAATAATACAACGGTGGCTACAACCGCAACCTGGATGTGCCCCGCAAAATAATATTACATCAAATTACATTTACATTGAATGAATGAATATTAAATACATCTCAAACCCCGGCTAATCATCACAACAGTCCAACATAGTTCATATACACAAACAGTTATATATAACATCTCAGATATGTGCAACCCCTACCAACCGACATACTAGCAGTTAGGGGAGGTTTACGAACACATAAAACATTACAGATAAAGATCCAATTAGCAAATTGATTAGAACATCGATCGATTACCTATATCCGTGTCTACCCCAAAAGCAAATCATCACAGAGGCAACCTGGGCAGAAACAGTATATACAGGAAAACAAAAAACCCAAAATTATGAATTACTGTGAAACTCCGAGTCAACTCGGCGTTGACTCGGCGGCGGTTCCGAAGCAATAGCTCTCTATTGCCGCGGAACCGCGGTCGTTTTGCCGATTCAGTGACTCGTATTTTCCCAGTATTCATCAATTTCCCTGCTGTGAATTTTAAGGTATGTCAAAAAAAAAAATTTAGATAGTTTTAAAATTAACAGAAACTATGGGTTTTAGTTTTTCGTATTTCGTATTTTTCGTCGATCGAACTTCTAATCAGTTGCTAACAAGCTAGTAATGGTTTAGTTGGCTCTGATACCACTGTAAGTCCATGTCACGCACCCCACTAACTTGCGGGGAGGCGGAATATATGAAAAACGATTATCAAAGCTTCGTAACACGGACTTGAGCGCATGAATCGTAATCTAAACCATTGCTAACGTTATACTAGAGGTTTAACTACTCGGTACCGGAGTTATACCTCATGTTACATGTCCTTCGGGTCTTCATCGCTGTCCTCCACTCCTCGTAGGCTCCTTGGAACATCGGCAACTTCACGGCCTCCTCGAATCAAAGACGATCCACCCGAAAGCTCCTACGCCAAGCTAAATCTCAAACTTGAGATAACTAAGTTGCTTAAAGTGCTAATCTAAGCTACCTAGGGGATATAGAGTGAGGTTATGGATGTTTTAGTCTAGCTAACCCTTGATCTCAACACATGAGAGGTTAGGGTTAGGGTTTCAAGAGAGAGTGAGCTTGAGGAGAGAGAAGGAGAAGATGAGAATGAAAAGAATAATGAGCTCATTTTGAATATATCAACCATAACCATTTAATCAAATAAATATATAAATGATTTAATCATTATGGTTGATGCATTCACCTTGTGTGATTCATCATATGACTCATTATCTCATTAATGAGTTATTAAGTGCAAAGGATGAATCATACAAATGAGTCATTAATCAATTAATGCTCATGCCACTTTAATCCCTTAGTCACCACTCTTCTAAAAGGTTCCCGACAAATTACGAGAACGCCCCTATAATCCGTGAAAACACGGAAAAACTTTAGACTGTATAAATCCAATAACCCGATACTAGAAACTGGCTTAAACCAAAGCCGGCAAGTAAAAAACTGTCCGAAAAGTCGTACGTGCGTAAACACACGTACGCATCCGAACCCTTGTCGTAAAACCATACGACCTCTATATCGTTTCGCCTGGAGCAGGGAAACTCTCTGTGTGGGACTCTAAAGACTCGACACTACGCTGGCAGTGGGTTTAACCATAGAGCGCAAGCGGCACTAGCTATACGTAACGGTCCCTAGGTAGATGTCGATAAGAAGGCCGATGAGGAAAATCATCCGAACTCCCATTGAGCCTGATGTGACAATCTCCGTACAGTCCGGTCTGTTCGTCTAAGACTATCGCATATCAAGCCTAGGGGGCCGCAAGCGTCAGTCCCCTAATAGCTGTATAAGTCGTGTCGGAGCGAAGCCCATTACACCCTGAGAAGCTACTGGAACCTACCAGTATATCTCGCTTGCCCTGGCCAGCGACTTTGCATAATGGCTCTCTGACACAGCGCGATATCATCTCCCAATACCGGGAGAGACGAGTCCTATCTAACTGCTACCGCCTCCAAGTGCTCGGGACTGCACCCAACTGCTACCTGTTTGCACGACTCTTTTGAGTCGTGGTAGGGTAGCAATCTAAGAACAATGGGACACACTCGAGGCGAAGCAGCAGTGTGAAGTCTGCGGACTATGCTGTACTCATGTCACCTGGGAACTGTTAACTGACGATGGGTATAATACCAACCAATCAGTTCCCCGACGAGTCATGTCCGGTGTACCCGTAACCTAACGAGCACCTGTATACTATCTCCAGTACGACGTACTGATGGCTGTGGGACAGACCATTTCCCCAACTGGGATGAGAAGCGTATACACTTAGTCTACTCTGGAATATCGATGCCCTATCTCGATAATCCAACGACCAGGGACCTGTATAGGATGTTGCTTATAGACTACCCAGCCCCCACTAGTGTGATTGCCATCACGACGCTGGTAATCAAGCAAAGATCCTATGGGCTCTACTAATATGTATAAGTGATACGTTACAAGAGACATATGCACATATTAAAGTAGACACAAACCAAGTAGCATACTACCATTTTTAGCAAGAATGTATATATAACTGTGAATATCCCAAGCTTCCATTAAGTAATATACAATCTAGTATGATACAATAATGGCCCCTAGGGCATATACACTAACAAGATTCTCACTAGAAATCCTTTCTTGTATTTTTGGATGTATGCATGCATGTATGCATTCTTTCTTGTTCATGCACATATGGATGTGCATGCACACATACATACATACATCATCCTTCATGGTTGTATATACATAGAAAATGGTGGCAATATAAGACTCACACCATGGTTTTATATATATGGATAAATATTGTATTTGTGTTAAAAACAAAAGAAAATAAAAGGATAATTCATGGTTTACTTTCTACACTCTTCTTTGACCTAACCATTCTCACCCACCATTTAACCATGGATCAACTTTCCTTTTGTGTTTTAACTCAAATTCAATAATATCTTTATTGTTTAACCATGGTTTAAGATGAGAAGTGGAAAATATATATACATATATTTTCCATTTTTCATATGTGATTATCTTTTACTCTTGTTCAAAAAAAAGGCCATCATCTTCTTCCTCCTTCTTCTTTTGCTCTCTAGATTTCTCTAGTGAGCAAATTACTCACCAAGTTAGGATTTTGAAGTGGGAAAAGCCACCACAATATCATTCTACACAAGTCTTGCCCACTTGTTTAGAGTGTTAGCTTCATTTCTTTCTCTTGATCAAGTGATGTTGCAAGCTTGGACAAAGCGGACTCTGGGTGGATCATCGTGGACCTAGAGGAGTTCAAGCGGACCTTTTCCAAACCCCAAGTAGCCGAGGAGTCTAGCGTAGGGAGCTACAAAGGTTGTACTCTCAAAACCCTTGCTTTTCTTTCTTGTGATGATGTGTGGTTTTTGAAACCCTAGTTTTTCTAGGAATGATTCTTTGTATGCTTACTTAGCACCCTAAAATTTTAATCCTTGGTACATGTGATGCTTCCAAACCCTTCATGAGGTGCTAGGTAAACTCAACATTGGTATCAGAGCCGACCTAGAACATTAGGCGACACTTTAACGAAATGAAACTCCGATCGAACCAAAAAATACGGATTTTTAGCACTCTCTGGACATTTTTTCAAAACTGTTGTTTTTCAGAATTATAAATACTTAAAAAATTCAGCAGGGAAATATAAGCAATACTGTGAAAAACGAACCCATGAACAGTACTTTCCACCGCGGAACCACGGCAATAGCCTGCTTGGGCCGTGGTTCCGCCGCCGTACGGATGAATCATTGTGTCGTTTTTGTACAGTAATTATTTTGTCTGCTTTTATATTTTTTGGGGTATTTTTAATCTGAATTTAGTGCTGTATATTCTAGAGATTGTTTTGGAGTCGGTGATTCGATCGGAATCTTGATTTCGTGTCTTTTCCGGGTAAATTAGAAAGTATTGAATTGTTCGAACGAGTATCATTTGCTCACTTTTCACGGGGTTTAAATCTTTCAGAAATACGTGCAAGTTTTGTGGTGGACCCTCTAGAAGACAACAAACCTTACCTCGATTATGTGACCTTCTTGAACTGCCTTTTGAACCTTAGGGTTTGGGGCAGTACGGCGTGCCATATGTGAGGCGTTGGCTTGACCCTTCTACGGCTGGACCGCTACTACTGTGACACATTCTGGGTTTTTGAACTCCGCTCAAGTGTTGAGCTTTAAGGAATTTTGGGTATTTGATCATTCGTTCGAAAACTTTAATACTGTCTATTTATCTGGAATGTGATGCAATGTGTGGAATTCATATAGCTAGACATGAAATACGAAGTATGTGATATTTCACATTTACGATGTCTAAAGAGAATGTGGATTCAAAATATTACAGTTTTACACTTTCTTTTCTATGACCGTAAGTGTAGTATATAGTGGTATTGCCGATTGTCGTTGCTATACGTCGACGACGATCGGTGTATGCATACTTACTTACGTTGATGATATGAGATATTATGTGTTGCTGAGATATGATGTGCTGGATTGTCGCGATTGAATAGCCCAGGGGTTTTATGTGAGATGAGAGTTTTATATTTTCATTCATGTAAATTCAAATGTAATGTAATATTCTTTTATTTGGGGCAATTCCGGGTTGAGGTTGATGCCACCAGTGTTGTATATTATTTACTTTTCCGCATTAGGATGGACCCAAGGAGGGGAACACAGGTGACCGGGTTCTGGGGTTCAGTGGGAGGCCATCTCGAGGAGTCGAGACCGGGTCTCCTAAACTCCAGAATTGGTAGGGTCGCTTGCCGCTCTCGTAGGGGTCCAGGGTGTGGGCTTGGCTATTCATCGCGACTGTGGAATCCGTATTTTCTATTGTTGGCTAAATACTAAATACGGACGTCCTAGTATATCCCACATTATATCTATGTTTCTGCTGCGATATCTGTGATGTGATCATTTGATATGTTGTGATGGATACTGTATATAGTATATATGATATATTATATAGACGTTACTTATGTTTTACACCCGCACTAGCCCTGCCCTGCTCTGTCGTTAGTTACCTAACCTAACGGTGCACGAGGGGACATCGAGGCGAATGCGGATGGCATAAGTGTACGTCGTATTTATCTGTGATGTTTAGGTAACTTAATGATGAGACTTCATTAATGTGATTAATGAAAGAAAATAAACCTAAAAGATGTTGTAGAACCAATTTTTTTCAAAAAGGGTAGCTATAGTTTTGCTTTGCATAGCGATATATATGATATATCCCGCACCTTATTCGATGAGGAAAGAGCCGAGATCCCTTCACCGGGAGTGACCTCTTTAGAGAAACTGGCAGATGCTACAACACTCGGTTTGCTTTTGATTGCTTTTGGAGTTTTTCTTTGCATAGTGATATATATGATATATCCTTACTTTATTCGATGAGGAAAGAGCCAAGATCCCTTCACCGGGAGTGACCTCTTTAGCAAAACTAATAAAAGCCTCAAAATCACTCCATTTCAAAATTCACTAGATTCTATAACGATATCAAGTTCATTACGCAATAGGTTTTCAGAAAAACCTGTCGTAGCCCTCCATCATTTCAGATAAGTTGTATATAGTATTCGTGCTACATTTGTTGGCTTTCGTGAAAGTGTAGTGTGCGGTAGCTATATGCTGCTTATCTGCTGCATATGATGCGACTGGATTAGGGTAGTCGTACGGCTTTGTTGGCTTTCGTCAAGGGTCGTGCGGGTGGGTTTAATTCAGTCAAGAAATGTACGGGTTGAACTTGACTAGTGGGCTATGGTTTGTTGGCTTTCGTCAAGGTCATAGCACGTTAGGGGCAAAATATTATTGGGAATTTCAAGTGTTGAAATTTGCAATGAGATTGCATACCTTCTATGAGATAGTTGGATCCCGATACCCACTACGAGTAATTGTTACTCCCGGGAGAGTTTTACACAGGACAATTAGCCGATCAAGTAGGTGTCTAGAAAGGTGTCAACGGGGTTACGCCTCTGGGAAAACGAGGTTTACTTTAATTAGGTCCGTGCGAAAGCACGGGGAACCTCCCTCAAAGTACCGACACTGGCCTGGCTGAAAGATCGGCGAAGTTGTAGGGTTTAATTAATCCCGTCTAGTCTTTCCTTTTAGGGTTTGAAGGAAGATTTGATAAAAACAGTGGGAGCCATCCTGATTAGATAAGATAATAACCAATCTGATCTTGCAAGAGCATACGCTAAAGTGTTTTCTTCTCTCTCTCTCCAGGTAGCGACCATGTCATGCCTTAATCAAGATAATAATATGGATGTATTGACCGAACCTGCATGTTATACTGTGCTGGGGAACGTTGGTTCCGTTCTTTCTTATAAGAGTTATAGGACTGAACAGGACATAGGGGAATACCAGGATTCCCATGCCACCCGAATGAAGAAAGTATATGATGATGCATTTTCTTCGGTTGTGTTCGTTACAGAGAACTGTTTCTCCATTTCCTCTACGTCCTGGGTATTGGATACCTGATCAGGATCCCATATATGTAATCAATTACATGGGCTTAAGAAAGGTAGAGAACTTGGAGAAGGTAATAAAGACATAAGAGTTGGAAATGGTGCAATTGTTGTAGCTAAAACCGTCGGGGAATATCACCTTGTATTACAAACTGGTAATACATTGATTCTGAACGAATGCTATTACATGCCGAACATGATATGCAACATTATATCGGTTTCTTTGTTAAGTAAAGAGGGATATAATTTTGTATTACAGGATAATGTTATGAACATTTTCCGTAACCAAAAGTTGGTTGGATCAGGCACGTTGTGCAATGGCATTTATATTCTAAATCAATCAACAGTTCTGAGCATAACAAACACACACAAAAGGAAGAGTCCAGAACTGAACGAATCCTTCTTGTGGCATTGTAGACTAGGTCACATCAATGCAACACGACTAGCTATGTTGCGTAAGGATGGATATTTGAAACCATTCGAATTTTCATCTTATGACACTTGCCAGTCATGTCTCAAAGGCAAGATGACCAAAACTCCGTTTACGGGACACGGAGAAAGAGTTACCGAACTATTGGGACTGATACATAGTGATTTATGCGGTCCCATGTCTACACATGCCAGGGATGGTTCTCGTACTTCATTATATTCACTGACGATCTCTCAAGATACGGACATGCGTTCTTGATAAGACACAAGTCTGAAGCTTTTGAGAAATTTAGAGAATATAAACAAGAAGTCGAGAACCAAACCGGAAAAATTATTAAAATCCTACGATCTGATCGAGGAGGAGAATACTTGAGCAATGAATTCCTGGACTTCCTAAAAGAAAATGGGATTCTCTCTCAGCTGACTCCTCCATATACACCACAGCACAACGGTGTATCAGAACAGAGGAACCACACCCTATTAGATATGGTGCGATCTATGATGAGCACAGCTGAGTTACCTATTTCCTTCTGGGGGTATGCGCTAGAGACTGCCATACATCTACTGAATATGATCCCCACCAAATCTGTGCCTACCACTCCATATGAGATATGGAAAGGGAAGAGACCATGTCTTAATTATGTCAAGATATGGGGTTGTCCAGCCTATGTCAAACGACAAAATCCGGACAAACTCGAGGCTCGGTCTGTTCTATGCAAATTTGTAGGATATCCCAAGAATTCACAAGGGTATATCTTCTACCACACTGAGGAACAAAGAGTATTTGTTTCTCGGCATGCCACCTTTTTAGAAAAGGAATTTCTTGCAAAAGAGATTAGTGGTCATGAGGTAGAACTGGAAGAGGTTCCAGCTACAAAAGCTGCAACAGAAAATCTGGTGGAACCAGAAGATTCCGTAGTTCCCGATGAACCCCAACCACTCCGCCGATCTAGTAAGGTTTCTCACCCACTTGAGAGATACTACGGTTTTCTCATGGATGGTGGGAGCGAGGACTGCATCATGGAGGATGATGACCCAACTAGCTTCGAGCAGGCCATCACGAGTGGGGACTCAGTGAAATGGCTGGATGCAATGCGGTCCGAGATGGAATCCATGTACACCAACAAAGTATGGACTTTGGAAGATGCTCCTGAAGGGGTAAAACCCATTGGGAGCAAGTGGATCTTCAAGAAAAAACTTGGTGTAGATGGGAAAGTGGAGACTTTCAAAGCTAGACTTGTTGCAAAGGGTATTCGTCAAAGACCATGTGTGGACTATGACGAGACCTTTTCTCCAGTGGCTATGCTTAAATCCATCCGGATCATGCTTGCCGTTGCTGCATATCATGACTACGAAATTTGGCAAATGGATGTTAAGACCGCCTTTCTAAACGGTGATTTAGAAGAGTGCGTGTACATGACTTAGCCAAAGGGCTTCATAGATAGTAGGAGCAGCGGAAAGGTGTGCAAGCTCCTTAATTCCATTTATGGATTAAAGCAAGCATCGCGGAGCTGGAACATCTGCTTTGACGTTGTTATCAAAGAGTTTGATTTCGTCAAAAACGTAGATGAACCTTGTATCTACAAGAAGGTGGCAGAGAGTATGGTTGTCTTCCTCGTATTGTATGTAGACGACTACTCTTGATAGGAAATGACATTCTATGCTGCAATCGGTCAAGCTCTTCTTATCACAAAGATTCTCAATGAAAGATCTAGGTGATGCCTCCTTCATATTGGGAATCAGGATCTATAGAGATAGATCTAAAAGGATATTGGGATTGTCAAAATCCAGGTACATTGACACCATACTAAAGAGGTTTAGTATGGAACAATCCAAGCGTGGGAACTTACCTACGATCTCTGGAGTCACTCTCTCCAAAGAGATGTCTCCCAAGACTGATTTGGAGAGAGCTCACATGCAAGGGATACCCTATGCTTCGGCTGTAGGCTCTATCATGTACGCGATGCTATGTAACAGACCCGATGTAGCATACTCACTAAGTGTAGTGAGTAGGTATCAAGATGATCCTGGAGAGAGTCACTGGACAGCTGTGAAGAGCATTCTCAAGTACTTACGAAGGACTAAAGAGATGCTCTTGGTGTATGGTAACGGCGAACTCCAAGTGGAGTCCTTTACCGATTCGAGCTTCCAGAGTGATAAGGACGACTCTAAGTCGCAGTCGGGATTTGTCTTTACCCTTTACGGAGGGGCGGTTAGCTAGAAGAGTTCCAAGCAGGAAACCGTGGCAGACTCGACGATGGAGGCTGAATACATCGCTGCCAACGATGCTGCCAAAGAGGCTGTCTGGATCAAAAAGTTCATTATTGAACTTGGAGTGGTTCCATCCATTGAGCATCCAATACCTTTGTATTGTGATAATAATGGAGCGGTGGCTTTGGCCAAGGAACCCAGGTCCCATCAGCGATCCAGGCATATTCTGAGGCGATATCACCTGATCCGAGAGATAGTTGATCGCCGGGAGATCGAGGTCAGGAGGGTTGACACGAAGAATAACACAGCGGATCCACTCACGAAGGCCATTCCCCAGATACAGTTTGAGAGACACTTCGGGATGCTCGGTATGCGATACTACAGTAGCTGGCCCTAGTGCAAGTAGGAGATTGTTAGTTGTATGTATGCCCTAGAGGCCAATATTGTACAGATGATGTATATTATATTGGATGCTTGGACATATATAGAGATGACTTTCTTGCTCGATATGATAGTATGCTATCTGGTTGCTCTTTATCTTAACATGTATACTTGTCTCTTTATACTGTCTTATAGTCACATGTTGGTAAAGCCCTTAGGATGTGTACTTGACTGCCTGGACTATGAAGCGGGTCATACTAGTGGGGACATGGTAGTCCATAAGTACATCCTTCAAGGTCCCTAGTCGTAGGTGTATCGAGACGGGGCATCGATATTCCAGTGTAGACTGGCGTATATGCTTCTCGACCCATAAGATGGGCGATGGATGATCCCATATCCATTGGTATTTGACATCAGAGATGGTATACGGGTGCTCAGTGGAGACTGGGTACACTGGACGGACTCGCCGAGAACTCCCAGATGGTATTATACCTCATGTCAGATGGCAGTTCTCTGGTGACACTTGTGCAGGTTAGTCTGTAGACCCGAGATCGTCATAGAGTCTTGTGTGATTCCCACTTTGCTTCGATTTCCACCTTACCACGTCTATGAGGGCGTGCAAAATGGTGGTTTTTGGGTACAGTCCCAAGTCACATGGAGGCAATGAGCGATAGGAGGGGTTTCGTCTCTCCCGGTATTGGGGGTTGATATTGCGCTGTGCTCGATTGGCCGTAACAGGGAAGTCCCTGGCCAGGGCTGTTTTAGAGATTTACTGGTAAGTGTTACCAGTAGTTTCTCGACCCGTTATGGGCCTCACATCGGCATGACTTATCGGTTATTGGGGTCTGACGTTTACCATCCCTAGGCCCGATATGCAGCATATCTGACGAAGAGACCGGACTGTACGGTAGTGCTGCCGGTTGGCTCGACGGGAGTTGTAGCAGGTTCACTTGTTTTCTTCCGATCGCTTAATACCCGGGTGGCCGTTACGTTTAGTTGACCGCTTGCGGCTTGGGGGTGCTTGATATGATCATCACCCACTGACGGCGTATTGACGAGTCTTAGAGTCCCACAAAGGAGTTACCTAGTCCAGGCGAAACGTTGTGGTGCGCGTATGTGATATGCGTATGGACCCTGTTAAAATGCGCGTATAAGATACCGTATATTAATCGGGCGGCTTGCTTTTGGTTAGGTCGTATGTGATATGGCCGGATTGATAAATCAAGTGTTGATTTATCATTTAACCATTAGATTCTCACTAGAAATCCTTTCTTGTATTTTTGGATGTATGCATGCATGTATGCATTCTTTCTTGTTCATGCACATATGGATGTGCATGCACACATACATACATACATCATCCTTTATGGTTGTATATACATAGAAAATGGTGGCAATATAAGACTCACACCATGGTTTTATATATATGGATAAATATTGTATTTGTGTTAAAAACAAAAGAAAATAAAAGAATAATTCATGGTTTACTTTCTACACTCTTCTTTGACCTAACCATTCTCACCCACCATTTAACCATGGATCAACTTTCCTTTTGTGTTTTAACTCAAATTCAGTAATATCTTTATTGTTTCACCATGGTTTGAGATGAGAAGTGGAAAATATATATACATATATTTTCCATTTTTCATATGTGATTATCTTTTACTCTTGTTCAAAAAAAAAGGCCATCATCTTCTTCCTCCTTCTTCTTTTGCTCTCTAGATTTCTCTAGTGAGCAAATTACTCACCAAGTTAGGATTTTGAAATGGGAAAAGCCACCACAACATCATTCTACACAAGTCTTGCCCACTTGTTTAGAGTGTTAGCTTCATTTCTTTCTCTTGATCAAGTGAAGTTGCAAGCTTGGACAAAGCGGACTCCGGGTGGATCATCGTGGACCTAGAGGAGTTCAAGTGGACCTTTTCCAAACCCCAAGTAGCCGAGGAGTCTAGCATAGGGTGCTACAAAGGTTGTACTCTCAAAACCCTAGCTTTTCTTACTTGTGATGATATGTTGTTTTTGAAACCCTAATTTTTCTAGGAATGATTCTTTGTATGCTTACTTAGCACCCTAAAATTTTAATCCTTGGTACATGTGATGCTTCCAAACCCTTCATGAGGTGCTAGGTAAACTCAACAGAGATCCCTTCACCGGGAGTGACCTCTTTAGCGAAACTGGCAGATGCTACAAACTCGCGGTTTAGTTTTTGACAGCTTATATAGTTCTTGCTTTGCACAACGGTATATATGATATACCCTGCACCTTATTCGATGAGGAAAGAGCCGAGATCCCTTCACCGGGAGTGACCTCTTTAGCGAAACTAGAAAAAGCCTCAAAAACACTCCTTTTTCAAAAAAAACCACATGATTCTACAACGATATCAAGTTCATTACGCTTAAGGTTTTCTGAAAAACCTGCGTAGCCCTCCGTCATTTCAGATAGATATTACTTAGTATTCGTACTACGTTTGTTGGCCTGCGTCAAGGCATAGTGTGCGGTAGCTAACTAATACTTATCTGCAACATGAGATGAGATTGGATTAGGGTAGTCATACGACTTTGTTGGCCTGCGTCAAGGGTCGTGCGGGTAGGTTTAATTCAATCAAGAAATGTACTGGTTGAACTTGACTAGCGGACTATGGTTTGTTGGCCTGCGTCAAGGTCATAGAACGCTAGGGGTAAAAGCATCATCGGGAATTTCAAGTGTTGAAATTTGCAATGAGATTGCATACCTCCTATGAGATAGTTGGATCCCGATACCCACTACGAGTAAGAGTTACTCCTGGGAGAGTTTTACACAGGACAATTAGCCGATCAAGTAGGTGTCTAGAAAAGTGTTAACGGGGTTACGCCTCTGGGAAAACGAGGTTTACTTTAATTAGGTACGTGCAAAAGCACAGGGAACCTCCCTCAAGTTCCGACACTGATCTAGCTGAAAGATTGACGAAATTGTAGGGTGTAATTAATCCCGGCTAATCTTACCTTTTATGGTTTGAAGGAAGATTTGATAAAAACAGTGGGAAACATTCTGATTAGATAAGATAATAACAATTCTAATCTTGCAAGAGCATACGCTAAAGTGTTTTCTTCTCTCTCTCTCCAGGTAGCGACCATGTCAGGCCATAATCAAGATAATAATATGGATGTATTGACTGAACCCGCGTATTATATTGAGCAGGGGAACGTTGGACCCGTTCTTTCTTATAAGAGTTATAAGACTGAATAGGAAACATGAGAATATATGGATTCTCACGCCGCCCAAACGAAGAACATGCATGATGATGCACCTTCTTCGGGTGTGTTAGTTATTGAGAACTGTTTCTCAGTTCAGCCTACGTCCTGGGTATTAGATACCGGATCAGGATCCCACATATGTAAATTGTTACATGGGCTGCGTAAAGGTAGAGAACTGGGAAAAGGTGATCATTCCGTTCAAGTAGGGAATGGTGCAAGTATTGTAGCCAAAGCAGTTGGCGAATATCACCTAGAATTACCAAGTCGTAATACACTGATTCTGAATGAGTGCTATTATATACCGAACATGATGTGCAACATTATATCAGTTTCTTTATTAAGTAAAGAAGGATATAATTTTGTAGTACAGGATAATGTTATGAACATCTTCTAAATCAAAAGTTGATTGCATCATGCTCGTTACATAATGACATATTCATTCTCAATCAAAATACAGTCCTCAATATACAAAACACACACAAGAGGAAGAGTTCAGAAATGAACGAATCCTTCTTGTGGCATTGTAGACTTGGTCATATCAATGCGACATGACTGGCTAAGTTACATAAGGATGGATATTTAAACCCGTTCGAATTATTATCTTATGATACTTGCCATTCATGTCTCAAAGGTAAAATGACCAAAGCTCCGTTTAGTGGACACGGAGAAAGAGTTACGGAACTCTTAGGACTGGTACATAGTGATGTATGCGGTCCCATGTCTACGCATGCCAGGAACGGTTCTTCCTACTCCATTACATTCACTGACGATCTCTCTAGATACGGACATGTGTTCCTGATGAAATACAAATCTGAAGCTTTTGAGAAATTCAGGGAATATAAGCACGAAGTAGAGAACCAAACGGGCAAAAGTATTAAAATCCTTCGATCTGATCGAGGAGAATACTTGAGCAATGAGTTCCTAGATTATCTAAAAGAGAATGGGATTCTCTCTCAGTTTACTCCTCCTTATACACTACAGCACAACGGTGTATCGGAGCGGAGGAATCGCACCCTATTAGATATGGTGCGCTCTATGACGAGTACAGCTGAGTTACCTGTTTCCTTCTGGGGATATGCACTGAAGACATCTATAGACCTATTGAATATGGTTCCCACCAAATTTGTGCCAACCACTCCATATGAGATATGGAAAGGAAAGAGACCATATCTTAATTATGTTAGGATATGAGGTTGTCCGGCATATGTGAAAACACAAAATCCGGACAAACTCGGCGCAAGGTCTATTCTGTGCAAGTTTATTGGATATCCCAAACATTCGCGCGGGTATATCTTCTACTACACCGAAGAACAAAAGGTGTTTGTTTCTCGGCACGCCACCTTTTTAGAAAAGGAATTTCTTACAAAAGAAATTATTGGCAATGAGGTAGAAATGGAAGAAGTTCCAGCAGAACAAACTACAACAGATGGTTTAGTGGAACCAGAGGATTCAGTAGTACCTGACGAATGCCAGCCTCTCCGCCGATCTAGCAGGGTTTCTCGTCCACCTGAGAGATACTACGGTTTTCTCATTGATGGTGGAAGCGAGAATTGCATCATGGAAGATGATGACCCGACTAGTTTCGAGCAGGCCATCACGAGTAGTGACTTTGTGAAATAGCTGGATGCAATGCGATCTGAGATGGAATCCATGTACACCAACAAAGTATGGACTTTGGAAAATGCTCCTGAAGGGGTAAAACCCATTGGGAGCAAGTGGATCTTTATAAAGAAATTTGGTGTAGATGGAAAAGTTGAGACTTTCAAAGCTAGACTTGTTGCAAAAGGTTTTCGTCAACGACCAGGTGTGGATTATGACGAAACCTTTTCTCCAGTGGATATGCTTAAGTCCATCCGGATCTTACTTGCTATTGCTGCATACCATGACTCCAAAATGTGGCAAATGGATGTTAAGACCGCCTTTCTAAACGGTGATTTAGAAGAGTGCATCTACATGACTCAGCCAGAGGGCTTCGTAGATAGTGGGAGTAGCGGAAAGGTGTGGAAGCTGCTTAAATCCATTTATGGGTTAAAGCAGGCATCGCGGAGTTGGAACATCTGTTTTGATGTTGTAGTCAAAGAGTTTGACTTCATCAAAAATATAGATGAACCTTGTATCTATAAAAAGGTAGCAGAGAGTAAGGTTGTCTTCCTCGTATTGTACGTGGATGACATACTCTTGATAGGAAATGATATTCCTATGCTGCAATCAGTCAAGCTCTTCTTATCACAAAGATTCTCAATGAAAGATCTAGGTGATGCCTCCTGCATATTGGAAATCATGATCTACAGAGATAGATCTAAACGGATACTGGGATTGTCCCAATCCAGGTACATTGACACCATACTAAAGAGGTTTAGTATGGAAGAATCCAAGCGTGGGAACCAGCCCACGATCTCTGGACTCACTCTCTCCAAAGAGATGTCTCCCAAGACTGATTTGGAGAGAGCTTGCATGCAAGGGATACCCTATGCTTCGGCAGTAGGCTCTATCATGTATGCGATGCTATGTACCAGACCCGATGTAGCATACTCACTAAGTGTAGTGAGTCGGTATCAAGCAGATCCTGGAGAGAGTCACTGGACAGCTGTGAAGAACATTCTCAAGTACTTGCGAAGGACTAGAGACATGTTCTTGGTGTATGGTAACGGAGAACTCCGGGTGGAGTCCTTTACCGATTCCAGCTTCCAAAGTGATAAGGACGACTCTAAGTCGCACTCGGGATTTGTCTTTACCCTCAATATAGGGGCGGTATGTTGGAAGAGTTCCAAACAGGATACCGTTGCAGACTCGACGATGGAGGCTGAATACATCGCTGCCAACGATGCTGCCAAAGAGGCTATCTGGATAAAGAAGTTCATTAGTGAACTTGGTGTGGTTCCATCCATTGAACATCCAATACCTCTGTATTGCGATAACAATGGAGCTGTGGCTTTGGCCAAGGAACCCAGGTCCCATCAAAAGTCCAGACATATTCTGAGGCGGTATCACCTGATCAGGGAGATAGTTGATCACCGGGAGATCGAGGTCAGGAGAGTAGATACGAAGGACAACACTGCGGATCCACTCACGAAGGCCATTCCCCAGATACAGTTTGAGAGATTATTCGGGATGCTAGGTATGAGATACTACAGCAGCTGGCCTTAGTGCAAGTGGGAGATTGTTAGTTATGTATATGCCCTAGAGGCCATTGTTGTACATATGATGTATATTATAATGGATGCTTGGATATATATAGAGAGGACTTTCTTGCTCGTCATGATAGTATGCTATTTGGTTTCACTTTATCTTAACATGTTGATTTTAATTGGCTTACTGTCTTTCTCTCACAGGTTGATAAAGCCCTTAGGATCTGTACTCGACTCCTGGGACTATGATGAGATCATACTAGTGGGGCCACGGTAGTCGATGAGTACATCCTATAACTGTTCCTAGCCGAGGGTATATCGAGACAGGGCATCGATACACCAGAGTAGACTAGCATATATGCATCTTGACCCATATGATGGGCGATGGATGATCCTATATCCATCGGTGTTTGACATCAAGGATGGTGTACGGGTGCTCAGTGGAGACTGGGTACACTGGACGGACTCGCCGAGAACTCCCAGATGGTGATATACCACACGTCAGATGGCAGTTCTCCGGTGACACTGGTACAGGGTAGTCTGTAGACCTGAGATCGCCATAGAGTCTTGTGTGATTCCCATTGTGCTTTGATTTCCACCTTACCACGTCTAAGAAGGCGTGCAAAACGGTGGCTTTTGGATACAGTCCCGAATCACATGGAGGCAATGAGCGATAGGAGGGGATTCGTCTCTCCCGGTATAGGGAGTTGATGTTGTGCTGTGTTCGATTGGCTATAACTGGAAGTCCCTGGCCATGGCTGATATAGAGATTTACTGGTAAGTGTTACCAGTAGTTTCTCAACCCGTTATGAGCCACACATCGACACGACTTATCGGTTACTGGGGTCTGATGTATACCACCCCTAGACTTGATATGCGACATATTAGACAAACAGACCGGACTGTATAGGAGTGTTACTGATTGGATTCACAGGAGAATGTACAGGCTATCTTGTTGATCTTTTGATCGCTAAATACCTTGGTGGTTTTTACGTTTAGCTGACCGCTTGCAGCTTGTGGGTGTTTGATATGATCATCACCTGCTACCGGCGTATTGACGATTCTTTAGAGTCCTACACAGAGGTTTCTTGGCTCAGGCAAAACGGAGTAGAGGCACATATGTGATATGTGCAGGACCGACGATAATGCGATATGAGATACCGTATTATATTCTCGCGATATTTAGATATGAACCGGGTCATCGGATCAAGTGTTGATTCGATGAATCGGTACATGATATATTAGTCAGTTATATTCGATATAGCCGGATTGTCGGGTCAAGTGTTGATTCGATGATTTAATGTATAATAATATATATGATATATTGTATTACATTATCTAATATTGGCTCGCTTTATTATTTCATTTTCTCACCGGATAATACATTGATATATATGCGATATATGTTCATTGTATTATTTTCTTTTGTTGCAAATATATAATATATATGTGATATATATTATTGTGACATGATATGATTAATAATGGAACATGTTTAGTGGAGATTAAGCAAGGTTAGGGTTTGATTAGGGTTAGCTCCTTCTTGCACCATCTAGAAGCTTTCCTTTTGTCATGAGTTAGATATTATGCTTGATATTTATCTATGACTCATTCTTTAACCCAACCAAACCCTAGCTCTAGTTTATTCTCTACAAGGGTTATCCTTGTCATCCCTTGACCATGGTTCCATTATTAATTCATATATACATTTCATTATTCATCACAAAAGGATTAACTCTTTTTCCATCATCATCTTCTCTCATGAGCTTTGAAAAAGCTTGGTAGTTTTTCTTTTTGTGATGATTTCTTATGAGAATTTGATATAAAAAGATAGCATAAATACTACTCCATCATTCTCATCTAATCTAACCCATTAGATTAGGGTGTTCACCTCATTAGAGTGAGAGAGCTTGAGTTATTGCAATTTCGACGTAGATCATCTGAGAAACGGAACACTACAAGCTAGCATGGATCGTTCGAGTCGTGGAGCTTCTCTTGAGTCCGGGAGATCGTGGATCGCGGCGAAAGGACTTCTACTCGGAGCTTATGAAGCGAAGGAGCGGACTACAAAGGTTGTAATCCCTCACTCTTAGTAGTAAAGATGTTTACTTTCATGTTAAACCCTAATAATCTAGCAAAGATTCCGGCTTTGGGTTGTTCGGCACATCTAAAATTTTATTTGGGCATGTTTGATGCCTTATGAACCCTCACAAGAGTGCCTAGGAACCCTTCAATATCCTAAATCTTTTAAGAGATGGTCTCTTCCCATACCATATCTCATATGGAGTGGTAGACACGGTTTTGGTCGGCACCCTGTTCAAAAGATGAATTGCAGTCTCTAATGCGTGCCCCCAGAATGATATTGGTAACTCAGCATCACTCATCATAGATCGTACCATATCTAATAGGGTGTGATTCCTCCTTTCCGATACTCCATTGTGCTGTAGTGTGTACGGAGGAGTGAGCTGAGAGAGAATCCCATTCTCTTTTAGGAAATCTAGAAACTCTGAGCTTAGATACTCACCTCCTCGATCTGATCGAAGTTTATTGATACTTAGGCCTGTTTGTTTTTCTACTTCAGATTTATACTCCTTGAACTTTTCGAAGGCTTCATACTTATGTTTCATCAAGAACACATGTCCAAATCTTGAGAAGTCATCAGTAAAGGTTATGAAGTATGAAAAACCACCTCTTGTATGTGTAGACATTGGTCCACATACATCACTATGTATGAGGCCTAAGAGTTCAGTAGCTCTCTCTCCGTATCCAGTAAATGGAGTTTTGGTCATTTTACCTTTGATGTAAGACTGGCAAGTCGCATAAGATTTATATTCAAACGATTAAATATCCATCTTTATGTAGCTTGGTTAGTCCTGTTTCGTTAATATGACCAAGTCTACAATGCTAAATGAAAGCTTCATTTATGTCTGAAACCTTCCTTTTGTTTGTGTGTTGTACCTTAAAAACTGTATGTTGGTTTAGGACGTATATCCCGTTATTTAATGTATCAGACCCAATCAACTCTTGATTAAGGTTAATGTTCATAACATTAGATTGCAATACAAAATTATATCATGCATTGTCCAACACCGATACAGATATAATATTACATAACATAGAGGGTACAAAATAACACGGGTTCAAAACCAATATACAACCCGACGACAAACCAAGGTGATACTCTCCCACTGCTGTAGCATGTACTGAGGAACCATTCCCAACCCGAAGAGTGTGATCACCTTTATTCAAAAATTTGCTATTTCTCAGCCCCTGTAGACAATTGCAGATGTGAGATCCTGACCCAGTATCTAATACCCAGGAAGCAGAGTTAATTGAAAAACAGTTTTCTATTACAAACACACCTGAAGTGGAAGCTTCACCCTGCTTCTTCTTCTTGAGGTCGGCCAAGTATCCAACTCAGTTTCTCTTCCGGTGCCCAGTCTGGTGGCAGATGGAAGCTTCACCCTTTCTTCTCCCTTCCTGGTGCCTTTTTCACTCTGCCTCTCTGCTTGATGGGATTCTTCTTCTTCTTTCCCTTTCCCTTGGATTTGACTTTTGGGACGGAGGAAGAAGATGGCCCAGCAATAAGAGCGGGAGTTTTCGCTACCTTTAGTGTGCTCTCTGCACTCCTCAACATATTGAGGAGTTCAGGCAAAAACTTCTTCATGTTGTGCATGTTGAAGTTTACAATGAATTGAGCAAAGGCAGGGGAAAAGGACTGTAGAACAATATCAACATACTGCTCGTTATCCAGGGTCCAACCCAGGTCCTCAAGTTCTTTGATAAGTCCAATCATCTTCAATACATGGTCACTTACGGACGTGCCAGCAGCCATTCGCATCTGAAACAACTTTCGAGATGCCTTGTATCGGAGAGTATGAGATTGCTCTCCATACAACTCCTTTGTATGGAGAAAGATGGATTGAACATCCATCTTCTCGTGCTGCTTCTAATGTTCATTGTTCATAGAAGCAAGCGTGAGGCACTTGGCTGTGGCGCAGTCTATATCCCATGTCTTGCGGATTTCTTTATCCGCAACTGAAGAATCAGGGCCTAGGATAGGAGGGGCTGGAGTAGTCAGGATGTATCCGACCTTTTCATAGGTCAGGGCAATATTCATGTTCCTTAGCCAATCTTTGTAATTCGGTCACGTGAGTTTATTTTTGTCTAATAAAAGCTTATGTCCCGTCATAGGTATCTGCCATTAGGAGAGAGAAAAGAAGATACTCAACAATTGCTCTTGAAAAATTAGATAGGTTATTAATCTTATCTAACTGATGTCTCCCACTGCTTTTTATCAAATTTTCCTTCAAACCTTTCAAAAAGAAAATTAGCCAGGATTAATTGCACTCTGCAAGTTCGCTAACCGGTCAGCCAGGCCAGTGTCGGTACTTTGAGGGAGGTTCCCCATGCTTTCGCACGGACCTAGTTAAAGTAAACCTCGTTTTCCTATAGGCGTAACCCCATTGACACCTTTCTAGACACCTACTGGATTAGCTAATTGTAAAGTGCAAAACTCTCCCGGGAGTAACTTTTACTCATAGTGGGATCGGGTTCCAACCATCAAATAGAAGGTATGCAATCTCATTGCAAATTTCAACTCTTGAAATTCCCGATTTGATTTTTACCCCTAGTGTCTTATGACCTTAACTATGGTCAACAAATCATAAGCACTAGTCAAGTTCTACCCGCCATTTCGAGATTGATTTAGACCCACCCGCAAGACCCTTAACTATGGTCAACAAAGTCATGCGAATGTCCTAATCGATCGCATCAAATGCTTTGTAGAAAGACATCACTTTAGCTACCGTACACCACGCCTTAAATATAGTCAACAAACGTGGCACGAATACTAAGTACTCTGCTTCCTAAAATGGCGGAGGGCAACGGATGGTTTTTTTGAAAACCTTTGACGTTTTTGAACTTGATATCATTGTAGAATCGAGTGAAAAGAGTGGTTTAAGCTCCAGTTTTAAAAATCGAATGGTTTTGTAGTATCTTTCTAATTTTGCTAAAGAGGTCAATCCCGGTGAAGGGATCTTGGCACTTTCCTCATCGAATGAGGTGCAGGATATTCATGAATACCATGATGCAAAACAAAAGTTAGATCAACTATAAAAACAATCGAGTTCTTTGTAACATTTGCTAGTTTCGCTAAAGGGGTTACTCCCGGTGAAGGGATCTCGGCCCTTTCCTCATTGAATGAGGTGCAGGATATTTAAGAATACCACTATGCAAAGCAAAAACTAGAGCTACCCATTTTAAAAAAATTGATTCTACAATATCTTTAGGTTTCTTTTTCTTCACATTAATCACATTAATGCTGTCCCATCATTTACGTTTCCTAAACATCACAGAAAAGAAACGAAAATAGAGCGTACGCTTATGCCATCCGCATTCGCCACTGGGCCCCGTCATGCACCGTTAGGTTACTTAACTAACGGCAGAGCGGGGGCTGGACTAGCATGGGTGTAAAGCATAAGCAACGTTTATTATATATCTCATATATAAATATAGCCATTACAGATCACAGATGAATACATTGGATATACTAGGAATTCCGCATTTCATTCAAGCCTTAATGAAAGACGGGTTCCACGGTCGTGATGAATAGCCAAAACTCCACCCTAGACCCCTACGGGTGCGGCAAACTACGCGCCAAATTCCCGAAGTGGAGCAATCTCCCTCAACAAAGTGAGTAGGCCACTCGGCACTTCGAAAACCCGGTAGTTTGTGCACCCCATCTTGGGTCTATCCTAAGAGCAAAAACAGTAAAAAGAAATTATACAACTGTGGCTACAACCTCAACCCGGATGTGCCCCGCAAAATAATATTATATTGCTTTTTACAAATTACATTGAATGAAAGAAAAGAAAAACGCTCTTCTCACATCCCCCGGCCATTCATCACGACGATCGAACATATTCATATACACATACCATCTCATGATATAATTACAGAAGTGTGCAACCCCTACTAATCGACTTATAGCAATTAGTCAACGTTTCAAACACACATATCATTAACCAAGAAGACCCAATTAGCCAAGCACTTTAGAATTCCAATCGATAATTTTAAACCATGCCAACACTTGTCACAATCCAGAGCACAAACAACTTTGTGTAAATTCCAGATATCCCAGAAACACTATTTTCTTAATCTAAACAAACTACTGAAAAACGAGTCAACTGGGCTATGACTCGGCCGCGGATAGGCGGCCAAACACTGAGTTTGTCCATGGATCCACGGCGTTCCTGGCGAGTTAGAGTCTCGTTTTTCTACAGTGTACTTAGAAAACCCTGCATGTTTCTTTAAGGCCACTGAAATAATTTTTTGAACACTTTAAAAATCGACAGAAAACGGGGACAGAAAATGTTTTTCTGGGAGAAATTCATCGATCGAAGTTCTAACTTTTAGCTAATAATCTAATTATGGTTTAGTTAGGCTCTGATACTATGTTAGTGTATGTAGCATGCTCCCACAACTCTTGCTAGGCGGCAGAGCGATAAACGAAAATTTTCTTTGCATACAACACGCACTTTTCCAAAGATCTTGTCTAAACCATAGCTAGAAAAACCTAACCAGAGATCTTATCTACTATGTTAGGGATTATACCTTAATGATACGGTCCTTCGGGTCTTCTCTTTGGTGCAACTCCTTTGCTCCTTGCCACTCCTTAGCTCCTTTGGATGTTGCCGATGTTCTCGATCTCCGGCCACCCCAAGACCTAGATGATCCACACGAGAGTTGTCGTGCAAGCTAGAAACTCTTCATAAGAGCTTAACCTAGAGACCAAATTTGCTAGAAGAGGTCACTAGGATCATGTAGAGATTAGGGTATTGGATTATCTTTAATCCTAAACTTTTGTTTCACAACACATGTGAAGGGTAAAGTTTAGGATGAAGGAGGAGAAGAGAAGAAGGAGAGAGAAAGTGTTTGTGATAATGAGGGAGTTCAAGCATGAGAAAATGATATATTGCACATGAAATAATTGAAGCATATAATATAAAATTAGTGTTAGTGTATATGCCCTAGAGGCCATTACTGTATCATACTAGTTTGTATATTACTTGATGAAAGCTTGGGATATTCACAGTTGTATAGACAATCTTGCTCAAAATGGTAGTATGTTACTTGGTTTGTCTCTACTTCAATATGTGCGTGTGTTTCTTTTAGCATATCGCTTATACATATTAGTAGATCCCTTAGGATCATTGCTTGATTACCAGCGTTGTGATGGCAGTCACACTTGTGGGGGTTGGGTAATCTATAAGCACATCCTTATACAGGTCCCTAGTCGTAGGACTATCGAGACAGGGCATCGATACTCCGGAGTAGACTAGCGTATGCGCTTCTCATCTCAGCAGGGGAGATGGTCTGTCCCACAGCCATCAGTACGTCGTACTGGAGATAGTATGCGGGTGCTCGTTAGGTTACGAGTACACTGGACAGGACTCGTCGGGAACTGTTGGTTGGTATTATACCTATCGTCAGTTATCAGTTCCCAAGTGACATGAGTACAGCTTAGTCCGCTGAGTTGACACTGTCACTTCGCCTCGAGTGTGTTCCCACTGTACTTTGATTACTACCCTACTACGGCTCAAAGGAGTCATGCAAACAGGTAGCAGTTGGGTGCAGTCCCGAAGCACTTGGAGGCAGTGACGGTTAGACAGGATTCGTCTCTCCCGGTATTATGGGTTGACATCGCGCTGTGTCTAGGAGAGCCATTACACATAGTAGTCCCTGGCTAGGGCAAGCGAGATATACTGGTAGGTTTCCAGTGTTATCTCAGGGTGTTCTGGGATACACTCCGACACAGCTTATACCGCTATTAGGGTACTGACGTTTACCACCCCCTAGGCCCACCATGTGATGTATCCGACAAACAGACCGGACTGTACGGAGATTGTCACATACAGGCTCAGTAGGATTTCGGATGGGTTTACCTCATCGGCCTTCTTATCGACATCTACCTGGGGACCATTACGTATAGCTAGTGCCGCTTGCGGTCTATGGTTAAACCCACTGCCAGCGTAGTGTCGAGTCTTTAGAGTCCCACACAGAGAGTTTCCCTGCACTGAGCGAAATGTGTAGAGGCCGTATGGTTTTACGGCAGGGCTACGATCACTTACGTGCACTTGTGTGCGTATGTTGTTCGGGCAGGAAATATTAGTGGGCTTTGGTTTAAGCCGGATCCTAGTATTGCACGGATGGATTTGTTTTGTCTTCTGTGCATTCTCATTCTACGGAATGCGGATGCGGGTGTGTATGCACAGTTTTGAGGAGAGAAGAAGGAGATGGTGCCTCATTAGGGTTTTGACAGCTGATTCGGCCAAAACCATTATGTGGCAGGCTCATTAGGGTTTTGACCGTTGATTCGGTCAAAACCATCATGAGACGGACTCATTAGGGTTTTGGCAGTTGGTTCGGTCAAAACCATTATGAACTCGGGACATTATTTACTAATCTTTTTATTGATAATTATGTTATGGCTAATTGCTTTGACCATTTGACCATACTTGACTTTGTTGACCGTTTGACCAAAGTTGACTTGGACCTTCATGCGAGGTCTAGAGTATTCTTTGGTTTTTTTTTATTTTTGATATGAAAATGGTCAATTCAAATGTAGTCATCAACTTTGTCATGAAAGGATTAGTAATGATGATGTTTCTGTATTACTGCAACCATGGTTCTTTTTCTTTGGTTGATTATTCATTTCTCATTCTCTCTCTTGAAAAAGAAGTGAGAAAGCTCCATGGTTGCTAGTTCTTCTTCCTCCTCTTGAAAATTCCTTTGATCTTATGTGTTGAGAGAAAAAGGATCCAAATAGAAAAACACATCCATCTACTACTTCTACACAATCTAGGACATCAAGCCTAGCGATCTTGTTGCCCTAGTTGCCTCGGCTCGAGGTGGAGCTCGGAGCACAACTCTCGGGTGGATCGTCTTCGACTCAAGAACGCCGCGGAAGTGACCAAGATCCGGATCGATCCTCGGAGCGTGGATGGATGAGCAAGACAGCGGAATGAAGACCCGAAGGACCGGTATCTTGAGGTATAATCTCTATGGCATAGTAGATAGTACCTCAAGTAGTTTGCTAGTTTGCTGTTTAGCAAAGATCCTTCATTTAGTCCATGTTGCCTTTGCGCCAAAAATCGTTTTTCGCCGTTTCCGCCTCCCCGTAAGAACCGGGGTGAGCAACGTGGACTTACAGTGGTATCAGAGCCAGGCTAAACACAAACTAACTTGTTAGCAAAGTATTTGGAACTTCGATCGGAAAAAAATCGCAAAACACGTCCGGAAAAACCATGTTTCTGCCGATTTTTTATACTGCTCTAAAAATAATTTGACATACATGAAAAATCAGCTCAGGGTTTTCTAAAAACACAGAACAAAAACGATCCAGTGACTCGGTCAAAGCGCCGCGGATCCGCGGCAAGAACATGCTTCTTGCTGCGGATCCGCGGCCGAGTTGACTCGGCCGTGGACTGTTTTTGGTGCAATGTACTTAGTTGGATGTTTTGGGATTTTTAGTATATTTTGTTTCTGCCCAGAATTTCCAGAAAAAAATTTGTGTTTGGGGTGGTTACAAATCCGTATTTTGATCGAAATTCCGTAGACTTTGGCTAATGGATTATCTGTGATGTGATATATGTATTGAACGTCCGCTAATCGCTATACATCGATTAGTGGGAGTTTTACATATCTGTGATCTGTAATGTTGATGGTTTGTGTATATGAACTCGTTGGATTGTCGCGGATGAATAGCCGGGTGGATGTGAGATGGGAGTTTCTTTTTCTTTCATTCATTGTAAAATTTGTAATTGATGTAATATTATATTATGGCCGCACATCCGGGATGAGGTTGTAGCCGCCATTGTATAATTTCTTTTACTGTTTTTGCTCCTAGGATAGACCCAAGGTGGGGTGCACAAACTACCGGGTATCTCAAAGTGCTGAGTGGCCTACTCACGTTGATGAGGGAGGTTGCTTCGCTTCGGGTACTTGGTGGGTAGTTTGCCGCACCCGTAGGGGTCTAGGGTGGGGTATTGGATATTCATCGCGACCGTGTAATCCGTCTTTCGTTGCAGGCTCGAACGAAATGCGGATTCCTAGTATATCCAAAGTGTTCATCTATGATCTGGAATGGCTATCATTGCATCTGACGAATGTATATATCTATATATGATATCTATTTTGGCGTTGCTTATGTTTTGCATCCGCGCTAGTCCAGCCCCCGCTCTGTCGTTAGTTAAGTAACCTAACGGGTGATGACGGGGCCCCGTGGTGAATGCGGATGGCATAAGCGTACGTCATATTTTCGTTGTTTTCTGCAATGGTAGGATTAAATGATAGGACGCATTAAAATTAATGCAAGAAAATAAACCAAGTAAAGTCGTTGGAACACTTTCAAAACCACTTGGTTCTTTTCAAAAACCAACTTTTAAACGCGGAGCTTGAACCACTCCTTTTAAAAGCTATCTCGTTCCATCGATTATATCAAGTTCACTACGTTCACGGTTTCGCCAAAACCATCTGTAGCCCTCCGTCGTTTCATATGAATATCCAATAGTATTCAAGCTGTGTTTGTTGGCCTTAGTCAAGGCACAGTATTTGGTAGCTGGTGGGTATTCATATGTTGCATGGATAGATGCGTTGGTTTGGGATAGTCGTATTACTTTGTTGGCCATAGTCAAGGGTATATACGGGTGGGTTCAAATCAACCTGGACAACGACGGGTAGAACTTGACATGTGACTTATGATTTGTTGGCCTTAGTCAAGGTCATAAGAGCATGGAGCAAAAATCCACATCGGGAGTTTCTACAGAAACTGAAACTTGCTAGTGCTGCATACCATTTGGAGTGTGATGATTCTGGTAGGATTCATTCGGTTTTATCACACGATGATATTTGGATTCCGATCCTACTGTGAGTATATGCTACTCCTCGGGAACTTTCTCACTTAACGATCACTGCTATAAACCAAGTAGGTGTCTAGAAAGGTGTTAGCGGGGCTATGCCCAAAGGGAAAAGAGGTTACTTAATTAAGGAACTTCGCGAAAGCGTTGGAAAACCTCCCTCGAAGTACCGACACTGGCCTGGCTGAACTGTTAAGCAAGTATTGTACGGTGAGATTGATCCTGACTAATTCTTCCTTTTTGGTTTGAGGAGGGATTCGAGAGACAGTAGGAGCCATCCTGTTTAGATAAATTAAAAACCAATCTAAACTTGCAAGAGCATTATGCAGAGTGTTTTCTTCTCTCTCTCTTAATTGCAGCGACCCAGTGACCACACCTAGGTTACATCTAGATAATAAAATGACTGAATCTTACTGTTATGACTGGCAATGGTCTGTCCAGATGTCCATTGCCCATGACAAGATGGGGCACCTCTTGACTGATCCAATCCCTGCCGTCTCAGGTCCAGTTTCCCCTGTCACGGATATTCATATCCGCAAGACATCGAAAAAAGACTGTGCGAAAGCCAAGTGCCTCGTGTTAGCCTCAGTTGATGGTGCATACCAGAGGCAGCACGAGAAGTTGGACTTAGTTTCTATCTTCCTCCATAACAAAGATTTATATGGAGAGCAATCTCGTATCGCAAGATAATAGACCTCGAATGAATTGCTTCCAGCGAGGTTGGCTATCGGGTCATCTGTAGGGGGCAACGTCCTTACAGAGACCAGCTATTTTAAGCTCACGGACCTGAAGACTACGTTGAAGAACGGGTCAGATGCTGATTGATTCTACAGTCTCTACCTTCTACCCTGAAGGAAACCAGGGAAATAGAAGGAAAGGGAAAGGCAAAAGTTTCGGGACTGGATGTAGTAAAAGAGGGACATTCCTATTATTACAGGAATGAACATTGGCAGAAGGATTGCAGGGCTAGCAAAGCCAGTAGCCAGGATTCGAAGCATGTTGTGGCTTCGGCTTCGGGTGTGTTTGTAATAGAGAACTGTATGTCAGTTAACCCTACTTCCTGGGTATTGGATACCGGATCAGGATCTCACATCTGTAATTCGTTATAGGCTCTGAGAAACCGTAGAGTTATCAGGATAGGTGATATGACCCTCAGGGTTGCTAACAGAATGAGCATGTAGGCTGAATCCGTAGGGGAATATCATCTTGGACTGACAACTGGGCAGATATTGATTCTACATGACTGTTTTTATGTATCAGGTGCGACTTGTAATATCATATCTGTATCCTTACTTTCTAAAGAAGGATATGATTTTACTTTTGTAAGCGATGTGGTCCACGTCCACCTAAATCATGTTCTGATTGGGTCAGGTACATTAGAAAACGGGATATACGTATTGAATCAAGCTCAGATCTTCAGTGTCTAGAACACACTTAAAAGAAAGTCTTCGAAATTAAATCAGGCTTTCTTATGGCATTGTAGACTGGGTCACATTAATGAGACACGGTTAACAAAGTTACATAAAGAAGGATACTTGGATCCGTTCGAGTACCAGTTTTATGCCACTTGTGAATCCTGTCTCATGGGAAAGATGACAAAGACTCCGTTCACTGGACACAGAGAAAGAGCAAGTGAGCTCTTGGGACTCATAAATAGTGACGTGTGTGGTCCAATGTCTACACATGTGTGAAGTGGTTATTCATACTTAATTACTTTCACAGATGATTTCTCTAGGTATGGACATGTCTTCCTGATGAAGCATAAATCCGAGGCCTTTGAGAAATTTCGGGAATACAAGAATGAAGTTGAAAAACAAACAGGCAAAAGTATAAAAACACTGAGATCTGATCGAGGTGGTGAATACTTGATTGCCGAGTTTCTGGACTACTTAAAAGAGAATGGAATTCTCTCTCAGCTTACTCCTCCATACACACCACAGCATAACGGTGTATCGGAAAGGCGGAATCGAACCCTATTGGATATGGTTCGTTCCATAATGAGTAAGGCTGAGTTACCGTGATCTTTCTGGAGTTATGCACTAGAAATAGATGCATATCTTTTGAACCAGGTTCCTACTAAGTCAGTGCCTACCACACCATATCAGATGTGGAGTGGGAAGAAACCCTGTCTTAAACACTTTAAGACATGAGGATGTCCAGCTTTTGTCAAAAAGCAGCATGCGGACAAGCTCGAGGCACGCTCAGTACAGTGTAAGTTTGTGGAATACCCAAGGAACTCCAAGGGGTATCTTTTCTATTACGCAGAGGAACAAAAGGTTTTTGTTTCTCGTCATGCCCGCTTCTTGGAAACTGAGTTTTTGGAAAATCAGATAAGTGGGAGCGCAATAGAACTGGAAGAAATTCCAGAACCATGAGCTATTACTGAAAGCTTAGTAGAACCAGAGGGTTCGAAAGAACAGGACATTCTTACGCCGCTCCGCAGGAGTAGTAGGCAGTCTCATCCGCCCGAGAGATACTACGTTTTTCTCATAAAAGGGGATAAAGAGGATTGCACCATTGACTATGGTGAGCCTACAAGCTTCCAGCAAGCCATTCAGAGCGGTGACTCGGTAAAATGGCTGGATGCAATGCGGACCGAGATGGAGTCCATGTACACCAACAAAGTTTGGACTTTGGACTTTGCTCCAGAAGGGGTAAAACCCGTAGGCTGCAAATGGATCTTCAGAAAGAAGATTGGTGTAGATGGGCAGGTTGAAACCTATAAAGCTAGACTTGTTGCAAAGGGCTTTTGTCAGAGACCTGGTTTGAACTATGATGAGACCTTTTCTCCAGTGGCTATACTTAAATCCATTCGGATCCTTCTTGCCATTGCTGCCTTCCACGATTATGAAATCTGGCAGATGGACGTAAAGACGGCTTTCCTAAATAGAAATTTAGAAGAGTGCGTCTATATGGATCAGCCAGAGGGATTCATTCAGAGTGGGAGCAGCGGTAAAGTGTGCAAGTTGCTCATGTCCATCTATGGACTGAAGCAGGCATCGCGGAGTTGGAACATCTGCTTTGATGATACTGTCAAAGAATTCGACTTTACCAAAACCCAGATGAACCATCTATTTACAGTAAGATTGTAGGGAGAACTGTGGTATTCCTCGTCTTGTACATGGATGACATTCTCCTAATAGGAAATGATATTCCTATGCTACAATCAGTCAAAGGATACTTGTCACAGAGGTTCTCCATGAAGGACCTGGGTGATGCCAACTACATTCTGGAGATCCAGATCTATCGTGATAGATCTAAGAGAATGCTGGGACTTTCGCAGTCCAGGTACATCGACACCATACTGAAACGATTCAGTATGGAAGATTCCAAGCGCGGTAATCTACCGGCTTGTCACGGAATCACTCTCTCCAAAGAGATGTCTCCCAAGACTGATTTGGAAAGGGCTCGCATGTCATCTATACCCTACGCATCTGCGGTAGGCTCTATAATGTATGCGATGTTATGTACCAGACCATATGTAGCATACGCATTGAGCGTTGTAAGCCGGTATCAGTCGGACCCAGGGGAGAAACACTGGATAGCGGTAAAGAACATTCTCAAGTACCTGAGAAGGACTAAGGAGATATTCTAGGTGTATGGCGGAAAAGACCTCCAGATCGAGGCCTTTGCTGACTCCAGCTTCCAGAGTGATAAGGATGACTCCAAGTCCATGTCGGGTTATGTCTTTACCCTCAATGGGGGGGGTGGTTTACTGGAAGAATTCCAAGCAGGAAACCGTTGCTGACTCAACTATGGAAGCGGAGTACATAGCTGCTTGCGATGCCGCAAAGGAAGTTGTCTGGATGAAGAAGTTCCTCACGGAGTTTCAGGTGGTTCCTACCATTGTTGATCCAATACCACTGTATTGTGACAACAACGGTGCTATAGCTTTAGCGAAAGAACCTAGGTCCCATCAGAAGTCCAGGCACATTTTGAGGCGGTACCACCTGATCAGGGAGATCGTAGATCGCCGGAAGATCGAGGTGAAGAGAGTAAATACGGAGAATAACACTGCAGATCCACTCACGAAGGCCCTACCCCAGACTCAGTTCGAGCGGCTGATCGAGATGATAGGTCTTCGATACGCCAGTACATGGCCTTAGCGCAAGTGGGAGATTGTTAGTGTATATGCCCTAGAGTCCATTACTGTATCATACTAGTTTGTATATTACTTGATGGAAGCTTGGGATATTCACAGTTGTATAGACAATCTTGCTCAAAATTGTAGTATGCTACTTGGTTTGTCTCTACTTCAATATGTGCATGTGTTTCTTTTAGCATATCGCTTATACATATTAGTAGAGCCCTTAGGATCATTGCTTGATTACCAGCGTTGTGATGGCAGTCACACTTGTGGGGGCTGGGTAATCTATAATCACATCCTTATACAGGTCCCTAGTCGTAGGACTATCGAGACAGGGCATCGATACTCCGGAGTAGACTAGCGTATGCGCTTCTCATCCCAGCAGGGGAGATGGTCTGTCCCACAGCCATCAGTACGTCGTACTGGAGATAGTATGCGGGTGCTCGTTAGGTTCCGAGTACACTGGACAGGACTCGTCGGGAACTGTTGGTTGGTATTATACTTATCGTCAGTTATCAGTTCCCAGGTGACATGAGTACAGCTTAGTCCGCTGACTTGACACTGTCACTTCGTCTCGAGTGTGTTCCCACTGTACTTTGATTACTACCCTACCACGGCTCAAAGGAGTCATGCAAACAGGTAGTAGTTGGGTGCTGTGACGGTTAGACAGGATTCGTCTCTCCCGGTATTGGGGGTTGATATCGCGTTGTGTCTAGGAGAGCTATTAAACATAGTAGTCCCTGGCCAGGGCAAGCAAGATACACTGGTAGGTTTCCAGTGTTATCTCAGGGTGTTCTGGGCTACACTCCGACACGACTTGTACCACTATTAGGGGACTGACGTTTACCAACCCCCTAGGCCCGCCATGCGATGTTCTTAGACGAACGGACCGGACTGTACGGAGATTGTCACATACAGGCTCAGTAGGAGTTCGGATGGGTTTACCTCATCGACCTTCTTATCGACATCTACCTAAGGACCGTTACGTATAGCTAGTGCCGCTTGCGGTCTATGGTTAAACCCACTGCCAGCGTAGTGTCGAGTCTTTAGAGTCCCACACAGAGAGTTTCCCTGCACTGAGCGAAACGTGTAGAGGCCGTATGGTTTTACGGCAGGGCTACGATCACTTACGTGCACTTGTTGTTGGAGATAGTGACCTCATAGTCAATTATTGGATCACAGGCACGTGATTGCAATGATTGAGGGAAGACCTATTCCGGTAGGACAGTCTTACTCAAGATGATAGTATGCTATCTGGTTTATCTTTATCATCACGTACTGCTTTAGGTGACCTTACAGGTCGCTATTACACGGACCTAATCCGGTAGGACAGTCTTACTCAAGATGATAGTATGCTATCTGGTTTATCTTTATCATCATGTACTGCTTTAGGTGACCTTACAGGTCGCTATTACACGTTGATAGAGCCCCTAGGATTCTTGCTTGACTGCCGGCAGTATGAGGTCGATCATATACGTGGGAGCTGGTAGTCTATAAGCACTTCTTTAAAAGGTCCCTAGTCATGGGATTTTCGAGACAGGGCATCGATACTCCAGAGTAGACTAGTGTATACAGTCGAGACCCCGACGAGGGGCGGTGGCCGGTCTCACAAGCCACTGGTGTCTGTTGGATCACCTAAGATGTATACAGGTGCTCATTGGGTTATGAGTACACCGGACAGGACTCGCCGGGAACATGCTAGTTGGTCTTATACCTGACGTCCGATAGCAGTTCGCTGGTGACATGTGTACAGGTTAGTTCATTGACCTGAGATCGTCATTTGTCTCGTGTGAGTTCCCACTGTACTTTGATTACTACCCTACCATGCTCAAAGGAGACGTGCAAATAGGTTTTAGTTGGGTACAGTCCCGAGCCACATGGAGGCAGTGAGCGGATCTGCAGGGGTTCGTCTCTCCCGGTATTGGGGATGAGGTCGCGCTGTGTCTAGGAGAGCCATTACATGAAGTCCATGGCCAAGGCAGGAGATTTACTGGTAGGTATTCCAGTAGTATCTAAGGGTGTTCTGGGCTACACTTCGACACGACTTGTACCGCTTTTGGGGGTCTGACTTTTTCCAACCCCCTAGGCCCGCCATGCGATGCTCATAGACGAACGGACCGGACTGTATGGATATTGTCACTGACAGGCTCAGTAGGGTGTCAGGATGAGTTCGCTCATCGACGTCCCTTTTGGTCAATACCTGGTAGCCCGTTACGTATGGCTAATACCTCTGACGTGCTAGTGGTTAAATCCATAGCCAAAGTATTGACGAGTCTTTAGAGTCCCCCACAGACCAGTTTCTCAAGCTTCAGGTGAAACGCTGTAGAGGTTGTATGGAGATATGGCAAGGTTCGATCATATACGTGCGGTATTGCACGGATCATGATCGTACGGATTATACTAGTGGGCTTTGGTTTAAGCTGGATCCTAGTATTGTACAGTGTAGATTTTGTCTCATTGCATTTGTATTTCGGTCGGAATAAAAATGCGGGTATGTATATACACTCGCGGGGTTTTCCTGAAATTTATTACGGGATCAGTTTTCTGAAGTTGCCAGTTTGCTTTCCGTTTCGGCCATTTTCCTTTGTTTCCTTTCTTTGGCTGAAAATTGGTGGGGGGGGGGGTGTTATTTACAATTATGCAATTAACAATTGAGGAGACTATTGCATCATGATGGTTTCATGATGGTGCACCATCCATTGACTTCATTTGACTTTCTTTTAGTCATCATGGTTTGACTTGTGGAGATATGATTGGTTGATGGAGTATTGGATTTGGTTGATGATCATTTCTTTTCATTATGATAACCGTTTCTCTCTCTTGATTATTTTGGCTCACTCTTTTTCATTTGGCCACTCACTCTCTCCTCTCATTCTCTCTTTGATCATTGGCCGGCCAAGTAAGAGGGGGGGCTGTCCGAATTTTTTGGGAAGGAAAAATTGTTCTTTTGGCTTCACAAAAATCCCATAGCTTCATCTCCAAATGTATATATCTCATTCCTCCACCAAAAGGCAACTTCAAGTTACCCCAATGAGACATAGAGTTCCTCACTATTCTACAACAATTCTTGGGCACGTCTGCTCGCCAACTTCATGCCCGAGTTGCCTCGGTCCAGAGGTGGGAGCCCGTAAAAGAACCCGGCGATGTGGTGCCCTTCCGGCGAGGAGGCGAAGACCGGAGATTCTGCGGGGAGATCGGGACGACGACGAGAAGACCGAAGGACACGGATCACTCGGTATATCTCTCTACCCCTTCTCTAGTTAGCTAGAATTAGATTAATGGCCCGATCCGGGATTTTTGTGCGCGGTGGTGCCGGTTTACTAGTTTTGTAAAAGTATCGTTTCCGCATTTTGGCCTCGGATTGACGGCCGAAGCACCGCCGTGCACTTACACTGGTATCAGAGCCACGCCATTAACCCAGTCTATCTTGCTCTAACGTGTTTACAAGTTCGATCGATCGGATTTTCAAAAACCGCATTTTCAAAAGCATCAGTTTCTGTCGAAATATTTTTGGCTCGAAATTTTTTTCAGTGTGTTGCAGAAATACATGCAGGGAATTATAAGCATTCTATGAATTTTTTTTTGCATGTTCTTACTATTCCACCGCGGAACCGCGGCCAAACCCATGCTTGGGCCGCGGTTCTGCCGCCACTTTGGATGTTCAATGCACCAATTTTTTACAGAGGCCTTCTGACTTGAAAATGGGGTTTTTGGTATATTATTTTTGAGCCCAGATTTTCTTTGAGTGCTGCAGTAGTGCTTGGGGCCCACTTGGGAAAATTTAATCGATCGAAAATTTTAAACCTGTTAGTTCACAGTGTTTACATTATATCTGCGACCGTGAATGTCATTTGATCGGTAAATCCTGTCTAACTGCTATAGCCCTTTTAGACGGATTTGCGAACGTGACATTCACGTTGATGTTCTGTGTTGTGCTGTGATGTTGCGGATTGGTCGTGGTGGATAGCCTGGATGCAATGGTAGTACAGTTTGGTTATTTATGTACATTTGATATTGCGGAGCGAGCGTCCAACATGTGGACTGCCGTCACTGCCTGTTTGTATATTATTCTTTTGGGGCATGACCGGGGTGAGGTCGATGTACCCGTTGTATTTATATTTTACTTTCTGTACTAGGATTACCCCAAGGTGGGGTGCACGGATAGCCGGGTTCTAGAGGGCAACGGGCCCGCATCTCATGGCATTGAGACGGAGGGGGCCTCACTCTAGAATTGGCGGGCTATTCGCTGCACTCGTAGGGGGTACAGGTTGACCCAGGAGGGGTGCCCAAGTTACCAGATTCCGTGAAGTGATGGGTGGTCCATTCACGTTGCTGAAGGGGGCTACCTCGCTTCAGGTTTTGGCGGGTAACTTGCCGCGCCCGTAAGGGTCTAGGATTTCATTGCACAGGCTATCCACACCACCAGGGGAACGTCGGGTATCTGTAGCGGCTCTATGAAACCCAGGGATCCCAGATTTCTGTATTGTTCTGTGATGCTTATTACATTTCTGTGATGTTGCATTTTATCACGCCTTGAGCGATTATTATATATTGATATATACTAGTAGATGTTGTATATGTTTTGCATCCGCGCTAGTCCAGTCCCAGCTCTGTCGTTAGTTAAGTAACCTAACGGGTGATGACGGGACCCAGTAGAGAATGCGGATGGCATATACGTACATCATTATTTTCGTTCTTTATTAGTGTGATCAATTGATGGGACTGCGTTGATTCAGATCAATGCAAGCTAAACAAACCTAATCTGATGTTGTTGGAACATTTTTCAAAAAGTTGTTATTGCAGGGACGTTCACTTTTGTTTTGCACAGTGGTATTCAGTTGGAATATCTAGCACCTCAATCGACGAGGCAAGGGCCGAGGTCCCTGTTGGATATGTATGCCCTAGAGGCCTGTATTGTATAGGACACTAGGCATGTATATGTACAGAAACAATCTTTGCTCGAAATGATAGTATGCTATCTGGTTTATCTTTATCATAACATATGATGTGTTGATGAAGACCTTAGGACTATACTTGACTACCAGGATTATGATGAGATCATACTGGTGGGACCTGGGCAGTCTACAAGCATATCCTTCAATAGTTCCTAGTCGAGGGTATATCGAGACAGGGCATCGGTATTACCAGATTAGACTAGTGTGTACGTTTCTTGACCCTGGGGGCGATGGTTGATTCCACAACCATTGATGTTTGACATCAAAGATTGTACACAGATGCTCATTGGAGAATGGGTACACCGAACAGGACTCGCTAAGAACTCCTAGATGGTATATATACCTATTGTCAGATAGCAGTTCTCTAGCGACACTTGTACAGGTTAGTCTGTAGACCCGAGATCGTCATAGAGTCTTGTGTGATTCCCACTGTACTTTAATTTCCTCCCTACCACGGCTCTATTGAGGCGTGCAAACAGGTGGATTTTGGGTACAGTCCCGAATCATATGGAGATAGTGAGCAATAGGAGGGGTTTCATCTCTCCCGGTATAAGGGGTTGATGTCGCGCTATGTTTGATCGGCTATAACACCTAAATCCCTGGCCAGGGTTCTCGAGGTTTACTGATAAGTGTTATCAGTAGTTTCTCGAACTGTTATGAGCCATAAATCAGCATGACTTATAAAGTTACTGGGGTCTGACATTTACCACCCCTAGACTTCATATGCGGCGTATCAGACGAAGAGACCGGACTGTACGGTAAATGTTGCTTGCAGGCTCGTAAGGGTTGTGATGAGTTCACTTGTTGGCCACCTTTTCGTCATGTACCTGTGTAGCCGTTACGCACAGCTAGTGCCGCTGACGTGCTTGTGGTTAAACCCACTGCCAGCATACTGTCGAGTCTTTAGAGTCCCACACAGAGAGTTCCCTCATTCAGGCGAAATATTTAGAGGCTGTAAGTTGTTATGGCAGCCGTAAGCTGTTACGGCAGGGTTTTGATTTTGTTCATGTAATTGTTACAGGAATAATAATCGTAAGGATAATACTGGTGGGCTTTGGTTTAAGCCGGATACCGGTATTATATTATTGGATTAATGGTATTCGTATTTTTCGCAATTCGGATGCGCGTATACAGTATACGTTATACGGAGGAGGGGTATTTTTGTAATTGTTACAAGAATACCTTCTAGAAGGTGCCACCTCATAATGACATAATAATGACATCATTTATTTTATGAAAATAAAATGAGGTGGAAATTAAAAGGTACAAGCATGATGAGGTTGTTGTTATGGAATTACTATTGAAGCATGATACTAATTTATATAATGCATGCTTCAATTATTTCTCTTAATGCTATATCTTTATTCATCATGCTTGAACACTTTCATTATGATAAACACTTACTCCTTCTCATCTCCTCCTTCTCCTTCTTCTTATAAATAGCTTCACATGAGATGTGAATGTTAAGTGAATCAAGAGAAGGTTAAGAGAAAGAAATGCTATAGATTTCAAGCTAATCCAATACATTCATCTCTACATAATCCTAGTGACCTATTCTAGCAAAATTGGTCTCTAGGTTAAACTCCTGTGAAGAGTTTCTAGCTCGCACGATAACTCTCGGGTGGATCATCTAGGTCTTGGGTGGCCGGAGATCGAAGACATCGGCAACATCTAAAGGAGCTAAGGAGTTCATCAAAGAGAAGACCCGAAGGACCGTATCATTGAGATATAATCCCTAACATAGTAGATAAGATCTCTAGTTAAGTTTTTTTCTAGTTGTGGTTTAGACAAGATCTTCGGTTAAGTGCGTGTTGTATGCCAAGAAAATTTTCGTTCACCGCTTCCGCCGCGCCACAAGAGTTGTGGGAACTTGCAACACACACTAACATGGTATCAGAGCCTAACTAAACCACAATTAGATGTTAGCCAAATGTTAGAAGCTCGATCGACAGTTTTTTCTCCCGAAAACTCGTATTCTGCCCTTGCTGCTGTCAGTTTTTGAAAGTGTTCCAAAATTAATTTGACATGTCTTTAAAATACAAGCAGGGTTTTCTAAGAACACTGTAGAAATTCGGAGTCCTAACTCGACTAAAGCGTCGCGGATCCGCCGCCAAACACATGGTTTGGCCGCGGATCCGCCACCGAGTTGAGGCCGCGTCGACTCAGTTTTCTACAGTGATCTTATATTGAAGAATTAGGGTTTTGGGGATATGTAGAATTTTACAAAGGTGTTTGTACAGGGACATGTCAAGTGTTGGCATGGTTTAAAATTATCGATCGAAATTCTAATAGTGTTTGGCTAATCGGGTTTTTTGTTTTTTTGTGATATGTGTTTGAAACGTCCACTAATTGCTATATGACGATTAGTGGGGGTTGCACATATGGATATCATGAAATGGTATGTGTATATGAATGTGTTGGATCGTCGTGATGAATGGCCGGGGGGTGTGAGAAGAGCGTTTTTTCTTTTCTTTCATTCCATGTAATTAGTAAAAAGCCATGTAATATTGTTTTAACGGATACATCCGGGATGAGGTTGTAGCCACCGTTGTATAATTTCTTTTTACTATTTTTGCTCCTAGGATAGACCCAAGGTAGGGTGCACAAACTATCGGGTTTTCAAAGTGCCGAGTGGCCTACTCAATTGTTGAGGGAGGTTACTACACTTCAGGAATTTGGCGGGTAGTTTGCCACACCCGTAGGGGTCTAGGGGGGGTTTGGCTATTCATCACGACCGTGAAATCCGTCTTTCATTAAGGGCTTGAATGAAATACGGAATTCCTAGTATATCCAATGCATTCATCTGTGATCTGAAATGGTTATATTTATATATGAGATATATAATAAACGTTGCTTATGTTTTGCACCCGCACTAGTCCAGCCCCCGCTCTGCCGTTAGTTAAGTAACCTAACGGTGCATGACGGGACCCAGTGACGAATGCGGATGGCATAAGCGTACGTTCTATTTTTCCGTTTCTTTTCTGTGATGTTTAGGAAACGTAAATGATGGGACTACATTAATGTGATTAATGATAAGAGAAAGAAACCTAAAGATGTTGTAGAATCAAATTTTTTAAGAAAAAGGGTAACTCTAGCTTTTGTTTTGCATAGCGGTATTCTTGAATATCCTGCACCTCATTCGATGAGGAAAGGGCCGAGATCCCTTCACCGGGAGTGACCCCTTTAGCGAAACTGGAAAATGTTACAAAGAACTCGATTTGATTTTATAGTTGATCTAACCTTGCTTTGCATCGTGGTATTTTCATATCCAGCACCTTATTCGATAAGGAAAGAGCCGAGATCCCTTCACCGGGAGTGACCTCTTTAGCAAAATTAGAAAGATACTACAAAACCATTCGATTTTTAAAACTGGAGCTTAAACCACTCCTTCCCACTCGATTCTACAACGATATCAAGTTCAAAACGTTAAATGTTTTCATAAAAACCATCCGTTGCCCTCCGCCATTTTAGGAAGCAGAGTACTTAGTATTCGTGCCACGTTTGTTAACCATAGTTAAGGCGTGGTGTACGGTAGCTAAGTGGTGAATTCTTACAAAGCATTTGATGCGATCGATTAGGGTATTCTCATGACTTTGTTGACCATAGTTAAGTGTCATGTGGGTGGGTCTAAATCAATCACGAAATGGCGGGTTGAACTTGACTAGTACTTATGATTTGTTGACCATAGTTAAGGTCATAAGTCACTAGAGGTAAAAATTATATCAGGAATTTCAAGAGTTGAGATTTGCAATGAGATTGCATACCTTCTATATGATAGTTGGATCCCGATCCCACTGAGAGTAAAAGTTACTCCCGGGAGAATTTTGCACTTTCTGGTTAGCAAACTTGTAGATTGCAATTTATCCTGGCTAGTTTTCTTTTTAGGTTTGAAGGAAAATTTGATAAAAAGCAGTGGGAGACAACAATTAGATAAGTAACCAATCTAATTATGAAAGAGCAATCGTTGAATGATTTCTTTTCTATCTCCTAATAGCAGATACCGATGTCGGGACTTAAACTTTTATTAGACAAAAACAAACTCACTGGACCGAATTACAAAGATTGGCTAAGGAACGTGAATATTGCCCTGACATATGATAAGGTCGGATACGTCCTGACTACTCTAGCCCTTCCCAGCCCAGGCCCTGATTCTTCAGTTGCGGATAAAGAAATCCGCAAAAAATGGGATACAGACTGTGCAACAGCCAAGTGCCTCGCGCTAGCTTCTATGAACAATGAACATCAGAAGCAGCACGAGAAGATGGATGTCCAATCCATCTTTCTCCATACAGAGGAGTTGTATGGAGAGCAATCTCGTACTCTCCGATACGAGGCATCTCGAAAGTTGTTTCAGATGCGGATGGCTGCTGGCACGTCTGTAGGTGACCATGTATTGAAGATGATTGGACTTATCGAAGAACTTGAGGACCTGGGTTGGACCATGGAGAACGAGCAGTATGTTGATATTGTTCTACAGTCCCTTTCCCCTGCCTTTGCTCAATTCATTGTAAACTTCAACATGCACAAAATGGAGAAGTCTTTACCAGAACTCCTCAATATGTTGAGGAGTGCAGAGAGCACGCTAAAGGTAGCGAAAACTCCCGCTCTTATTGCTGGGACATATTCTTCCTCCATCCCGAAAGCCAAGGCCAAGGGAAAGAAGAAGAAGAAGAATCCCATCAAGCAGAGAGGCGGAGTGAAAAAGGCATTGGGAAGGGACAAGAAAGGGGCTGCTGCGACAGGTCGTGGGGAATGTTTCCACTGCCACCAGACTGGGCACTGGAAGAGAAACTGTGTTAAATACTTGGCCGACCTCCAGAAGAAGAAGCATGGTGATACTTCCACTTCAGGTGTGTTTGTAACAGAAAACTGTTTTTCAATTAACTCTGCTTCCTGGGTATTAGATACTGGATCAGGATCTCACATCTGCAATTGTATGCAGGGGCTGAGAAATAATAGGTTGTTGAAGAAAGGTGATCACACTCTCTGGGTTGGGAATGGTTCCTCAGTACATGCTACTGCAGTGGGAGAGTATCATCTTGGTTTGCTGTCGGGTTCTATATTGGTTTTGAACCCATGTTATTTTGTACCTTGAATGTTATGTAATATTATATCTGTATCGTTGTTGGACAATGCTGGATATATTTTTATATTGCAATCTAATGTTATGAACATTAACCTTAATCAAGAGTTGATTAGGTATGGAACATTAAATAACGGGATATACATCCTAAATCAGCATACAGTTTTTCATATACAACATGGAAATAAAAGAAAGGTTTCAGACATAATGAAGCTTTCATTTGGCATTGTAGACTATGTCATATTAATGAAACAAGACTAACCAAGCTACATAAAGATGGATATTTAAACTCGTTTGAATATAAATCTTATGCGACTTGCCAGTCTTGCATCAAAGGTAAAATGACCAAAACTCCGTTTACTGGACACGGAGAGAGAGCTACTGAACTCTTAGGCCTCATACATAGTGATGTATGTGGACCAATGTCTACACATGCTGGAGGTGGTTTTTCATACTTCATAACCTTCACTGATGATTTATCGAGATTCGGGCACGTGTTCTTGTTGAAACATAAGTCCGAAGCCTTTGAAAAGTTCAAGGAGTATAAATCTGAAGTAGAAAAACAAACAGGCTTAAGTATCAAGAAACTTCGATCGGATCGTGGAGGTGAGTATCTAAGCTCAGAGTTTCTAGATTTCCTAAAAGAGAATGGGATTCTCTCTCAGCTCACTCCTCCGAATACACCACAGCACAACGGTGTATCGGAAAGGAGGAATCGCACATTATTAGATATGGTACGATCTATGATGAGTGATGCTGAGTTACCAATATCATTTTGGGGGCACGCATTGGAGGCTGCGATTTATCTAATGAATAGGGTTCCGACCAAAACCGTGTCTACCACTCCATATGAGATATGGTATGGGAAGAGACCATCTCTTAAAAGAGTTAAGGTATGGGGTTGTCCGGCTTATGTGAAAAAGCAGAATCCAGACAAACTTGAGACACGATCGGTTTTGTGTAAATTTGTGGGATATCCAAAACACTCGTATGGATATCTATTCTACCACAAGGAGGAACAAAGGGTGTTTGTTTCTCAGTATGCCACATTTTTAGAAAATGAATTTTTTACAAATGATACTGTTGGCAATGCGGTAGAACTGGAAGAAGTTCCAGATGCACAAACCATTACCGATGAACCTGAGGTTTCAATAGAACCTGACATACCTCAGCCACTCCGTAGATCTAGCAGGACTTCTCGCCCACCTAATAGATACTACGGTTTTCTAGTTGACGGCGATAGAGAAGATTGCATCATGGATGATGATGACCCTACTAGTTTTCAGCAAGCTATCACGAGTGGTGACTCAGTGAAATGGTTGGAAGCCATGAGATCCGAAATGGAATCCATGCACACCAACAAAGTATGGACTTTGGAGGCTGCACCTTCTGGAGTAAAACCCATAGGGTGCAAATGGATCTTTAAAAGAAAGATTGGTGTGGATGGTCAGGTGGAGACCTATAAAGCTAGGCTGGTAGCAAAAGGATTTCGTCAAAGACCGGGCTTGGACTATGATGAAACTTTTTCACCAGTCGCGATGCTCAAATCCATTCGGATCTTGCTTGCTATAGCTGCTTACTATGATTATGAGATCTGGCAGATGGATGTTAAAACGGCATTTCTAAATGGTGATTTAGAAGAATGCGTTTTTATGGATCAGCCAGAAGGCTTCATTGATAGTGGGAGCAGCGGAAAAGCATGCAGGCTGCTTAAATCCATCTATGGATTAAAGCAGGCATCACGGAGTTGGAACATCTGCTTTGATGATACAATCAAAGAGTTTGGTTTTATCAAAAATGTGGATGAACCATGTATTTATAAAAAGATTGTAGAGAGTACTGTTACATTCCTCGTATTGTACGTGGACGACATTCTCTTGATTGGAAATGATATTCCTATGCTACAATCGGTCAGACTATTCTTATCGCAGAGGTTCTCCATGAAAGACCTGGGTGATGCCTCGTATATTCTGTGGATTAAGATCTATAGAGATAGATCTAAGAAATTATTGGGATTGTCCCAATCGAGATACATTGACACCATACTAAAGAGGTTTAGTATGGAAGATTCCTAGAGGGGTAATTTACCCGCTTGTCATGGGGTCACCCTCTCCAAAGAGATGTCTCCAAAGACTGATGAGGAGAGGGCTCGCATGAGCATTATACCCTATGCTTCGGCAGTAGGATCTATAATGTATGCGATGTTATGTACTCGCCCAGATGTAGCTTATGCACTAAGTGCAGTAAGCAGGTATCAATCCAACCCAGGGGAGAAACACTGGACTGCCGTGAAGAACATTCTAAAGTACTTGAGAAGAACTAAAGAAATGTTCTTGGTGTATGGTAATGGAAATGTCTAAATGGAGGGCTTTACCGACTCCAGCTTCCAGAGCGACAGGGATGATAGTAAGTCCATCTCAGGGTTTGTATTTACTCTAAATGGAGGGGCGGTATGTTGGAAGAGTTCCAAACAAGATACCGTCGCTGACTCCACGATGGAAGCTGAGTATATTGCTGCTAATGATGCCGCAAAAGAAGCAGTCTGGATGAGGAAGTTCATTTCAGAACTTCAAGTGGTTCCATCCATTGCTAATCCAATACCTCTGTATTGCGATAACAATGGAGCCATGGCTTTGGCAAAGGAACCGAGGTCCCATCAGAAATCCAGATATATCTTGAGGCGGTATCACCTCATCAGGGAGATAGTGGATCGCTAGGAAATCGAGGTACGGAGAGTAGACACGAAAGACAACACAGCAGATCCATTCACTAAGGCTATCCCTCAAGTACAGTTTGAGAAACTGTTTGAGCTGTTGGGCATGCGGTACGCCGGAAACTGGTTCTAGCCAGTACTTATTGCATTAATTACAGGCCCTAGTGCAAGTGGGAGATTGTTGGATATGTATGCCCTAGAGGCCTGTATTGTATAGGACACTAGGCATGTATATGTACAGAAACAATCTTTGCTCGAAATGATAGTATGCTATCTGGTTTATCTTTATCATAACATGTGATGTGTTGATGAAGCCCTTAGGACTATGCTTGACTACCAGGATTATGATGAGATCATACTGGTGGGACCTGGGCAGTCTACAAGCATATCCTTCAATAGTTCCTAGTCGAGGGTATATCGAGACAGGGCATCGGTATTACCAGATTAGACTAGTGTGTACGTTTCTTGACCCTGGGGGCGATGGTTGATTCCACAACCATTGATGTTTGACATCAAAGATTGTACACAGGTGCTCATTGGAGAATAGGTACACCGAACAGGACTCGCTGAGAACTTCTAGATGGTATATATACCTATTGTCAGATAGCAGTTCTCTAGCGACACTTGTACAGGTTAGTCTGTAGACCCGAGATCGTCATAGAGTCTTGTGTGATTCCCACTGTACTTTAATTTCCTCCCTACCACGGCTCTATTGAGTCGTGCAAACAGGTGGATTTTGGGTACAGTCCCGAATCATATGGAGACAGTGAGCGATAGGAGGGGTTTCGTCTCTCCCGGTATAGGGGGTTGATGTCGCGCTATGTTTGATCGGCTATAACACCTAAATCCCTGGCCAGGGTTCTCGAGGTTTACTGATAAGTGTTATCAGTACTTTCTCGAACTGTTATGAGCCATAAATCAGCATGACTTATAAAGTTACTGGGGTCTGACATTTACCACCCCTAGACTTCATATGCGACGTATCAGACGAAGAGACCGGACTGTACGGTAAGTGTCGCTTGCAGGCTCGTAAAGGTTGTGATGAGTTCGCTCGTTGGCCACCTTTTCGTCATGTACATGGGTAGCCGTTACGCACAGCTAGTGCCGCTGACGTGCTTGTGGTTAAACCCACTGCCAGCGTACTGTCGAGTCTTTAAAGTCCCACACAGAGAGTGCCCTCGTTCAAGCGAAATATGTAGAGGCTGTAAGTTGTTATGGCAGCCGTAAGCTGTTACGGCAGGGTTTTGATTTTGTTCATGTAATTGTTACAGGAATAATAATCGGAAGGATAATACTGGTGGGCTTTGGTTTAAGCCGGATACCGGTATTATATTATTGGATTAATGGTATTCGTATTTTTCGCAATTCGGATGCGGGTATACAGTATACGGTATACGGTATACGGAGGAGGGGTATTTTTGTAATTGTTACAAGAATACCTTCTAGAAGGTGCCACCTCATAATGACATAATAATGACATCATTTATTTTATGAAAATAAAATGAGGTGGAAATTAAAAGGTACAAGCATGATGAGGTTGTTGTTATGGAATTACTATTGAAGCATGATACTAATTTATATAATGCATGCTTCAATTATTTCTCTTAGTTCTATATCTTTATTCATCATGCTTGAACACTTTCATTATGATAAACACTTACTCCTTCTCATCTCCTCCTTCTCCTTCTTCTTATAAATAGCTTCACATGAGATGTGAATGTTAAGTGAATCAAGAGAAGGTTAAGAGAAAGAAATGCTATAGATTTCAAGCTAATCCAATACATTCATCTCTACATAATCCTAGTGACCTATTCTAGCAAAATTGGTCTCTAGGTTAAACTCTTGTGAAGAGTTTCTAGCTCGCACGATAACTCTCGGGTGGATCATCTAGGTCTTGGGTGGCCGGAGATCGAGGACATCGGCAACATCTAAAGGAGCTAAGGAGTTCATCAAAGAGAAGACCCGAAGGACCGTATCATTGAGGTATAATCCCTAACATAGTAGATAAGATCTCTAGTTAAGTTTTTTTCTAGTTGTGGTTTAGACAAGATCTTCGGTTAAGTGCGTGTTGTATGCTAAGAAAATTTTCGTTCACCGCTTCCGCCGCGCCATAAGAGTTGTGGGAGCATGCAACACACACTAACAATCCCTTCACCGGGAGTGACCCCTTGGACAGAAGTTTGCGTCAGGGTAATAACTTCACTATAGCCGATTACTTTTGCTTTGCATCGTGGTATTCAGTTGGAATATCCTGCACCTCATTCTACGGGGAAAGAGCCGAGATCCCTTCACCGGGAGTGACCTCTTTAGTAAAGGTTTTCGCCACTATATTTTTTTATAAAGCTATCCAGTTCCTTCAATGATATCAAGTTCATTACGTTAAAGGTTTTCGCCAGAAACCATTCGTAGCCCTCCATCAATTTAGTTAAATATTCGGTAGTATTCAAGCTATGTATTTTGACCTCACGCCAAGGCATGGTGATTGGCAGCTGCCGGATATTTATCTGTTGCATAGATAGATGCGTTGGTTTGGGACAGTCGTACTACTATTTTGGCCTACGTCAAGGGTATGTACGGGTGGGTTCAAATTAACCTGGATAATGATGGGTAGAACTTGACATGTAACTTATGACATTTTGACCTCACGCTAAGGTCATAAGACCATGGGGTAAAAATCACATCGGGGGTTTCTAAAGAAACTGAAACTTGCCAGATATGCGCATACCTTCTGGAGTGTGATAACGTGAGAGGATTCCGTCATGTTATCATGCGATGATAGTTGGATCCCGATTCCCACTGATGAGTTGGTTTACTCCTCGGGTGATCCCGACTAATTCTTCTTTCAGGTTTGGAGGAAAATTTGACGGTACAGTGGGAGGTTTCCAGATTAGATAAATTGGTAACCATTCTGATCTAGGTTAGAGTGCACGTTGAGTGTTTCTTTTCTCTCTCTATTTGGCAGCGACCATTGACCCGACCCTTGACTATGACTCAGTGACCAAGATTAACCGAACCTTCTTTAACACTGGCTTTTGGATTGTCAGAGTTGCAAACCTCATTGCCACTCCTACTTTTACCCTTTTCTCCAGGACACCCCATATTACTACGAACGTCCACTTCCATTGGACAAAACCATCGTATGGTTATATACGAACTCGAAGAAATTTATTCGAGGATGGTTTCTGGTTCTGGAGAAAACGAATAGGACTATTCAGTTGTTTTTTCCTTTTACCTTCTCTTAGGTTGCGAGTGCCCCTTAGATTAGGGGATAGTACACCTATTACGCAAATTGGATAGTCTTCTTCCAAACTATAGACGGGTGCCGACCGGTAGGGAATGAAGAAAACCAATTAGCCTAATGATGGTGTACAGAAGGTATTAAGTAAAAACATATCAAGGGATTAGTAAGAGGGCAAAGTAAATTGCGACTGCTATTCACGACCAAACCAAGTATTTCTTCGCCAATCCTAAATCACCTTTGTATTTCTCCAGGACACTCCGTATCACTACGAAGATCCACAGTTTATTGGATACTCCATTGTATGGTTATATACGAACTCGAAAGGAACTTGTTCCAGTTCGGGGATGGATTCTGGTTCAGGAGAAATAGGAATAAAGTTTATTCGGTTGTCTTTTATCTTCACCTTCTCTCGCATTGCGAGTGCTCTTAGGATTAGGACAGTACACCCATTATGCTTATTGGATAGTCTTCTTCCAAACCATAGGCTGGTGCCGAACGGTAGGGAAGGAAGAAAACCACTTAGCCTAAGAGGGTGTACAAAAGGTAATGACTAAAGACATATAAAGGGATTTGGAGAGATGGCAAAGAAATATACGGTTACAGTTGTGAATCTGATAATGGAAGAGGCATTACTAGGAATACCCGGATACCCCATCGAAACATTTCAATGTTTCAGTTTCACTATGTACTGTTAAAAGAAAACGGATTCCCCAATTAGCCCTGCTCCAGGGTATGTATTTACCAGGTATGATTCTCACATCTGTATGGTTTTACAGATGATGAGTGGGAGTAAGCTATTGGGAATTGGGTGATTATCCTCATTATATCGGGATTCGTTGTAATTGATGATATTTGAGGAAATCACCTGGGCTGTTTGCCGGACGGCAAATATTTGGTTTTGAATATCCACTGTTATGCACCAATTTCAAATTGATATATCTGTACGTCTATTTTTATAGAGTGAGATATACCTTTCTAAAATTATTTCCTTGACATTTACCTATACCAGTGGATGGTTAGGTAAGGAGTATTAAACAGCGGTGTAATTCTTCTTAACCATAAGTACAGTTTTCAACCTACGACACATAGGGTTTGAGTTATTAGACTCAGAGGACTTATACAGAGTATTATATGTTGTCCAGTGTCCATTAGGACACTGGGGTTGGTCCTCGTACTATATTCGGTTTACTTATGACTTCTCTAATTCTTAGACAAGTGTTTCGTAGAAACACAAGGTCTGAGTTTTGAGAAGTTATAGGTATGTGGATAAAGTAGAGAACCAGGTGTTGCGAGTATCGGGATTCTTCAAGGTGATCGAAGATGTGGATATTTGTGTATGGTATTCAGTTAATAGTAATGGTTTTGAGAAACTTGTTTCTCTTTCCGGTTACTCATAATTGGAAGCACTCCTAAGTTGAGTAACGTTGATCGGCCTCTTTCCTTTTAGTTGACATGCACTGGAGATAGCTGCATAATTTGAATCTGGTTCAATTAAATCAGTGCATCTGTTTCTATATTGGATATAGAACAGTTCATATCTTAACAATGTTAAGGTACAGGGAGTCGTCCGGCTTATGCTTAAAACCAGACTCCGGACTACTCAAGGCACGTTGCTGTAATGGCTGTTTATGGGTTGACCCAGGCTATGACGAGGGTTGACTTTCTACCATCTGGAAGATCAATAGTGATATTGTTCTTGACTTGCCACAGTTTTACTAAAAATGGAATTTTTTTTCAGAAAACAGTAGTGGGAGTATGGTAGAACTGGAAGTGATTCCAGAACCGCAAACGATTACTGAAAATTCGATAAGAACCTAAAGATTCAATCTGGTTTGACATTCCATTGGCCACTCCGCAGATATGATGGGTAACCTCAGGCACCCGAGAGGTACTCAGGTAGCCTCAAGGACGGTGACAGGGAGGTTCTTGTTTATCCAGACTTGCCATTGCTGTTGTTCCAGACTGTGAGACCTGGCAAGAGGATGAGTATAGCATCGTTCTGAACTGGCTTTAGAAGTGTACGTCTATATGACTCTGCCAGAGGGTTGTCGTAGTCAGTGGGAGCAGCGGAAGCATAATGGACAAGTGGCTTATGTCTATTTATAGACTAAAGCAGATATAGCGGAGATAGATCATCTATTTCTGACGTGACAGTCATAAGTTTGACTTCATCAGAATAGGGGATGGATCTGTTAAGAAGGTAGTAGCGTGTGATGTCCTGGTATTTGGATGACATACAGAGTAGGAAGTGAAATTCCTTTACTACGGTCGGTTATACTTTGGTCGTCACACGGTGGTTTCTCCACAAAGGAAATGGATTTCATATCAAACATTCTGATTACTGGATCTATGGTTTTAGATCTAGATTTGGGTAGTTTCCCAATCAGGGTACTTAGACAGCATTCTAGAGGTGTTTTAGAATGGACGACTCCTGGCATGGTGGTGTACCTTCAGGTGATGGAGTCACCCTCTCTAAAGGTGTCTTACAGACTAAAGGGAGAGGGATGTGCATGATCGGCAGATCACTTGCTTAGGCAATTGAGTTGATCGTGAGATGTCAAGTACCACACCAGATGTTGTTTTTGCAGAGGATGCAATAAGTTGATATTGATCCAATCCTGGAGAAACGTTCGGAAGCAGTTTTGGAACATAAGTGAATGTTCTAGGGATCTGATAACGGCAGCCTCCTTTGGGAGACGGTTATCATTCCAGGCTTTCAAGGTGACCTGGATGGCAGAGTGACTGTCAGAGTTGTAGTTTTCCCTCTGACGAGAGGCAGCATTTTGGACAGGTGGTTCAAGCGGATACTGAGGGAGGCATGGCGCAGTATACTGATTAAGTTCAGTTGACGATACAGTCTAAGAAGTTTGGATTTAGAGTTCAGTTATGAGCTAGGTCCCATCAGATATCCAGACATACTCTAAGACAGGTATTGCTCATTTCGGGAGATGGCTTTCTCTGCGAACTTGAGATATAGAAAGACATAGAAAGAAACATCAAAGCGGATCCACTCACTGAGGCTATTCCTCGAATGCAATAGTTTCGCAAACGTGTTTTGTGAGACTGACTAGTAGAAGAGTTGGGTGTTCGGTATCACACGGGCTGTGAGTATGCAACATCGCAATAGTTAGCCTTGAGTGCAAGTGGGAGATTGTTGGAGATAGTGCCCTCAGAGTCAATTATTGGATCACAGGCACGTGATTACAATGATTGAGGAAGGACCTATTCCGGTAGGACAGTCTTACTCAAGATGATAGTATGCTATCTGGTCTATCTTTATCATCATGTACTGCTTTTGGTGACCTTACAGGTCGCTATTACACGTTGATAGAGCCCCTAGGATTCTTGCTTGATTGCCAGCAGTATGAGGGCGATAATATACGTGGGAGCTGGTAGTCTATAAGCACATCCTTAAAAGGTCCCTAGTCGTGGGAGTTTCGAGACAGGGCATCAATACTCCAAAGTAGACTAGTGTATACAGTCGAACCCAGACGAGGGGCGGTGGCCGGTCTCACAAGCCACTGGTATCAGTTGGATCACCTAAGATGTATACAGGTGCTCATTGGGTTATGAGTACACCGGACATGACTCGCCGGGAACATGCTAGTTGGTCTTATACCTGACGTCAGATAGCAGTTCCCTGGTGACATGTGTACAGGTTAGTTCATCGACCTGAGATCGTCATTTGTCTCATGTGAGTTCCCACTGTACTTTGATTACTACCCTACCACTGTAACATTTGGAATATTTAGAAATAAATAAAATTAATGATAAATCACAAAACGATTAAAATCAAATATGTCAATCTTCATAAGTTGTATATAGTACAATTTAAATTAGAATTTTCGAATGCAAATTAAATAAGTTATAAGGGTTTTAATGATAAATTTAGCTTCATTTTTATAAAATATATGTTTTATAATAAGTTAGGTTGTGAGGGGTTTATATGAAAAAATTTAAAGTATTATGCAAATATAAGATAGTTAAGGTTTTAATTGAAAGTGGTGGAAAAGTCAAATTAGTTCAGAATTTTATTTAGATTAAAAAGAAAAATGTGATGATAAAGATTAACAACCTCATGCTTGCATGCACACCTTCAACCTCCACCTCCTCCTTGCATGAAACATGCACACCCTAGCCCTTGACACCTCCACCTTCCCTTATCTCTTCATCCACTCAGTTATATAACTCATTCTCAGTTCAAAACTCAGATCAAAACTTTAAAGATTAAAAAGAAAAGAAAAGTTAAGAGAGAAAAAGAAAGAACAAGAGGAAGATGAGGAAGAAGGAGCTTTGTTCTTGAGTTTTGTTCATCATCAAGTTAGGAGGGATTTCATATCTTGGAGGGTTATTCCTACAACATAGTGGAGGGTAAATTCTTAATCACAGTAGGTAAATTAGGCTCTGTAGATTAGTTAGTATAGATTGAACATGTCACATAATATCGTATTCTAGTTAAATTTAATCTCTGTTAAAATCTGTTTTAATCTGGAAGATAATTAACTTAACTAAACAGAGTTAAAATGATATAGGTAACAACTAGAGTAAACCACAAGACCACGACACCAAGGGGCCGGCTTTGGGCCGGCGGCTATAGAGGAAAGTCCGGTGTCGCCGGCCATGTACGGAGCTAGGTGGGTTTACTCTGTTGGGTATGTTCCAGTGTATTATCCTGGTTATTTTGGTGTTGTTTAATTAAACTAGTTTCACTGTAAAAAGAATCTGGAAACATATATCGGAAAGGGTATCGTAAAACACTAAATACGACACGACTAAAACACGTCGCGTTTTAATTTCTGTAACAGTACAGATTAAGGGTAAAATTCAGTAAGATTAAGTGTTTAATGACTTGATATAATCAAATATTATGTAACTTGTAAGTAGGAAGGGTGTTTTTCATTCCGTTATATCGGAATAGCCGTTTTCTTATATAAGTTAAAATTGTAAAATTTAGATACGGATACAAGAAATACGGAAGCAGCGAGGAAAGGGAAAGGATTAGCAATTCCGGAGTAGATTCGACCTTTCCGGTGAGTAGACTAAACATCTACCGGGGAATTTTGTAAAGATGGCGTGTTTCGCCCGAAATTTTACTTAACTTAATGTTATATATTGTTATGCCCAATTGATAAATTACATTCATTATATACACATATAAATTGCTTAGTTATTAGAACACTTCACAATTATCGATGAGTCATGCCACGTGCACATCTTACATGCTACACACACCTCATCGATATTGCTATATCACTTACACTTAAACATCATACTTGTTAAAATGAATTTATATCGTATTTCACATACCAATAATAGTAGTAAATTGCAATGTTTACATTATGTTACCATATGCGTATTTCTGTGTTATATATGGGGTAACTGCAGAATTGAGGATTTATGGTTTTGAGTTTTGAATACTATTACATAAATCCAGAGTTTTCATGATTGATGTGTCATGTCCAACATGAAATGTTTTCTGTTTTGGTTTTATTCCGGACCGAGTATGGGAGATATACGGTCGTGGATTTTACGTTATCCATACTGAGTAGGGAAGATATACAGTTGGATACATAGTGGACCCGGTCGAGACCGAGGGGTAGGATAGCCGTATTGAGATGGGGGAGCCTAGCGAGGTTACTCGATACCGGAGTTAGTGATAAAAATACGGCTTGTATCTAGATGATAACGACCGGCACTGTTGATTCAAGATCATTCGGGGAATGATGCCTATATGAAAGGGAAGTTTTGTGTCGTTGATGGACACTAAGAAATAGTTTTATTGAGTTGAGATTTCCCTAGTATCAGGGGATTTATTGTTGGATTTCGCATATACTCATACCTCATTTTGATTAATATTACAGTAGTATGATCGTCATATTTACTTTATTCACCGTTATATGTTAGTCATATTCACTGAGTTGGCAACTCACCCCCGTTGTGCCACAGTTCCTTGCAGGGATAGAGTGGACGGGTAGCTGCGAGGCAGAGCTACATTTGCAGTTGTATTTCTTCTTTTGATAGGTAGGTTACATGTAGTAACCTTCCTTTTTGATTTTGTATTTTGTATCTAGAAAGTCTCCATCAAACCTGTATTTTGACTTAGAATGAGAGATTATATATATATGGACAGTTGAGATCTGTTGGTCAGTATATCATAGTTTCTTTCTTTATGAGAATCATAGTGATGTTCTATATGTTTATATTCATGTTCATTGTTACTATTGTTGGTTCCAACTAGGAATGCAACTAAACTTAACCTTTATTATTTGTTTAATAAATTAACCTCATAAATTGGGATTTTTACTTAAAAACTAAATTTTCATAAATAATTCCGTATTAAGGTGTTATGATCTTGGTTTTCGGCTTACTTGGACTTTGTACATATCTTTAGATATGATACAATCTAAGTGCCGGTCACATCCACACTTGGGTCGTGACAACCACGCTCAAAGGAGACGTGCAAACAGGTTTTAGTTGGGTACAGCCCCGAACCACATGGAGGCAGTGAGCGGATCTGCAGGGGTTCGTCTCTCCCGGTATTGGGGGTGAAGTCGCGCTATGTCTAGGAGAGCCATTGCACGAAGTCCTTGGCCAAGGCAGGAGATTTACTGGTAGGTATTCCAATAGTATCTCAGGGTGTTCTGGGCTACACTCCGACACGACTTGTACCACTTTTGGGGGTCTGACTTTTACCAACCCCCTAGGCCCGCCATGCGATGCTCATAGACGAATGGACCGGACTGTACGGATATTGTCACTGACAGGCTCAGTAGGGTGTCAGGATGAGTTCGCTCATCGACGTCCCTTTTGGTCAATACCTGGTAGCCCATTACGTATGGCTAATACCTCTGACGTGCTAGTGGTTAAATCCATAGCCAAAATATTGACGAGTCTTTAAAGTCCCCCACAGACCAGTTTCTCAAGTTTCGGGCGAAACGCTGTAGAGGCCGTATGGAGATATGGCAGGGTTTGATCAGATACGTGCGGTATTGCACGGATCGTGATCGGACAGATTATACTAGCGGGCTTTGGTTTAAGCCGGATCCTAGTTTTGTACAGTGTAGATTTTGTCTCATTGCATTTGTATTTCGGTCGGAATACAAATGCGGGTATGTATATACACTCGCGGGGTTTTCCTGTAATTTATTACGGGATTAGTTTTCTGAAGTTGCCAGTTTGCTTTCCGTTTCGGCCATTTTCCTTTGTTTCCTTTCTTTGGCTGAAAATTGGGGGGGGTTATTTGCAATTATGCAATTAACAATTGAGGAGACTTTTGCGTCATGATGGCTTCATGATGGTGCACCATCCATTGACTTCATTTGACTTTCTTTTAGTCATCATGGCTTGACTTGTGGAGATATGATTGGTTGATGGAGTGTTGGATTTGGTTGATGATCATTTCTTTTCATCATGATAACCCTTTCTCTCTCTTGATTATTTTGGCTCACTCTTTTTCATTTGGCCACTCACTCTCTCATCACATTCTCTCCTTGATCATTGGCCGGCCAAGCAAAAGGGGTGGGCTGTCCCAATTTTTTGGGAAGGAAAAATTGTTCTTTTGGCTTCACAAAAATCCCATAGCTTCATCTCCAAATGTATATATCTCATTCCTCCACCAAAAGGCAACTTCAAGTTACCCCAATGAGACATAGAGTTCCACACTATTCTACAGCAATTCTTGGGCACGTCGGCTCGCCAGCTTCGTGCCCGAGTTGCCTCGGTCCAGAGGTGAGAGCCCGTAAAAGAACCCGGCGATATGGTGCCCTTCCGGCGAGGAGGCGAAGACCGGAGATTCCGTGGGGAGATCGGGACGACAACGAGAAGACCGAAGGACACGGATCGCTCGGTATATCTCTCTACGCCTTCTCTAGTTAGCTAGGATTAGATTAATGGCCCGACCAGGATTTTTGTGCGCGGTGGTGCCGGTTTACTAGTTTTGTAAAAGTATCGTTTCCGCATTTTGGCCTCGGATTGACAGCTGGGGCGCCGCCGTGCACTTACACTTGTGTGCGTATGTTGTTCGGGCAGGCAATATTAGTGGGCTTTAGTTTAAGCCGGATCCTATTATTGCACGGATGGATTTGTTTTGTCTTCTGTGCATTCGCATTCTACGGAATGCGGATGCGGGTGTGTATGCACAGTTTTGAGGAGAGAAGAAGGAGGTGGTGCCTCATTAGTGTTTTGACAGCTGATTCGGCCAAAACCATTATGTGGCAGGCTCATTAGGGTTTTGACAGTTGATTCGGTCAAAACCGTTATGAGAAGGACTCATTAGGGTTTTGGCAGTTGGTTCGGTCAAAACCATTATGAGTCGGGGACATTATTTACTAATCTTTTTATTGATAATTATGTTATGGCTAATTGCTTTGACCATTTGACCATACTTGACTTTGTTGACCGTTTGACCAAAGTTGACTTGGACCTTCATGAGTGGTCTAGAGTATTCTTTGGTTTTCTTTTAATTTTTGATATGAAAATGGTCAATTCAAATGTAGCCATCAACTTTATCATGAAAGGATTAGTAATGATGATGTTTATGTATTATTGCAATCATAGTTGTTTTTCTTTGGTTGATTATTCATTTCTCATTCTTTTTATTGAAAAAGAAGTGAGAAAGCTTCATGGTTGATAGTTCTTCGTCCTCCTCTTGAAAATTCCTTTGATCTTATGTGTTGAGAGAAAAAGGATCCAAATAGAAAAACACATCCATCTACTACTTCTACACAACCTAGGACATCAAGCCTAGCGATCTTGTTGCCCTAGTTGCCTCGGCTCGAGGTGGAGCTCGGAGCACAACTCTCAGCTGGATCGTCTTCGACTCAAGAAGGCCGCGGAGGTGACCAAGATCCGGATCGATCCTCGGAGCGTTGATGGACGAGCAGGACAGCGGAATGAAGACCCGAAGGACCGGTATCGTGAGGTATAATCTCTATGGCATAGTAGATAGCACCTCAAATAGTTTGCTAGTTTGTTGTTTAGCAAAGATCCTTCTTTTAGTCCATGTTGCCTTTGCGCCAAAAATCGTTTTTCACCTTTTCCGCCTCCCCGTAAGAACCGGGGTGAGCAACGTGGACTTACAATTAGCACCATGCTTCAATAGTAATTCCAAAACAATATAAAATTAAATAATCTATTCTTACAAGCATGCTTGGACTTTCTTATTTCCACCTCATTTATTTATTTTCATAAAATAAATAATGTCATTATAAGGTGGCACCTTCTAGAAGATATTCTTATAACAATTACAAGAATACCCCTCCTCCGTATACCGTATACCCGTATCTGAATTCCAAAAAATACGAATACCATTAATCCAATAATATAATACCGGTATTCGGCTTACACCAAAGCCTACCAGTATTATTGTTCCGATTATTATTCCTGTAAAAATTACACGAACATAATCGAAACCCTGTCGTAACACCTTACGGTTGCCGTAACAACTTACGACCTCTACATCTTTCGCCTGAACGAAGAACCCTTTGTGTGGGACTCTAAAGACTCGACAGTACGCTGGCAGTGGGTTTAACCACAAGCGCGTCAGCGGCACTAGCTGTGCGTAATGGCTACCCTGGTACATGACGAAAAAGTGACCGACGAGCGAACTCATCACAACCCCAACGAGCCTGCAAGCAACACATACCGTACAGTCCGGTCTCGTCGTCTGATACGTCGCGTATGAAGTCTAGGGGTGGTAAATGTCAAACCCCAGTAACTTTATAAATCATGCTGATTTACGGCCCATAACGGTTCGAGAAACTACTGATAACACTTATCAGTAAATCTCGAGAACCCTGGCCAGGGATTTGATGTTATGGCCGATCAAGCATAGCGCGACACCAACTCCCTATACCGGGAGAGACGAAACCCCTCCTATCGTTCACTGTCTCCATGCAATTCGGGACTGTACCCAAAATCCACCTGTTTGCACGACTCAGCAGAGTCGCGGTAGGGAGGAAATCAAAGCACAGTGGGAATCACACAAGACACTATGACGATCTCGGGTCTACAGACTAACCTGTACAAGTGTCGCCAGAGAACTGCTATCTGACAATTGGTATATATACCATCTAGGAGTTCTCGGCGAGTCCTGTTCGGTGTACCCATTCTCCAATGAGCACCTGTGTACAATATTTGATGCAAACACCAATGGTTATGGAATCAACCATCGCCCCCCAGGGTCAGGAAACATACACACTAGCCTAACTTGGTAATACCGATGCCCTATCTCGATATACCCTCGACTAGGAACTATTAAAGGATATGCTTATAGACTATCCAGGCCCCACTAGTATGATCTCATCATAATCCTGGTAGTCAAGCATAATCCTAAGGGCTTCATCAACATGCATATAAATATATGAAATATAACACAAGTTAAGATGAAGATAAACCAGATAGCATACTATCATTTCGAGCAAAGATTGTTTCTGCACATATACATGCCTAGCATCCTATACAATACAGGCCTCTAGGGCATACATATCTAACATCATATATAACCGAACTGATAACAGATAACTGCCAGATTACAATACGGTATCACATACACGTATTCAATCAGTCGCACACACATATCACATATGTGTCCTACTTCATTTCGCTTGAACCAGAAAACTTCTGTGTGGGACTCTAAAGACTCGTCAATACGCCAGCAGTAGGTGATGATCACATCAATCACCTACAAGCCGTCAGCGGTACTAGATGGACGTAACGGCTACCCGTGTATTGATAGATATGAAGATCAACAAGCAAGCTTGTCCATACTCTCCATGAAGCCTATCAGTAACACTACCGTACAGTCCAGTCTCTTCGTCTGTTATGTCGCATATCATGTCTAGGGGTGGTAAACGTCAGACCTCAGTAACATGATAAGTCATTCCGATGTCTGGCTTATAACGGTTCGAGAAACTACTGATAACTCTTATCAGTAAATCTGAGCAGCAGCCCTGGCCAGGGACTTCCAGTTATAGCCAATCGAGTATAGCGCAATATCAACCCCCAATACCGGAGAGACGAAACCCCTCCTATCGCTCATTGCCTCCATATGACTCGAGACTGTACCCAAAATACACCTATTTGCACGACTCCTTTGAGCCATGGTAGGGAGGAAATCAAAGCACGGTGGGAGCCATACAAGACTCTATGACGATCTCGGGTTTACAAACTAACCAGTACCAGTGTCACCAGAGGACTACTATCTGACGATAGGTATACTACCACATAGGAGTCCTCGGCAAGTTCTGTTCGGTGTACCCATTCTCCAATGAGCACGTGTGTACAATCTTTGATTTCATACACCAATGGTTGTGGGATCAACCATTTCCCTCTAAGGGACAAGAAACATACATACTAGTCCACTCTGGAATATCGATGCCCTAGTCTCGATATTCCCTCGACTAGGAACTTATTAATGGATATACTTTTGGACCACCCTGGCCCACTCATATGATCTCATCATAGTCCTGGTTGTCAGGTACATATCCTAAGGGCTTTGTTAACATGAAAGAGACAGACAGTATAAATACCAGTCTACATGTTAAGATAAAAGTAACCTGATAGCATACTATCATGTCGAGCAAGAAAGTACTCTATATATATGTCAAAGCATCCACTATATCAACAATAATGGCCTTTAGGGCATACATATTCCTAACAAACTCCTACTTGCACTAAGGCCAGTTGTTGTAGTATCTCATACCCAACGTCCCAAAAGTCTCTCGAATAGCATCTGGGGGATGGCCTCGGTGAGTGGATCCGCTATATTATTCTCTGTTTCAACTCTCCTAACCTCGATCCCCCGAAGATCAACTATCTCCCTGATCAGGTGATACTGTCTAAAAATATGTCTGGATCGCTGATGGGACCGGGGTTCCTAGGCCAAAGCCACAACTCTATTATCATCACAATACACAGGTATTGGATGCCCAATGGTAGGAACCTAGTTCATCTCATGAACTCTATTCATCCAGACAACCTCTTTGGCAGCATCGTTGGTAGCGATGTAATTAGCTTCTATCAACGAGTCTGCTATGGTATATAGCTTGGAACCTTTCCAACATACCGTCCCTTCACTGAGGGTGAAGACAAAACCCGCGACTGACTTTCAGTCGTCCTTATCACTCTGGAAGCTCAAATCGGTAAAGTACTCCATCTGGAGTTCACCATTACCATACACCAAGAACATCTCTTTAGTCCTTCTCAAGTACTTAAGAATGTTCTTCAGCTGTCAAGTGGTTTTCCCAAAGATCTTTTCAATACTTACTCACTACACCTAGTGAGTAAGCTACATCTGGTTTGGTACATAATATTGCATACATGATTGGCCCGTCTACCAAAGCACAGGGCATTCCTTGCATGCGATCCCTCTCCAAATTAGTCTCGAGAGACATCTCTTTGGAGAGAGTGATTCTTGAACAAGCGGGTACATTACTACGCTTAGAATCATCCATACTAAACCCCTTTAGCATGGTGTCTATGTACCTGGATTGTGACAATCCCAAATCCATTTAGATCTATTTCTATAGATCTATATGCCCAGAATGTAGGAGGCATCAGTTAGATCTTTCATGGAGAACCTGTATGATAAGAGGTGCTCGACCGAGTGTAGCATAGGAACACTCTTTCCTATCAAGAGTATGTCATCCACGTACAATACAAGGAAGACAACCATACTCTCTACAACCTTCTTATTTATACATAGTTCATTTACCTTTTTGATGAAGTCAAACTCTTTGACAGCTTCATCAAAACAGATGTTCCTTCTCCGCGATACCTGCTCTAACCCGTAGATGGATTTAAGCCGCTTACACATGCTTCCGCTGCTCCCACTGTCTACGAAGCCCTCTGGTAGTGTCATATACGCTCTCTTCTAAATCACCATTTAGAAAAACGGTTTTGACGTGCAGTCTGCAAGATTTCGTAGTCATGGTATGCAGCAATAGCAAGTAGGATCCTGATGGACTTAAGCATAGCTTTGAAAGTCTCAACTTTTCCATCTACACCAAATTATCTTTCTCAAAGATCCTCTTTCTCCCGATAGGTTTTACCTCTTCAGTAGCAACATCCAAAGTCAATACTTTGTTGGTGTACATGGATTCCATCTCAGATCGCATAGCATCTAGCCGTTTCACATAGTCTCCACTTGAGATAGCCTAGTCGAAACTAGTTGGGTCATCATCTCCATGATGCAATCCTCACCCCATCGTTTGCGAGAAAACCGTAGTATCTCTCAGGTGGATGAGGAACCTAACTAGATCTGCGGAGTGGCTTCGGTTCGTCGGGAACTATTGAATCCTCTGGTTCCACCAAATCGTCAGTTTATAGTTTGCTTTGCTGGAACTTCTTCCAGTTCTAACTCATTGCCACTAATTTCTTCCATAAGAAATTCCTTTTCTAAAAATATGGCATGTCGAGAAACAAAAAAGGCTTTTGTTCCTCTGTGTGGTAGAAGATATACACTCGCGAATGGTCTGGATATCCTACAAACTTGCAAAGAACTGACCTTGCCTCGATCTTGTCCGGATTTTGCTTTTCAACATAGGCCGGACAACCCCATATCTTAACTCGTTTAAGAGATGGTCTATTTCTATTCCATATCTCATATGGAGTGGCAGGCAACAGATTTGATCGTAACTCTATTCAATAGGTATGCATCAGTTGGAGATAGTGCCCTCAAAGTCAATTATTGGATCGCAGGTACGTGATTGCAATGATTGAGGCAGGACCTATACCGATATGACAGTCTTGCTCGAGATGATAGTATGCTATCTGGTTTGTCTTTATCATCGTATACATGCTTTAGTTCGCTATTGCATATTGATAGAGCCCATAGGATTCTTGCTTGACTACCAGCAGTATGGTGGCGATCATATACGTGGGAGCTAGGTCTGTAAGCACATCCTTAAAGTGTCCCTAGTCGTGGGAGTTTCGAGATAGGGCATCGATACTCCAGAGTAGACTAGTGTATACAGTTGAAACCCCGACGAGGGGAAATGGCCGGTCTCACAAGCCATTGGTGTCAGTAGGATCACCTAAGATGTATACAGGTGCTCATTGGGTTATGAGTACACCGGACATGACTCGCCGGGAATATGCTAGTTGGTATTATACATATCGTCAGATAGCAATTCCCTAATGACATGTGTACAGGTTAGTTCATCGACCTGAGATCGTCATTTGTCTTATGTGAGTTCCCACTATGCTTAGATTACTACCCTACCATGCTCAAAGGAGTTGTGAAAATAGGTTTTAGTTGGGTACAGTCCCGAGCCACATTGGAGGCAAGTGAGCGGATCGGCAGGGGATTCGTCTCTCCCGGTATTGAGGGTGAGATCGCGCTGTGTCTAGGAGAGCCATTACACAAAGCCCTCGGCCGAGGCAGGAGATTTACTGGTAGATACTCTAGTAGTATCTCAGGGTGTTCTGGGCCACTCTCTGACACGACTTATACTGCTATTGGGGGTCTGACGTTACCATCCCCTAGGCCAATATGCAATACTCATAGACGAACGGACCGGACTGTATGTTTATTGTCACTGTTAGGCTCAGTATGGTTTATGGATGAGTTCGCTCGTCAGCTTCCCTTCCAATCAATACATAGGCAACCGTTACGTACAGCTTGTACCTATGACGTGCTAGTGGTTATACCCAGTGCCAGTGTGTTGATGAGTCATTAGATTCCACCACAGACACTTTCCCAAGTTCGGGCGAAACGTTGTAGAGGCCATATAGGTTTATGGCAAGGTTCGGAAAATGCACGTGCGTTTTCGCACGTGTCATTTTTTGGGCAGATAATACTGGTAGGCTTTGGTTTAAGCCGGAACCCAGTATTATACTGTGTAGATATAATATCTTTGTCTCAGTTGCATTTGTATTCGGTCGTAATACAAATGCGGGTCTGTTTATACTGATACGGAGTTATCATGAAATTCGTTTCAGGATCACTTTTGGAAGTTGCCAGTTTCCAGTTTTCTATCGGCCGTATTTAACATTCGGTTAAATGCGGATTTATCTTTTCTTCTATTGGGTGAGTCATGAGGTGAGTCAGTGTTCTAGAAGGTTCTAAAGAGGGTGACAAGGCTTGTGAGTCATTAGGTCATTAATGGTGCATTTAATGACAAGGTGACTAGGTTAATTGTGATTGGTTTGCTTTTAATGAGTTCATACAAGGTGTCTTGTGACTCATTCATTTGTATTAGTGCTAATGGTCACTCTCTTGTTTCCTACACTCACCTCCCTCCCCTTTAAATTGGCCGGCCCCTCCCCTCTTGTGGAGATATGGTTGTTGGAAAAAAGATAGAGTTTTGGATGTATGGAAATTAACATATTCATATCTCATTTTCATATCGATCCAAAAGGCAACTTCATTAACCGTTCGTCCACGGCTTTGGACGTAACGAGACAAAGTGTTCTACTTATTCTCTACATCATCTTGGTCGTCTCTTTTAGCAAACTTGACGATCGAGTTGCCTCGGTTCAGAGGCGGGAGCCCGTTTAAAGATCCGTCGACGTGGTGCCACCTGGACGACAAGACTGGAGATCAAGGAGATCGGAGCAGCCGCAACAAGCGTGGGATGATGGTTGAAGACCGAAGGACTCGGATCATTCGGTATAACGTTTCTACCCACTTTCTAGTTTGTTAGTTTAGTTTTAATGGCAGATCTGGGTTACGGTACACGATAGCGCCAGTTGTAAAAAGTTTTGGTTCCGCATTTGGCGTCTGTTAGACGGCCGGGGAGCTACCGTGGACTTACAGTGGTATCAGGGCCTCACCATTAAGCTATACTAACTTGTACTAACGTGTTTAAAACATCGATCGAACGGATTTTCAAAAACCGCAAATTCCATATTAACAGTTTCTGTTAATTTTAAACAGTGACAAAAATTAATTTTACATATGCCAGAAAATCAAGCAGGGCTTTTCTAGAAAACTGGAGAAAAACGACCAACTAAGTCAACCGTACGGCCACGGAACCGCGGTCAAAGCTTGGCTTTGACTGCGGAACCGCGGCTCTTTTGGTGACTTAGTTGGCAATTTTTCTCCTGTTGTTTCTAATTTGGAAATTGTGGGTTTTGGTATATTTCTTTTGGGCCCAGATTTTGTTACTGTACAGCAGTTGTACGTGGGCCCACTTCAGGAAATTTAGTCGATCGAAATTTTAAATTTGTTAGTATGCAGTATTTACATTATATTTCCGACCGGGAATGTCATTTGATCGGTAAACCGCTTCTGATTGCTATAGTTCTTTTAGACGGGTTTGCGAACGTGACATTCGCGTTGATGTTCTGTGTTGTGCTGTGATGTTGCGGATATGTCATGGTGGATAGCAGGGTGCAATGATAGTGCAGTTTGGATTTATTTGTACATTTGATATTGCGGGGCGAGCGTCCAACATGTGGACTGCCGTCACTGCCTGTTTGTATAATATTCTTTTGGGGCACGACCGGGTCGAGGTCGATGTACCCGTTGTACATATTTTTATTCCTGTACTAGGTTTATCCCATGAAGGAGTGCACGGATAGCCGGGTTCTGGAGGGCAACGGGTCCGTATCTCATGGCATTGAGAGGCAAAGGGACCTCACTGTAGAATTGATAGACTATTCGCCGCACTCGTAGGGGGTATAGGTTGACCCAAGGAGGGGTGCTCAATTTACCGGATTCCATGAAGTGCCGGGTGTTCCATTCACTATGTTGTGGGGACTACCTCGCTTCAGGTTTTGGCGGGTAACTTGCCGCGCCCGTAGGGGTCTAGGTTTCATTACACAGGCTATCCACACGACCAGGGAAACGTCAGGTTTCAGCAGCGGCTCTGTGAAACCTGGGGATCCCAGATTATCTATATTGTTCTGTGATGCTTATTACTTTTCTGTGATGTTGCATATTATCACGCCTGAAGCGATTATTGTATATTGGTATATATACCGTTAGATGTTGTATATGTTTTACACCCGCGCTAGTCCAGCCCCCGCTCTGTCGTTAGTTAAGTAACCTAACGGGTGATGACGGGACCCAGTGGCGAATGCGAATGGCATATACGTACATTATATTTTCGTTCTTTTCTGGTGTAATTGATTGATGGGACTGTATTGATTCTTATCAATGCAAGGATAAAAACAAACCTATATTTGATGTTGTTGGAACAAATTTTAAAAAGTGTTATTACAAAGACGTTTCCTTTTGTTTTGCATAGTGATATTCAGTTGGAATATCCTGCACCTCATTCGACGAGGCAAGGGCTGATATCCCTTCACCGGGAAAAACCCATTGGGCAGAAGTTTGCGTCAGGGTAATAACTTCATTATAGTCGATTACAAGTTGCTTTGCATCGCGGTATTCAGTTGGAATATCCTGCACCTCATTCCACGAGGAAAGAGCCGAGATCCCTTCACCAGGAGTGACCTCTTTAGCAAAAGGTTTTCGTCGCTATATTTTTATAAAAAGCTATCAGGTTCCTTCAACGAGATCAAGTTCATTACGTTAAAGGTTTTTCGCCAAAAACCAGCCGTAGCCCTCCGTCATTTCTTATGGGTGGTCAGTAGTATTCAAGCTATTTTTGTTGACTAAAGTCAAGGCATAGTGTTTGGTAGTTGCTGGGTATTCATATGTTGCATAGATAGATGTGTTGGTTTGGGACAGTCGTATTACTTTGTTGACTAAAGTCAAGGGTATGTACGGGTGGGTTCAAATCAACCTGGACAATGACGGGTAGAACTTGACATGTGACTTATGATTTGTTGACTAAAGTCAAGGTCAAAAGAGCATGAGGCAAAAATCACATCGGGAGTTTCAAACATAATGGAAACTTGCCAGGCATGCGCATACCTTCTGGAGTGTGATAACTTGAGTGGCTTCCATCAAGTTATCATGCGATGATAGTTGGATCCCAATTCTTACTGATGAGTTAGTTTACTCTTCGGGTGATCCCGACTAATTCTTCTTTCAGGTTTGGAGGAAAAATTGAGATTACAGTGGGAGGTTTCCTAATTGGATAAAGTGATAACCATTCTGATCTAGGTTAGAGTGCACGCAGAGTGTTTCTTTTCTCTCTCTCTCTTTGGCAGCGACTTTTGCCCGACCCTAGACTATGACTCAGTGACCAAGTTGACCGAACCTTCTTTAAAATATTGGCTTTTTGATTGTCCGGGTTGCATAAGTCATTGCCGCTCCTTCTTTTACCCTTTGTATTTCTCAGAACACCCCGTATTACTACGGACATCCACTTCCATTGGATAGATCCATCGTATGGTTATATACGAACTCGAAGGTACTTCTTCAAGGATGGATCCAGGTTCAGGAGAAATAGAATTAGTTTATTCAGTTGTCTTTTATTATCACCTTCTCTCAGGTTGCGAGGGCTCCTTAGTTTAAGAGAGTACACCTATTACGCTTATTGGATAGTCTTATTCCAAATCATAGGCAGGTGCCGAAAGGTAGGGAATGAAGAAAACCAATTAGCCTAAGTAGGGTGTGCAGAAGGTAATATGTAAAGACAAAATAAAAGGGATTAGAAAGAGGGCAAAGTAAATTGCGACTGTTATCATTCACGACCAAACCGCGTACTTCATCGCTACTCCTATTTCACCTTTGCTTTTTCCCCAGTTCGGGAGAAATAGAATAAGGTATTATTCAGATTGTCTTTTATCATCACCTTCTCTCAAGTTGCAAGTACTCCTAGGATTAGGAGGGTACACCTATTATACTTACTGGATAGTCTTCTTCCAAACCATAGGCTGGTGCCGAACGGTAGGGAAGGAAGAAAACCATTTAGCTTAACGATGGTGTACAGAAGGTAACGACTAAAGACAAATAAAGGGATTTGGAGATGTTCCCCTCCGAACGGCGGCCGCACAGGATTGCTGAAGTCCTGGCGCTGAGGTTCGGGGCAGATGCTATTTGGTTTTATCCGTCTATCTCTCCGAAGATACCAAGTTGATTTATGGAGCCTTGTATCGGAGGTTTAGACGGATGCGGCCGATGTAGCAGACTTCGTCAGATTCCCCCTCAAGGTGAGGGGTTTTTGATTGTGGGGACGCTCTTCCCTGCAGGCGCAAGCCCCTGCAGTTAATTACGCTACCCGCGTCGCGGTAACAACTTTCTCCTTCTCCAGAATTTCACTTCGTGTCGTGTGTGTTTGTTTTGTTTGTGATTGCCCGTGGATTGTATACGGAGACTGAGTGAGGTCGTCACCCGTAGGACGTGGGTTAGTCCAAATCCGTATTGAGTTATATTTGGGTTTGGTATTTTTAGTTTAAGGATACGTTAGCTTCATTGAGGCTAAGATCAACTTAAACATGATCCATTTAATTTATGGCCGTCAGGACTCATCACCTCTCTAACTTCGCTGAAGGATTACAACGACAAGTGTCAGAGGAGTTCAGAGATGTACCCTTGAGCCGAAATTGACTTGGAGTATTATCATTCATTTTAAATGTTTAAGGATACGTTAGCCGTATTTGGGGCTAAGATCAACTTAAACGGGACCGTTTAGATCCGGCAAAAGAGCATTTGGAGGCTCTATTGTTCCAGTTTTAGGGACGTAGCGGTCCATTTTCCAGTTTAGGGACGTGGTGGTCCATCGCCAGTTTAGGGACGTGGTGGTCCATATTCCAGTTTAGGGACGTGGTGGTCGATCACCAGTTTAGGGACGTGATGGTCCATCGCCAGTTTAGGGACGTGGTGGTCCATATTCCAGTTTAGGGACGTGGTGGTCGATCACCAGTTTAGGGACGTGATGGTCCATCGCCAGTTTAGGGACGTGGTGGTCCATATTCCAGTTTAGGGACGTGGTGGTCGATCACCAGTTTAGGAACGTGGTGGTCCGATGCCAGTTTAAGGACGTGGTGGTCCGATGTTAGTTTAGGGACGTTTCGGTCCAGCATTAGTTTAGGGACGTTTCGATCCGTCATTAGTTTAGGGACGTTTCGGTCCATCATTAGTTTAGGGACGTTTCGGTCCGATATTAGTTTAGGGACGTCTCGGTCCGTCATTAGTTTAGGGACGTTTCGGTCCGTTATTAGTTTAGGGACGTTTCGGTCCGTTATTAGTGTATGGTCGTTGGGACCCGTCACCTCTTCGACGTCGTTGAGGAATTACAGCGACAAATGTCAAAGGAGTTCGGAGATGTACCCTCGAACCGGTCGTGAATTGATTTAGGAGAGCCATTTTGCTCAGTCAATTTAATTTAAGGACTTATGGCCACGATTGGGCTAAGTCCAGTTCAGCACTTCATTCGCATTGCATTTTTCTTATTTAGGCTCTACAAAAGATATAGAGTATCAGTTTATTTTGGGCTCTTCCTATTTACAAAGCATCTACTTTGTTTTGGGCTTTGCCCTTTTTAAAATGCATAGCATTCTGAATATTTTGTTTGGGCTCTGCCCATTTATAAATGATGCAAAGCATCTGTTCTGGTTTGGGCTCTGCCCCTTAAAATAATGAATTTGCGCTTCATTAAGCCTGTTAGGCCCTCTCCTAATTGGGCTTGGCCCTTTTTAATGCATCTGCGCTTTGCGCTAAGTAATGAGCGCAAGTTCCTATGGTGATGACACGTGTCGTGCTCTGATGAGCGCAAGCGCACTAGCGCAGCGCGCTGCGCTGTTGCGCTGCGCTATTGCGCTGCTGACACGTGGCGCGCTCTCAGTGAGTTACGCCAATTCCAGAGAGCAAAGCTCTATCTTAAGGGCGCTTAGCGCAAGTGGTTTTATGGCGGATACGTGGCGCTCCCTTAAGAGCGCAACGGCGCAACTTGGAAGTGCAAAGCACTAAGAATCTTTTTAGATTCAAGAAGGGAAGTGCAAAGCACTGTTTAAGTTCTTGATCTAAATTAGATCAAAGAAAAAAATAGATTTCTTCTTTATTCGAAGAACCGAAGGTTCACAAGAAGTGCAAAGCACTGTTTTCTTTTTTATATAAAGATCATTGATCTTATATATTTTTATTTAGACTAATGGTCTATTAGAAGGAATTTCTTCTAATCCATGAAGGTTCTTTACCTCTTTCTTGAGATTTTCTCAGAATTTTCTCTGCTTAGAGTTCTTGATCTTTCGAGAAAATTGTTCATGCCTTTGAATTGAGGCTTAGGGTCCTATTTATAGTGACCACAAATCTGTTGAATTTGTTAACAGGATCTTTCCTGAGTGATTTTGGGAATTTTCCCACCGCTGGATCTTTGATCCAAAGGCCGAAGAAAATCTTCTAGTTCTGGAAAGAACAGAAAAGATTTCATGAAAATCTTAATTCAGTTTGGCGCAGATGCCCCAGCGCATGACACGTGTCGCGCAGCGCAGAGCGCAGCGCAAGTGCGCCAGCGCATCTGCGCTGACGCGTGTCGCGCAGCGCAGCGCGCAGCGCGCAGCGCAACTGCGCCAGCGCATCTGCGCTGACGCGTGTCGCGCAGCGCAGCGTGCAGTGCAGTTCAAGCGTTGCTTCCTTCAATCAGAGCTTTAAAGCTCTGATTGGGTGCGCTTTCTTGGGCGCTGCGCGCGGGGACTTGAAGCTTTGCTTCAAAATTTGAATTTTGAATTCAAACAGAGCTTTGCTCTGATTGGGCGAAACAAATGCCCCCCCACCGTTGCGCTCACGTGGCGCACACGTGTGTGCAACGGTGGCAACCCTCCTGACCGTTGGATCAAGGGGGAATTTCAAGAGGCGCAAGCGCCTTATAAATTGGGCATTTGACCCTTAGAAAATCTCACCATTAGGTTTTGATTTTCCAGAGCTTTGCTCTTGCTTAAGACTTCAGAGCTTTGCTCTCGTTTCCAGAACTTTAGAGCTTTGCTCTTATTTTCTAAGTTAGAAAATTTTAGGTAAACTTAATCTCAGATTTAATTAATTAATAGAGCTTGGCTTTTACAGATCCTTCGATCTAAAGAGGTCCCCCTTGGGGTTTCATAAACAGAGCTTTGCTCTACAAGAACTTACAGATCCACAGAGATCTTTCATGGGTTTTAACCCATGAACAGAGCTTTGCTCTTGGATCAAATGCAGATCTTTTAGATCTGAAAGGCAAAGAACTTTCTCGTAAGTTTTCATGGATCTTTCAAGATTCTAGAAATTTTAATTTTAAAATTATTTTCAACACACATTTTTTTTGAATGTTATAGGGCTAAGCTCCTTTTTTAAAGAATTTTACTCTTTTGAGATCAGAATTTGACAAGTGTCATTCTGTGACAGAGGTTTGCTCTGAAAGAGGAGATTTCTTCCTTGTCTCTAGGGATTTTTCCCCCTTTTTTATTATGGGAATGTTCCCCCTAGGGACCAACTGACAATCTCATCCAATGATGAGTTTGTCTTATTGATTGACGTATTGTCATTTAGATTTCATGGGTCCCTCTTTGGTCTCCTACTCACTGCACTGTGGTGCGGTGTGATTAATTAATCTTGTTTTTAATTTTAATTGATGCATTTTCTTCTTTCAATGCCGAACGTTGGGATTCAACACTGACAGCTACATTGCTCTTTTTGCAGCGATCATGTCTGAAGACACTTCATTCCCGTTTGTCCGATCAGAGGAGGGGTTTCCAGAGGCGCCTTTGGATCGCGAGGTCCTGGCCATGATCAAGGCGTACGACCCAGAGTATAAGAGTCTCCACCTTTGGGGGTCGTGGTACAATCAAATTATTATGGGTCGGCACAGCTTTACATGTGCGGTGCCGTCGGAGCCCATAACGGCGATTCATTACGCCAGCCCACCCCCGGTGCAGTATGCCGCGGAGATGACGGATTGGACATCGAAGGGTTTTCTTCATCCGGCCATAGATGCCATCCCGGTCCAGCGTCCGATGGTTTTGGACATCTTAGGACGCCGTATCTGTCAGGGCGAGGCGAGACCTTGGGGGCAATCATATAACATTGGTCTGATCCCCCGCCACCTGGTTGGCTATCTGCCGTGGGCCCGGTATATCCTGTCGACGAGGAAGTCGCAGTTGATAAGACTAGGACTGTACACCGCAGTCTATGTCTCTCTCTTCCAGTATCCTACGCTTCCTACTTGGTGGTTCAAGGCCTTCTTGGAGCAGTGGAACATTCCTACTCACACTTTCCTTGCCATGGATCGGGAAGTGTCCATTTCGCTGGAAGAGTTTACGGAGGTGTCTGGCCTACCGGCTATGGGGGAGCATTATGAGGAATTGCTCCCGCCGGATGAGTACATCTATGGGGCTAAGCCGATGGTAAGGGAGCTCACGCCGGAGAACGCTGTTCAACATCAGTTTCCAAGTCTGATCAAGGTGTTGAACATCTACGAGGCCCTTTTCGTTGAGCATGGGAGCCGTGGAGTTAATTTCGAGGATTTTATTGCTCGGTTCCTTCATCCAAACGTCCTTTCGGCGAAGACTGCCAAGTTTGCCTACCTTGAGGATCCTTTCGGCTTAGGTTTGGATAACCTGCCCGCGAGAGATATAGATCAGAAGGACTTTTTTCTTCCCAACTCTTCAACCATGTCTTTTGCAGAAGTTGCAGCTCCCGAGATGGACGAGGAGGCCTTCTTTTTGGGGTTTCTTGGGCTTTGGCTGAGTTGGTTTGCACTTCCAATGCATTCTCACCGCATGCGGCCCTCTGTTTTTTACCCGGCCCACCGAATGATTATCGGGGTAAAGGTGGCCGTTGGGATCGCCGGCTTGGCACATTTATATCACGGCCTTAACCGAGCGGCAGATGCTAATGAGCCCGGGGCGTTGCATGTGGTTTTCCGAATGCACTACTTCATGTCGTGGCTCGAACTACATACAGCGGGTGTCTTCGGCATGCATAAAAGGCCCTCATTCTACGAAAGGTGCATTTTTCCTCGCCTTTTGCAGTTGATCGACGCATCAATCGTAAATCCATCGCCGCGAGATGCCAGGAGTTTACTCCTTCGTTCCCACACCGTTGGAGCCGGTGTGTCTTTTATTGACAAGGTGCTGACCATTGGAAAAACGTCCGCTACTACAGTGCGGCCATTGCAAGACACTTTCAAGGACGGCGCTTCGATTTTAACGGCCCGGGAGACCCTTCACTTATACTCTATCAGACCGGGCTTTTTGGTGTTTAGGCAAGACGGGGGAGCGATCTTCATGAGATATAACCCGCATCGTTTCGGCCAACAGCTGAGCTATAATCAAGGGGTACCGCTGGAGGCCTTTTTATCGGAACCTGCCGCGAACGAAGAAGGGATAGAGAGGGCGCTGCATCACTTCATGCGTCTAAACACGGGCTCTTACTTCTTTATCAGTGAGCCGGCTTGTGCTCCCCGTCTCCTTAGGGTATACACCGAATGGTATAGTCATTCGACGGGAGCGGTCATAAAGGAGGAAAGGCGGTTGCTGATCGACCGTAAGGGTGCACCTCCAGGTAGCGATCGCAGCGCTCCTCTGGTGCCAAGGACTCCAATAGTCGCTCCCTTAAAAGATGCTGGGAGCAGACCATCACACGCGCAAAGTCCTCCACATGAATTACCGCTCCCCGATATCGCGGATGCATCTCCTGCACCCCGCGCTCAGGCGGAAACAGTGGTTGTACCCTCGCCGGAGTCTGGCGCGGGTGCGGACATCGGGACCCGTCGTCCCAAAGCGGCTGCCAAGCGTAAGTCGCTTCCCCGTGAGCCTAGGGCTGGAGGGAAAAAGAAAAAGAAATCGCTCTTCGCCGCGGATGTTGCGTTCGGCCAGGAACCCCACGCTCCTTATTCCGAGGGTCTGCTCGAATATGGGACTAACGCGGGATTAGTGATGCCGCCGCCGGACGATACAGACTTGGAAGCTGCTCTCAGAGCTTCAGCATGGCTGGTGAAGCGTGATGCGTGGCTGGCTAAGCTTGTGCAATCAGGTAACTACTAGTCACTCTTTCTTTACTGTAACGTATTTTCTTCCTTATTTCATTATTTTTGACTAACGCTTTTCTCTCTTTTCTTTTAACAGGCGTCACTGATGAAGAAGCCATTGCCGCTTCTCTGAAGACCTTTCAGGAGGAGGAACGTGCCAGGGCATCTGTCGGCCTTAGTAAGTTTCGACTTCATCGAATTTTTCATTTTTCTTGCGTTATGGTCAATCTAACCTTTTCCATTTTAATTGCAGGGACCTCAATGCCGCTCCCTCCTAGCGACGCAGATGTTCTACCAGCGGCCGATGTTCCTGTTCCCTCTAGGACACCGCAGGGGGCTCATCTTGAAAAGCCGATGAGAGATGCCTTAAAGGCTCTGGAGGCCTCCCTGAATGAAGATGATGATGCCTTGAGGGAGGCGTCACAGAGGTCCCTCATAACCGCTCGGGAGGAGAGAAAGCGGTTGAGGCGTGAAGCGAAGGCGCGCAGGGCTGCCTTGGCCATGGGAGCGGGACCCAGCGCCGCCCCTCGAGCTGATACTCCCTCCGAAGAGGCCCCTGTCACCCTATCTACCGCCCGTAGAGAGGTGGCGCGAGCAGTTCGGAGCGCAAACGGCAAATCCGCTTCAGGTAATATTTCTCTCAGAGTTTTTGTTATAAGGATTTTAATGTCATTGGTCCTTATATCTCTTATCTTTGCAGGGCCAAGTCCGCTCGAGGGAGAGGCGGAAGCCGTCGATCCGAGGGGAACGGAGGAGGCGATGCCTGTCGAACTCGAGCTGACAGTGGGTAATATCGTTGGGGCCATGGAGCCTGGAGTGGAGGTCGAGGGGCCTACCGCTGAGAAGGTCATTGATGCCGAACCTGAAGCGGGAGCAGATGATGTGATCATTATAGCTGAGTCCAGGGTGGTGGCGAATGAAGCGCTCGAGGCCGGCGATCCCCTGGCGATGGTGGACGATACGACCGCAGCTGCTGAGCCTGAGAGAGTGGTGGGCGAGGCGGCCATGATTCCCGAGGACGAGCCAACCGCTCCTTCTCTGGAATCTGGCAATACTCCAGTCATAGCCCTCCCTGTCGACGGTCCTCCGCTGTCCCCAGGTCTGGCTAGCACGACGACGGTCCCCATCGAGTCGGGTGACGAGGCCACGGGCGGTGGTCTCATGTCGGTAGAGGAGGGGGTCGCCTCCGTTTCAGCCGGGAGTTCCTCAGGTAAACCCTAAGTGGCTGCTTTTCTTTACTTTACAACCATTTCTGACAAATCCACCTTTTCGTAATGCAGGTGCAGCTAGTGCTGATGCCCCACCGCTCGAGGGAGCGCCTTCAATGACCGCTTTGGCGGTGGTCACCTCTCAACCTTCTCTCATACCCTCGAAGATGTTGGAAGGTATATGTTTACGATTTATTAATCCTATTTTCCAGATATCTAATTCGCGTACTAAAGTCACACTGTCGTGTTCTCAGGAGCGCTTTTTGATCATGTACATCAGATGTTGCTCCCATACTTCTCCTTCCCATCTGAGCTTGCTTCTTCCCCTGGTGGCGTTGGTGAGTATAATTTCTGTTAACATTCTTCCTCTCTCTCTTTTTTTTATTGATGGAATTGTCTCTAACCTCTTTTTCTCATCTCAACTGCAGTGCTACAGATTGAAGGTGGGGATAAAAGATCAGCTGTGCCACCAGCCCTTCCGACCTTGCCACCTGTCTTAACTGGTACAATGACCATCATATTGGTAACTTACCTCTCTCTATTTTCCGTATTGTTATCTGATAGCATCCTGTCTCTTTCAGCTGTCGTTCTGGCTTCGGCGTCCTTCGAACCTCGCGTCACGATGCCGGCGGGTCCTTATCTGAGGAGTCTGTCTTCAAAGGGCGCTGCGAATAGTCTACGCATGTTGAGTGACTATGTCGAGGAACTCGACGTTGAAGCTCCTACATCTGCCGCAGACTTCGCTATGGTGGTTAACCCGATGCTAGCAATACTCGTGAACTTTCATAATGAGAGCATCATTGCATTCTGGGTTAACCACTGTAAGGAGATCGAGGGTTGCCTATTTCAATTGGAGTCGTTGCGTCCCATTCTCGAGACCGTGGCTGCCAATAATCAGAGGACTGCGTGGATTGAGCAGAGCGCTTCTTACTTCCGCCATCTCGAACAAGAAGTTATTTCTAGGCGCAAGGAGCGTGATGATGCTTCGAGCAGGTCCGCTCAACTGCATGCTCGGGTGGAGGCCAATGCTGCACGGCTGAAGGTTATCTTTGAGGGCCTCTTGCAATGCCTCTCCGAAGGATTATCATTAAGGCATAAACTTAACGTTGTCGAGCGAGCTTCAGCCAGCCAGGAAGTAGCCCAGAAGGCGGTAGAGGAGCAACTTTCATCCTTCTTGCAACAGCGGGCTCAGGTGGAGGCGGAGGTGGCCGCGGCTGTCACTCGAGAGGAAGTGGTGAAGGAAGTGCGAGAGCAGCTTGTGAACTTACTAAAGACACTTCCTCCTCAGTAGCTATCCATTTTTGAATCGTTCGTATTTATAGATAAAAGAATGTATATGTATATATTTTTTATCTTTTGACATAATGTATCCTGTATTTGGTCAAGTTTACGAATAAAAGATACACCTTTTTGTAATGTCTCATGTCACTTCTTCGTTTTTTCTTTCTTTTTAGCATGACATCTTTAATGCGCCTTATTGGCGAGTAAATTCATTTCTCCCAGAAATAACGATGGCCTAGACTGCAGGTTCAGATCTGCCGCCTAGGACTTTTCAATTCTATGAGCCGTGAGGGTCTCATAGAGATTTTTCTTCCTACGGATCGAAAGGATCTCATAGGTGGATTTTCTCCTTAGGAATCGTGAGGATTCCTAAGTGTGGTTTTCTCTTATAAGTCGTAAGGATCCTATAAGAGAATTTTCCCTCTTACGAGTCGAGAGGATTCATAAGCGGTTGTTTCCCTCTTTGTCGAGAATCGATTTCAGAGAATGAGACCCGTGAATAGTATGCAAGAGACCATTTAGGATTGACTTGCAGGGTCCCATTGCCCTCTTACGAGTCGAGAAGGCCCGTAAGCGGTTGTTTCCCTCTTTGTCGAGAATCGACTTCAGAGAGTGAGACCCGTGAATAGTATGCAAGAGACCATTTAGGATTGACTTGCAGGGTCCCATTGTTTCAGGAAGCAAGTTTTTGAATCCTTACTGCCCGAGATGTGAGTCAAAGAAGCTCTCGTCACGAAGTGTTTGTATCCGTGAGTTGAGGAGTTTTGCGAGGGATTATTTGTTTCCCAAGCGCCAAGGATTATTTGTGTCCTTGGGGTCTGAAACGAGTCGATGGTTCCCACGGAGACGCTGGTGGCTCTGCGAGTCGACGCGGATCAGAAGGCTCTCGTCAAGGAGTGTTTGTATCCGTGAGTTGAGGAGTTCCGCGAGGGATTATTTGTTTCCCAAGCGCCAAGGATTATTTGTGTCCTTGGGGTTTGAAACGAGTCGATGGTTCCCACGGAGGCGCTGGTGGCTCTGTGAGTCGACGCGGATCAGAAGGCTCTCGTCAAGGAGTGTTTGTATCCGTGAGTTGAGAAGTTTTGCGAGGGATTATTTGTTTCCCAAGCGCTAAGGATTATTTGTGTCCTTGGGGTTTGAAACGAGTCGAGGGTTCCTACGGAGGCACTGGTGGCTCTGCGGGTCGACGCGGATCAGAAGGCTCTCGTCAAGGAGTGTTTGTATCCGTGAGTTGAGAAGTTTTGCGAGGGATTATTTGTTTCCCAAGCGCCAAGGATTATTTGTATCCTTGGGATTTGAAACGAGTCGAGGGTTCCTGCGGAGGCACTGGTGGCTCTGCGGGTCGACGCGGATCAGAAGGCTCTCGTCAAGGAGTGTTTGTATCCGTGAGTCGAGGAATTTTCGTTGAAGTCACTGGCTTCTTCGGTTGAAAAGAACCGTTGAGGCTTGGTTTCGTCGTTTGACGGAATCCGCTAGGGAGGTATGGTTTCTTCTTTGTTTACGCCCTTGGATTGTATACAGGGATCGATGTGATCTTAACTGTAGGGCCGAAGTTTTATCATCTCTTTTTTTTTTTTTTTTTTATTTCCGCGATGCTCTATCATTTCAGCTTTTATATCGCGAAGGTCGCGATTGCCCAAACATTTCGGCTATTTTTCGCGGTGCCCAATCATTTCGGCTTTTCATTATTTTGTTTTTTACTCGTTGCTCTTTATTACGAGTTGCCCGATCATTTCGGCTATTTTGCATGCATACATTTTACTTGCTGCTTTTTATTGCAAGTTGCCCTATCATTTCGGCTATTTCGTATGCATGAGCGGTCTACCGGCTTTCGCCGTCAATTTGAAATTGGACACCGATTTCGGCATCAGCACCGCTGCGACTGGGATATTACCAGGAGCGAATCATCATTTGCCTCTATCGTTGCTGAACAAAGGAGGCTTAGCGACCAGGGTTAGGATCCCGTCGGCTAAGGCTTTTGACTTCATGAGCCGTAAGGGTCTCGTAAAGCTATTTCTCCCTACAAGTCGTGAGGATCTTATAGGTGTATTTTCTCCTTAGGAGTCGTGAGGATTCCCAAGTGTATGTCTCCATGTAAGTCATGAGGATCTTACAAAAGGATTTTCTCCTTGTAAGTCGAGAGGACTTACAAGTGTTGTTTGCTGTAATAGCATATCCCTAGTCACGGATGGGACTTTGTTAGGGAAATATTTATTCGTGCCCGTGGATTGTATACAAGGGTCAATATGAGCCGCTTGTAGGGCGATATCAAAGGTTGTGGGGGCTGCTTAAGAACAGGTTAAGGTTTCTGTAACTTAAGACTTTCAAATCTTATGAGCCGTGAGGGTCCCATAAGAGAGTTGTCCTTACGAGTCGTGAGGATCTCGCAAGCATATTTTCTCCTTAGGAATCGTGGGGATCCCTAAGTGTGTTGCTCCCTTGTGAGTCGTAAGGATTTCACGCGGGTGGTTTCTCCTTACAGGGTCGTGAGGACCCTATAAGTGTCTTTTAACGAGGTTGCGCCCTTTCGGGTTTTCACAAACACTCGCCGGTAGTCCTGCTGTTTTTACTCACGGAGCCCTTTCGGGTTTTTCATCCGTGCCCTTTTTGCTTATGGACATACCGTTTTTTTTTTATTTTTATCTTTTTTTTTTATCTCGTCAGCCTAAAGATGCTACGGTAGTAGTTTAAAGACGTTTCGGTCTGTCGTTGAGAGGGTTGGCTACTGCTTATAAAGCTTGGGCTTGGGAAGGCAGCGAGCGGACATAGTCGTCGTCATCTGCCATTGACCTAGGCTGTGGCTCATTAAGCGTAGAATTTCTTTAAGAAGCGACCGTTTATTGGTCTGAAAGGCCTTTCACCGTGCATGTCCATGAGTAGATAGGCCCCACCCTGGTAGATCTTATCAATGATGTACGGTCCTTCATAGTTTGGCTCAAACTTTCCCCGCTTGGCGCGATTGGGGATCATGGGCCTTTTGACCACTAGCACGAGTTCGCCTTGATGGAACGTCCTCGATCGGGTCAATCTTTCATATGAGCGCGTCATCTTTGCTTTATAAGCCTCTAGATTTTGTTGCGCTATGAGTCGTGTTCCTTCAAGGGCGTCAAGCTCCTCAAGCCGGAGGTGAGCATTTTCTTCATCCGTCAGCTCGTAGTGGACTGCCACTCGCAAAGAGGGTAATTCTATTTCGAGAGGGAGTACTGCTTCCGTCCCAAACACCAACGCGTATGGCGTTGTTTTTGTGGCTGTCTTGAACGTAGTTCGATATGCCCAAAGAGCTTCTTACAGCCTCTCGTGCCAGTCTTTCTTATTTCGGGATACTGTTTTCTTTATGATCTTCGTCAAGGTCTTGTTGAAGGCCTCAGCTAGACCGTTAGCTCGCGGATTATAAACTGAGGAATATCTCCAGTCTATATTATGTTGCTGTGCGAAGCGGCTAATTTTATGGCTTCGGTAGGCCGGTCCGTTATCAGAGATGATCCGTCGCGGAGTTCCAAACCGATATATGACATGCGTCCTAAAGAAATGGAGGATATTCTCTGTTTTTACTTCCCTCAATGGTATCGCCTCTGCCCATTTGGAGAAGTAATCAGTCGTCGCCAATATGAATCGATGTCCCTTTGACGATGCTGGTTCGATGGGACCGACTATGTCAGTTCCCCACATTTCGAATGGCCAACTAGCTACTGTTGGGTGTAGTGGATTTGGATGTTGGTGGATGAAGTCCCCATGAATTTGGCATGGATGACACTGCCTCGCGTATTCCAGGCAATCCTGCATCATCGTGGGCCAGTAGTAGCCCATCCGCTTTATCTTTAACTTCATTTTAGGGCCTGCTTGGTGGGAACCACAGAGTCCGTCGTGAACTTCTTGGACGACCCTTCTCGCTTCGTCAGGTCCTAAGCATCTCAACCACAGAGAATCGAATGACCTCTTGTACAGAGTATCATTGACGAAGGCGAAAGACAGAGCTCGTTTCGTGAGCTGATGTCTTATGGACGCTTCTTCAGGTATTCGGTGGAACTTGAAGTAATCTATGAAGACTTCTCTCCAGTCCCCGGTATTTTCCCAGTCTCTTACTTGCAGGGTTTTCTCCTCTTTCGCTCCTTTTTCTTCAGAAGATTCCGGAGATATTTCTGTTGGGGCAAGCACTCGACGGCTTTGTACCACGATCTTAACGTCGTCGAGGTTCTCGTCAGCCAGTTCTTTAGCAAGTTTGGCTAGTGCGTCCGCTTTGCTGTTTTCCGCTCGCGGTATGCTCTCCAAAGTGTAGGAGGGAATTTGGGTTAGCAGTTGTTGCACTTTTTCACCGTATTTCACCAACTCCGGTTTGCACGTTTGGTAGTCGCCGTTCACTTGACTGACGACCAGTTGGGAGTCCCCGTATATGAGGAGGCTCTCAATTCCCATATCGATGGCGATCTCGAGGCCTGCTATCAAAGCTTCATATTCAGCTTCATTATTCGTTCTCGGCTCCGTTAAGGAGAAGGCGAAGCGCATTATTCCTCCTTGGGGAGTCACAAAGATGAGTCCCACCCCTGATTTGATCGTTGGCATACTTTGTTTGTGCTTTTTCATGGAAGATGCTCCATCGAAATAAAGCTCCCAACGGGTATCACCACTGTCGATTGTGTCAAACGCATGCCTATCCGGCAAATCGCAATTTAAAGGAGAATCGGCAGGTATGGGATGCTCGGCAAGGAAGTCGGCGATGGCCTGGCCTTTTACCGCCCTGAGAGGTTGATATGTTATCGAAAATTCCATCAATAGCAGGGCCCATTTAGCGAGTCGTCCTGTCAATATGGCTTTTGACATTAGATATTTAAGAGGGTCCACTTTTGAAATAAGACGGACTTCGTGCGCCAACGCATAGTGCCTAAGCTTTGTTATTGCGAAGATCAACGCCAGGCAGTGTTTTTCAATGGGAGAGTAGTTGCCTTCTGCCCCCAGCAGAACTCGACTTAGGTAGTAGAGTGCTCTTTCTTTCCCTTGGTCGTTCTCTTGTGCTCATAATGCGCCTAAGGAACCTTCGAGGGCGGTTGTATAAAGAATAAGAGGCTTCCCCTTAACCGGGGCAGCCAACACCGGCGGGTTCTGCAGGTACTGCTTGATCTCGTCCAGTGCGCCTTGGCATTTTTGATCCCAAACGAATGGGGTTCCTTTCTTCATCAGGTGGCTGTAAGGACGGCACTTTCCTGAAAGGTTGGCAATAAATCGCCGTATATACGCGAGTTTCCCTTGGAGAGACCGCAGCTGTCTGAGAGTCCTCGGCGGAGGCATCTCCATGATCGCTTTGATCTTTGACGGATCTATTTCAATACCTCGGTGTCGAACGACGAATCCCAGGAATTTGCCCGAGGAAACCCCGAACGCGCATTTGAGAGGATTCATCTTCAAGTTGTATTGCTGAAGGCGTTGAAATACAGTCTTCAGATGCTCGAGATGTTCCTCGTATGATTTGCTCTTGACCACGAGATCGTCGATATAGCATTCGACGATTTCGTGTATAAGGTCGTCGAAGATCTTCGTCATGGCCCTCTGATAGGTGGCACCGGCGTTCTTCAAACCGAAGGGCATCACTTTATAACAAAATATACCAAGAGGAGTCCTGAAGGCTGTATGCTTCTGGTCTTCTGGATGCATTTTTATTTGATTATACCCTGACGAGCCGTCCATGAAGGAGAAAACCTCATGAGTGGACGTATTGTCTATCATCAGTTCAGTGACCGGCACTGGGAAATCATCTTTTGGGCAGGCTTTATTAAGATCCCGAAAGTCTACGCATATGCGCACTGTCCCATTTTTCTTCATCACTGGGGCAATGTTGGCGATCCATTCAGGGTATTGAACTTCCTGGATGAAGCCAGAGTCTATCAGCTTTTTGACTTCGGCGTTTATGCTCATTTCAAGCTCGAGTCGCATTCTTCTTGGCGCCTGTTTGACTGGCTTGATGCTCGGGGATATCGCCAATTTGTGTACAGCTATTTCTGGATTTAATCCCGGCATTTCGGAATAGTTCCACGCGAAGCAATCTTTGTGCTGTAGAAGCACATCCTTTAACGCGGCCACCCTTTCTTCAGATAGCAGCTCGCTGATGAATGTCGGTCGTGGGTCATTTGCCGTCCCCAACTCGATTTTCTTGAGGTTATCTGCAGTGGTGTGGATTCCATCCTCCAGTTCTTTCGGAGCTGGGGGAAATTCTGAGATTACCTCATCGCTGTCGTTTTCAAAGCACGAAGGGAGGTTGTTCATGTCCTCGGACCCTTCTTTTAATATTGTTATCACATGGCAGGTGCGAGTTTCCTGCCAATCCCAATGCTGGGTTGGTTTTATTCTTGTGTTTTTGGGTTCGTGCTTTTGCGGCAGCGCTACCCTCCAGTTATCAGACAACGCGAATTTGCCAGGCTGATATTGATCTTCAACCCAATTCTTGAAGGTGAAGCAATCTTCAAGAGGGTGGCCCATTGCTCGATGGTAAAAACAATAATTTGAGTTGAACATCTCGCTTGAGTGCTCGGGGTGCTTGGACTCTGGCAACGTAAGCATTTGATATTTTAGAGCGAGATCAAATATCTTCCTTGTTTTGTTCCGAGGAAATGAGTATGCTCGACCCATTTTCTTCCTGAGGGCTAAGTCAATAACGCTCGACTCTCGGATGCGTGGTTTCTTAGCTCTGCTTTGTGGTTGTCGAGCGCCTCTCCTGCCTTTCAACTTATTTTTGCTTTCGAGTCGAACCTTCTTCATAGCAGGTTGACAAGGGGTGGCATTTTCGTCTTTCATCGCCTGCTGAAGGAGGCGCCGTGTCTTGGCTTTCTCATAGATTGCCATTTCACGATCGTGATCATCTCGGGCTTCCCAACTGGCATCCCTTGCAGGTTTGCTCATTTGGCCTTCAGACGATGGGTTGGGAGGTCTCGCATCGGGAACTTTTGCTGATCCAGGATTAGCGTCTTCCCACTGAGCGTCCGCTTCCTCATCAAAGTCATACATGGCGTAGCAGCTGTTTATTAGTTCCCGCTTCTTTGAGCGAACATACCCGAGCCCTTTTGTTTCTGTTCTCCCGTTAGGCAGTTTGCACTGAGTCCCGGGAACGTTCCAGACCTTGTCATAGAATTTGGCTTTTCTAGCGGTCTGTGTGAAGGACATCCCTTGGCGTTTCAGCAGTTTCTTCAAACCTTGGGTATAATATCTGGGAAGACGGATAGGCTGAAGCCCGTCGAGCGTGGGATCTGCGCCATGCCAAATTTCTTTCTCCACCTTGTTTTCTTCAGAACGGTAGAATAGGATTGCCTTCTCGCCTTTTCGTCCGGGAGGGATATAGAATGTCTGCAATTCCTCTACGCTGTTGGTGTCGAGTGCATCCAGTTCTTTGTAATGTTCAAGTGGTACCATGGTTATCTGTAGACTTCGCCCTTCATCAGCGGAGACTCGTATTGAAGGCTGAGCAGGGAATACAGCATGAACTTCATCCTCTGAATCACTACCGAAGATCAATGAAGGAACGGATGGTCCTAGCCTGGTGGATTGGGATGGACCTGAATAGATTATATCCTCTTCCTTCTCGATGTCACTGCCGAAGACAGGGATGGTTGCGTTAGTTTTGTTCTCCGGTTTGTGACACCTTTCCGTGTCTTCGAAACTCGGTAAGAAGTATTTGGCATCTTCATACTTGCGAACTTCGTTCACGGAAAACGGATTCAACTCTCCTGCCACTGTGTACTCGAGGCCGTCCCTAGAATACTTCATGCACTGATGCTGTGTAGAAGGGATGATATTGTACTCGTGTAGCCATGGTCGGCCGAGCAGAGCATTGTAGCACGTCTTGGCGTCTATAACATGGAATTTGATGTCTGTGACGAGCACCCCGAAGCGTAGCGTCAATATCACAGATCCAAGAGTCTTTGAGGATTGAGAGTCGAAACCGGAGATGGTAATTTTGTCCCGGGCGAGGTGTTGGACACTCATGCAAATCTCCTTTAACACTCGCACATTGAGTAAATTGACAGACGATCCGTTATCGACCAAGATTTTTCCTATCTTTACGTCATGGCAGTATCCTGAGACATAAAGGGGGCGATTGTGTTCACACGTCCCGAGGAGAAGGTCTTCATCACCAAAAGCAACGTCGGCTGTGTGCACCTCTTCCAATTCATCCTTCATCTTTTGTTCGGCTAAGAAGGCTTGGAACTGGTCCGGCTCTTGTAGGGCCTTAATCAAAGAATGCCTCGCTTCTTTCGATAGCAATAGGGCATCGAGAATGCTGAGTTGTGAGGGTAGCTTTCTCAGATGCGCCAAGACATTGTAATCTACTTTATTCTTTTTTGGGGGATTCTTGGCGGTTAACTCTTCCGCAACTTGGTCATCCAGAGCGATGTCTTCAGAGACCTTCTCTTTCCCTTTGTTTTTCTTATTCAAGGGTCCGAGGTTCTTTTCGGGTAATGTTCGATTGCGCGGCTGTATATTCTCGCAGGCCTTCAGTTCTTTTTCTTTTCCCGAAGTGGATTCTTCGAAGAGGGGGCCAAGCTCTAGCTCTTCATCGGAGTCGCTCCCAAATGTAGGCACTTGTGACCCGGTAGTGTTAATCATGTGACAATTGCCGGCAGTTCTTTTAAGTTCTTTAGTCGTATTTCTTTGCTCTCGGCGAATTTTACGTTTTTCTCGTTTAAATCGTTGTCGATTAGCGACGTATCCTTGCCACCATCCATTGAAAGCTTTGCAATCTTGGGTGGGATGCGAGACCTTCTGATGATATAAGCAATAATAGGGGTGCATTTCTACCACGCCAGTAATTTTTTCTTCAGAGGGTGGTAGCTTCATGCCCATCGATATGGCCTTAGCAAACTTCTTTTTTATCTGGAATTGGCCTTTGTCAGCGGTGGAGGCATTTTGTTCCGGCGGGATCATTTCAGCTCCTTCCTCAAGTCGCTGACGCTTGGCCCTTTCGAATATAGCCGTCTCGCGTTCTCGATCAGCCTTGCTTTTCAACCGAGCTTCATTAAGAAACGCGCTAATCATTTTAACTGGTAACCCTGGGGTTCCTGATTCGGCATTTGCCCCCAGCGTTTCAGTGCCAGAAGTCCCTTCATCGTTCGTGGTCACGTGGGAGATCATATGACAGCTTGCCACATATTCGTCGGATTCATCCGATGAAGTTTCTCCCTCATCTTCTTTTTGAAAGACGTGATCAAGGAAATCTTAGAGCGTAATGGGAGTCCGCGCCTTTTGGTTGTACTCATCCAGTGCGTCGATTTGCTTCTGTAAGTCCGTGCGCTTGTCACCAGGCTTCACGGACTTCTTAGATTTCTTTTTCTTCTTTTTCGAAGATTTTGACGGCTGACTATGAGCGCTTGAACTACCACCATCGGTCTTCAGATTCGGACGTGGTTTCAACATCCCCTCTACAACCTGCGGCTCCAAGGGGTTCTTCCATTTGACCGCTGGACAGGTCTGAAGATCATTTAGCATTCTCCTCGTTTTGGCTGATAACACGACCTCCCAGGGGGTTTCTTCAATAACGGAGCATGTTGCCCCCGGCGTACTCGTTCCCTTATAGGTGTGGGGCTGCGGAGGATTCACCTTCCATTTATCAGATAGCGCAAACTTGCCCTGACGGTACTGGTTCTCGAGCCAATTTTTGAAGACGTAACAGTCTTCGATTGGATGTCCCAGCACTCTATGATAAGGACAGTAATTAGGATCGTTGACGTCACTTGGTTGCGATGGACGTTTTGGATCTGGCAGGTTTATGAGCCTATTGCGCAATGCCAGCTCGAATAGCCTCCTTGTTTTATCACGGGGGAAGGAGTAAGCATGTCCCATCCTGTCCTCAAGGGGTACGTATGGGCGTGTATTGTTTGGACGAGCAGCCGGCTTCGAGTCGCTCGGTTGTTGTTGGGCATTAGCGACAATGATCGCTTTTCCCTTTCCTTTATCGTTTCGGGAGTCCGGTTTCGGGAGAGGGGGTTTATGGCCCATCTGGTCCATCTGTGCTAATTTATCGATCAAAGCCTGGAAGGAAGTCGGCTTGAAGAACATCATGAACTGTGAGATGGTTGCCTGTGGATCAAGGGTTCCAACAAACATTCCCACCGCTGGAGCTTCTTCTATGCGTTGTTCACACTTCGACCATAGATTTCGCCACCGTATAGCGTACTGAACCCATGTCTCGCCGGGTTTTACCCTGGCATTGATCAGTGCCGTCATCGGGGTACGCTCACTGGCACTTACAAAACGTTGGGTGAAGAGCAACTCCATCTCCGCAAAGGTTTTTATAGAGTCGTTGGGAAGCTCAGAATACCATTCAAACGCCGTATCAGATAAACTTCCAACAAACTGGCGAAGCAAAAGCTTGTCGTCGCCGCCGGTATTACCGCAAAGAGCCCTGAATTGGGCCACATGTTGATGGGGATTGCCGGTCCCTTTGTAGACATGAAACTTGGGGATCGTGTAGCCCGGCGGGTACCTGATTTGGTCATACCAGCCTGGATACGGTCGCCCCGTTTTCACGATCTGACCGGCTGCTTCAGTCGCCTGATGCACCCGTATTTGTTGGGCAATATATTCATCCAAATCAGCTTTTGAGATTGTATCCTCTTTAGCTGTGGATAGAGCCGGTGGAGGATTCGATGTCTCTCCCCTATCATCTTCAAGAATGATCGGGGAATCTCCAACAGGTGGATCTGGTTGAATCATCATACCCACCACATCCTGGAACAGGAGGGCCATTTTCTTTATGTTGGCTGCCTGTTCCGCAGCCTCTTTGTCTCTCTTTTCCAGTGTTCGGCGGAGGAACTCAGCGTCAGTTTCTTCCTCTTGACGTTCATCTAAGGATGTCTCAGGATTCTCTTTTGGCCCCGTGAGTGCAGCCATCGTAGTCATCATCTCCTGGAGCTTTTGTTGCTGCTCTTGAGATTTGGTCACTGACTGGGTAAGCGGTCGGTGACCCGTAGAAGTACGGCTTTCATCTTTTCCCGAAGCCATATAGACCGTATGTACTATCATGCCCCCTGACTTGGGGCGTTTAGGTTCGCCGCTTTTAGATCTTGTCATCGTCGCGGGAGCTTTCTCTGGTCTTTTCCTTTTATGGACCTTTGAGGTTGAAGGAGCCGTAGAAGTGGGCCTCCTAGCATTTGTTGCCCCCTGCCGTTTAATGGGGGGGTTCTTGTCTTTTTCCACCTTCGCCCTTTTCTGGCGACGGAAGTGGTCTGAGTCAATCACGGAGTCTTGAACCCTCCGCCAGACTTTATAAATTTTGGACGACAGCCGTTGAGAGGGCTGTTCTTGTTTTGCCTCCGGAGCTTTCTCCACGGGCGGAGGAGATCTTTTCAATACGGTGATTGGGGAGTTCTTTCTCACTTTCCTCAGTAGTTCAAAGCTGTTCCCAGTTGGAACAGCAGCGTTGACCTCCGCCACTGGAGCAGGCGGGGTTAGCCCTGAAGGGGAGTTGCCCCCTGCTTTCCTTATTCGTTGCCAATGACGACGTCGCGCACGACGAGCCATTGGGACTGGCTCGGAAATCGAGATAGCTCCTTGCTGCCCCCTGTTTGGGTGTGGGGCAACTGTCGACGTCAGCCTATCGAAGACTGATGCTTTTTGACCGGCTGGGGGAGGAGTGGGAACCGTCAATCTTGTGAAGACCGACTCTCTGATGGGAGAAGCCGCTTCAACGACTTCCGAGGTAGCAGCCGTTGCCCTCTTTGGGACAGCCACTTTATAGTTCTGACCTAGCCTGCTGAAAACAGAGGCCGTTGGTTTGGCAGCGGGCGACCCGTTGACAGGGGTCGGGGCAGCAGTGAGCCGGTCGAACACCGACTTCTTGTTCGCTTCTGGTGCAGAGATCGGCACAGAGAAGTTTGTTGGTGGGACCATGGTCCCGAAGAACAGGCCGGTGGTGGCCTGGGTCACCTGTTCAGCTCGTAGAGCGAGGAAAGAGGCCGCTTGGGGCCTATATGTTACACCTCTCGGTGAGGTGGAGCGTCCGCTGCAATGGCATTTCGAGCAGTTGGTGCAGTTGGTGGCCATTGAATCTTGAGTTCTGCACCAGATAAAAGACCAAATCTTAGCAACTTGAAATCCGAGGACAACCATTTAACAAACCGCGATCGGTTCGCGAAGACGACACACGAAGTGTGGAGTGGAAAGAGGAAAAGGTCCCACCGGGCGAGCCAGAATCTGTTCCCCTCCGAACGGCGGCCGCACAGGACTGCTGAAGTCCTGGCGCTGAGGTTCGGGGCAGATGCTATTTGGTTTTATCCGTCTATCTCTCCGAAGATACCAAGTTGATTTATGGCGCCTTGTATCGGAGGTTTAGACGGATGCGGCCGATGTAGCAGACTTCGTCGGATTCCCCCTCAAGGTGAGGGGTTTTTGATTGTGGGGACGCTCTTCCCTGCAAGCGCAAGTCCCTGCAGTTAATTACGCTACCGCGTCGCGGTAACAAATTTCTCCTTCTCCAGAATTTCACTTCGTGTCGTGTGTGTTTGTTTTGTTTGTGATTGCCCGTGGATTGTATACGGAGACTGAGTGAGGTCGTCACCCGTAGGACGTGGGTTAGTCCAAATCCGTATTGAGTTAGATTTGGGTTTGGTATTTTTAGTTTAAGGATACGTTAGCTTCATTGAGGCTAAGATCAACTTAAACATGATCCATTTAATTTATGGCCGTCAGGACTCATCACCTCTCTAACTTCGCTGAAGGATTACAATGACAAGTGTCAGAGGAGTTCAGAGATGTACCCTTGAGCCGAAATTGACTTGGAGTATTATCATTCATTTTAAATGTTTAAGGATAAGTTAGCCGTATTTGGGGCTAAGATCAACTTAAACGGGACCGTTTAGATCCGGCAAAAGAGCATTTGGAGGCTCTATTGTTCCAGTTTTAGGGACGTAGCGGTCCATTTTCCAGTTTAGGGACGTGGTGGTCCATCGCCAGTTTAGGGACGTGGTGGTCCATATTCCAGTTTAGGGACGTGGTGGTCGATCACCAGTTTAGGGACGTGATGGTCCATCGCCAGTTTAGGGACGTGGTGGTCCATATTCTAGTTTAGGGACGTGGTGGTCGATCACCAGTTTAGGGACGTGATGGTCCATCGCCAGTTTAGGGACGTGGTGGTCCATATTCCAGTTTAGGGACGTGGTGGTCGATCACCAGTTTAGGGATATGGTGGTCCGATGCCAGTTTAAGGACGTGGTGGTCCGATGTTAGTTTAGGGACGTTACGGTCCGTCATTAGTTTAGGGACGTTTCGGTCCGTCATTAGTTTAGGGACGTTTCGGTCCGATATTAGTTTAGGGACGTCTCGGTCCGTCATTAGTTTAGGGACGTTTCGGTCCGTTATTAGTTTAGGGACGTTTCGGTCCGTTATTAGTGTATGGTCGTTGGGACCCGTCACCTCTTCGACGTCGTTGAGGAATTACAGCGACAAATGTCAAAGGAGTTCGGAGATGTACCCTCGAACCGGTCGTGAATTGATTTAGGAGAGCCATTTTGCTCAGTCAAATTAATTTAAGGACTTATGGCCACGATTGGGCTAAGTCCAGTTCAGCACTTTATTCGCATTGCATTTTTCTTATTTAGGCTCTACAAAAGATATAGAGTATCAGTTTATTTTGGGTTCTGCCTATTTACAAAGCATCTACTTTGTTTTGGGCTTTGCCCTTTTTAAAATGCATAGCATTCTGAATATTTTGTTTGGGCTCTGCCCATTTATAAATGATGCAAAGCATCTGTTCTGGTTTGGGCTCTGCCCCTTAAAATAATGAATTTGCGCTTCATTAAGCCTGTTAGGCCCTCTCCTAATTGGGCTTGGCCCTTTTTAATGCATCTGCTCTTTGCGCTAAGTAATGAGCGCAAGTTCCTATGGTGATGACACGTGTCGTGCTCTGATGAGCGCAAGCGCACTAGCGCAGCGCGCTGCGCTGTTGCGCTGCGCTATTGCGCTGCTGACACGTGGCGCGCTCTCAGTGAGTTACGCCAATTCCAGAGAGCAAAGCTCTATCTTAAGGGCGCTTAGCGCAAGTGGTTTTATGGCGGATACGTGGCGCTCCCTTAAGAGCGCAACGGCACAACTTGGAAGTGCAAAGCACTAAGAATCTTTTTAGATTCAAGAAGGGAAGTGCAAAGCACTGTTTAAGTTCTTGATCTAAATTAGATCAAAGAAAAAAATAGATTTCTTCTTTATTCGAAGAACCGAAGGTTCACAAGAAGTGCAAAGCACTGTTTTCTTTTTTATATAAAGATCATTGAACTTATATATTTTTATTTAGACTAATGGTCTATTAGAAGGAATTTCTTCTAATCCATGAAGGTTCTTTACCTCTTTCTTAAGATTTTCTCAGAATTTTCTCTGCTTAGAGTTCTTGATCTTTCGAGAAAATTGTTCATGCCTTTGAATTGAGGCTTAGGGTCCTATTTATAGTGACCACAAATCTGTTGAATTTGTTAACAGGATCTTTCCTGAGTGATTTTGGGAATTTTCCCACCGCTGGATCTTTGATCCAAAGGCCGAAGAAAATCTTCTAGTTCTGGAAAGAACAGAAAAGATTTCATGAAAATCTTAATTCAGTTTGGCGCAGATGCCCCAGCGCATGACACGTGTCGCGCAGCGCAGAACGCAGCGCAAGTGCGCGAGCGCATCTGCGCGCAGCGCATCTGCGCGCAGCGCATCTGCGCTGACGCGTGTCGCGCAGCGCAGAGCGCAGCGCAACTGCGCTAGCGCATCTGCGCTGACGCGTGTCGCGCAGCGCAGCGTGCAGTGCAGTTGAAGCGTTGCTTCCTTCAATCAGAGCTTTAAAGCTCTGATTGGGTGCGCTTTCTTGGGCGCTGCGCGCGGGACTTGAAGCTTTGCTTCAAAATTTGAATTTTGAATTCAAACAGAGCTTTGCTCTGATTGGACGAAACAGGAGAGATGACAAAGAAATATACGGTTACAGTCATGAATTGGATTAAGGAAGAGGCATTACTAAGAATACCAGAATACCCCTACGAAACATTTTCATGTTTCAGTTTAACTGTGCATTGTTAATTGTAAACTGATTTCCCGATTACATACTTACTCCAGAGTATGTATTTACCAGGTTTTATTCTCATATCTGTATGTTTTTACAGATGATGAGTGGGAGTAAGTTATTGGGAATTAGGAGATAATCCTCATTATATCGGAATTCGTTGTAATTGGTGATATTTGAGGAAATCGCCTGGGTACAGTTTTTAACCTACGATGCACAGGTTATGAGTTATTCAACTCAGCGGACTTATACAGAGTATTGTATGTTGTCCAGTGTCCGTCAGGACAAAGGGGCAGGTCCTCGTAATATGTTCTGTTTACTTGTGACTTCTCTAGTTTTTAGACAAGTGTTTCGTAGAAATACAATGTCTAAGTTTTGAGAAGTTGTGGGTATAAGAATAAAGTAGAGAACCAGGTGTCACAAGTATCGGGATTCTTCAAAGAGATCGAAGATGTAGATTCTTGTGATTGGTATTCAGTTGATAGTAATGGTTTTGAGAAACTTGTTTCTCTTTCGGGTTACTCAAAATTGGATGTTTTCCTAAGTTGAGTAATGCTGATTAGCCTCTCTCCATTAAGTTGATATGCACTGGAGACAGCTGCATGATTTGAATCTGGTTCCAATTAAATTAGTGCCTCTGTTTCTATATTGGATATAGAATGGTTCATACCTTAACGATGTTAAGGTAAGGGGAGTTGTCCAGCTTATGCTTAAAACCAGACACTGGATAACTCAAGGCACGTTTCAGTAATAGCTGTTGTGGGTTGACCCTGGCTTTGACGAGGGTTGACATTTCTACCATCTGGAAGATCAATAGTGATATTGTTCTTGACTCTCCACAGTTTTAGTAAAATGTATATTTTTTCAGAAAACAGTAGTGGGAGTATGGTAGAACTGGAAGTAATTCCAGAACTACAAACGGTTACGGAAAATTTAATAGGACCTATATATTCAATCAGGTTTGACATTCCAATAGCCACTCCGCAGATATGGTGGGTAACTTCAGACACCCGAGAGGTACTCAGGTAGCCTCAAGGACGGTGACAGTGAGGTTCTTGTTTACCCAGACTTGACACTACTGTTGTTCCAGACTATGAAACCCGACAGAAGGATAAGTATAACGTCGTTCTAAACTAGCTTTAGAAGTGTACGTAGATATTATTCTGCCAGAGGGTTGTCGTAGTCAGTGGGAGCAGCTGAAGCATAATGGGAAAGCAGCTTATGTCTATTTATAGACTTGAGCAAATATAGCGGAGATAGATCATCTATTTTTGATATGACAGTCATGGGTTTGACTTCATCAGAATAGGGGATGGATTTGTTAAGGTGGTAGTAAGGTGTGATGTCCTGGTATTTGGATGACATACACAGAGTAGAAAGTAAAATTCCAATACTACGATCGGTTGTACTTTCGTCGTCACACAGTTGTTTCTCCACAAAGGATACGGGGTTGGTTTAAGCCGGAACCCAGTATTATACTATGTAGATATAATATCTTTGTCTCAGTTGCATTTGTATTCGGTCATAATACAAATGCGGGTATGTTTATACTGATACGGGGTTATCATGAAATTCGTTTCAGGATCACTTTTGGAAGTTGCCAGTTTCTAGTTTTCTATCGGCCGTATTTAACATTCGGTTAAATGCGGATTTATCTTTTCTTCTATTGGGTGAGTCATGAGGTGAGTCAGTGTTCTTGAAGGTTCTAGAGAGGGTGACAAGGCTTGTGAGTCATTAGGTCATTAATGGTGCATTTAATGACAAGGTGACTAGGTTAATTGTGATTGGTTTGCTTTTAATGAGTTCATACAAGGTGTCTTGTGACTCATTCATTTGTATTAGTGCTAATGGTCACTCTCTTGTTTCCTACACTCACCTCCCTCCCCTTTAAATTGGCCGGCCCCTCCCCTCTTGTGGAGATATGGTTGTTGGAAAAAAGATAGAGTTTTGGATGTATAGAAATTAACATATTCATATCTCATTTTCATATCGATCCAAAAGGCAACTTCATTAACCGTTCTTCCACGACTTTGGATATAACGAGACAAAGTGTTCTACTCATTATCTACATCATCTTGGTCGTCTTTTTTAGCAAACTTGACGATCGAGTTGCCTCGGTTCAGAGGCAGGAGCCCGTTTAAAGATCCGTCGACGTGGTGCCACCTGGACGACAAAACTGGAGATCGAGGAGATCGGAGCAGCCGCAACAAGTGTGGGATGATGGTTGAAGACCGAAGGATTCGGATCATTCGGTATAATGTTTCTACCCACTTTCTAGTTTGTTAGTTTAGCTTTAATGGCAGATCCGGGATACGGTACACGATAGCGCCAGTTGTAAAAAGTTTTTTTTCCGCATTTGCCGTCTGTTAGACGGCCGGGGCGCTACCGTGGACTTTCAGCATCTTCTTAAGTGCATGTCCCTGAAAAGAAATAGGCAACTCAGCAGTACTCATCATAGAGCGCACCATATCTCATAGGGTGCGATTCCTCCACCCCGATATACTATTGTGCTGTGGTGTATATGGAGGAGTAAACTGAAAGAGAATCTCATTCTCTTTTGAATAGTCTCGGAATCCCGTTCTCCAGTATTCTTCTCCCCGATCATATCGAAGGATTTGAATACCTTTTCCTATCTGGTTCTCTTCTTCGTACTTATCTTCCTTGATATTCTCAAAAGATTCATTTTTGTGTTTCAACAAGAAGACATGTCTGTATCATGAAAGAACATCGGTGAATGTAATAAAGTATGCGAAACCATCCCTGGCATGTGTAGATATAGGACCACATACATCACCATGTATCTGTCCAAGAGTTCAGCAGCTCTTTCTCCGTTTCCAGTAAACGGAGATTTGGTCACCTAGTCTTTAAGACATGACTGGAAAGATTCAAAAGATGTGAATTCGAACGGATTCAAATATGCATCTTTATGGAACTTTGCTAGTCTTGTTTCATCCATATGACCCAGTCTACAATGCCTCAAGAAGACTTTGTTCATTTCTGAACTGTTCTTCTTGTGTGTGTTCTGTACGTTAGAACTGTGTTTTGATTCAGAACGTGTATACTGTTATACAACATACCTTACCCAATCAACACTTAATTTAGGAAAATATTCACAATATTATTGGTACGAAATAACAGTCGTTCAGAATCATTGTATTACCAGTTGGTAACACAAGGTGATATTTTCCAACTGCTTTGGCTGCAACAATTGCACCATCTCTACTACTAGAGACATATCACCATTTCCTAGTTCTCCACCTGTCTATAGCCCATAAAACAAATTACATGTGTGGGATCCTGACCCGGTATCCAATACCCAGGACATAGAGGTAACTGAGAAACAGTTCTTGGTTACGAACACACCCGAAGACAATACATCAACATGCTTATTCTTCGTTTGGGTAGCATGGGAATCTGGATATTCCCCTATTCCTTGATCAGACTTATGACAATCATAAGATAGAGCGGAACCTGGCCTAGTATAATAAGTAGGTTCGGTCAAAACATCTATATTATTATCTTGATTAAGGCATTTAATTGGTCGCTACCAGGAGAGAGAGAAGGATAATCACTTTGCGTGCGCTCTTTGCAAGATTAGATTGGTTATTTTATCTAATAAGGATGGCTCCACTGTTTTTATCAAATCTTCTTTCAAACCCTAAAACGTAAGATTAGCCGGGATTAATTACACCCTACAGGTTCGCCAATCGTTCGGCCAAGCAGGTATCGGTACTCCGAGGGAGGTTCCCCGAGCTTTTGCACGGACCTAATTAAAATAAACCTCATTTTCCTAGAGGCATAACCCCGTTAACACCTTTTTAGACACCTACTGGATTAGCTAATTGTAAATTGCAAAATTCTCCCAGGAGTAACTCTTACTCGCAGTGGGTATCGGGATCCAACTATCATATAAAAGATATGCAATCTCATTCCAAATTTCAACACTTGAAATTCCCGATAATGTTTTTACCCCTAACGCCCTATGACCTTGACAAAGGCCATCAAACCATAGGGCGCCAGTCAAGTTCAACCCGTCATTTCCTGATTGAATTAAACCCACCCGCACGACCCTTGACAAAGGCCAATAAGGTCGCACTACTACCCTAATCCAATCACATCATATGGTTACAGATAAGCACTAATCAGCTACCGCACACTACGCCTTGACAAAGGCCAACAAACGTAGCACGAATACTAAATAATACTTATCTGAAATGACGGAGGGCTACGTAGGTTTTTGAGAAAACCGTGAGCGTAATGAACTTGATATCGTCGTAGAATCTAATGATTTAAAAGGAGTGTTTTTGGGGCTTTTGCTAGTTTCGCTAAAGTGGTCACTCCCAGTGAAGGGATCTCAGCTCTTTCCTCATCGAATGAGGTGTTGGATATTCATGAATACCACTATGCAAAGAAATAACTAGAGAAGCAATAAAAAAAACTAAGTGAGTTATAGCATTTTCTAGTTTCGCTAAAGAGGTCACTCTTGGTGAAGGGATCTCGGCTCTTTCCTCATCGAAGTGCTGGATATTCTTCAAGGAATACCGCTATGCAAAGCAAAAATTAGAGCTACCCTTTTTTTGAAAATTTGATTCTACAACATCTTTAGGTTTCTTTCTTTTCTTTAATCTCATTAATGAAGTCCCATCATTTAATGTTTCCTAAATATTAAAAAAAAGTGAAACGAAAATAGAACGTACGCTTATGACATCCGCATTCGCCACTGGGCCCCGTCATGCACCGTTAGGTTACTTAACTACCGGCAGAGCGGGAGATGGACTAGCATGGGTGCAAAACATAAGCAACGTTTATTATATATCATATATATAGTATTACATTCGTCTCACGCAGTTATATGTTCAACATCACAGAAACAAGCAGCAGAAGCAACATATGAAATATTGGATATACTAGGATGTCTGTGTTTTAAATTTAGCCAATAATGTAAAATACGGATTCCACAGTCATGATGAATAGCCAAACCCATATCGCTAGACCCCTACGAGAGCGGCAAGTAACCCTGCCAATTCTAAAGTTAGGAGACCCGGTCTCAACTCTTTAAGATGGTCTCCCACTGGACTCTAGAACCCTGTTACTTATGCTCCCTGATTGATCGTTTTCTCGATGTGTTTTGAAAAGTGTTATCACATGAAAGGTTCCTAGGCACCCTAAGGAGGTCTCACAAGGCATCAACCATGCCAATTTACAAAAATACAGTGCCAAGAAACCCTAACAAGGACCGTTGGCTAGAAGTTTAGGCGACAAAGGAAACTAGTTAACATTTTAACTAAGGGAACGGATATACAACCTTTGTAGATCCGGTCCTCCACCTCCACGGCTCCGTGATGAAGTCCTCTCCGCTGTCCAAATGCAATCCCGGGCTCTAGCGTCGGCTTCATCGGAGAAATAGCGGGCTAGGTCATCGACGACGTGCCGAAGATGATCTACGTCGAGGCATCACTAGATCAAGCTCTCACTTCACCAAGTCAAGAAACTTGTGAAGAAAACACACTCTACTACTTGGCAAGAGCTAGAGGATGAAGAAATAGGAAGTGGGTAGACTTTAGAATTGGATTTCTCACTTGTTTTCATCAATCACCATTGATGAAGTAAGCTTCTTCATCTTGAAGATGAAGAAGAAGAAGAAGATAATTATGATAAGTTATTATGTAAAAGAATAATAAAATCATTCTTATCATAATATTAACCATGGTAATGTGTAGAGAGTTAATCATGGTTGAATGGAATGGTTAGGGTTAAGCATGAGACAAAATGGTCACTTGGTCAAAGTCTTCATGAAGCTTCATAATACATACAAAGAAAGCCACCATTTTCTCATTATGCTAATTATTTTCTAAAAAGAATAAAGAATAAATAAATAGATAATTAAATGAAAACCCTAACCATAACATAACCATGGTTTAATCTTTACACAAACTCAAGTAAGCATGTATCATCAAACATGATACAATCAAGTGCACAAAAGTATATCACATATACAACATGTGAACTTCAAGTGAGAAAATCCATTTAAAGTGAACCAATACTAGTTAATGCAAAGTAATATATCAAATATATAATTATACATTAAATTATTAAATCAACACTTGATTCAATGACCCGGTCATGTCGCACATAACCGACTAGTATCCAATGTATCGGCTTATCGAATCAATCCTTGAATCGATAACTAGGTTATATCGCATACAACCAATCGATACATTTATCGCGAGAATGGAATACGGTATCACATACACGCATTATTCTAGGTCCCGCACATATCTCATATGCGCTCCTATTTCGTTTCGCTTGAGCCAGGAAACCTCTGTGTAGGACTCTAAAGACTCGTCAATACGCCGGCAGCAGGTGATGATCATATCAAACACCCACAAGCCGCAAGAGGTGTGCTAAACGTAACGGCCACCCAGGTATTGAGCGATCAGAAGATCGACGAGCAAGCCCGCTCACACTCCAGTGAATCCAACCAGTAACACTACCGTTCAGTCCGATCTGATCGTCTGATATGTCGCATATCTTGCCTAGGGGTGGTAAACGTCAGACCCCAATAGCTCGATAAGTCGTATCGATATGAGGTCTATAACAATTCGAGAAACTACTGGTAACACTTACCAGTAAATCTCAGCAACCCTGGCCAGGGATTTCCTGTTATAGCCAATCGAACACAGCGCAACATCAACCCCTTATACCGGGAGAGACGAATCCCCTCCTATCGCTCATTGCCTCCATGTGACTCGGGACTGTACCCAAAAACCACCGTTTTGCACGCCCTCTTGGACGTGGTAAGATGGAAATCAAAGCACAGTGGGAACCACACAAGACTCTATGACGATCTCGGGTCAACAGACTAACCTGTACTAGTGTCACCAGAGAACTGCCATCTGACGTAAGGTATAATACCATCTGGGAGTTCTCGGCGAGTCCGTCCAGTGTACCCAGTCTCTACTGAGCACCCGTATATCATCTCTGATGTCAAACACCAATGGATATGGGATCATCCATCGCCCATCTGTATGGGTCAAGAAGGTATACGCTAGTCTACTCTGGTATATCGATGCCCCGTCTCGATACACCCACGACTAGGGACTTTGAAGGATGTACTTATGGACTACCATGTCCCCACTAGTATGATCCGCATCATAGTCCAGGTAGTCAAGTACACATCCTAAGGGCTTTACCAACATGTATCAGAGAGACAATCAATGTACACGTTAAGGTAAAGAGCAACCAGATAGCATACTATCATGTCGAGTAAGAAAGTCCTCCCTATATATGTCCCAGCATCCACTACAATATACATCCAATGTACAGTAATGGCCTCTAGGGCATACATATAACTAACAATCTCCCACTTGCACTAGGGCCATCTGTAGCAGTGGTTGTAGCATCTCATACTCAACCATCCCATAAAAGTCTCTTTCTGGGAATAGGCCTTCGTGAGTGGATCCGCCGTGTTATCCTCCGAGTCCACTCTCCTGACCTCGATCCCTTGGAGATCAACCATCTGCATGATCAGGTGATACTGCCTTAGAATATGTCTGGATCACTAATGGGACCTGCGTTCCTTGGCATAAGCCACAACTCCATTGTCTCACAATGGTAGGAACATAGTTCATCTCATGAACCAATATACACCCAAACAGCCTCTTTGGTAGCATCTTAAGTAGCGATGTATCCTGCCTTTATCGTCTAGTATGTCATGGTATCTAGCTTGGAACACTTCCAACATACCGTCCCTTTACTGAGGGTAAAGACAATGCCTGCGACTGACATTCAGTCGTCTTTATCACCCTGGAACCCTTCCAGTGATTCTCCCCAGGATCGATTGATATCATCTCACTACAACTAGTGAGAATCCTAACATCCAATTAAATCTATCTTATAGATCCAAAACTCAGGATTTAGGAGGTATCATATTGATCCTACACGGAGAATCTTTGTGATAAACGGAGATTGATCGAGCGTAGCATAAGAAACTCCTTTCTTATCAAGAGTATGTCATCCACGTACTCTACGAGGATCACCACCATACTCCCTACTACATTTTTGTTTATACAAGGTTCATCTACCATTTTGATGATGTCAAACTCTTTGACTAATCCATCAAAACAGATGTTCCAACTCCGCGATGCCTGCTTTAATCCTATAAAGCATCTTGCACACGTTTCCGCTGCTCCCACTGTCTACGAAGCCCTCTGGCTGTGTACTTATAGACGCACTCTTCTAAAACATCATTTAGAAAAGCAGTCATGACACCCAACCACCAGATATCGTAGTCATGGTATGTAGCCGTGACAAGTAGGATCTGGATGGACTTAAGCATAGTTGCTTGAAAAGGTTTCATCATTATCCACACCTGGTCAATGATGCAAACTTTAACAAGTCTAGCTTTGAAAGTCTCAACCTTTCCATGTACACCAAGTAATCTTCTCAAGATATACTTGCTCCTGATGGGGATTTAACCCTTCAGATATAGCAACTAAAATCCATACTTTGTTGGTGTATAAGGATTCCATCTCAGATCGCTAAGCATCCAGCCATTCTTACAGAGTCCCACTCCTGATGGCCAGTTCGAAACTAGTTGGGTCATCATCTCATGATACAATCCTTGCTCCCAGTGTCATAGAGCAACCGAAGTATCTCTCAGGTGGGTGAGGAACCCTACTAGATCGGCGGAGAGGCTGAGGTTCGTTGGAATCTACTGAATCCTTTGGTTTTATCAAATCATCGGCTGCAAATTGTATAGCTGGAACCTTTCCAGTTGTACATTACAGACCTTGCCTCGAGGTTGTCCGGATTTTGCTTTTAGACATAGGCCGGACAACCCCAAATCTTAACTAACTTAAGATATGGGCTCTTCCCATTCCATATCACATATGAAGCGGTAGGCAACTGATTTGATTAGAACCCTATTCAATAGGTATGCAACTTCTCAAGTGCATAACCCCCTAAGGAAAAAGGTAACTCAGTATTACTCATCAAAGAGCACACCATATCATATAGGGTGAGATTGCTCCGCCCCGATATACCATCGTGCTATGGTGTATACGGAGGAGTAATGCTGAAAGAGAATCTCATTCTCCTTTAGAATAGTCCAGGAATTCCGTGCTCAAGTATTCTCCTCTTTGATCTCATCATAGGACATAATACTTATACCCGTATTCTGGTTCTCTACTTCTAACTTATATTCTGTGAATATCTCAAAAGGTTCGGACTTGTGTTTCAACAGGAACATATGTCTGAATCTAAAGAGATCATCAGAGAACGTAATGAAGTATAAAGAACCAATCCTGGCATGTGTAGACAGGGGACCTACATACATCAACATGTATCATCCCAAGAGTTCACTAACTCTTTCTCTGTTTCCAATAAACAGAGCTGTGGTCATCTTATCTTTGTGACATAACTGGCGAGTTTCACAAGATGTAAATTCAAACTAATTTAAATATGCATCTATATGTAACTCCAGCTAGTCGGGTCGCATTGATATGACCTAGTCTACAATACCTTAAGAAGATTCGTTCATTTCTGAACTATTCCTCTTGTGTGTGTTCTGTATACTAAGAACTGTAGTTTGATTTATAACATCAACGCTTTTAGATAACGTGCCTGAACCGATCAACTTTTGATATAGGAAATGTTCAAAACATTATCCAACAATACAAAATTGTATCCTTTCTTTACTAATAAAGAAACTGATATGATTTTGTATAATCGGTATCTAATAACATTCGTTCAGAATCAATGTATTGGTAATACAGGGTGACAGTGACCGACAGACTTGGCTGCAACACTTGCCCCGTTTTCTGCCTCATGAAACTTATCACCCGTTCTCAGTTTTTCTACCCTTTTGTAGCCCTATGTAACAGATTACATATCTGGGATCCTGATCCGGTATCAAATACCCAGGATACGGAGGATACTGAGAAACAGTTCTTTGTAATGAACACACCCGAAGATGATGCATCAGCATGCACTCTCTTCGTTTGGGCGGCACGGGAAATCTGGTATTCCCCAATTTCCTGCTCTGTCTTATAACAATTATAAGTTGGAGCGGGACCAACGTTCCCCAGCTCAGTATAACAAGCGGGTTCAGTCAATAATCCGTATTATTATCTTGATTAAGGCGTGACATGGTCGCTACCTGGAGAGAGAGAGAAGAAAACACTCAGCGTGCGCTCTTGCAAGAATAGATTGGTTATTATTTTATCTAATCAGGATGGCTCCCACTGCTTTTTATCAAATCTTCTTCAAACCCTAAAAGGAAAGACTAGCCGGGATTAATTACACACTACAAGTTCGCCAATCTTTCAACCAGGCCAGTGTCGGTACTTTGAGGGAGGTCCCCCGTGCTTTCGCACGAACCTAATTAATGTAAACCTCATTTTCCCAGAGGCGTAACCCCGTTGACACCTTTCTAGACACCTACTTGATCGGCTAATTGTAATGTATAAAACTCTCCCAGGAGTAACTCTTACTCGCAGCGGGTATCGGGATCCAACTATCTCATAGAAGGTATGCAATCTCATTGCAAATCTCAACACTTGAAATTCCCGATAATATTTTACCCCTAACCTCCTATGACCTTGACAAAGGCCAACAATCCATAGGATGCTAGTCAAGTTCAACCCGTCATTTCCTGATTGAATTAAACCCACCCGCACGGCCCTTGACAAAGGCCAACAAGGTCGCACGACTACCCTAACTCAATCTGCATCATATGCATAAACAGATAAGCACCAGTTAGCTACCGTACACTGCGCCTTGATAAAGGCCAACAAACGCAGCACGAATACTAACTACTACTTATCTGAAATGATTTAGGGCTACGACAGGTTTTTATGAAAACCTATTGCATAATGAACTTGATATCGTTGTAGGATCGAATGAATTTTGAAATGGAGTGCTTTTGAGGCTTTTCTAGTTTTGCTAAAGGAGTCACTCCCGGTGAAGGGATCATCGGTCCTTTCCTCATCGAATGAGGTGCGGGATATATCATATATATCACTGTGCAAAGCAGAACTCTTAAAAGCAATCAAAAGACAAACTGAGTGTGTAGCATCTGCCAGTTATTGCTAAAGGAGTCACTCCCGGTGAAGGGATCTCGGTCCTTTCCTCATCGAATAAGGTGCAGGATATATCGTATATACCGCTGTGCAAAGCAAGAACTGTAGCTACCTGTTTTATTTTGAAATTCGATTCTACAACATCTTAGGTTTATTTTATTTCATTAATCATATTAATGAAGTCCCATCATTTAAGTCCTAAACATCACAGATAAATACGACGTGCGCTTATGCCATCCGCATTCGCCTCGATGTCCCCTCATGCACCGTTAGGTTAGGTAACTAACGGCAGAGCGGGGCAGGGCTAGCCCGGGTGTAAAACATAAGTAACGTCTATATAATATATCATATATACTATATACAACATTTATCACAGAACATATCACATGATCACATCACAGATATCGCAGCAGAAGAAACATATAAAATATTGGATATACTAGGACGTCCGTGTTTTCAATACGAGCCAGTATAAAACACGGATTCCACGGTCGCGATGAATAGCCAAACCCACATCCCTAGACCCCTACGAGAGCGGCAAGCAGCCCTACCAATTCTGGAGTTAGGAGACCCGGACTCGACTCCTCGAGTTGGTCTCCCACTGGACTCCAGAACCCGGTTACTTGTGCTCCCCTCCTTAGGTCTATCCTAGTGCAGAAAAGTAAATAATATACATCAACGGTGACAACTTCCGCTACCTGGAAGTGCCCCAATAAAAGAATATTACATACAAGTTTTTACATGAATGAAAATGAAAAACACTCATCTCACATAAAACCCCCCGGCTATTCAAACACGACGATCCAATACAACATATCCAGCAACACATAACATCACATGTCATCAACGTAAGTAAATATGCGCATCCCAATTGTCGTTGACATATAGCAACGAAACCGGCGATATCACATATTACACTTACGGTCACAGAAAAGAAAGTGTAAAACTACAACAGTTGGAATCCGCAACCACCTCAGACATCGCATGCCTGACCAAATGAATTACTTAGACATCGCATGCCTAACAATTATAAACCCCGCATTTCAGTCTCAGAATCGAAAACACTTTTCAATATCAAGTCGGGCAATTCAACAGGATTCCCGAAAAACTGATCGCATGCTCGTCGCAAACTTTAGTAGGCGGCCGCACCGCCGATACCGTCGACGAAGTGTACCAAGGCGGAACACCGCTACCGGGAGCACCCGAACGGATGCTTTCGGCGACGGGGTTCTCCTACAGTCACTTGGTCGGGGCTATGGGGTGTAGCTGTCTATTAAGTTTACCCGGCGAGTATCCGCGTACGCTACGTGATTGCGACGGACTTTTGATCACATCAAAATTCCGTGGCAACCGATCAAGTGAGACTAAAGTGCTACGTTTATAACATTCATTCAGTTATCTCATAACATTTTGTGAATTCCAATTATTGTATCCCATTCCGGATAAATAGAAAATGTCAAACTTTCCGATCGAACAATCGAACACCCAAGTTTTCCCGATACAGATCAACACATGAAATAAGTCTAACAACATTCAGTTCATGCCTCAGTACCAACGGTCCAGCCGTAGAAGGGTCAAGCCAACGCCTCACATGTGGCACGCCGTACTGTCCCAAACCCGAAGGTTCAAAGGGCAGTTCAAGACGGTCACATAATCGAGTTAAGGTTTGTTGTCTTCTAGAGGGTCCATCGCGTTACTTGCACTACTTAGAACGTCGTTAAACTTCGGAAAAATCCAACACTTGGAAATTTCCCGACAGGGGAAAAATTGGGTATTTATATCCGGTCGAACTTTTGAACATATTCTAAAATTTATCCGGAAGAACACATAGACAAAGCTTGATAATCCGATCGAAGCAACGAATCCCCAAAACAACCCAGAATATTCAACTCTTGAATAAATATTAAAAATTCCCATAAAATCCAGCACCTGAAAACATGAATTACTGTGCAAAAATAGATGCACAAAACGACAAACTAGCCGCGGAACCGCCGCATGAGCATGCTCATGCCGCTGATCCGCGGTGACTTTAAGGAATCATGGCATCGAATTTTACAGTAATTCTAATATGACCCTGCTGAATTTTTTAGCAATTTTTAATTTGGAAAAACTCCAGATTTTAGAAAAAGTCCAGAGAGCATGTTTGGTTTAGGGTTTCGGGTTCGTTCGGGTTTCAAACTCCGTCTAGACTTCGCCTAAGGCTCTAGCTAGGCTCTGATACCAGTGAAAGGTTCCTAGGCACCCTAAGGAGGTCTCACAAGGCATCAACCATGCCAATTTACAAAAATACGGTGCCGAGAAACCCTAACAAGGACCGTTGGCTAGAAGTTTAGGCGACAAAGGAAACTAGTTAATATTTTAACTAAGGGAACGGATATACAACCTTTGTAGATCCGGTCCTCCACCTCCACGGCTCCGTGATGAAGTCCTCTCCGCTGTCCAAGTGCAATCCCGGGCTCTAGCGTCGGCTTCATCGGAGAAATAGCGGGCTAGGTCATCGACGACGTGCCGAAGATGATCTACGTCGAGGCATCACTAGATCAAGCTCTCACTTCACCAAGTCAAGAAACTTGTGAAGAAAACACACTCTACTACTTGGCAAGTGGTAGAGGATGAAGAAATAGGAAGTGGGTAGACTTTAGAATTGGATTTCTCACTTGTTTTCATCAATCACCATTGATGAAGTAAGCTTCTTCATCTTGAAGATGAAGAAGAAGAAGAAGATAATTATGATAAGTTATTATGTAAAAGAATAATAAAATCATTCTTATCATAATATTAACCATGGTAATGTGTAGAGAGTTAATCATGGTTGAATGGAATGGTTAGGGTTAAGCATGAGACAAAATGGTCACTTGGTCAAAGTCTTCATGAAGCTTCATAATACATACAAAGAAAGCCACCATTTTCTCATTATGCTAATTATTTTCTATAAAGAATAAAGAATAAATAAATAGATAATTAAATGAAAACCCTAACCATAACATAACCATGGTTTAATCTTTACACAAACTCAAGTAAGTATGTATCATTAAACATGATACAATCAAGTGCACAAAAGTATATCACATATACAACATGTGAACTTCAAGTGAGAAAATCCATTTAAAGTGAACCAATACTAGTTAATGCAAAGTAATATATCAAATATATAATTATACATTAAATTATTAAATCAACACTTGATTCAATGATCCGGTCATGTCGCACATAACCGACTAGTATCCAATGTATCGGCTTATCGAATCAATCCTTGAATCGATAACTAGGTTATATCGCATACAACCAATCGATACATTTATCGCGAGAATGGAATACGGTATCACATACACGCATTATTCTCGGTCCCGCACATATCTCATATGCGCTCCTATTTCGTTTCGCTTGAGCCAGGAAACCTCTGTGTAGGACTCTAAAGACTCGTCAATACGCCGGCAGCAGGTGATGATCATATCAAACACCCACAAGCCGCAAGAGGTGTGCTAAACGTAACGGCCACCCGGGTATTGAGCGATCAGAAGATCGACGAGCAAGCCCGCTCACACTCCAGTGAATCCAACCAGTAACACTACCGTACAGTCCGATCTGATCGTCTGATATGTCGCATATCTTGCCTAGGGGTGGTAAACGTCAGACCCCAATAGCTCGATAAGTCGTGTCGATATGAGGTCTATAACAATTCGAGAAACTACTGGTAACACTTACCAGTAAATCTCAGCAACCCTGGCCAAGGATTTCCTGTTATAGCCAATCGAACACAGCGTAACATCAACCCCCTATACCGGGAGAGACGAATCCCCTCCTATCGCTCATTGCCTCCATGTGACTCGGGACTGTACCCAAAAACCACCGTTTTGCACGCCCTCTTGGACGTGGTAAGATGGAAATCAAAGCACAGTGGGAACCACACAAGACTCTATGACGATCTCGGGTCAACAGACTAACCTGTACTAGTGTCACCAGAAAACTGCCATCTGACGTAAGGTATAATACCATCTGGGAGTTCTCGGCGAGTCCGTCCAGTGTACCCAGTCTCTACTGAGCACCCGTATATCATCTCTAATGTCAAACACCAATGGATATGGGATCATCCATCGCCCATCTGTATGGGTCGAGAAGGTATACGCTAGTCTACTCTGGTATATCGATGCCCCGTCTCGATACACCCACGACTAGGGACTTTGAAGGATGTACTTATGGACTACCATGTCCCCACTAGTATGATCCGCATCATAGTCCAGGTAGTCAAGTACACATCCTAAGGGCTTTACCAACATGTATCAGAGAGACAATCAATGTACACGTTAAGGTAAAGAGCAACCAGATAGCATACTATCATGTCGAGCAAGAAAGTCCTCCCTATATATGTCCCAGCATCCACTACAATATACATCCAATGTACAGTAATGGCCTCTAGGGCATACATATAACTAACAATCACAATCAAAGAATTTATAGCTGCAATCAATAACGGTGTCGATGTAGTTCGTTAATGAATACGGATCATCCACTGAGATTCGTGTATTTATTCGTTCTTGCTTTAATTGAGTCAAAAGAAAGTAGTATAGAAAAATTCAAGAAGATGAATCAAGATTTAGTTGATGAAATATTCAAGAAACATCGTGAAAGAATTTAAGATTTTGTAATCAAGAAAGTGTCCAAATTCAATTTAGTTATCAGAATATGTAGAATAGCTTGTAGGATTCAATAGGAATTAGTAGTAATGATGAATACTAATAACGACTTATCTTATCTATTGATGAATTATAGATAGAATGATGGTGATGAATGAATATTAGGGATCTTTTGGAGAAACTAGGGTTTCTCCTTCACTATCCCTTGTCTTTACATTGATCAACATTCAAATCTAGCCTTTAGCAAAGAAAATCATCAATCAATTAATCCCAAATTGCAACGAAATTATCAAGAACGGTTATCTCGCTCCAAATTTGGTCGTTGATGATTATTTTTCCTAAATTTCATAATTCTCATAAGACTTAAGACTAGTTTAGGATTTCATCACCATTTGATCTACCGATCTCCTTCAAATCCTTAACAAGCGGAGATTTCACTCACGCATCATGAAAAGAAAAGAATCAAGGATTAGAAATTTCATAATTCGAAAATGTAAAGAAAGCGAGAATTAACAATTGTTCACCTTTATTAATCAACTTCTAATTACACATTCCTTCAATCCGTGGTTACAAGAATTGCTCTCGATCGCTCCCTTGAAGAGGTAACTATCCGTCGAATTTCGCTCCGCTCGATCATCATGAGACTTAGACCTGTCGAGGATCTCGCGCTCTTGATGATGATTGGCTTCACGTAAAGGATCTTCGATGTCTTCGCTTGATGTAGTTTTCAACGAATCTTGATTTGGATCTTGATTGAATTGAATTGGATTTGGTTTTGGTTTGTGTGCTAGAAATCTACTACCATCAACAACAACCTTTTCAATGTATCCTTAGGTTCCTTTATATAGCAATTCACCAATCTTCCACTAGAAGCTAGGTTAATCTTGCCCAAGAAGCTAGGTAGTTGTAGTGAAACTTCTATAATAAGGTAGTTATCAACCTTCCTCAAGAAGCTTGGCTGTTGGAAGGAAGTTTCCAGAACAAGTTCGTTAAAATGGAGCGTCTTCAACAAGCTAAAGAGTTAGAATGAAGCTTCTGGAACAGTACTGTCGTCGGATACCCTAACTCGGCCGCGGATCCACGGCGGATCCTCCTGACTCGGCCGCGGTTTCGCGGCCGTTTAGTGAGATCTCAGCTTCATTTTTCTGTGGTCTTTTGGTGTTGGTCAATTGGTGTTCAGGTGATAGCTGGAATCTTTTTATCTCTTTTGAATCTCTGCCAGATTTTAACTCTTTGACTTGCTGCATTTTGTCGGCAAATTTGCGACTCCGATATCTGTCCTGAAATAATTTTCTGCACAAAAATCTCACTGAAGATTGTTGAGATATACAATATCATGTATGAAATAATAAACACACAATTTCTTTCCAGAATGTTGATTATAAAGTATAACACATGGTATTTGATATTTTCCAGACGACTTTATAATACGTGTTATATTTATAACAAACACCCTTAGATGTTTATAAAAGTGCATAAATTGTTATGTTAAAGATGGCAATATTTTCGACTGAACAAATTCTCCCAAACTTGATTTTGATCGTCTCGAGCAAACTTCTTTCATTCAAGAGAAGGAGAAAATATAAAGAAAAAGAAAACTAACTAGCACACTTTCGTAGGAAAATACGATTGCACTGAACACGTGCAACAAGCCTTTAAACCTCTAGGTGTTCCTAGTAGGAGGAGTGTTTTCTCCTTAGGGTTTTCAGCGGATTGCACCCACAAAATCCCATAATAAAAGGAAGACTGTGAAAGTTACATATAAAGATAAGAATTGTAAAAGAAAGACTTTGAAAATCAGAGTTTCCAATTACACTAGCTTTTCGGTTGTCATGAGCCCTATCTTAATAGTCATGAAAAAATGTTAGAAATCATATCATCTCTCAATAACACATCGCCTTTATTCTTCATTCCTTCCTTTCTTCCAAACACAGATCATATACCCCTACATGTGTAAAAGACATCCCTACACTCGGAGAATTCAATTCAAGCTATCATACTCTTGTCCATCTACCTCAGTATTTTTAGTCCGTGAATATTTTAGATTTCTCACACATTCTTCATGCGACCGTTAATATTTCTTGAGGTACTAACCGAACGATTACTAAATGTGCTCACATATTAGGCGTAATTAGCAATTTCCTCGTCTTGCAACACCTAAGACTTAGCAGTGACTCCCAAACCAGTTGGTCTAGGACACTAGGTGATGAAGCACCCTCGCTATATTTTTTTTATGCTGTCTTGGTAATTACAAAACCAGTGTTCATTTTTCTCATCACTATTTTATATTTTTATGCATCATTTATTATTTTCTTCGTACTTTGGCTTTTAGATAAGAGCATTTCAAGGTATCTTCTTCTATCCCGAGTTTCAAGACGTGTGTAAGTGCGCATAGTAGGGTATCAACGTTCAAAATGTTTGGCTTCCCGAATAGGAACTATTTTTCAGACTTATTTTTATCCTCAGATTAGTGGCATCCTTCATCTTACTAACCTTTGGGACAACGGCTCATAACTACTTATTACTAGTTTCGTTTAAGAAAACATCTAACTTTCTTGGTTTTCTTAAACTTTTCCAATCTTTTAAATGTAATTTTTCACTTTCTAATCTTTTATTATAAAAGAATTTTTTGAAAATTTTGTGCTTATGCAAAGTGTAATGCAAAGTGATGCGTAAATAAGCACAAACCTCCCCCAAATCTGTTTACAGCGGTGTCCTCACTGTTGTCATCTTTTAAAATCTCAAAAACCTGTAGGCTTAGGAGGAAAAGTTATTAACGGGATCAAGAATGAATGAACGTGAAAATCTTCCCCCAAACTTATTTTTTATTTTATGTATAATTTTGCATTTTTTTACTTTTTTTATTTTTTTATTATATTTTTATTTACAAATGATTCACCTCCATTCTATAAATGAGACAATATTACGGATACATGGAGGTGAGGTGAAGGAAAATTAGTCATTATTAATCGGCTCCTGTAAAAACAGGAGCTCCTCCGTTGGGTCAGTGGAAAAATACGGTTTTAATCTATGCCTATTCACTTTGAAAATTGTATCCTTTTTTCTATTTTCAACTTAAACTGCCCCGTGCGGGTAGACATACCGCACAACAAATGATCATTTCCAACGAGATCGTAGCTTACCCGTATGAAGATGGAGACGGGAATCGTAAAGAAGGACTTGTTGACCTGAGGTAAACGATTTTCTCAAAATATTTTTATCGTGAAATAACATAGTCCGATTCTTTACAATCACCGCATTATCGTAAGTTTCATCGCGGAATTCGCTTAGCTCATTCAATTGCAGCTTCCGAAAGTTGCAGGCTTGATTTAAATCGAAGTTAAGTTATTTAATGGCCCACATTGCTTTGTGTTCAATCTCGACCGGAAGGTGGCAAGCCTTTCCAAACACTATGTGGTAAGGAGACATACCAAGATCGGTCTTAAAAGCGGTACGAAATGCCCAAAGAGCATCCGTCAATTTGGTTGACCAATCTTTCCGGTTTTTAGAAACTGTTTTCTCCATAAATTTTTTGATTTGCCTATTGGAAATCTCAGCTTTCCCGCTCGTTTGGGGATGATAGGAAGTGTAAAGTTTGTGGTTGATTGTATATTTTCGCATCAAAGTCTTGAAAGATCGATTACAAAAATGTGACCCGTTGTCGCTAATGATAGCGCGAGGGTGTGTAACATTTTGGAAAATTAAGAAGAGTTAATTATAAATTTTATTATAAAATAATGAAATTTATATTTTTACGGAAGTGATATCGCTTATGAAATTGAGTATCGGAATCATATCCGAAAAATGTAATTATTTTGATAAATATGAACAAAGTGGGTAATATCAAGAAAGTGATATTTTAATTATTCTATCATGATATTGTATTTGTCATTAAGCTAATAATAATTAGGTAATAGATTTATCATTTCATATCCTTTATCTTATATGAAATTGAATTATGATATGAAGGTTTTGCTTATTGTTATAATTTATCATGAATGACACATATCATTATATGTTAACCCTTACACAAAACACCCCATTCTTCCCTTAATTATAAGCTAACACCTCCTCTAGAACTTGCTGAAAACTGAACACCTCCTTCTTCATAACATTACACCTCACCCTTGCATGAATGCAACACCCCACTTCTAGTGTGACACCTCCTTCTCTTTCCTTTACACCACCACCTTGCAAATTCCACCTCCTCCTTCCTCTACAGCACATTCTCACACCTATTATTAGCTCCTAAATAAAACCCTATATCCTAAACTGAGCCAAACTTCTCCTTCTCTAATTTAAATCCTTCATCAAAATCAAGAGAAGAGAAAGAAAGAGAGGCTAAGTACTAAGGTCACTACCACCACCTTCAAGTTACAATAGATTGAGCTATGCATCTTGGAGGAAACCTTTCTAATGATCTTTCAGTAGGTATAACTTCAAAGCCGGTAACTTTAGTTCTGTATCGTTTTATTTTAGAAATCAGATATCGTAGTTGCTAAGAGTAGCCTTTGTTTGAATCTGCTGTAGTTTAGTTGATAAATAAACTAATCAAACAACTACAAAATCTTATATACCAGACCTAGAATAAACCATACGAATACGAGCCCATGACCTCGGATTTTAGCCAGCGACCATCACAAGAATTCCGAGCTCGCCGGACCCTTGAGTGAGTTGGGTGTTGTAAATTTTAGGGTATATCTCTGTAGGTGTTCAGGTATATTTAGTATTGTTTAATTAAGTTAATTCTTCAGTAGGTCAAATCTGCAAACAAATATCATTTTTGGGATTAAGATTCTTAGATACGACACGGATATGTCGTACCATACGTTCTGTTTTTATGTCATGACCAGAAAAAGGATTAACTCAGATTAACTTAAGTTTTGTAACCAAAGATACGTAGCATCTCTAGTTGTGCTGCATCATAAACTAGGTTTTTATGATAATTTAGCTACTGTAATCGAATCTGGAACTAATAGGTTTAATCACTAAATATTCAAACAAGACCAAAAGTATAATAAGACTACAAGGAGACACCACTTCAAATACGAGCCCCAAACACCCTAGAAAATCCGGCGACACATAGCCCAATTCCGGCGACGCCGGCCCCCCTTGAGAGTTTGGTGTTGGTTTTTCTCCTGTAACTTTGTTTTGGTATTTTATAAGTCTCTGTATTGTTTGTTTTGCCTAATTATTCATACAGAGGAATCTAAGAATATTTTAAAATGATTTCTTCAAAATTCAGATAATTATGATACGAAGTTTTCGTATTTTGATGTTACAATTGAATCATTAACGTTTATACATTAACAACAGAATTATATGGTCGTTTTTGAGTTAAGTATGCTGTAGGTTTTAACCTATGGGTGTTTAACTTGTTGTTTTGAATTCAGATATAATATTTACATCTATGTGATTTAAATACGACTATAGGTACGATTCGAGGATTCTGAGACGGAGTGGGCGATGTAGCAGCGTGGATTCAGCGAGTTCTCAAGTTGGTGAGTAGATTTACATCTACGGGGGAAGTCGGGTGGATGGCGTATAGCACCTCCGCAACCTTATAACTATTATTATGATCTCTACTTAAGATTAGATGTTCGTCAAAGCATTTATATGGTATTGCATCTTGTATACCCTCCATTTGCATACAGTTTCACATGTAGTTTTTAAATATGATATACGTGATATTTGATCCGTATGATATGGGTATGATTTGATGAGTTTGTACGAGAGATTATGCCGTACTTAAGATGATATGGATATAGTGATATGATGAGCGAAGGCAAGAGTTTATACGTATCGGAAATGATGAATTTTGTATGCCGAATACCGGCCAATTTATTCTTTGATTCGTAGACATAGATTATGTTATGTTTTAGGATGTAATACTGGTATGAGCTATATTCTTTTAAAAAAACCACGGATCGTTGTATTTTAATTAAACTACGAGGATGCGTGCCAGTTTCTAAAACAAACATCTATTTTAAACCTAAGACAGCTTCCTTATTTCAAACTTAACGTTCCGATCATTTCTAAAAATAATGGTATAGCTCATAACAAGTAATTACAATAAGTACGTTTAGATTATATTATCTATAATATATGTTTCTGCGTTACACGCACTCTGATAGAACACTGCACAAATACCAATGAGTATTATGCTGCACAAGCACGTAAAATATATGTTACACTACACCTCATTGGTACTGCCATGTCACTGTAGAATCGTTCTGATATATATGTGTAAATATATAGATTGTTACACCGTAGAACACTTGTACAAATACTAATGATTTCCATGTTGCACGAGCACAGACGCATATGCTACACTACACATCATTAGTAGTGCCATGGCACATTAAAACTGAAATCATTATGTTATGTGATATGATTACGTAGTCGTTTCCTATTCATGTTGTAGTACTATAGATGATGTATTTGATTTTCTTGGGATTTCTGAGTATTTTACTCCTGATGATATATATATCAGTGGTATGGGACACTGTTATATATATATATATATATACATATATAGAATATCATCAATACAAACTATGCAATTATTCTTATTCCTTACTTGATATTTTGAAATGATGAGTAAAACATCCACCATGAGTTTTGTGTTTTCTGATTTTATTCCGGACCGAGTGGGGGAGATATATGGTCGCGGATTTTTACGTTATCCAGACTGAATGGGGAAGATATACAGTTGGATACATGGTGGACCCGGTCGAGACCGATAGGCAGGATAGCCGCATTGAGGCGGAGGAGCCTAGCGAGGATACTCGATACCGGAGATAGAATTGAGCACGGCAGATATCTAGGGGATACTGACCGGAGATTGAGATGAGCACGGCAGCTATCCAGGGGATACTAACCGGGGTTCAATTAGGTATACTGATCGTAGCCAGAATATCGGGTGACGATCATCTGTTGAGATGGTGTCGACGGTATCTGTATTTACGTGTCGATGCTGGACACGAGAGATTTCGGATTTCGATGTCGATGCTGGGCATCTATTTGTATATTGATACGATCATTATCATGAGGTACACCGTTAGATATTTATTTATTGGATTCCACCAGGATTAATCCGGGGGACAGCACCTATATATATTTGTACAGACTGTCATAGACAAAAGAGGGATTCCAATACAGATCATAGATTCATGATTTTGACTCATATGACATTGAGATAGTATACATGGGATTACATGATAGTTAGTATTACACTTATGCATATCATATAGTACATCGGTACAGTTTATAACACTACTATTCTTATGACCTAGGAATCGTCATGCATTTCGATTTCTACCTTTAGATGTACTTTTATTCACTAAGTTGGCAACTCATCCCCGTTGTGCCACAGTTTCTTGCAGGTATTACCGCTTGGATTATCATCGGTTTGGGCACACATTCTTTTGGGGATTGATGGGTAAGTGAGTTATTATTGTATCATACTCACTCTTAATTATTCATATATTTTTATGTCTAGTGTTCACACCATAATATTGTATTATTATATTCCCTATTCTTATTCGTTTTATAAATAAACAGGTACTTTTGACGCATGTCTGCTACATGTTACAGGTTACAGGTTCTTGGACAGATAACAGTGAAAAAGACAAAAGACGATGCAAAAAGGGACTTTTGACCAACAAATAGAAGGATCTTAGTCAAGCCTAGAAAAAGAACAGTTCACAATCAACAAGGCAGTGCAAGGTCCAAAATGTCAAGACAAACGGTTAAAAGTCCGCTACAAGTTTTCACTGAAAGATCTGGAGAAAAATAAGAAGCCAAACAGAGAAATGAACTGAAGAAATAAAATACCCAAATAACCAAGAAGCATCCCACAAAATCTCACACTTTGTTCTCACTAATGGGCCGCGGAACCGCGGCCCAAGCCTGCCATTGCCGCGGTTCCGCGGCCGTCTAGTGCCCGGACTCATAGGAATTTTTAGTAAAATGTTGTGGCGGCGCTGGAAAGTTAACCTAAGGGCATATTTATAAATTTAGACATGCGGATCAAAATGTAACCTAGGGTTTCCTATTCTCTCTATAAATAGGAACTCTAAAGATTGTATTCTTTTTATGCCTCCTTTTAATAATAAATTCAGAAATTCTTTATGGAGAGCATCGGTGCCTCTCTTCAATTCAGAAATTCAGATCTGACAACCCTGTGTTGATGATTGGAGAAATGCATCTGTAAGTAGATTTATTTCCTTGCCCTAGTTTAGATTTTAATTCTTTGCCCTAGGTAGATTTATTTCGTTGCCGTAGATAAATTGTTTAGAGTTAGCTTTGGGGAAGGCTTTTGAGAGATGAGATCTCTCATCCCTTTCTTACCCATCATATATTTACAATAGGACTCCATGCATACACGCACACACCGCGCCCTACAGCACCCTATCCCTCGAGGTAGTGGTGATACCGTAGTGTATAAGCCCGGTTGCACGCGTTTTCCATGGAGGTTAGGGTAAGGATCTCTAAAGGAAGGACAAGAACCTAGAGGAAGGAACACCTTCCCGAATGGATCTAATCCCCTTTATTGATAATTACCATAACTCCTTATAGATCTTCATTCGGGTATAGAAAGCGTTGAGATTTACTTGCATTTCCAAACCATCCCTAAACCTAACCCTAGCAAGAATAGATCTAGATAATCGTAGATAGAATAAATTAGGTTTTTAGATTTAATAACTAATCCGAGCACCATTCAGAATTAACTCGTTAGCGCGACTAGGAAATTCACAAAATCCCTGTGGACCGACCCGTACTCACCGGCTAGCTGCAAAGCGATGTCGTTCTTGATTGCGGTTTAGAAATAGTTTTTGACATACGAATCAAATGGCGCCGTTGCCGGGGATGGCGTGTCATTTCCTTTTTGCAATTTCGGGTTAATCTTAATAAAATAAAAAAATCATAAAAATCTGAAAAATCATTAAAAATATATAAAAATATTTCATCTGTTATTTTTGGAAGGGATACTTTGTTGTTTGAATTTTGCAGGATATAAAAAAATCGGATCTGGAAATTTCCAGAAAGCGAAACAGAAAACGGGATATTAGAACAGAAGGGAAATTAAAAATCAGAGCAGCAGAATTTTTTCCAAGATTCGAGCCCTCCATTTCGCCGCCCTTCCGCCGTGATAACCCACCTTAGACCGCGGATCCGCCGCGGTCTTAGAAGATCAGAGCGAAGGAAAAATTCTTGGGAACCGTTACGACTTGTTGACCGCGAAAACGCGACATTAAAGGCTCTTTGGCCGCGGAATGGCGGCGCGCTTTTGACATCATCTACTGAAAAAAAAATTCTGTAAGACTCTCTGTTCTTCCTCTGCAAAAATCTTCATATATTTTCTGGAAATTCCTGCAGGATTCCGTGAGCTATAAAATATATTCCATTCCATATAACAAATCTTGTGCAGGATTTTTGCGCCTTGCTTAAATTAGAAATAGATTGCAAGTAATATTTTTCTGTTGCATATCTTTTATCAAAAATCTTTTTGCAACAATTTCCAAATAAAGAAAAAAAGAAAAAAAAGGAAATTTTTTTTTTAGAAAACTTGCAAATTTTTGGCCTCAAATAAATCCTTGCACCACCACCCAACTTTCTTTCTTTTCCCCTTTCTTCTTACAATATGGGTACCCCACATAATAAATCACTTGCTGAACTTTGGTATCCTGAACCTAATTTTGCGTCGTACATCAATTTGTTCGGTCAATTTAAAGACGATCCTTCCTTGCCTAAAAAAATCTTTGAAAGATTAAATAGAGGCGTCTAGGAGAAACAGTTTGACTTTTCAACCCATTTTGTGTCAACCAAGTCAACATTTACCACCTCCATATGTTGATACCACTTTTTCAAGTCCTTCTGTCACTCCTAAGCCGATGTCCATTGCTGAGCATATTGCTCAATCTTGCAGTCGATCTTTCACCCCTCTCCACTCATCTAGTTCTAGGGATCCACACGACTATTCACCTTTTTATCCATATGTTGACCCAACCCCTGTCCAATCACCCACTTCCTACCAGTCCTACCCGACTTTCCCACCTTCACTAGACACTGTTTCTACACCGTCAGTTGGGAGTTTCACATATTCAAACAATTTCAAATCTTTTACCAAACACCCTTACCACCCAAGTCTAGTTTGGAAAAGTCGTTGGAGGCTTATATCTTAGCAACAGAAAAAATGACTAGGAATGTGGAAGCGTCCGTGGCCGCCCTTATGCACTCTAGTGAATCGGTAGCTAGTTTCCCACTAGCTTCAAATTTTTCAATGTATAAGGAGGCGGTTGGACAGAGTGAGAATATGAGAGGATTTCCAAATCAAACCTACCCATACCCAATTGAATCCCACAACTCCAATTTTCAAACATGTGTCCAAAATGATGAGTTGTGCGACTTTATAGTGTTTGATTTGCCAAATTGTGAAGAACCCCTTTCGAGTGAAACCGCACCTAATCCGTTTGACCTTTACACCTCCACTCTAGAACCTAAATTGATAAATATCCATGCTTTTGATGAGGTGTTTAAAGAAATTGATTTTCACTTGATTGAGGATATAGACGCCGGGAATATTTCGTATGATGAACCAGTAGATTTAATTGAAATTTTATGTTCAATTCATCATCCCGAGTCATTAAAGGTTTCTCCCGAACTCCATTTGCGTCTTGATTTTGATGATAATGGCATGGATGAGTTGAATTTTGAGGAGAATTATGATGATAGTATTGAGGAGAGTTTTGAGGATCATATTGAGGTTGAACCATTCTTGTTTGATGTGTCGGATTTTCCAGCTCATCCTCTTAAACCTTTACCTAAATCACCCTCCCTCTTTTCCATCGTTCAGACCACGCTTGAAGACTGTGAGCTTGGAAATTTTTCCTTTCAATCTGACACAGTTTTCATAAACGATAACACTTACGAGTGTTTCACTTTTTCGGACCATGTTGATGACTCGCCGCCCGAGTTTGAGTCCTTTATATTTTCAGATGGGTTAGTTGAACCATCAGACTCGGTTGATTACAGTAGTGTCGAACCATTAATGGAATTTTTCAAGTTCGAGACAGTTTACTACGGTGAGAATGATACTATCCCTAATCCACTTCCTTTCGTCATTCCTATTGTTCCGACCGTACAAGTGACCGTTACGCTTTCATCTCCTATACCAAGTTCGGCGTACCCATGTTTTCTTGCGAATCTTGAGGGATTTGACCCCATTTCTCGAAGGGTTGATAGGTTAGCGCAATCGCTTATAACACATCGGTCATCACAAATTGTGCTAATTTATTCACTCGATTTACACCCTCAAGATCGCGCGACCCTTCTTTCCCCTTTCCGCCATTCTTCTCCTCCACCGAGACCATATTCTACCCTTCTTCCCACACGGTCTCGTGTGCTTCTCATCTCTTTTCTTTCCACCCCATTCTTGCACCAACTATACCATTACCACGATAAGATTTTTGAATGGTTGGTGCTAACCTTTGGCTTGTGTAAGGCCAAGCTTAAGTTTGGGAGGAACCTTGTTGTATATGTATATATTTTTTTGTTTTCTTTTTCTATAAAAAAAATAAAAAAATAAAAAAAATTTCAAAACATTAAAAATAGAAAAAAAATTAAATAAACAGGGGATTGCTGGCTTTTTGACCCTCTTGGTTTAGCATGACAGTGAGGACACTGTCACGTTTAAGTTTGGGGGTATGCTCGGTACGTCTTCTTCCTTCTCATTCATTTGTACATATTTTTGCATTTGCATACTTATTTGAAAACCCATAAAAATTGAAAAATTTCAAAAATTATAAAAATCATTGTATTCAATTTTTTCTTTATTTGACTTAAGTTTGACAGATAGGTTAACTGGCTAGGAACAACTAGATCTTAGACTTAGTAAATTAAAAATCCTAAAGATAACCTTCCTTAAAGTTTAGCGGTAGAAAGTATCTGTCTTTGTAGTTTATTTAGAAATAGGCAAATTTTGGGTTTACTGCTTGGGCTAAGCCGAAACAAAGGAAAAGTATTGATGTTCTTATTAAAGTATAAGTTTGAAAAAATAGTTCATAGCTTAAGTCTAGATTCTGAAAATGTATACCCTACAATTTGCATAATCACGCACCTTGAAACTTGGAATAGTAGAAGAGACCTTGAAATGCTTTTGTCTAAAGTCCTTAGTACGAAGAAAATAAAAAATATACATAAGTGTGAATGAAGAATAAAAAAATGGACACTAGTTTTTGTGATTACTTAAGGCTGCAAAAATAGAAAAATATTTAGCGAGGGTGCTTCGTCACCTAGTGCCTTAGACCAACTGGTTTGGGAGTCACTGCTAAAAGCCTTGGGTGTTGCAAGACTAGGAATTACGCTTAAATATGCAAACACATTTTGTAATCGGTCGTTGGTACCTCAAGAAGTATTAACGGTCGCATGAAGGATGTGTAAGCAAAATTCAATTAAAAATTCACCAATTAAGATGTGCTTTGGACAACGGACGAGAGTATGATTGCTTGATTTGAATTTCCAAGTGTAGGGGTGATCTATACACACACGTAGGGATATGTGATTGGAGTTTAGATGAGAGAAAGAAATGAAGAATAGAACTTGTATCTTTAGTAGAGTTGATAAAAATTCCTAAGTGGAGATGGAACCCTAGAAGGAAAACTTAAGAGATTCCGAAAGCTAAGTAAGTCTACAGGATATATATAATCTTAAGTTAGATGATGAGGAAGTGTGAAGAATATGGGTGGATAATTTGCGGGTAGATGATAATAGAATTCTTAGTTAGAAAACCTAATCGGAGAACAAAAGTCAAAGGGCCGAATTGATAGGATTTTGTGGGTGTAATCCGCTGAAAACCCTCAGGAGACAACACTCCTCCTACTAGGGACACCTAGAGGTTTAACGGCTTGTTGCACGTGCTCAGTGCAATCGCGTTTCCCTGCGAAAGTGCGGTTAGGTTTTTTGTAGAGAATAAAAAAATAAGTTTGCTCGAGGACGAGCAAAAGATAAGTTTGGGGGTATTTGTTCACACCATAATATTGTATTATTATATTTCCCATTCTTATTCGTTTTATAAATAAATAGGTACTTTTGACGCATGTCTGCTACATGTTACAGGTTACAGGTTCTTGAACAGAAAACAGTGAAAAAGACAAAAGACGATGCAAAAAGGGACTTTTGACCAATAAATAGAAGAATCTTAGTCAAGCCTAGACAAAGAACAGTTCACAATCAACAAGGCAGTGCAAGGTCCAAAATGTCAAGGCAAACGGTTGAAAGTCCGCTACAAGTTTTCACTGAAAGATCTGGAGAAAAATAAGAAGCCGAACAGAGAAATGAACTGAAGAAATAAAATACCCAAATAACCAAGAAGCATCCCACAAAATCTCACACTTTGTTCTCACTAATGGACCGCGGAACCGCGGACCAAGCCTGCCATTGCCGCGGTTCCGCGGCCGTCTAGTGCCCGGACTCGTAGGAATTTTTAGTGAAATGTTGTGGCGGCGCTGGAAAGTTAACCTAAGGGCATATTTGTAAATTTAGACATGCGGATCAAAATGTAACCTAGGGTTTCCTATTCTCTCTATAAATAGGAACTCTAAAGATTGTATTCTTTTTATGCCTCCTTTTAATAATAAATTCAGAAATTCTTTATGGAGAGCATCGGTGCCTCTCTTCAATTCAGAAATTCAGATCTGACAACCCTGCGTTGATTATTGGAGAAATGCATCTGTAAGTAGATTTATTTTCTTGCCCTAGTTTAGATTTTAATTCTTTGCCCTAGGTAGATTTATTTTGTTGCCGTAGATAAATTGTTTAGAGTTAGCTTTGGGGAAGGCTTTTGAGAGATGAGATCTCTCATCCCTTTCTTACCCATCATATATTTACAACAGGACTCCATGCATACACGCACACACCGCGCCCTACGGCACCCTATCCCTCGAGGTAGCGGTGATACCGTAATGTAAAAGCCCGGTTGCGCGCGTTTTCCATGGAGGTTAGGGTAAGGATCTCTAAAGGAAGGACAAGAACCTAGAGAAAGGAACACCTTCTCGAATGGATCTAATCCCCTTTATTGATAATTACCATAACTCCTCATAGATCTTCATTCGGGTATAGAAAGCGTTGAGATTTACTTGCATTTCCAAACCATCCCTAAACCTAACCCTAGCAAGAATAGATCTAGATAATCGTAGATAGAATAAATTAGGTTTTTAGATTTAATAACTAATCCGAACACCCTTCGGAATTAACTCGTTAGCGCGACTAGGAAATTCACAAAATCCCTGTGGACCGACCCGTACTCACCGGCTAGCTGCAAAACGATGCCGTTCTTGATTGCGGTTACTAGATAGTTTTTGACATACAAATCATCTAGCGGAAACTCCATCAACTTAGAAATGATAGATTATGGACATAGAAACGAGGATTAGAGTGGTGTCTTGAGTTGTCGCACTCTTTGGAGTCGATTTCTGATTTAGCTTGTTTGGTTGCCCCATTGTTTAGACATGGAGACTATCTTCCGTTGGGATACTATTTTATTATGTTGTACTGGGTTTTTATAAAAATGCAAAGGAGGTGATGACAAGTTTCAAAACGTCATAAATGTTTTTTGACATACTTAGTTAAAATTAGATGTTAATTTAACTTGATTTTATCGGATGATTATTTAAACCTCACCTCCAATATCTTCAAAAAGGGTTTAGATTTCGAGTTTCGGCTTACTTAGATTACGTCAATATCTTTAGATGTCACTGTCACGACCCGAAAGAGCACGTGACTGGCCCTTGAATCATATGAAGTCTATAGGACTCCATCTGATCCAAGTAAGCCAAAAGCCCAGAAATCTAAAACCATTTTAAGGATAAATAAACATACAAGCAATATACTATACAACGCCGAAATGCGAGGATCAAAATTCAAAAGAAACCCAGATAAGCATGAAAACTGTAACACTACTAAGCGCGACTCTAAGGTCGAAATAATACATCACTAGTGTCTGAATCTGAAACAATATACAAGTTTTTGGTTGATGGAATTTCTAGATACAATGAATAATACATGTACAATGGCGGTTCTGATGCAAAGAACCCACCTACCAAGCAAATCACCCGCAAAGGAGAGCAGTGTGCCAGAAATGCCGCTATGGAACCTTTACGGCAAACCCTGCAAGAACTGTGGCACAACGGGGGTGAGTTGCTAACTCGTGAATAGAGAATATCTACAAACAGAAATCGAATGCAAGATATAATCCTAGGTCAATACAATCGGTATAAAATATAACCCTCAAGAGTAAGTCTGAAGCATGATAATGTGGCAACGTAACATCTAATCATGTAGGTAGTGCCAAGTACTCGTGCCAGTGCCTCAGATAATAACATGTCATAAATGTGAGGTATGTCTGCATGAAGTAAACATGATGAAGTATCAAATGGATATCAATACACATATATTAGCGTCTCATTCCACTAACATTGGTGTAAAGGTATATATAACAACGCCTTTGTACCCTGTTTTATATACAAATGAAGTATGATCAATGAAATCAAGTCTGTATGTGATCAATGTCTGTGTATATGTGGATCTCGTCCACCCGTCACCCCATGACAATAAGCATCATGCATGTAAATGTGAGGATATAATCTAATCATGGAAAACATCATGAAACTCGTGCCTAGCATCGACACGTAAATCCTCATCTATCGGGCTCCGTCAGTCCGGATCAGCCCACGGGCTATGTCTGCGGAATCGGCCCTCGGCCCCGGCAGTACGCCCATATCCATCTATTGACTCTGGTCAGTATCCTCCGGATAACTGCCAGGTCCAACCAATCACCGGTAGGTAGTAGTCCCTCTGCCAGGCTCGCCGACTACTACACAGCGAAACCGTTCTCGCCCCGGGTACCATACCGGGTCCACCATGTACCCGTAATCGGCCTCATCTAACTCCTCGATTCGGGTTCACATATATCGCTCAAGCACCGAGAAAACACATGGTGGACGCACCGAAATATCATATCAAGGGAAACCAGGTTTTTATATAATTAACTATTCTCTTTTGAAATATCCACGGTTCCCCAAATCCAGAATTAACATGGAAACAACATATCTCAATGCGCATAATCATAATGCATGATGTATGTGACATCTAAATGAAATGCAAGTATAACAGTATATCATGCAACATGGAATTAATAGTATGCACATACAAGGTCATATCCTGATGCAACAATGCTACTGTGTAGTGACATGGCAATTATCGATGATGAAGTGTGTGAGCCGGCAAGCAAGTGTACGTAGAACATACGTATCATCGATAATGGTGCTAGTGTCCTAGCAACATGATAGTAATATAACAATAAACACATGCAAAGCAATGTGAATAGCATGAATATGCGGAAATAGAATAATCAACGCAACAGTAAAGAATCTACACCCATATGTATATGTCATGCAGTTATGCCATTTGAAATAAGACGAATCAGGAGTTTTACTAACAATGAGGGCTATGATGTTTTTAAGATATTCCTGATTCGTAGTTTTGAAATAGGTATGACTCGGGTCTAGTCTAACATTTACTATGCAAACTACAGATCTAAGCATCAAGTCAAATGGGAGGGGTATGGAAACCACCTAAATCTGAGTCGATATATAGATATAATAGTTGGTGATCCCGCCTCAATAGTATCGCGTACGATACAGTGTATCATATGACATCCTCAAGTTATGAGTGCGGATCTATCATCAATATAAAGCTCATACGGTAAATCGTCGTACGGCATCCCACTAGTTGGGTACGGGTCAGTATCACATTCCTCTCATCAAATATCAGGTATCATTATCATCATATCACATAATCTGGGGTACAGATATAAGTCTAGTACAAACAAATACCATTTATATAAGTATGGAAGCGGGGGTAAAACACATGCCCAACGTCCTGCTAAGATCACATGTCGTATCGCAAGTACGAATCACATCACATCACCGATCTCATGGCATAATGCCCAAAATCATCGACTCATCTCCAATGTCATCCAATATCATCATCAACACTGTGTAAGTATAGTGAATATGCTAGGGTGCGTGTGTGGGTGTAAACCTATTCTAGGGTTTGCGACTATGAACTATACTAGTTTACTTCTAACCCTAAGCTATCCATACTACACCTAGCACAACATCCATGACACACTATAACTATCAAGCATAATATATAGTATACCAACTACGGACTGTGGGGGTGCTATACGCCATCCACTCGACTTCCCCCGGTAGATATAATCTACTCACCTTGCATCTTCATTTGTCGACGTCGCCACGCGCTTGCTTGTCATCCCGAAGTCTTCATGGGATACCTATACTTCAAAGTATCGTAAATGCGTATTAAAACCAAATCAAAGCTAAAACGGCACACGAAACCCAAAACGATACGATAAGGGGCCTATAGGTTAGAACCTATGGACACGCCTTCAAAACTATCAATAAACCCTCGATATCGTCGTATAAACGCCAAATGGTCGAGGTAAAACACAATACACAATTTCAGAACTAAAAATACGGAATACGGAAACACGAATCCAAAACAGCAACTAAGGAAATAGGCTCCAGATTTCATCCTAGGTCAAATTAGACAAATCTATACATGCCAGGGGTCTAATCTATACATGTAGGGGCTACAGAACCAAAACGACACAAAATAGGGCAGGTCTAGCCCCAAATTGCGGCCAATTGGAATAAATTGGCGGCCGAAGATGAGAGTTAGGAGCTGAGGTCTTGGGGTTAGTTTCCTGGGTGCCTGCACATGTCACTGTCCATTCAATATAATTTTCAGAGTCACGGGTTAATAGCAGATCCCAAATAACCTTCGCAGATTTCATCAATTTTCCGATATCGGTTTCTATAAATCCGTATTCTGGGTTTAAGCTTTAGGTTTAGGTCTCAATTCATGCACTAGGGTATAGGTGTAGCCTCTACTGAGCTCAATTTCCCATCACAACTCATAATTTCCTCAAACCCTAACTAGGTTTTCTTTAAGTTCACCAAATCACACAATATCGATTCTAAACTAGTATGGGGGTGTATGTAATACAAAAACCAAGCTAATGGTTCAGAAATTACCTCATTTGGCAACTCAAGAATTTTCTTGAGTTGCCCATAGTGTCCAAAATCCTTGCTTCCTAGGTCCAATGTGTAGATCTTGAGCTTGTGCACACTTTTTGTGAAATGAGAGTGGGGTTTTGGTATAGTTTTAGAGGTGATTTGGGGCTTGAAGAGGGGATGTGAGGTGAGGAGCAGGAGCAGGAGTAGCAACTTGAAGGAGAGGGAGAGAAATGAGTGTTGAAAATGGAGGAGAATGGCTAGGACTTAGTCAAAGGAAAGCCCCCCTTCACTTTCTTTCTCACACCCATACCTTATATTTTATTCTTTTCCATTTCTTTTTCTTTTCCTCATCTTTTCCCTCTAATTTCTTCTCACTCAAATAGTAAACCCAAAAGGAACATGGTGGAAAAATGCACAAGTGTAAGAAAAGATGATATGTGCATGTTTTGCACAAAAAGCTAGAAAAAACGATTAGCGATTTTTAATCACGATTAACACTAAATTAGCATATAACTAATCAATTAAACTTAGAAATGGCATAATTCTCTAAATTACCCTATTTTAGAATTATATATAATTTTCCCAAAATTTCCCCCCATTTATTTGGATTTAATTATACCGAATTATTAAAATATTCAATAAAATAATATTAAATTATAAATATTCCCAAAAAATAATATTTTTATTATTTCGAAATGTTACAGTCACGTGTTTTAAGTGCCGGTCATGTGCTACTTTTGGGTCATAATAGGGTGTCCAAATCGAGAAAAGATATTTTCTTTAAGGAACTTAATGACAACCTTGTTGTCATTAGTGCGACATGGAATAGCTTCCACCCATTTCGAGACGTAATCAACCGCTAACAAGATGTATAAATTCCCAAAAGAATTGTGAAAAGGACCCATAAAATCAATACCTCAAACGTCGAAAATTTCAACAACCAAGATCGGTTGAAGTGGCATCTCATTTCTTTTAGAAATCCAACACGTATGTCGACATTGTGGACATGTTTTGCAATGATCATATGCATCTTTGAATAATGTAGGCCAGTAAAAACCACATTGCAAAACCTTTTCCGCCGTCTTTCGTGGACCAAAGTGACCTCCACATGCCTGATCAAGACAGAAAGACAAAACACTCTTGAATTCATCATTGGGGACACATTTGCGAATGATTTGGTTGGGACAATATTTAAACAAATAAGGTTCATCCTAATAAAAATGCTTTACTCTGGATAGAAATAGATGTTTGTCTTGTTTAGACCATTCGCTGGGAATAAGTCCATTTGCAAGATAATTCACAATATCTACGAACCAAGGTTCGCCGGATACGGTCAAGAGCTGTTCGTCCGGGAAAGAGTCGTTAATTGGCAAGGTCACAAGCGAAGAAGAGATGCACGAAAGATGGTCGGCTACTACGTTTTCACATCCTTTCTTATCTCGAATGACAAGATCAAATTCTTGTAATAATATGACCCAACGTATAAACCTGCTTTTAGCATCCTTTTTTGATCAAAGATGTTTTAAGGCGGAGTGATCAGTGTAAACCACAATCGGTGAGCCAATCAAGCAACGCCTGAATTTTTCTAATGCAAATACAACTGCCAAGAGTTCTTTCTTGGTAGTTGTATAATTAATTTAGGCATCATTCAAGGTCTTACTTGCATAATAAATGACATGTGGCATCTTATCAATGTGCTGTCCTAAGACTGCACCAACAGCAAAATCTTATGCATCAGACATAAGCTCAAACGGGTTGTTCCAATCAGGAGATGATAGAAAAGGGGCGGTAGTGAAAGAATTTTTAAGTGTTTCAAAAGCAGCCACACAGTCTGAATCAAACTGAAATGTGGTATCCTTGGCCAAGAGAAGAATTAAGGGTCTAGCAATTTTGCTAAAATCCTTAATGAATCTCCTATAAAATCCTGCATGACCAAGGAAAGATCGTATATCTTTAACGCATTTGGGATGAGAAAGGTTATGAATGACATCTATTTTAGCTCTGTCGACCTCAATGCCTTTCCGTGAAATAACATGTCCAAGCACAATACCCTCCTGGACCATGAAATGCCATTTTCCCCAATTCAAAGTTAAGTTATTATCTTTACAACGAGTATGAACCGCGTCAAGATGAGATAGGCAATCATTAAAAGAGTCCCAGAATATCGAGAAATCGTCCATGAAAATCTCCAGAAAATTCTCGACCATGTCCGAGAATATCCCCATCATACACCGCTGAAATGTAGCGGGAGCATTGCATAACCCAAAAGGCATGCGTCTATAAGCAAAAGTACCAAAAGGACAAGTAAATGTGGTTTTATCTTGATCCTTTTCGGCAATAGGGACCTGGTTATAGCCAGAGTATCCGTCCAGAAAACAATAATATTCATGTCCAGCTAATCGTTCTAACATCTGGTCAATAAAAGGTAGAGGGAAGTGATCTTTCCTCGTTGCGGCATTGAGTTTTCTGTAATCAATATATACACGCCATCCAGTTTGAGTGCGTGTCTGGATCAACTCATTAGCCTCATTAGTTATGACCGTGATTCCAGATTTCTTAGGGACTACATGAATATTACTTACCCATTGGCTATCAGAGATTGGGTAAATGATACCACTGTCAAGGCATTTGACGATTTCTTTCTTTACCGCCACCTTCATAACGGGATTTAACCGTCTTTGTGGTTCTCGGGTTGGCTTGGCTTCATCCATCAAATGTATAAGATGTTCAACACAAGGGACTAATCCCTTTGATGTCAACCATTGTCCAACCAAAAGCTTTCCTATTAGATCTAAAGACCATCAAAAGAGCGTTCTCTTGCTCTAAGGCTAGAGAAGCGGATACAATCACAGGAAAAGACTCATTCTCACCTAAATATGCATATTTAAGGTGAGAAGGTAACAATTTGAGATCTAATGTCGGCGGAGAGACAATAGAAGGTGGGATAAGTGAATGACATTCGGATTCTCGAAGAAGTTCATAGCCTGCAAAGGATACAGATTCGGAAAGTGTGTCTGACTTTTATGATGAGTCAGAAGGTTCAAACTCAGGAGTGGACTCGTCAAAAGTGTCCTCACTATGATGTGCAAGATCAAACAATGATGTGCTTATGTTGTCGAGATCATTAAATCAAAGTTCATCAACCTTACAGCTTTCGGGAGCTATCTCGTGGACAGAACAGACATCAAGAATGTGAGCAGAAGGTTCAGATGGCTGACTTCCAATCTTGTAAATGTTAAGCTCAGTTGTCATTTTCCTAAAGGATAGAGTCATGGAACCGTTTCGACAATTAATGACATCATTGGAAGTGTCTAGGAAGGGTCTTCCGAGAATCACCGGAAATTGGTTCCGTGGGTTTGCTACAGGCTGTGTATCTAAAACAATAAAGTCCACAGGGAATATAAATTCCCTGAATTTTATCAACACATCCTCAAGCTCACCCCTAGGTTTGGTGATGAATCGGTCTTCCATTTGGAGAGTACAATGAGCTGGTTTCAACTCTCCAATCCCTAACTGCTCGTAGACAGAATATGGAAGCAGGTTAACTTTAGCGCCAAGGTCAAGTAACGAACGGTTAATATTTTTACCCCTAATAGAAATAGAGATTGTAGGACATCCAGGGTCCTTACGTTTCTTCGGTAATTGTAGGGTAAAAGCTGTGCTAACATTATTCGTCATCAATACCTTTTTGGGCACTTGAGTCTTCCTCTTCCTAGTGCACAGGTCCTTAAGAATTTTTGTATAAGCCGGAACTTGTTGTATAGCCTCTAGGAGAGGGATATTGATGTTAACCTGTTTAAACATTTCCATAATCTTCTCCATCTGTGGACTTGGTTTGTTTCCACTTTATCACGACCCGAAATTGGCACGTGACGACCCTTAAACTACGCAACGTCTACAGGCGTAACGCAATTTAAGTAAGCCGAAAACCCAGCAATCTAAACCATCAAAAGTAGTAAGAAATAAGAACATTGATAAAACCTTTGAAATCTGAACCCAAATTCTTTAAAAGTCCAACCTTATTTCCTTTAAAATTTTGGCAGCACCTCCTTTGTAAAAATCATCCCCAAAAATGGGTACAACATAAATATAAGTAAAGCATCTCCAAACGGGAGCAAAAACACGCCCAAAGGCGGGAAAAAACCACCACAACAGATATACGACGCCGTAGCGAAGAAATAAAAGACGATATAAATAAAACTGCATAAAAGACGTCCAAGTCACAAAATATACAATATCGTTCTCACATCAAGTCTCTAAGTCATACAAGATAATGGTAGATGGAGAGTACATGATACAACGAATATACAGTGAACATAACGGATAACCACAAAACCCACCGAAAGCAAAACGACACACTATGAGCCGAAGCGGTATCCGCAGCAAAAGATGATAAGATAGATGAATAGCCTGCCTCGACTACTCTGGGAAACAACCTGCAAAACACTGTGGCACAATGGGGGTGAGTTGCCAACTCGTGAATAGTAAATAACATATGGAGGTAATCGCAAGTATGCACGTACAACACGAATCTAACATATGCAAATAATAGCAATAAATGGTCATATGTAAGCAATAGTCATGAAAGGTACACTAGCAGGTACAACTAATACATGAAGCTATAATATGATAATCTGTATGCAACAATCATATAAGGTACTCTATCAGGTACTACTAATACATGAAGTAATGATATGACAATGTATATATATGCAGCAGTCATGAAAGGTACACTAGCAGGTACAACAAATACATGAAGCAATGCATATAAAATAAAAGTATGTAAATGCAACAGTCATGGAAGGTACTCTATCAGGTACTACTGATACATGAAGCAGTGCATAAACAATAAATACGGAGTATGGGATGAAACATGTCATTCCTACGGAATCCTGACCTCGTGGTAGAACCAAAGTCCATCAAGACAATCAAAATCCCAATTTCCTCAAATCAGCCCCCAAATTGGCTCTCATATCAAGTAAATCTCATATATCCTGAATGTACAATATCAAGTAAATCTCATATATCCTGAATGTATAATATCAAGTCAACCTCATATGTCCTGAATGTACAATATCAAGTAAATATCATATATCCTGTATCCAATATCTAGTGAATCTCCTATATCCTGAATCCAATATCAAGTGAATCTCCTATCTTGAAAAGTATATTTGCATGAATAAGTATGATGATTTATATGAATTGATATGTATACATATATATTAGCGTCCCATTCCACTAATATATATATATGCATATATAATAGCGTCCCATTCCACTGTTACATATACTTAGGAGTAAAAATATCATGAAAATAAGTGTCTAGAATCGACACATAAAGGCTGATCTATCAGGTGCTGTCACCACGACTGCCACCCTGATAGGTACGTATCATACGCTATCCGAAAACCCGAGTGCCCATATTAGACCCTCGTCCTTCGACGTATCCATACGTACATGACTCCCGTCGGTATCCCCACGACCGCTGAGTCATAGGTAATGTCACAGGTAGGTATGGTTCCCTTGTCAGGCTCAATCGGTAAGGTCCTTCAATCGTCTTGCCTCGGGGTACCTCCAGGCCCCACCATGTACCCTCATACGGCCCACGACGCTCCTCGCATGGGGTATATATATCAGAACCGATAAATTTAATGGTGGCTGCTGAAATATCATATCAAGAGAAACCGGGTTTTTCAAATAATGCATAATTTCATGAAACCGTTAGTTATATGTATGCCCTAGAGGCCATTACTGTACATGAGATGTATATTGTAGTGGATGCTGGAACATATATAGGTAGGACTTTCTTGCTTGACATGATAGTACACTATCTGGTTGCTCTTTATCTTAACATGTATATTTGCAGTCTCTCTATTACATGTTGATAAAGCCCTTAGGATGTGTGCTCGACTTCCAGGACTATGATGCAGATCATACTAGTGCGGCCTGGGTAGTCAATGAGTATATCCTTCAATGTTCCTAATCGTGGGAATATCGAGACGGGGTATCGATATTCCATAGTAGACTAGCGTATATCTTCTCGACCCATATGATGGGCGATGGATGATCCCATATCCATTGGTGTTTGACATCAGAGACGGTATGCGGGTGCTCAGTGGAGACTGGGTACACTGAACGGACTCGCCGAGAACTCCCAGATGGTATTATACCTCACGTCAGATGGCAGTTCTCTGTGACACTGGTACATCTTAGTCTGTTGACCCGAGATCGTCATAGAGTCTTGTGTGTCTCCCACTGTGCTTTGATTTCCACCCTACCACGGCTCTACTGAGTCGTGCAAATAGGTAGTTTTTGGGTACAGTCCCGATTCACATGGAGGCAATGAGCGATAGGAGGGGATTCGTCTCTCCCGGTATTGGGGGTTAATGTTGTGCTATGCTCGACTGGCCATAACTGGAAATCCCTGGCCAGGGTTGCACTGATTTACTGGTAAGTGTTATCAGTAGTTTCATGCTTGTTATGGACCTTACATCGGCTTGACTTATCGAGCTACTGGGGTCTGACGTTTACCACCCCTAGGCGAGATATGAGACATATCAGACGAACAGACCGGACTGTGCGGTAAGTGTTACTGATTGGATTCACAGGAGTGTGAGCAGGCTTGCACGTTGATCTTCTGATCGCTCAATACCCGGGTGGCCGTTACGTTTAGCAGACCGCTTGCGGCTTGTGGATGATTGATATGATCACCACCTACTGCCGGCGTATTGACGAGTCTTTAGAGTCCTACACAGAGGTTTCCTGGCTCAAGCGTAACGAAATAGGAGCGCATATGAGATATGTGCGGGACCGAGAATAATACCAGTACGTGATACTGTGTTCTATTCTCGCGATTCGTATCATCGGTCGGTTATATGTGATATAGCCGGGTTACCGAATCAAGTGTTGATTCGATACATTGATACACTTGATATTAGTCGGTTATATGCGATATCACCGGATCATTAAATCAAGTATCGATTTAATGATTTAATGTATAATTATATATTTGATATATTACTTTACATTAACTAGTATTTCTTCACTTAAGATTGATTTTCTCACTTGATGTGCATAAGTTGTATATATGATATATGTTTGTGCACTAGTTTGTATCATGATTGATGATACATGCAAACTTGGGTGTGTGTATGACTTACACCATGTTTAGGTTAATGGTTAGGGTTTTATTTATTTTATTTATTTTGGCAAAAACAAAATGGTGGCTTTCTTTGTTTTTTACTTGAAGCTTCATGAAGCTTTCAAGCATCTTTGACAAAGTCCACCATTTTTGTTTTGCATGAGATTTTTGTTAACCTAACCATTAACTTAAACTCTCGTTTAGTCTCTACATTGGTTTACTCACCCATGGTTGCATCATGATAGACTTCACTTGATTATTCATTTAGTTAATTGATTATTCATATCTTTTCTTCATCATCTTCTTCAAGTGAAGAAAGCTTTCTTGAAAATTTTCAAGTGAAGATTTAGAGTGAGAAATCCAAATCCAAAGTGAACCCATTTCCTATTTCTTCATCCTATACCACTTGCCATGTAGTATAGAGTGTTCTCTTCATAAATTTCATGACCAAGTGAAGATGGAGCTTGAGTTTGAGTCTCCTCGACGTAGATCATCTTCGGCCTCGAAGTCAACGACCTAGCCCGCTCATTTCTCCAAAGAAACCATCGCTAGAGTCCGGGATCCTGATGATCGCAGCGAAGGGACATCAACATGGAGCTTTAGGAGTGAAGGACCGGATCTACAAAGGTTGTAATCCCTTTCACTTAGTAGTAAAGTAGTTTACTTGCTTTTAGTTTCGCCTAATCTCTAGTAAACGATTTTGCATAGGGTTGTTCGGCATATAAAATTTTTGATTATGGCATGGTAGATGCCTTGTTGAACCTCATGAGTGTGCCTAGGAACCCTACAGTGGTATCAGAGCCTAGCTAGAGCTTTAGGCGAAGTGTAGACGAAGTTAGAAACCCGATCAAACCCCGAAACCCTAATCGATACCCTTCTCTGTACATTTTTTGAAACTTTGGATATTTGTGAATTAAAAATATCCAAAAAATTCAGCAGGGTTTTCTAGGAGTTACTGTGCAGCACATGCCCCTAAATCAATAAATGCACCGCGGAACCGCGGCCCTACCCTGGCTTGCGCGACGGTTCCGCGGCCATAATGTTGAATTAAGGCACGCGGTTTGCACAGTAATCCCCGTCTGTAATACCTGTGTTTTCTGGGAATTTTTAATTTATACTCAAGAGTTGAGTTTTCTGGGTTGTATTTGGGACTCGATGATTCGATCAAATTATTTAACTTTGTTTATTTTGTTTTTCCGGGTAATTTTAGAACATGTTAAAAAGTTCGACCGGATGTAAATAACTCATTTTTCCCCGCCGGGAAATTTCCAAGTGTTGGATTTTTCCGTAGTTTAAGAACGTTCTAAGTAGTGCAAGTAACGCGATGGACCCTCTAGAAGACAACAAACCTTAACTCGATTATGTGACCGTCTTGAACTGCTTTTTGAACCTTAGGGTTTGGGGCAGTACGGCGTGCCACATGTGAGGCGTTGGCTTGACCCTTCTACGGCTGGACTGTTGGTACTGTGGCATGAAGTGGATGTTTTTAAACTTATTTCAAGTGTTGAACTATTCGGGAAAACTTGGGTGTTTGATTATTCGATCGGAAAGTTTAACATTGTCTATTTATCTGGAATGTGATACAATATTTGGAATCCACAAGTAGTTATAAGATAACTAATTTGAATGTTATAAATCTAGCAGTTTAGTCTCACTTGATCGGTTGCCACGGGATTTTGATGTGATCAAAAGTCCGTTGCAATCACATTGCATACGCGGATACTCGCCGGGTAAACTTAATAGATAGCCACGCCCCATAACCCCGACCAAGTGACTGTAAGAGAACCCCGTCACCAAAAGCATCCGTTCGGGTGCTCGCGGCAGCGGTGTTCCGCCTTAGTGCACTTCGTCTACGGTATCAGGGGTGCGGCCGTCTACTAAAGTTTGCGACGAGCATTCGTTCAGGATGTCGGGAATCTTGTTGAATTGCCCGACTTGATATTGAAAAGTGTTTTCGATAATGAGACTAAAATGCGTAGTTTGTAATTGTTAGGCATGCGATGTCTAAAGAGGTTGCGGATTCCAACTGTTGTAGTTTTACACTTTCTTTTCTGGGACCGTAAGTGTAATATGTGATATCGCCGGTTTCGTTGCTATATATCAACGACAATTGGGATGGGCATATTTACTTACGTTGACGATATGTGATGATATGTGTTGCTGGATATGTTATATTGGATCGTCGTGTTTGAATAGCTGGGGGTTTTATGTGAGATGAGTGTTTTTCATTTTCATTCATGTAAAAAACTTGTATGTAATATTCTTTTATTGGGGCACTTCCGGGTTGAGGTTGATGTCACCATTGTATATTATTTACTTTTCCGCATTAGGATAGACCCAAGACGGGGAGCACAAGTAACCGGGTTCTAGGGTCCAGTGGGAGACCATCTCGAGGAGTCGATTCCGGGTCTCCTAACTCTAGAATTGGTAGGGTTGCTTGCCGCTCTCGTAGGGGTCTAGGGGTGTGGGATTGGCTATTCATCACGACCGTGGAATCCGTGTTTTATACAGGCTCAAAATAAAACACGGACGTCCTAGTATATCCAATATTTCATATGATATTTTCTGCTGCATTATCTGTGATGTGATCATGTGATTTGTTCAGATTGATACTGTATATAGTATTTATGATATATTATATAAACGTTGCTTATGTTTTACACCCGCGCTAGCCCTGCCCCGCTCTGCCGTTAGTTACCTAACCTAACGGTGCAGACGGGACATCGAGGCGAATGCGGATGGCATAAGCGTACGTTGTATTTATCTGTGATGTTTAGGTGGACTTAAATGATGGGACATTCATTAATGAGATTAATGAAAGAAAATAAACCTAACAGATGTTGTGGAATCGAATTTCAAAAATAAAATTAGGTAGCTCTAGTTGTTGCTTTGCATAGCGGTGTTCCATGTAGATAATCCAGCACCTTATTCGATAAGGAAAGAGCCGACGATCCCTTCACCAGGAGTGACCTCTTTAGCGATAACTAGCAGATGCTACAACCTTCGGTTTGTCTTTTGATTTCTTTTCTAGTTCTTGCTTTGCATAGTGGTATTATGAATATCCTGCACCTCATTCGACGAGGAAAGAGCCGAGATCCCTTCACCGGGAGTGACCTCTTTAGCGAAACTAGTAAAAGCCTCAAAAACACTCCATTTAAAAACCATTTGATTCCGCAACGAGATCAAGTTCAAAGCGTTAAAGGTTTTCATAAAAACCATCCGCAACCTTCCGTCATTTTAGGAAGTAGTGTACTCAGTATTCGTGCTGTGTTTGTTGACCATAGTCAAGGCACAGTGTACGGTAGCTAAGTAATGTCTTCCTACACCGCATATGATGCGATTAGTTAGGACAGTTGCGTGACTTTGTTGACCTTAGTTAAGGTTCATGTGGGTGGGTCTAATTAATCACGAAATGACAGGTAGAACTTGACTAGTGCTTATGATTTGTTGACCATAGTTAAGGTCATAAGTGCTAGGGGTAAAAACCTTTATCGGGAGTTTCAAGTGTTGAAATTTGCAATGAGATTGCATACCTTCTATATGATAGTTGGATCCCGATACCCACTGCGAGTAATTGTTACTCCTGGGAGAGTTTTACACTTTACAATTAGCCGATCAAGTAGGTGTCTAGAAAGGTGTCAACGGGGTTACACCCCTGGGAAAATAAGGTTTATTTTAATTAGGTCCGTGCGAAAGCACGGGGAACCTCCCTCAAAGTACCGGCACTGGCCTGGCTGAAAGATTGGCGAACTTGTAGAGTGTAATTAATCCCGGCTAGTCTTTCCTTTTAGGGTTTGAAGGAAGATTTGATAAAAACAGTGGGAGCCATCCTGATTAGATAAAATATATAACCAATCTAATCTTGCAAGAGTGCACGCAGAGTGTTTTCTTCTCTCTCTCTCTCCAGGTAGCGACCATGTCACGCCTTAATCAAGATAATAATATGGATGTATTGACCAAACCCGCTTGTTATACTGAGCTGGGGAACGTTGGTCCCGCTCCAACTTATAATTGTTATAAGACAGAGCAGGAAATAGGGGAATACCAGGATTCCCATACCGCCCAAACGAAGAAAGTGCATGATGATGCATCTTCTTCGGGTGTGTTCATTACAAAGAACTATTTCTCTGTATCCTCTACGTCCTGGGTATGAGATACCGGATCAGGATCCCGCATATGTAATCTGTTACATAGGCTACAGAAAGGTAGAGAACTGAGAACGGGTGAAAAGTTTCATGAGACAGAAAACGGTGCAAGTGTTGGAGCCAAGTCTGTTGGTCACTGTCACCCTGTATTTCCAAATACATTGATTCTGAACGAATGTTATTAGATACCGAACCTGATATACAACATCATATCAGTCTCTTTATTTATTAAAGAACGATATAATTTTGTAATGTTGGATAATCTTTTAAACATTTCCTATATCAATAGTTGATTGGTTCAGGCACGTTATCTAAAAGCATATACATTCTAAATCAAACTATAGTTCCTTACGTACAGAACACGCACAAGAGGAAGAGTTCAAAAATGAACGATTCTTTCTTGAGGTATTGTAGACTAGGTCATATCAATGTGACCCGACTAGCTGAAGTTACATTTAGATGCATATTTAAATCAGTTTAAATTTACATCTTATGAAACTTGCCAGTCATGTCACAAAAATAAGATGACCATAGATCCGTTTACTGGAAACAGAGAAGAGTTAGTGAACTCTTGGGACTGATACATAGTGATGTATTAAGGTCCCCGGTCTACATATGCCAAGACTGGTCCTTTGTACTTCCTTACACTGATGATCTCTCAAGATCCGGACATATGTTCCTGTTGAAACACATGTCTAAAGCTTTTGAGAAATACAATGAATATAAGTTAGAAGTAGAGAACCAAAACCGGGTAGAAGTATTATGTCCTATGATAAGATCAGGGAGGAGAATACTTGTGCATGGAATTCTTGGACTATTCTAAAGGAGAATGAGATTCTCTCTCAGTGTTACTCCTCCGTATACACCATAGCACGTCGGTGTATCGGGGCGGAGCAATCGCACCATATTGGATATGGTGTGCTCTATGATGAGTATTACTGAGTTACCTGTTTCCTTTTGGGGGTTATGCACTTGAGAAGCTGCATACTTATTGAATTGGGTTCGAATCAATTCAGGGCCTACCACTCCATATGAGATATGGTATGGGAAGAGCCCATCTCTTATGTAAATTAAGATTTGGGATTGTCCGGCCTATATCAAAAGCAAAATTCGGACAAGATCGAGGCAAGGTCAGTTCTGTAAAACTGGAAGGAGTTCCAGCTATACAAACTATAGCTGATGATTTGATGGAACCAAGGGATTCAATAGTCGCCGACAAACCTCAGCCTCTCCGCCAATCTAGCAGGGTTCCTCACCTGCCTGAGAGATACTTTGGTTTCTCGATGACAGTGGGAGCGAGGATTGCATCATGAGATGATGACCCAACTAGTTTTGAGCAGGCCATCGAGAGTGAGGACTCTGTAAGAATGGCTGGATGCTTAGTGATCTGAGATGGAATCCATGTACACCAACAAAGTATGGACTTTGGATGCTATATCTGAAGGGTTAAATCCCCATCAGGAGCAAGTATATCTTGAGAATATTACTTGGTGTAGATGGAAAAGTTGAGACTTTCAAAGCTAGACTTGTTAAAGGTTTTCGTCATCGACCAGGCGTGGATAATAATGAAACCTTTTCCAGTGGCTGTGCTTAAGTCCATCCGGATCCTACTTGCCATTGCTGCATACCATAACTGCGGCATCTGGTGGTTGGGTGTCATGACTTCTTTTCTAAATATTGATTTAGAAGAGAACGTCTATAAGTACAAAGCCAGAGGGCTTCGTAAACAGTGGGAGCAGCGGAAACATGTGCAAGTTGCTTTACAGAATAAAGCAGGCATCACGGAGTTGGAACGTCTGTTTTGATGTGGTAGTCAAAGTATTTGACTTCATCAAAGTGGTAGATGAACCTTGTATATACAAAAAGGTAGTAGAGAGTAAGGTGGTGATCCTCGTAGAGTACGTAGATGACATACTCTTGATAGGAAAAGAGTTTCCTATGCTACGCTCGGTCAATCTCCTTTTATCACATGGATTCTCCATTTAGGATCAAAGTGATACCTCCTAAATCCTAGGTTTTATATCTATAAGATAAATCTAAATGGATATTAGGATTCTCACTAAGTGTAGTAAGATGGTATCAATGGATTCTGGGAAGAATCACTGGAAAGGTTCCAGGGTGATAAGGACGACTGAATGTCAGTCGTAGGCATTGTCTTTACCCTCAGTGGAGGGACGGTATGTTGGAAGAGTTCCAAACTAGATACCGTGGCAAACTAGACGATAAAGGCTGGTGACATCGCTATCAAAGATACTACCAAAGAGGAAGTTTTGGTGTATATTAGTTCATAAGATGAACTAGGTTCCTACCATTGTGTGACAATGGAAGTGTGGCTTTGGCCCAGGAACCCCAGTTTCATCAGTGAGCCAGACATATTTTGAGGCAGCATCACCTGATCATGGAGATAGTTGATCTCCAGGGTGATCGAGGTTTGGAGAGTAGACTCAGAGGACAACACGGCTGATCCACTCATAAAGACTTTTTCCCAGAGAGAGACTTTTATGGGATGGTTGAGTATGAGATATTACAACCACTGCTACAGATGGCCCTAGTGCAAGTGGGAGATTGTTAGTTATATGTATGCCCTAGAGGCCATTATTGTACATGAGATGTATATTATAGTGGATGCTGGGACATATATAGGTAGGACTTTCTTGCTCAACATGATAGTACGCTATCTGGTTGCTCTTTAGCTTAACATGTATATTTGCAGTCTCTCTATTACATGTTGATAAAGCCCTTAGAATGTGTGCTCGACTTCCAGGACTATGATGTAGATCATACTAGTGGGGCCAGGGTAGTTAATGAGTACATCCTTCAATGTTCCTAGTCGTGGGAATATCGAGACGGGGCATCGATATTCCATAGTAGACTAGCGTATATCTTCTCGACCCATATGATGGGTGATGGATGATCCCATATCCATTGGTGTTTGACATCAGAGACGGTATGCGGGTGCTCAGTGGAGACTGGGTACACTGAACGGACTCGCCGAGAACTCCCAGATGGTATTATACCTCACGTCAGATGGCATTTCTCTGGTGACACTGGTACAGCTTAGTCTGTTGACCCGAGATCGTCATAGAGTCTTGTGTGTCTCCCACTGTGCTTTGATTTCGAACCTACCATGGCTCTACTGAGTCATGCAAATATGTGGTTTTTGGGTACAGTCCCGATTCACATGGAGGCAATGAGCGATAGGAGGGGATTCGTCTCTCCCGGTATTAGGGGTTGATGTTGTGCTATGCTCGACTGGCCATAATTGGAAATCCCTGGCCAGGGTTGCACTGATTTACTGGTAAGTGTTATCAGTAGTTTCATGCTTGTTATGGACCTTACATCGGCATGACTTATCGAGCTACTGGGGTCTGACGTTTACCACCCCTAGGCGAGATATGCGACATATCAGACGAACAGACCGGACTGTGCGGTAAGTGTTACCGATTGGATTCGCAGGAGTGTGAGAAAGCTTGCTCGTTGATCTTCTGATCGCTCAATACCCGGGTGGCCGTTACGTTTAGCAGACCGCTTGCGGCTTGTGGGTGATTGATATGATCACCACCTACTGCCGGCGTATTGACGAGTCTTTAGAGTCCTGCACAGAGGTTTCCTGGCTCAAGCGAAACGAAATAGGAGCGCATATGAGATATGTGCGGGACCGAGAATAATACCAGTATGTGATACTGTGTTCTATTCTCGCGATTCATATCATCGGTGTAGGGTTCCTAGGCATGCTAATGAAGTCTCACAAGGCATCAACCATGCCAATTTCAAATTTTATGGGTGCCGAGAAACCCTAATACGGATCGTCGACTAGAATTCTAGGCGAAAAACGAAACTCGTTAACATCTTAACTAAAGGAGAGAGGCTACAACCTTTGTAGATCCGGTTCTCTACTTCTTTAGCTCCACGTAGGCGTCCTCTCACTGTCCATCTTGAATCCCGGACTCGATCGTCGGCTTAATCGGAGAAATGGGCGGGCAATGTCGTCGGCTTCGTGCCGAAGATGATCTACGTCGAGGTTGCACAAGATCAAGCTCCAACTTCACCAAGTTGTGAAACTTATGAAGTAAACACCCTATACTCCTTGGCAAGAGGTAGAGGATGAAGAAATAGGAGGTGGGTTCACTTTAGAATTGGATTTCTCTCACTTTTGCTCAAGTTGCCATTGATGGACTTAAGCTTTTCTTGAAGAAGAAGATGATGAAGAAGAAGAAAGAATATGATAAGTGTCCTAAAATGAAAAAGAAAATGAAAACTTATCATAATCTTAACCATAGTTAAGTGTATAGAATGAACTAGGGTTAGTTCAAATGGTTAGGGTTAAGCATGAGACAAGAATGGTGACTAAGTGAAAGCTTCATGAAGCTTCAATAAGATACAAAGAAAGCCACCATTCTCATCTTTATCTTTTCCAAATAAATAAATAAACAAATAAATAAATAAATGAAAAAGCAAAACCCTAATCATCAACTTAACCATGGTTTAATTCTATACACTTAACCAAATGAGCAAGCATCATCAAACATGATACTAACATGTGCACAAAAGTATATCACATATACAACTTGCACATCAAGTGAGAAAATCCATTTAAAGTGAACCAATACTAGCTAATGCAAAGTAATATATCAAATATATAATTATACATTAAATCATTAAATCAACATTTGATTCAATGATCCGGTCATGTCGCACATAACCGACTAGTATCCAATGTATCGATTTATCGAATCAATGATTCGATAACTAGATCATATCGCATACAACCAATCGAAACATTCATCGCGAGAATGAAATGCGATATCACATACTCGCATTATTCTCGGTCCCGCACATATCGCATATGCGCTCCTATTTCGTTTCGCTTGAGCCAGGAAACCTCTGTGTAGGACTCTAAAGACTCGTCAATACGCCGGTAGCAGATGATGATCATATCAAGCACCCACAAGCCGCAAGCGGTCTGCTAAACGTAACGGCCATCCGGGTATTGAGCGATCAGAAGATCGACGAGCTAGCCCGCTCACACTCCTGTGAATCCAACCAGTAACACTTACCGTACAGTCCGGTCTGTTCGTCTGATATGTCACATATCAAGTCTAGGGGTGGTAAACGTCAGACCCCAATAACCGATAAGTCGTGCCGATGTGAGGCTCATAACGGGTCGAGAAACTACTGGTAACACTTACCAGCAAATCTCTGATCAGCCCTGGCCAGGGACTTCCCTGTTACGGCCAATCGAGAACAGCGCAACATCAACCCCCAATACCGGGAGAGACGAAACCCCTCATATCGCTCATTGCCTCCATGTGACTCGGGACTGTACCCAAAGACCACCGTTTTGCACGCCCTCATGGACGTGGTAAGGTGGAGATCAAAGCACAGTGGGAATCACACAAGACTCTATGACGATCTCGGGTCTGCAGACTAACCTGCACAAGTGTCACCTGAGAACTGCCATCTGACGTGAGGTATAATACCATCTGGGAGTTCTCGGCGAGTCCGTCCAGTGTACCCAGTCTCCACTGAGCACCCGTATACCATCTCTGATGTCAAACACCAATGGATATGGGATCATCCATCGCCCATCTCATGGGTCGAGAAGCGCATACGCTAGTCTACACCGGTATATCGATGCCCTGTCTCAATACACCCATGACTAGGGACCTTGAAGGATGTACTTATGGACTATCATGTCCCCACTAGTATGATCTGCATCATAGTCCAGGTAGTCAAGTACACATCCTAAGGGCTTTACCAACATGTAACTATAAGACAGTTTAAAGAGACAAGTGTACATGTTAAGATAAAGAGCAACCAGATAGCATACTATCATATCGAGCTAGAAAGTCATCTCTATATATGTCCAAGCATCCAATATAATATACATCATCTGTACAATACTGGACTCTAGGGCATACATACTACTAACAATCTCCCACTTGCACTAGGGCCAGCTGCTGTAGTATCGCATACCGAGCATCCCGAAGAGTCTCTCAAACTGTATCTGGGGAATTGCCTTCGTGAGTGGATCCGCCGTGTTGTTCTTCGTGTCAACCCTCCTGACCTCGATCTCCCGGCGATCAACTATCTCCCGGATCAGGTGATACCGCCTCAGAATGTGCCTGGATCGCTGATGGGACCTGGGTTCCTTGGCCAAAGCCACCGCTCCATTTTTATCGCAATACAAAGGTATTGGATGCTCAATGGATGGAACCACTCCAAATTCAGTAATGAACTTCTTGATCCAGACAGCCTCTTTAGCAGCATCGTTGGCAGCGATGTATTCAGCCTCCATCGTCGAGTCTGTCACGGTTTCCTGCTTGGAACTCTTCCAGCTAACCGCCCCTCCGTAAAGGGTAAAGACAAATCTCGACTGCGACTTAGAGTCGTCCTTATCACTCTGGAAGCTCGAATCGGTAAAGGACTCCACTTGGAGTTCTCCGTTACCATACACTAAGAGCATCTCTTTAGTCCTTCGTAAGTACTTGTGAATGCTCTTCACAGCTGTCCAGTGACTCTCTCCAGGATCAGCTTGATACCTGCTCACTACACTTAGTGAGTATGCTACATCGGGTCTGGTACATAACATCGCGTACATGATAGAGCCTACAGCCGAAGCATAGGGTATCCCTTGCATGCGAGCTCTCTCCAAATCAGTCTTGGGAGACATCTCTTTGGAGAGAGTGACTCCAGAGATCGTGGGCAAGTTCCCACGCTTGGATTCTTCCATACTAAACCTCTTTAGTATGGTGTCAATGTACCTGGATTGGGATAATCCCAAAATCCGTTTGGATCTATCCCTATAGATCCTTATTCCCATTATGCAGGAGGCAACACCAAGATCTTTCATCGAGAATCTTTGTGATAAGAAAAGCTTGACCGATTGCAGCATAGGAATATCATTTCCTATCAAGAGTATGTCGTCCACGTACAATACGAGGAAGACAATCTTACTCTCTGCCACCTTCTTGTAGATACAAGGTTCATCTGGGTTTTTGACGAAATCAAACTCTTTGATAACGACGTCAAAGCAGATGTTCCAACTCCGCGATGCTTGCTTTAATCCATAAATGGATTTAAGCAGCTTGCACACCTTCCCGCTGCTCCCACTGTCTACGAAGCCCTCTGGCTGAGTCATGTACACGCACTCTTCTAAATCACCATTTAGAAAGGCGGTCTTAACATCCATTTGCCAGATTTCGTAATCATGATATGCAGCGATGGCAAGCATGATCCGGATGGATTTAAGCATAGCCACTGGAGAAAAGGTTTCGTCATATTCCACACCTGGTCTTTGACGAAAACCCTTTGCAACAAGTCTAGCTTTGAAAGTCTCCACTTTCCCATCTACACCAAGTTTCTTCTTGAAGATCCACTTGCTCCCAATGGGTTTTACCCCTTCAGGAGCAACTTCCAAAGTCCATACTTTGTTGGTGTACATGGATTCCATCTCGGACCGCATAGCATCCAACCATTTCACTGAGTCCCTACTCGTGATGGCCTGCTCGAAGCTAGTTGGGTCATCATCCTCCATGATGCAATCCTCGCTTCCACCGTCAATGAGAAAACCGTAGTATCTCTCAGGTGGACGAGATACCCTACTAGATCGGCGGAGAGGCTGGGGTTCGTCGAGTTCTACTGAATCCTCTGGTTCTACCAAGTCTTCTGTTACAGTTTGTGTTGCTGGAACCTCTTCCAGTTCTACCTCAATGCTACTTGTCTGTTTCATAAGAAAACTCTTTTCTAAGAAAGTGGCATGTCGAGAAACAAACACTTTTTGTTCCTCGGAGTGGTAGAAGATATACCCTCGCGAATGTTTGGGATATCCAACAAACTTACATAGAACAGACCTTGCCTCGAGCTTGTCCGGATTTTGTGTTTTAACATAGGCCGGACAACCCCATATCTGAATAAAATTAAGACATGGTCTCTTGCCATTCCATATCTCATATGGAGTGGTAGGCACTGATTTGGTTGGAACTCTATTCAATAGGTATGCAGCAGTCTCCAGTGCATATCCCCAGAAGGAAATAGGTAACTCAGCTACACTCATCATAGAGCGCACCATATCTAATAGGGTGCGATTTCTCCGCTCCGATACACCGTTGTGCTGTGGTGTATAAGGAGGAGTAAGCTGAGAGAGAATCCCATTCTCTTTTAGATAATCTCTGAATTCGTTACTTAAGTATTCTCCTCCTCGATCAGATCGAAGGATCTTAATACTTTTGCCCGTTTGGTTCTCTACTTCTTGTTTATATTCTCTAAATTTCTCAAAAGCTTCTGATTTGTGTTTCATCAGAAACACATATCCGAATCTAGAGAGATCGTCAGTGAATGTAATGAAGTATGAAGAACCATCCCTGGCATGTGTAGACATGGGACCGCATACATCACTATGTATTAGTCCCAAGAGTTCGGTAACTCTTTCTCCGTGTCCTGTAAACGGAGTTTTGGTCATCTTGCTTTTGAGACATGACTGGCAAGTGTCATAAGATGAAAATTCAAACGAATTTAAATATCCATCCTTATGCAACTTAGCTAGTCATGTTGCATTGATGTGACCCAGTCTACAATGCCACAAGAAAGATTCGTTCAGTTCAGAACTCTTCCTCTTGTGTGTGTTTTGTAAATTGAGGACTGTATTTTGATTGAGAATGAATATGCCATTATACAATGAGCCTGATGCAATCAACTTTTGATCTAGGAATATGTTCATAACATTATCCTTTACTACAAAATTATATCCTTCTTTACTTAATAAAGAAACTGATATAATGTTGCACATCATGTTCGGTATATAATAGC